>QEPC01011901.1:9326095-9351860 GCA_003113815.1 Sphenodon punctatus | reverse complement strand
TGGCCAATATCTAGAAGCTGCCACTCTAGCCCCAGGACCCACCATCAGGGTTCTGGGCCCTACATTACTGACAGGGAGGGCTGTGGCTGGCCAATATCTAGAAGCTGCCACTCTAGCCCCAGGACCCACCGTCATGGGTCTTGGGCCATAATTCTTCGCACAGAGGCGATGTCATTCCATCGCATCAAGAAACAGCCACTCCAGCCCCAGGACCTGCCGTCAGGGTTCTGGGGCCAGGTTACAGGCAGGGAGGGCTGTGGCCAATATCCAGAATCTGCCACTCTAGCCCCAGGACCCACCATCATGGGTCTGGGGCCATCATTCCTAGCACAGAGATCCTTTTTCTGAACACCCGAACCGAACTGAACGCGACCGAACCAAACGGCTGAACCCGAACACAGTGAAAGAACCGAATGGCCGAACCAAACAGGCGAACTGAACCAAACCGAACGCCCAAACCCAAACCACGATCTGTTCGCCCATCCCTACCAGTTATAGTTGGATCTATGGCAAAACATGGAAAACTAAAGAAATCATTATCATTAGCAAACTGCTTGGTAAAATAATCTACCCAAGTAGGGGGGGGAGATATTAGCTTCAATATTATCAGTAAAATTACAACCACCTTTAGAGACTAAGGTCCAAAACATTTTACTGTCCTTCTTCGTAACAACAAAATTAACTTTCTCCCATAATTGTGCCTGATAGGACCTTTTTTCAATTCTAAAAGGTGTCTTATATTCTCTTCTGAGACACTGAAAATCATCATCATCATTCATTTTAGGAATTCTCCAATTCCTTGGCCTTAGAATTTAGACTAACCTTCTTATCTTAACAATCCTTGTTGTACCAAGGTGCCTTGTAAAATGAGCCACCAGGCTTAACATTAACATTAAAATCCCTAAACAAGCAAGGACTTAATGCATGTAGAATTTGGGCACACATATGAAACACTTCTACAGGAGAAACAGTCTTCATAACAATACTCCACATCTTTATATGTTCCAGATCTAATAATTGTTCACTATCAGCATCTGCTACTTTTGAATCCCATTTCAATCTTTTAATAATAATAATAATAATAATCTTTATTTTTATATAGCGCCCCCCTGCCATAGCACTCAGAGCACTTTACTTATAACAGTTTAATACAACTTTTAATCCTCACAACAACCCTGTGAGGTAGGTTAGACAGAGAATATTGTGATCAGCCCAAGGTCACCCATTGAGTTTCTGGCTAAGGTGAGACTAGAAGCAGGGTCTTCCTCCTGGTCCAAGTACTGCACACTTAGCCATTAAACCACACTGGCTCTCTACTTATTTATTACTTATTTATTTATTACCTATTTATTATGGGTGGGACACCGGAGGGAATTCTAGTTTTGTTTTTGTTCTGTTTTGTTTTATTTGCTTTACAGATTTAATTACGGATTTGTATTGACAGTTCCATATTTAAATCCATTAAAACCTTTAAAATTAAAAAAAAATAACTGCACATGCACAAAATGGTCACCAGGTCATTCTGCGCTTACTCGCCCTTTTCCAAAATGGCCACTTACTCGCCCTTTTCCAAAATGGCACTGGCAGCATCACTGCCATTTTGAAAAAGGGCAGCCAGCCCAGAATTTTCCCCACCCCCATTCTATTGGGCCCATATTTCCCTCATCCCTTGGACCCCTGGAGTGGACTTACTGGCCTTGGAAGGCTTGATTGAAGCAATGTTGCTGCTGCAGGGCTCTGGCAGGCTCCCTTGCCATGGTGTCCTCCCTGTTTCATATCGTGCATGTGCAAAATGGCTGACGGGATAATTTTGTGCATGCACAATATATTCACTGCCCTTAACGCAAAGGGCGGTGGCCAAAATGACATCGCTGCCATTTTCACTAAGGGCAGAGGCCATTTTGCGCATGTGCAATACAGGGCAGGGAGGACACTGCAGGGAGGGAGCCGGCCAGAGCCCCCACAGCGGCGCTGGTGCTTCAGTCAAGCCCTCCGAGGCCAGCAAGTACCACTCCAGGGCCCCGGGGGAGGGGGGCGAAGGGAAATATGGAACCATAACTCAGATCTGTAACTGAGAGGCTGTCATTCTGTTCTGGTTTGGAATAACTCATAGCAGCCCTTTCTGGGCTCTTAGAGATCAATCTGAAACTCCCATCCCTACTCTTTATGATGGAGAACCCTACATTGGCTATAGCCAAAGAGGCAGTAGATTGATTAACTTCAGAAAGAGGAACGGACGTCTTATCAGTGAAACTAAAATCACTGTGAGGAAAAGAGGCATATGGGCCCTTTCAGATCTGCAGGCAATAGCAAAGTTTAAACCTGCAGGCCGCGAATACGATTCAACCAAAAAGTGATCTATAGCGCTTGAACTCATAGAAGAAATGAACCATTCACTATTCTAAGATTCCACATCATCAACACATGATAAGACAACCCGCCGAATTTACTGTGACCAAAATCTGAGAGTTTGGACATCAGAATCCCCCAAATCCCATTGAATAGAACAAATTCCTTCTCGTCCCAATTTATGGCACCTATTCTAGCACTGAAATCACCCGTGATGATAAGAAATCTATCTTTTGGGTAGTCATTTTTCAGCTTTTCCACATGCAGCTGTAAAGAGCTCCAAATATTAGAGTTAGTCCACTTAGCAGCAGCCGGAGGGATATATCCATTAATTACAGTCAATGGATCACCACAATAAGGGGTGATTCAAAGGGACAAACTAAAATGCTCAAACGAGCGTAACTGTTTAAACACATAAATCCATGCTATTGGACACCACCGTAAGCAAGACCCCTTGAACACGTCTAAGGGAGACAGGAGAAATTCTTGATGAACTAGAACACAAAAAAACCCTTAACAAAAACTGGCTTTGCACCCCATGTTTCCTGCTAAAATATCACATCCATGCTAGTGGCAAATTGCCAAAAATTCTGAGTCACCTGGTTGGGTTTTCTTTTCTCTCTATTTTATCTGTTTGGTAGCGGCCTCAGCGAAAGCGTTGCCAATTTTAATAGAATGAATGAATGAATCTCTAAGGGAAGGGAGTTCCATAATTGCGGGGCAGCCATCAAAAATACCTCTCTACGTGCTCTTCTTGTGGAAACTTGGTGGGAAGATGATACCTGCAAGAGGGTGCTCCCAGCTCACCGCAGAGGCCACAATGGGACATGAGGGACAAGATGGTCTTTCAGATATTTGTGGCCCAAGACATTTAGGGCTTTATATAAACAGTGATTCATTTCAATCCCATGTAGAATCTACCTAACCTGCCCCTTTTCTCCAGTGCTAAAGTGCCCCACATTACCCAACGCTAACTCTGTGTGCTGCTATGCACCTGTCCTTATTCTATTTCTTCTTACCTTACGTATAGAGCTGAAACGGGTACTAAATTTTAGTACCCGCGCGTAATACCCGCTTTTTCGGGTACTGCATCGGGTACCTGACAGGTTACCCAAGCACTGATCGGATACCCGAACACATGAAAAATTGGGCACTTCCAGTACTGATTTTTTGATTTACCAATTATTCCCAGTTGGTATAACAGTATATTGAGTTAGAAAATAAAAAAAATAGCATGAAAATGAAGAAGAAAAAAAGTGACCGGATGTAGTTTCCTGGGACCGGAAGTTGACTTCCCAGGGCAGGAAAGTTCGCTTTCTAAGATGGAAAACCCATAAATAGGAAAAAATATTGGAGGGGAAAAAAGCATTTTGAAAATTGGAACTGGAAGTAGTTTTCTGGGACCAGAAGTTGCCAAAAGATTGTCAGAACATCACAGAAACCTGATGAATAGATGTCATGAGTCGGTATATCAACAAATATGTAAAAACATTAGTACCGGAAGTTGGCATTCTGGGATCAGAAGCGGACATTTCAAGACATGGGTATCCAATTGGGTCATAACTGGGTACTGCACAGTTCCCGATCATTACTGGATCAAATTGGGTAGCAGAAATTGCTGATTACCTGATTTTGTAATCAGATCACCTGATTTTGAGGGTACCTGATTTTGAGGGTACCCTCTCTGCTCAAATCCTAGCACTAACAGACCATGAAGACATTCCCTGACCCTAGTGGTATCAAACAAAATGAGAATATCCATTTTCTCTTTATGGATTTTATATCTGCCTCTGTCAAGAGTTGAAAAAACAGCAGATTAGCGTGAGCAAAGAGCATGCTGGGAAATCATCTGTTAGCCTGAGTGTATGGGTAATTTCAGACGTGACGGGCCGTTTGGCCCGCCACGCTGAATCCTGGACCGGGATCTCTTGCAGATCCTGGTCCGTGATGAAGCTGGCCATCCTTTAAATGTGCCAGCTCCATCATGCTGGGGAATCTCGGAGGGGGCAGTGCGGTGCAGCGCGGCGCGATGTGCAGCTGCCCCCCCCCATGCTCCCTCGGCTGCCCGCCCTCAGGGAGACGGGCGGGCGCAGCGGCCAATGCAGCCACTGCGTCCGATCTCGTACCACAGTCGGGGCCACGATCCGGGATGGGTCAAAGGTAAGAGACGTTACTTTTGTCCCAACCCAGATTGTGGCCAATCTAACCAAGGTTCTGGACCTGAGGTCGGCCTCAGGTCCAGAATCGTGGTTAGCTTTGACCCCCGCCAGAGATTCACTGTGGTGAACATCTGGCGGGGGTCAAACAGATGTTCACAGACTCACTGCCACCACACGGGATCAACTGTGATCCACTGTGGTGAACAGCGATTTCGTAACATCTGAAATGACCCTATGATACAACAGCACTCTGGGATATTCCAACAGGCCACAGTACAGACAACGCTTAAAAGGCTAACACTATTATTTGTTAAAAGTGAAACTTTGAGGTCAGTTTTGTATATCTTTACATTGGAAAAGGGACCTATATTTAGGGCAGCTACACCTCCTATTTAATACGGGTCGCTTATGAAAAATACATGGTGCAGGGCTGTATTGGAACCACTTAGACCGACACACTACACTTAGGTCATGTATTTTCCATCAGCGTCCTGTATTAAAGGGGACGTATGGCCATCCTACCTATACTAGACATACCATAACACAATCCTCAAGCTGTTAGACAACTATCCCTTAGTGCCGACATTAGCCCCGACATTAGTCCCATTCCCTTCAATGGGACTCACATCCGTGCTAAAAGACTACCAAACAGAACTATTAAGAGCATAGGAGTTGCCGTAGTAGATCAGACCCATGGTCCATCTAGCCCAGCATCCTTTTTCCAACAGTGGCCAGCTTCGGTTAACTTCAGAGAAGTGCATAACAGGTCATAATGGAATGATCTATTCCCTGATGCTCGCTCTTAACACCTAGCACCAGCCCTCCGGACTCTTAGCCATTCTTGGGCCTATCCTCTAGGAACTTATCCAATCCTTTTTTTAACGTACTTATGCTATTGGCCTTCCCAAAATCCCCTGGCAGGGAGTTCTACAGGTTAATTGTGCACATGGGCACCGGGGGGGAGGGGCAATGGGTGCAGTTGTACCCCCCTGGCTCCTGCCTACCCCCACCCCATCATGATATTCTGATGCTCAGGAAAGGGTGTGTTCTCATCAGAAAGAGGCATAGTCAAGGGTGACACCCCTTTTGATGTGAGCACTCCCCTTTTCTGAACATCACGATGCCAGAAAAGGACATGGTCACGTCAGAAAGAAGGCAAGGCGAACCAGCTCTTTCCCCTGATTGGCTGTGGGACCAAGGCTCTCCAAGGTCATTTTGCCAGCACCCCGGATTCTGCATTGTTTGACAAGTTGCAGTTAATTAAGAGACTGCACAGGAGTCACTCTGTTTATTTTTTATATTTATGTAAACTTTTTATCCCGCCCCTCCTGCCCACAAGGCAGCCTGGGGCAGCAAAGAACAATTATGTTGCTGCATGTTAGCTAGAGGTGTGCACCAGGGGTCCATGTCATTTTTGTTTTTTCGTTTTTGTTATTTAAATCTGTCGTTTTCAAAAATATCAAATTGTCTGTTTCTTTTTGCTTTCGCTTTCATTTTCCATTTGTTTCAATGGAAAACACATTTTCAGCTGTAACTTTTTGTTTTTTGCTATGGGACTGAAACTTGGAGTGCGTATACCTCCAATGGAAGGCATTATGTGTACCAAATTCCAAAAAGATTGGATAAAGGAATCCAGTTTTAGAAGCAGTTGAATTAATTTATTTTGCAAAAATCTTCTTATACAGTCTTAGATGTAACTTCTTTGTCTCACATTTAATGTAGATGAAACATGGCAAATTTATACCCCTCCCCATGTTTAATACCTATGCCAATATTTAGAAGGATTGGATAAAGGGTCCTGGTAGTATAAGCAATTAACTTATGTCTGACTGTAACATCTTTGTAGTCCAACCAGTGTATATGAAATTTGGCAGGGCTGTATATCACACTTTCACAATCATCTCTGCCAAATATCAGAAAGATGTGATAAAGGGTCCCAATTATATATGCCTGTACAGCATATGCAGAGAAGGAGCCTATGCCAGGGATTCTCTTACATGTCACTGTGGTATAAGATCAGTTTGCGATGCCAATTGGCCAGCAGAAATGTCAACCAAATATCCTCATTCTGTGCTGAGACCATCCCAACATCTCTCCCCCACTTGTTACTGGGAAATCAGAAGCATCTGTTTAGGAAAGAGCCAATAGAGATTCTCTTATGTCCTCTGTCACAGTGCTGCAGGATGTGATTGTGATGATAATTGGCCAGCCTGGATGTGTAAACTATGTCTCCTGATTGCTTGGATGCTATCCTCAAAGTCCCAGTTATGTCCCTTCTATGCCCCCCTGAGGGCCGCCTCATGCCCGCCTCGAAGCCACTACTGATTGGTCCTGTAAAACTAGAAGCATTCAGTAATTGGCCACTGAATGTGTCTGTCAGTCTTTTGGGTTGCTCCACATCCTCCCTCCTACAGCCTCTCTCCCCCTGCCATGCCAGGTGCCTGCCCCTGACTGGCACTGCATGTGCTGCTATTTATCTGAATAATGGTCTTTAAGGGAACAACTTCAATTGCTTATAAAATTAGGTCCCTTTATCAAATTGTCCTGTAGCATGGCAGAGATGACAAGGAAGGCATGTTATACATTCCTATGAACTAGCTTGTAAACAGAATGGAATATACAAATGTTACAGCTGGAAATGTATTTTCAAGTTAATGTCTTATACCATCAGGACCCTTCATCCAATATTTCTGAAAATTGGCAGAAGTGTTATGCTTGTGGAAGGACATGATATTCACAGGTTCCATGAAAATTGGATAGAAGATAAAGAAGTTGTAGCCATGAATGTGTATGGTGCTTTTCTTAAAATCACAACATTCAATTGCTTCTAAAATCTGTTCCCTTTATGAAATCGTTTCAGAAACTGGTACACATAATGCCCTCCATTGGGGGTATGTATGCTCCAAACTTCATCACAAGTGAATAAGAAACAAAAACATTATAGCTGGAAATATGCTTTTCAGTGTTTTCCTTTATTTAAAAAACAAAATGTAATTTTCATTTCTATTTTTGTTATTTTTTGTCGTTTTCGTTATTGCAATAACAGTAATGAAAATGACAATTTTCATTATCGTTATTGTAATAAAATGACATGCACACCCCTAATTAGCTTCCTTTGCTTCTGGCTACATAACGTCAGGGCTGAACTGTATCCCTTACTCATTTTGAAGGGTATTCCCAAGTAATGCTCATACAAATGTAAGTGCTCATGATTTTGTAATGGTCAATCAAGCCTTTTATGGAGTCATTTTATCCTTATTGCATAAAGAACGTGAATAGCTCAATTTTATGAGAGATTTTTTCCTCTCTTTTTCTTTTTCCAGAGCTTTAAAAATGACAGTAAAATCACAGTCAAGACTCATTGTTTTATACAGACCACTGGTGACAATGAGTTATAACTTAATAGCGATTCCCCACGAGTACTTAATAATATAGATTAAACCCTAATAAATGTGTTTCCTGCAGGTTTAAGTGACTAACTCTGTGATCTATTAGGCTCGTCTCATAATACATGCCATTTTTCTTGGTAACTGTAGAAATTTCTAAAGTGGCTGCACAGGGGTATTAAACAAATCTTTTTACTGGAGGAAATTCTTACAAATTAATTCCAACCTTGAATGTAAAATTGCTTAATCCCATATCCTCGGTGACTGTACCACTCCAAACTGTGCGAGGACTTTTTACGCTGGATAATTTTAATTATCCTTCAAACATTCAAAATCATTAAGAAAATTAAACTGTTAAACACTCTTCAAACGCTTTAGCTAATAATGTCAGGGTCGCAGTTTTCTATTTTATATATTTTTTTTCCTGGGTTATTTTATCTGTTTCAATTATAGATTCATGGCACATAACTCAATGTATTCCTTGTTATTCCTCCAGGTCCCTAACCACGGTTATGTGTTGATCAGTAAAGGAAAATCTTAACATACATCTGCTTTTACTTAGCATCTGTCAAAAACCCAAAAGATTAATGAATCTGGTGCTGCTGACTAGCATGTCCAAACATCACAAGGCTCTGCTAATGTTTTGATCAGCCCTTTACAAGAGGGTGCTTAAGTATCTCTCCAACAGCTAGAGTGTGAGAAATAATCACATTGGGGTGGGGGGAAGAAGGCCAATGTGGCTCGACTATTAATGAAACGACGCTACATATTGATTGGAGGGCTAATAAACTTGCAAGTTCAAAGTGAGCACTAGCAGGCAAACATTCTCCCTTCTCCTTCAGACAAAACTAGAGCACAGCGATAACACAGGATTTGATTCCGTCCATAAATATGTAAGATTACGAAACAGCATTTTGTTAACGCAATGATAGTGTGGCAGAGTGCAGCCTGTCAGGACTGCTGTCCCTTTAAGGGCACTGGGCAACAGGTGGGGTGACACTGGCCTGGGTGTGTCAACACCAGCCCTAGGAGAAAAGGTCATCCTGAGCTAAAAACGAGCTGAGTAGTAAAGGGGAGTTGGGCAAGACACTGGCCCTTTAAGGGCCCGCAGCCTTGAGAGTTGGCCACACCCACTCCTGCTATATAGGAGGAAGAAAGCCAAAGAAGGAGTCAGTCTCTGCCTGGGAGCTGCAGAAGCAACATCTTCTGAGAACCTCCAACAAGAGAGCTGTTCAGTGCTGAAGCCCTGCTGGGAGAAGCTGAGGGGAAGATCCCTAAAGAGACTGCTGACTAAGGTACTGAAGAAGAGTTTGCAAGACCTGAAATAGTGAGTGCCAGCCAATGGAGCTTGCCTGGCTGGAGAGACTTTGTGGGGGTTGTTAGTGTACTGAGAACTGTGATATAAAGACACTATATATTCTGAGTGTGGAGTCTGTAAAAGAACTGTATAGAGACTGTGTGGGCCAGTAACTGCTTGCCTAGTCAGATAATTGGTGGGGATTTCAAGAAAAGATGAGCTAATTCCTGGAAGTGAGTGACTCTTTGGGACCTGGCTACAGATGACTAGCTCCCTCCCTTATATTAAGTCAAGAAATGGAGCAGTATGCTACAAGAAAGGTTCCCAAACTGTGGGTCAAAACTCTAGGTAGGATCGCACCCTCTGCAGTAGAGCTGAAACTATTACCACAACTATTACCAGCCAGATCAGTGATATCGACTCAGCAAGGACCAGGTGCCCAGCAGTATCTGTTTATTATTGGAAGATTAACTATGTGGCGGATGGCCTTCGCATCCCATGCACTTCCTCGCAGGATCGGGGACACCCCACTTTTTCTGTAGTCAGCTCCCCTCCCAGGAACAGGCAATAGGCTCCAATTACAGGTTTCACCAGTTTGTTGACTCCACCAGGGCAAATATATAGTGTCAATATGGTATAATACACCCAGTTCGTAAGGTACCCCCGCCTTCTTGTCCCCCCTCCTCTGGGTCCGGACTTGTACCTACCTCACCCAGGCCTTGGACTAGGCAGCTTCCAGCCTTCCTTGTTCTTACTCCCTTAGCTAGGCTCCCTTCTCTTGGTACCTTGTCTTCAGGACCTTGGCCAGTGTAGAGTGCAAGGGAAGGTGGATGAGAGCAGTCTGCACTCTTTGCCTGTTCTGACTATGCTCTGCTGCCCATCCTGACTCCTGAGATCCAGGCCTTTGGGAGGGGTAATAAGTACCTGCAAGAAGCATCCACCACTGCCTCCCAGGGAACCAGGCTGTACCAGGGTAGACCTCTGTCCCTTCTGGGGCTATGAGAACAGCAAACTGAGACATCTACTTGACGAACTCAGACATCAAGGTGGTCTGCAGTAAACGAATGGCAAAAATGAGATCTTCAGCGATTGAGAACTATCCAGGGTGCTGATCCTAGGAGGTCAGCGGAATATCCTAGACACCTACCTTAGCTGCCACATTTGCCATAGCTCCTCATCCCAGAGACTGCTTATTTATGCTTCTCCTTTTACCATCTTAACCTCCAAGGCCACTTTCAGACCTTCCTATATATTGTTATATATAAATATATATAAAAATAAATATATAAATAACAATGTATAAAAGACATGGACAGAAAAAATATAAAATCAAAACATAATAAGCTGGAGCTAAAAAAAAACAACCCCCTAAACCCAACCCCCCACCCACTACCCGTCTCCCCTGCTGAAAGCCTGGTGGAACAGCCAGGTCTTACACTGTCGACAGAAGGAGGGGAGATCTGGGGACAAACAAACCTCAGCTAGGAAGGAGTTCTACAGCCTTGGAGCAGCTACCAAGAACACCCTCTCCATGGCTGCCACTCATACCACCCAGGGGACCTCTAGAAGGGTCCTCCTGGCAGACCGCAGGGGCTGATCCAGGACCCAGGGAGTGAGGCGGTCCTGCAGGTAGGTGGGACCCAGACCGTGTACGGCTTTATAGGTCAGTACCAACACCCTGAATCAGGCTCAGAAGACTATGGGCAGTCAGTGCAACAAACGGAGCACTGGTGTTTTATGCTCCCAGCACCCCATCCCCATGAAGAGACGGGCCGCCGCATTTTGCACCAGCTGCAGTCTCTGAACCATCACCAAGGGTAGCCCCACGTAGAGTGCATTGCACTAGTCTAATCTTGAGGTGATGAAGGCATGAATGATAGTAGCCAGGTCAGAGTCTGAGATATACATGGCCGAAGCTGATGTATCAGGTGTAGTTGACGAAAGGTGCTCCTCACCACCGCCAACACCTGGGCATCCAGGCGAAGCCCCCAGACTACCCCAAGACTACGAAGCTGCAGATCCTCTGTATACCATGGGAGCCTGCTGTGCCAATGCCCAGGGATCAGACACCTGGCAGCCCGCAAGAGGTAATGATCTGTCCATGACAAGGGTACTAATGACACATCCCCCCACCAATGGGTCCCCTGCTTCAAGGCTGGTGCAAAAAACCCAGGTCCAGGGTATGCCCCCCCTCGTTCATTGGGCAATTCATCCCTTGAGACAGGCCCATGGTTGCCCATGGCAGCCATTAACTCATGCTCTGCTCCCCAGAGAGCCATGTCAGCATGTATATTGAAGTACCCCAGGACGACAGCCCTCAGATACTGCAAGACCATCTCCAACACCAGCTCAGCTAGAGTGTGCAGAGATGCTGCAGTGCAGGTAGGTGCACGGTACACTAGTAGCACCCCTAATCAGTCTCCAGCCAAATCAACCACGAGGTGAAGGCCCTCAATACCCGGTGAAATCTGCACTGGATACCTCCTAACAGACCAGGTCTCCCTAAAAATAATGGCTACACTGCCCCCACCCTACCCTCGTCCCTCAGGCTGTGGCTGATGCTGTACAGAGTACCCGGCTGGGACAAGGTCAGCCAAAATTGGCCCCAACTCTTGTCCAGCCAGGTCTCCGTAATACACAAGAGGTTAGCCGCATGGTCCAGGATTCACTCCCCAACCGTGGGAGTTAATAATTTAATAAATAATGTAGGGGTTCCATGCTGCCCTACCTTCCTCAGTTCCTCTAGTATTTGGAGATTATGCAACTTCAAATTTATTTATTTATTAAACTGGCTAAAGCAGTTTTTTAGCTGGCTCTGGTCAGGCAACACCAGCTCAGGCAAGCAGGAAGGAATGCTGTTTCATCCAGCTTCCTGTTTCTGCCGGGCAGTTCTATATACTAGGCAGCAGCCAATCAACAAGAGGGGGTGGGGCCAAGGGCTGCAGCAGAATTGCATTTGGGCAGTCGGGGCTGGAGAGCCACTTTGCGCTGCCCCTTTCTAATGTGACCACCCCCTTTCCAAGCATCATGATGTCCCAACACTCAGAAAAGGTGGGACCAAGCGGCAGTCAAGAGAAATGCAATCACACTGCTTTGCACACACGGTCTGGCACCCATGGGTGGGCCATGTAAAGAACAGAGACCCTTCCGCTTCAATTAAGGGTCAAGGTCCAGGTGCAGCAGCAGCTTGACAGAGCCAGCCACCACCTGTAAATACACCAGGGCCCCCGGGTCAAGACTCCTGTTCTTCACACACCCCAAACCATTTGAGAGATATCTACTGATGACAACATTAACATTAACAAGTCTATTTTACTAGTGAAGAAATTAGCACTCTTGGGAATTATTCACAGAGGGAAGAAAGGCATCCTCTAAATGTTTCTGGAGATGTGTCATCTTTCCTTGGGAAATATGCTGCCCTTAGAAGGGGAAGGAAGTCTCAACCGTAGAGCCAAAGAGTGATGACAAGGGGTGCTTAGGGAGGAAAAGGACATTGCAGAGAAGCTAAATGAGTTCTTTGCTTCGGTCTTCACTACAGAGGATGTTGGGGAGATACTCACACCAGACCCTTACTTTGTAGGTGATGAACTGGAAGAACTGTCACAAATCAACGTGACTCTGGAGGAGCTACTAGAGCAAATTGACAAACTAAATACTAACAAACCACCAGGACCAGATCGTATTCACCCCAGAGTTCTGAAGCAACTCAAATATGAAATCGCACACATACGGTTAGTAATTTGTAACGTATCACTAAAATATGCCACTGTACCAGAGGACTGGAGGGTGACAAATGTAACCCTGATATTAATAAAGGGATCCAGAGGTGATCCTGGAAACTACAGACCAGTAAGCTTGACATCTGTGCTGGGCAAAATGGTGGAAACTATCATTAAGAACAGAATCACTGGGCATGTTGATAAACATGGCTTAATGGGGAAGAGTCAACATGGATTTAGCAAAGGTAAGTCATGCCTCACTAACCTGTTGGAATTCTTTGAGGGTGTAAATAAGTATGTGGACAAGGGAGACCCAGTAGATATTGGGTGATTTCAGATATTACGCTGTCCCGATTCATCCCAGTGAATTCCCGGCGTGGGTGAATGAAATAACCACCCCCCGTGGTCAGAAAATGGCCCAAATAGACATGCCGGCTGATCCCGGAGGGGAATTGGAGAGGGGGCGGGGCCGCGCAGTGCAACGTGCAGCTGCACGGCCCCGCCCTCCCACGCTCCCCCGCCGCCCGCCCCCTGGGGAGACAGGTGGGTGCTGCGGCCAATGCGGCCACAGCGCCCAGCTGCTTTGACCACGCCCCGGAATCCCGCCGGGGATTCCGGGCCGTGATCGCCGGCCAGATGTTACTTTTTATTGCTTCCTGCTGGGGATCTCATTGACCACGCTTTTGGGGATTGTCAGGCGGGGAGCCCCGGAAGCGTGGTCCCATGTGGGACTCGACCGTGGTGAACATCTGGCGACCGCCAAACAGACATTCAGGGTGCTTTGGCCCCGCAGCAAAATTGACCATGGTTCACTGTGGTTGATTGTGATCTCATAATGTCTGAAAATACCCATAGTGTACCTGGATTTCCAGAAATCATTTGATAAGATTCCACATAAAAGACTCTTGAGAAAATTAAAAAGTCATGGGATAAGAGGTAGTGTCTTACTATGGATCGGTAACTGGTTAAAGGATAGGAAGCAAAGAGTAGGACTAAATGGTCAGTTTTCACAATGGAGAGTTGTAAAAAGTGGTGTGCCTCAGGGATCTGTATTGGGATGGTGCTGTTTAATGTATTCATTACTGATCTGGAAAAGGGCGTTAAGAGTAAGGTGATCAAATTTGCAGATGACACCAAGTTATTCAAGGTAGTTAAAACACGAGCAGACTGTGAAGAACTGCAACAAGATCTTACAAGACTGGGTGCCTGGGCATCTAAATGGCAGATGAGATTTAATGTGGACAAGTGCAAAGTGATGCACATTGGGAAAAAATAATCCAAATTATGAGTACATAATGCTGGGTACTAAGCTAGGAGTTACCACTCAGGAAAAGGATCTGGGAGTGATTGTGGATAATACACTGAAATCCTCAGCCCAGTGTGCCGCAGCAGTCAAAAAAGCAAATAGAATGTTAGGAGTGATTTGCAAGGGAATAGAGAATAAAACTGAGGATGTCATAATGCCACTATACAAATCAATGGTGCGACTGCACCTGGAATATGTAGTTCTGGTTCCCCCATCTCAAAAAAGACATCGCTGAGCTGGAAAAGGTACAGAGAAGGACAACAAGAATGATAAAGGGTATGGAATGGCTTCCATACAAAGAGAGGCTTGACAAGCTGGGTCTCTTCAGCTTAGAGAAGAGAAAACTGAGAGGGGACATGATAGAGGCTTATAAAATTTTGTGTGGTGTGGAATGAGTAGATAGGGAATGGTTATTTCCCTCTCAAATAGTACTAGAACTAGGGGACACTCCATGCAACTAGCTGCCAAAAGATTTAAAACAAATAAAAGGACATACTTTTTCACTCAACGCATAATTAACTTATGGAATTTGTTGCCAGAGGACGTTGTCAAGGCCAGTAGTATAGCTGGGTTTAAAAAAAGGCCTGGATAAGTTCTTGGAAAGTAGGTCTATTAAAGGCTATTAACCAAGTAGCTTATGGGATGAACTTCTTACTATTGGGAGCTGGGAGTGAACAACAGGGAATGGATTGACCACTGTGACTGTTGGTTCTTCTCCCATGCGATCAATATTGGTCACTGTCAGAGGACAGGATGCTGGGCTTGATGGGCCATTGGTCTAACTCAGTATTGCACTACCTATGTTCTTATGAGTTTGAAGAGATCTCAAGGTCCATGTAGTCCGATGAGTAAAGTGGACTGGAGATTTAAGCTGTAGGCCAGTGATTTCCCAATTTTTTTCCCATGTGAACATAAGAAGTGCCATCCTGGGTCAGACCAATGGTCCATCAAGCCCAACATTCTGTCTCTGATAGTGGCCAATCTCAGTCGCTTCAATTGGGAGAAGTACCAAACAAGTCATAATGGGGCAATCCATTCCGTTGTTCACTCCCAGCTCCTGACAATCAGAGGTTATGCCAAGCAACTTGACTAATCGCCGTTAATGGACCCGTCCTCCAAGAACTTATCCAATCCTTTTTTAAACCCAGCGATATACTGGCCGTGAACACATCCTCTGGCAATAAATTCTGTAAGTTGCTGCATGAAAAAATACTTTTATTTGTTTTAAATCTGCTGCCAGTTAGTTTCATGGAGTGTTCCCTAGTTCTAGTACTATTTGAGAAGGTAAAATAACTGCTCCCTAGTATTTACTCCTTCCATGCCACTCATGATTTTATAAGCGTCTATTATATCCCCGCTCAGTTGTGACGCCATTTTGAGATGTAAGTAGAATCCCATGACCCCAGACAACAGCAAAGATTTGCAGAGTGTATCAAATATTAACTGGCATGATGACCCCCATCTACAGATGGTCCCAATCCACAGTGTGGTGCGAGAGCAAGTTCCTTTTATCTCCTTTGCTTTCTATCCCTCCCTTCTCCATGCAGCCATGCACAAACTTGGGGCAGGCAATCAAACATGCCTGATGATTTCCCCCAATTGGCTGAATCAGGTGCCTGTCTTGGGAGTCAGGGGAGGAGGGCAGGAGATCTGAACCAATGAGGAGATGGGAGGCAGGTCAAGTGTGGGAGGGAATAAAGGAGCATGTGTGGGGCTGCATGGTTAAGGCATCCCTAGGCACAAGGAAGGAAACCCCCACTTGACATTTGAAACGTTTAATGGAAGTTCTTTGCAGCAGAGACCCTATCTCTCTCTGTGTTTTGTATCCAGCTTCATAAAGTTCTTGCTCCTGATTGGTTCTTCCAGATGCGCTTCTAATATTAAATACTACAGCAATATCCTCCAGGCCTATAAATACAGCAGTTCCATCTGTTAACACACTGTACGGGCCACTCATCAAACAGCTACATCACCAGAAAGAAGATTGAAGCCTCTTCCCAGCTAGCAAATCTGAGAATGGCAACGCACACACTTTCCTATGAATTAGGGCCAGAATGAAGTTGCTACTCAGAATATCTCAAGCGAATGACAGGACCGGCAAAACTTTTCCTCTTCTTCCTTAGATGCGTGAGATACATGTGTTAACAGCTGCTTCTCGTTATTCCTTTCCCCCCTTTCGTAAACAGGTATCTAAAGATGCCAGAACAGAAAATGACTCCTCTTATTATAGCCCTGCAATTTCCAGTCAGGTGTGAAAAGATCAGTGTTTCAACAGATCATTTCAATCAAGTAGAAATGCTGACTGTTGTCAGAACACTATCCCCAAACCCTCCCCACCACCTCTTGGAGGAGGATGCACAATTGCCTTTTCCATTGGTGATATATTTAAACCTGCATCTCTGCCCCAGCATGAGGCTCATTATGGTTGTCATTAGATGGTCTTTGATCTGAAAGGAAGAGAAAGGGGTAGCCGAAAATATCAGATCCTGTCATTAGAGCATCATTGCTGAATGTTTCTCTGAATGAGGTCAAATACACTTTTTTCCTTTCTTTAGCTGAATTTTTTTTTAAATGTAATTCTGTGGCACAAAAAGTGCTCGTTTTGTACTTTGTGAGAATGAACAACAACAAAAAACCCACAAACCTGCTCTGTTCAAATTCTTCACAAGTTTCCAAGGTGACAGCTGTGACACTTCCAATTTTCCTGTATCTGAACATTTTATTGATCATTAGGTTGTGCATCCATCTGTACGCTTACCCATGGGGTGTTTTAGATCCACCATTTTCCCCCCAGACTTCAAAGTCCGGGTTTAGCAAACTCGTGGGGGGAGGGGACCTTTTAGACACTTCCCTGTCCCCCTCCCTCCCCGCCCCCGGAAGTTGCTCGGACACCATTGTAAACAGCAGCCCCGGGCAACTCCTCCATGTCATGAGACCCAGACTTGTAAAACTGGTTTTATAAGTCTGGGTCTCAAGACATGTGGAAGTCACCCAGCGCCACTGTTTAAAATGATGCCTGGGCAATTTCCAGGTGTGGTGGGATAGCGTCTATATCCACCACCCACCCACCCGCCGCCCCCAACGCGAGTTTGCTGAATCCGGACTTTTAAGTCTGGGGGAGGAAAGTGATGTGTCTAAAAACACCCGTGGAAAGAGAGTGCAGGAGAACAGTAGGAGAACAAAGGGGGAACGGGTGTTCATGACACAGGCGGATAGCAGGGTTGAGGTGTGGGGTCAAGGACTGGGAGAGAGGAGGCAAGGCTGGAGACCAGATTGGGCTGAGGACAAGGGCAGGAGAACAAGGAAGGACTGGAGCAGAGGCGTTGTTACCATGGAGCAAGGGGGCTCAACTGAGCCTGGGCCCTGGACTCTGCAGGTGGCCTGAGCATTGCTAGGGACATTTTTCAGAGTAGGCAGGGGAAGGAGCAGGTCCACACTCTGCCCCTACCCACTCTGAACATTTTCTAGTGGCACACAGGCCTCTTGTAAAGAACCCCTCAGAGAAGCAAGTTTTCACAGTGGACAGAGGTGGAGTTCTGGATCCACCCAAGCTGCTGCCACTCCAGGAGGTGGGGGCTCACTTGGAGCCAGGGCAGCACCACAGCTTCCTTGTCCTCCATGCCCTACGTCATGGCTAGTTGGGAATCTTGGGAGGACCATTGCTTAGAAAGACCCCACGCCCCACCCCCTTGCCTTTGGGGAGGAGACATAATTAGGGCATGAACCCAGGCCCACCATAGCCTTGCTGCTATGCCACTGGGCTGGAGACAAGGCCAAGGAGAAAGGGCAAGGTACTAGCATGGAACAAAGAAGAAGGAGCAAGAAGACAAGAGACAAGGCAGAGACAATAACAGGATGTGATGTCAGAAGTTCCACCCAGCTTCCTGTTGCTCCAGCCAGCCCTTCATCCAGAATAGAAGATGTTCATCTTATGATGGCCTATGACTAAGACTGACCCATCTGTCAGGAGCACACCGCTGCCAAAACCTCAGAGGGCCCGGAAGCCCCTCCGTATCCAGGCCTGGGAGTCGCGACCAACTTCGGACGCCCCCACCTTGCTCCTGCTGCCCATCCAGAGCGGAACCCCAGCACTCCCAGAACCAGCGCAACTGAAAAGCGCCCCAAACCAGGACACACCCCGCGGCTCTGCTTCTCCGCTCCCAGCAGGTGCTGATGCAGTAGGCGGGGCCGAAAGCGTAACGCCGGCAGCTGAGGCCGCGGCCCCGGCTCTGCGCTGCTCAGAGCGTCTGTTGCGCCACCTGGACACACAGCATAAAAGCAGCCCTCTCTGCTGCCTTAGCCTTGCTGGTGATCGGTGCCTCCGTGCCCGTGAGATTGACCCCCTTACTTGTTGCTTGGATCAATTGTGCTACTGGTGGAAATTGGGCTGACAGATGTGTGAGTGTGGTGAGTGCTTGAGACGAGTGCTTTGGAGAACAGGTGACGTGTGAACAAGTTACGTGTGTATTCCTTTGGGGGGGGTCTTTGAGTAGCACTACCCCCAGGCCCTTCCTGTGTATACGTATCCCCTCCTATCTTCCCCCTTCCTGGGCTTGGACACCCCTGCCCTCACCTTTCCCTGTGCCCTCCCCTACCTTCTCCCCTCCCCATGTGCTTGTGTTCTATAGCGGCGCTAAGTTGTGTGCATATCCCAGTGCCCTGTGATGAGTCAGGCTGGGGACTTATCATCCTGATAGCCCTATTCCAACCTGAGGGCTTGTTTTCCTGGCCGCAACCCCCCCCCCGGACCAGTGTGCGTGGCTCCCTGCCTCACCCCTTCCTACCCTTGTACCTTCCCTTCCCCCCTCGATCCCCACACCATCCTGATCCTTAAATGTAATTTAGGGGTCAGGAAAAGGAGGACGAATTTTGACTGAGGAAGGAAGCATTAACTGGCAGAAATGTAAGGGGGTTATACAGTTAACGTACAGCTGTGACGTCAGGGAGACTCCACAACCTACCCGGACAGATACTGACCCATTGAGTACCAGATTGTAACTAGTGCATTTAAGCTTAAACACATCATGCCAGTTTTTACAAAATCACTTCAAGGAAGTTCAAGAGGGGTTTTCCCCCAACTTTTTATCTAAACATCGACCGGACACTAATGACATGCAAAGCGGTTGCACGCCTGATACATAAACGCTGCCCCTTCTGTAGAAAAGTCCGTTATTAGTCAGGCCTGAGAAAGGCCAGGAGAGAAGTGCTGAGGAAGTCCCCACCCCCAAGTCATCTGTTTGATGATACCTCATGGAATGCACTGCTCCCAAGACTGGTCATTAGTTACCGGAGTCGCTCTTGGGGAAGAGGTGCTCTAAAGTTTTTCTTCACGATTTTTTTTTTTCCCCCATTGAAAAAAATTGAATTTTGCAAAAACAAGATCCTTCACTTTCCTGAGCAAGGTCTATGGCTACATCCCGCAATTATTCATCACTTAGGGCGGCAGCAAGACAGGACTAGGAAGAAGAGAGTAAGAGCACTATATAATCACACGTTCCCATGGTGCATGAAACAAAGATTTCCTCCCTGGTAGAAGACGCTGGAAATATTTAGGTGACAGGGATTTTGGAGCTTTCGCAGGCGGCTTTGCCAGCATGACTCCACGTTACCTCATGCAGACCTCCCAAAATTTCCAGAAGCCAAAGGGAGACCAGCCACATCCACTCAGCCAATAATCTCTGCCCCCAGTTCCCCCGCCCCTGCGCACTTCCATGCGCACGCACACCCCTCCCAACAATCCAGCCGCATAAAGAGCGACAGAAGCTCTCCTGCTGATCATTCCATCATCTCCCCATTGTCCTCTCAAGTGCTTTTCTTGACAAGCAACCAGGGAAGAAGTGCCTGAGGCTTGATTATGGGCCTTTTTGACTCTCCCTTTTTCTCTCCTGAAAGAAGGACTTTGACCCTTTGAAAGAGGGACAGTGGGATTCAGCACCCAAAGAGAACTGTCCATCCTAAGTAGGGACTGTTCCAAGCTAAGTCCTTGCATTTGCCACCCAGTCGTCCTAGCCATCCATCTAGCATGGATGCCCAATCCTCCATTCATTAAAGTAAAGGGGAGCTGGGCTGTTCCCTTTAGGGGATGGAGCATTGCGCCCTAACATGTTTGAAGTTTGTCCTAAACAGCTAAACTTACACTTAGGGTGTGATTCCCAAGCTTTGTAGCACCAGCACTGAAAGGGATGGAACTTTATACAGGTGCTAACACCAGCACTAGACAGCCAGAATGCTGTAGTGTTACGAACACTGAGACCGCCAGAATTTCAAGAGTTGGCATACTAACGTCAATAACTGAGTGAGATAACAGAGATTCTTCTAAAGAGTAGGTTTGCCTCAGTCAGCAACCTGTCTCTATTTATAATACAGTAGATCATAAACTACATGGGTCAGGACCCCAATTGGATTGGTGTCATGTGTGGCTGAGATCCTAAGTGACATTCAATATACTCTACATGTCTTTGTGGTCATGTGGGATCGCAGGATTATATTTAAGACTCTAAATGAAGTCTCAACAGGTAAACATTTAGGGAATAGATGAAAAAGGTAGCTAATTCTGTACCCAGAAGAAAGATCAAAAATTTCAGGTAGCCTTCCAGGTGCCTGATAGCTGAAGCAGGTACATGAAATACCAATATTACTGTTACCAAGTTTGCTGATTTTCTGTTGCCCGTTTTCCAATTTTTCCATTTTACTGACTTATTCCAATTTACTGTTTAGTAGTGCTGAAACTCAGTTCTCCCCAGAAAACCCTGAGTTTCACGGTAATTGACTCCGTTTTCCAAGTTCCAAAGTTTTGAGGAATGGCCCCCGAAACTTCAGAACATGGAAAGTCCTCAGCCGAGTACAGGGAACGGGGACAGAGGCCAGTGCTAGGCCCCTGCTCCCCCTTCCCTGCCCCCTGCTGGCCAGGGAGAGAATAGGCCAGCGGGTGCCAGGGAAGGGTGGGGGCGCGGGAGCCTAGCAGAGGCTATGGGGTGGGGTGCTAAGGGGATGGGGGCCTAGTAGGGACTGAGGGACAGAGTACTCATCCTCTGAAGTGGCTCCAGCAACATGTGGCTTCCTCCAGATGATAAGTTTGGGGGGGGAGGGGAGAGAAAAAAACCTAGGCATGCTCAGAAGGGCTGACTGGCTCCCCCCACTCCCTCTGGTTTCGTCTAGCCTCTGGCCCCCTCCTAGGCCTCTGCCCTCAGAGTTTCCAAGTATTCATCGAAGGTCCGAGTTCCAATGTCCAAGTCCTCAGAAAACTTCCAAGTGACAGCCGAGGACTCTGTACCGGTACCTTGAAAATCCTCGCAAGTACTCTGAGCAGCCCTACTGTTTAACTGCTATAGTGTGTTGCTGAATGTATCTCTAACCATTTTCCCATCTGAGTAAATGGCAAAAAAGAAAATCAGTAATGGAAAACCAGAAAATTCAAAAACAATATTTTAGTAATTCAGATAATTCATCGGGCATTAAATGAGTACCACGTAATGCCCGATCCATCTGACACAGGTTGGGTACTGCAATTTCAATGGGCATGCCCATTTTTGAGGGGATCCACTGCAGCTCTGTTAGGGAGCCATTGTGGAAACGAAACAGCGAATTTGGAGCAGTTGCTGCCTTCCTTCCTCCACAACATTGGAGAGAATTATTCAACGGACACTTTGCCTAAAACTAGCTCTCTCAAAAAGTCTCCTCCATCCTAACACGTACAACATCCCTGCTGTTGGGAGACAAAATGTGTCACTGCTCCATCTGCTATTCACTTGCTGTATAGACAGCAGAGCAACGTCCTACTCAGCATAATATCCCCCCAAAAGACAGAAACCACTCAGCTCAACATAGTGGAGCTTTAGACAGAGCTGAAACCTGCTCTCATTAATCATCCTCCTTCGCTGCTTACAGTATCTAGTGAAGCCGTTAGGAAAGCATTCCAGATTCAGGATTTGATGGAACTCTCCTAAAATAAGAGCACTCCACATAAGATCCAGGAAGAGGGAGCAGCAGGCCAGCTGATGCTAAACAATTCCATGCTGCTTCCATTATTCGTATTTATTTGGATTTCTAACCCAGCTATCCCTGGAGGCTCAGAATGGGTCAAATATAAAATAAACATAAGATCAGTCCCTTAAAAATATATACTGCATAGAAATATCAAATATAAAAACTCCTTAAGACAGGGACCCAACCTTATCCCCACCTGCTAAATGCCTGGCCACATAAATAGATCTTGCATTGCCTCTGCAACAGGTTCAGGCTCAAACTTTGGAAAACCTCCAGAGGGAGGGAGTTCCAAAGGTGCAGAACAGCCACTAAGAATGCCTCTCTGCTTGCCCCTGCTGTACAGATTTGGCATGCTTGTGGAACTTGTGAGGTGATGCTTTCAACTGACTTTGGGGATCATGATGGAATATAGAAGAGGAGGGGGTCTTTTATATATGTAGGGCCCAAGCCATTTAGGACTTTAGAGGTCAAAGCCAGTACCTTGAATTACAACAGTCCTGGGTTATTGGGGGAGAAAGAGATCAGGTAATGTCAACTTTGGACTGGCTACTGCGGAATATTGGGGCAATTTCCACCAAATGTGGCCCTGGGCCCTGCTCTTTCAGAATTTACCTCCAGCAGCACAGACATATAAAGCTTGAGCATCAAGTCATTGGCCAGCACCACAGACCAAAGTGTGAGCTATTCACTCATCCAACACAGGCTTCTGTGGGTCTCTCTGCGTATTTCGAAGTTGGTATTGGCAGGCATGGGGAAGGAGGGAACTCTATTGGTATAACACCATCTTTAGAGCAGGGGTAGGGAACCTGCACACCCATCAGCCAAATCTGGTCCATGATCTATTTGGCCCCTTTCCAATGCCTGGATCCCACCTATGCATCCATTTCCTGCCCTCAAGTGCTGGAAGAGTGAGCTCAGAGGCTGGGGGGAATGAAATAGAGATGAGGGCGTGTACTCAAGGTCAGAGGATGTACCCATAGCATAGCTGTTCCATGATTTGGGCCCTCCCCTTCCCCCATCCTGAGCACGCTCCTTAAATCACCCCCACCCTCCTATCCAGCCCGGAGCTTGTGCTCATTTTCAGAGTGGCCTCTGGGAGGGTAAAGCTTCCCCTCCTCTGAGGACTGGCCTTAGAATTTGAGAAGGTGGGGGCCCTCGTGACCCCACCACTTCAGCGGTATACTCTGCGAGGCCCTAGAGGTGGTTGCAGTTGGGTCCTCACTGGAAGGGAATGGGGACCCTGCACCTTGCCCTTCCTTGTAGTCACTACTTCCGGGAAGCCACTGTGGGACCCCTGGAAGTAGAAAGAATAGCAAGGCCCAAGGTGGTTGACCCTGGTCACCCTGTGATAAGGCCGGCCCTGTCTTCCATTTTAGACTTTTATGCCTACAGAGAAAGGAGCAGTTATGCTGCCTCTCCCCGCTTCAGAAGATGACTCCTGCTCTGTTTCCCTCATAAATTTCCCTGTTATTAAGCCGACACTCTCAGCTTGGATACTGGATTTGTCCCCCAGAAGGCCCGGAGCTGTGAGGTGCAAGAGTCTTCCATTCCTACTGATGCCAGTGAGAGAGTTGAGCACATCCTAGGACAATGGTATTTTAACTCTGAAAACACTATAGCATGTACAGATCCTAGACATCACCTTCTTACACAACTATCTAGCCAACAAATCCAAATGGAACCCCTAGATCCTCTGCCTTTAATCACCTCCCGTTCTTTCCGTCCAACTTTCTGCAGCCCTTTCGTCGCAGGCTGAACGTGAGGCATCATCTTGTGCCAGACCAACTGGGGGGGTGGGGAGGGATAAAACTTACAGCAATCTCCATTTGTCAAATCAGTGGGTCTTTCCAGGACACCTTAGGAAAAGGCCTGCCTCAGTGTGGCATGAATGTAGCTTGTACCAATGTGAGCTCAAGTGGGAAGTTCCATCACGATGGCACTCTGCTTATTATGTGCTCGAATGGTTTCCGAAGCAGCAACAACAGTAGAAATCTCTGTACATTTGGGAAGGGGAAGCAGGAATGTCACAGGCTGTTTGTTCATCAGAGTCATATTGTCTCTTTTCTTTGTGTCTTCGGCCCCCTGGAAACCTCCTCCCTAGCCTGAAATACTCGAGTCTGAATACAAAAGCAGAGACATCCTGGTTTTAGCAGCCACGGCAAATTTTTCCAGCCTGCTCGCACTTCAAGGACTGGAGAAATAGCGGAGGCAGATGTTGTCCCAGAACATGACTAGCTCTCCCCTTCAAAAGCCAGACTGGACAAGCATACCGCCAAATGTTTCAAGTGGCCAACAAGGAACACGCCCCCACGCTGTCAGCGAATAAGCTCCGCCCTCTTGGACACATACCAAGTGGATAAAGAGAGACAGCAGCTCTCCTCCTCCATTGAATTTCTTGTCATTCCATCATCTCCCCGTTCTCCTCTTAAGGGCTTTTCCTGGGAGGCAACCTAGAGTGTTTTTAAACAAGACGTGTCCACACATGACCACTGACCGCGTGTCCAACCATTTGAAGTTGGTGCCTGGGGAGGCACGCTCCCGTGACCCATGCACAGGGCACTCTGGAAAGATCCAGAGTGCCCAGGGTGGCCGCTTCTAGGGACGGGGCAGCCATGCCAGAAGCCTCCCGTGTGAAGCCCTCCCCACACACTTCCCATGCGTTGCCACCCTTCTGCCACCCCATGGACCCACCACGGACACACACTCGCCATGCAGTTCTCATTTAAAATCACCCCAAGAAAGAGGTGCCTGAGGCATGAACACTGGTATTTTTGTCTCTCTCTCCCGAAAGAGGGACTTGGACCCATTGAAAGAGGGACAATGGGATTCAGCACCCAAAGAGGACCTGTCTCTCTCCTTCCTTCAACATCCTAAGCACAATTCCTATCCAGCCTGAGGAGCACCAACTAATTTTCAAAGTGGCCAATGGGAGGGAAAAGGCTCCCCATCCCTGTCATAAAGCAAAACTAGTTACAATGTTTTACATAAAAGTCTTATTACACACACACACACACACAAAATGCCTGCCTTTGAAGAGCATGTCTTGTACTGTTGCATCCAAAATATATTGACCAAGAATTTCTGGCTTTCATAAAAACATAAGAAAATAAGAACATAAGATGTGCCCTACTGGGTTGGACCAACGGTCCATCAAGCCCAGCATCCTGCCTCCAACAGTGGCCAGTCACGGGGGCCTAGGAGACGCACCCAACAGGTCACCGTGCTATCCATTCCCAGTGGGTCATCCCCAGGCTCCCGACAGTAAAGGGTTTTGTTCCCCAGTACTATCTGGCTAATAGCTGCCAATGGACCTATCTTCCAGAAACTTGTCCAAACCTATTTTAAAACTCAGCTATACTGTTGGCCTTGGCCACCTCCTCTGGCAGTAAATTCCACAACCTTAATTGTACGCTGAGTGAAAAAAATACTTTCTTTTGTTTGTTTTTACTCTGCCACCTGTGAGTTTCATGGAGTGTCCCCTAGTTTTAGTACTAGTTGAGAGGGTAAATAACCGTTCCCTGTTTAGACGTTCCACACCACTCATGATTTTATAGACCTCTATC
>QEPC01011901.1:9283755-9306153 GCA_003113815.1 Sphenodon punctatus | reverse complement strand
CATTTTCCATAGGAAAACGCTGTTTGGGCGGCTGAGCAGCTCAGCCTTTTTGTCCCTTCAGGGACCCACTCCCAGCGGAGTGGGTGAGTCCCCGAAGGGAGAAGAACAACAGTGACAGCTACAGCAGCCTCTGCAGAAGCTCAGAGGCTGCTGTAGCTGTCATAAGCGGTGCGGTTTTGTTTTGTTTTGTTTTTTTAAAACAATTTTGAACAGCAGCAGTGGCCCCCGCGGTGCTTTGGGGGGCAGTGCCCCAAACTTCCTGCAGGGGGAGCCGCCACTGGTTCCTCTGTGGATGGAGCCATTGTTGCATCCTGCCTGTCTAGCTACACCTTCAAGAGAGGTCAGAAGTGGGTGGATATGCCTCCCCCACTGCCCACTCCAACTGCTCCTGCTCATAGTCCCACACAGAAGCTGCAACCACTGACAGAGATTCCTCCATACCCATACCCACCCTAGAGCCATCACGGATTGATGCCAACATGGACACCATGACTCATGGTGTATCCCCTAGAGATCAAAAGCCAGCCCTTGTTCAAGGACCAAGGTTCTGGTCAAGGGCATGAACGACCCAGATGCCACCTTTTTAGGGGAGGCGATGGAGGCAGAGGAAAATGGTACGTTAATGCACTTGGGGGGGGGGGTTATGTTTGTTTACACAGTTGCATGAAAAAGGCTTCCATTTATTTTTATCTAATTATGATTTTTACTATGTACGGCATTGACAGGTGGCCAGGAGAACATGGAGGAGCAGCAGGAAAATTGCCGGAAAACAGCTCCACTGGACAGGAATGGTAGGGATGTGGGTTGGAAAGCACCATGGCGGGATGGCATGGAGGGCAACACACTATGGCGGGATGGCAGGCTGCCATGGTGGGGAGAAGGAACCATAGTGAGACACCAGGCTGCAGTGGGGATTGGGGGTAGCCAAAATGGCAGCAAAGATGAAGGCACTGATAGCGGTGGTTGATTTCTATAGGTTCTTCACTCCTCTACAGTGATCAAGGGAAGGGGACTACATGGAGCTGGGATACACCCCCCAGGGAAAGCATCCGAGCCCTCTCCACGCTGCGTTCCTGAGCCAGGCACAACTGCCCCCCACCCCGCCAATAATTCCCGCACAACTTCCATGAACACTCCTCCACAGGTGGATCCGCACGAGGAGGATTGGGAAGATGTCCCCCCACCCCACCCCCACTCAGTCAAGCAACCGAGCTGCCCCCAAAAGGAGAAGATGGGGGGGGGAGGAAACAGTTGTAGTAAATATAGTTCTATATTTAAAGTTCTTTAACTGAATATAAGTTCTTTAATTGAATAAAGTTTTCATAATCCATGATTTTTGTGCTTCTTCTGGGAAAGGAGGGAAGCTTGTGGGAGGGAGGGGCCGTGGAGAATGGCTATGTCTGGCATAGCAATAAGCGGCTTTGGGGACTGGGGACTGGAAGGGAAAGAGAAGGTGGGGAGTCAGCTGACTGTGCACTTGCCCTTGAAGTCGGGGGGGGGGGCATAGTATCCCAGCAGGGAAAAGCCAGGGTGCAAAGGGAACTACCATGGGAACACCACAGGCAAAGGTTGGGTGGTGGCCAGTTGCAGGCCTGTGCCTGGCATTTCCAGTGAATGCCAATCGGGAACTCACACAGGGAAAAACCACCTGGTGGGAAATAGTGGGGGGGGGAAGCGGGGGCAAGTAGGGAAAGTATGCCATCTCAGAGCTGGGGGTGAGCTGGATGGGCCACGCTGAGAGCCAATGGGGTGCACTGGATAAGATGCAGGACTTGGAGCTGGGTTGCTGGGGTTCAAATCCTGCCCTAGCCATGAACTCACTCGGTAGCCTTGGACAAGTCACAATCTCTCAGCCTCAGTTCCCCATCTGTAAAATGGGAATATGCGTGTGTCTGTCCCTCCCTGTGTGTTCCCCTCACTCTTGTCCGTCTTAGATTGTAAGCCCACTGGGCAGGGACTTGTCTCTGAAAATCTGTGACTAAAGGCTGCCTGTGCCTAGTAGCGCTATAGAAATGCTAAGTAGAAGTAAATGGAAACACCGTGACACATAGGACATGTTTTTAAAGGTGTAGCAGGGCGTGGTTAGGCTGGGTCATTCTCTTCAGGATCAGACCCTGCACCACACGAGTTTTTAAGAGAATTCACCTTACAGTCACTATTGTCCAGGGTGCTGATGGCCAACTGAATAGCCCGGGAATTCAGCCTCAATTTAGCCTATGGGAATTTAGCTCAACTTTCTTTACTCTTACACACACCGTCTGTATAGTAACATACAGTCATTCATACCATATAAATAACAAAGTCCCCACCAAGTATACAAGTCTCTAGCCAGGCAACCTGCTCTGGTTCAGGACTTCCCCTGAGTGCCTGTCTCCTCTCTAATGCCAGGAAACAGCTCCCTGGCAACCCAGGCCTTAACCCCAGCCTAGTTAGGCAGCGGGTCTCTGGCTGTTACTCATAGTACAGTACCTTGGGGCCAAACACAGTTCTACTCAGAGCCCAGTAGCCTCTTTGGTTCTGGCTGGCCCCTAAAGCCCAGATGAGTTCTCCAGGCCTTCTCAGTTCTCATCAACACACCTTATTCAGGACCCTGGCTAGCGTAAATTGCCACGGGCCCTGCCCAAGTCCAAGCCAGCTCAGGCACCAAGCCTTCCCAGGTTATTCAGCCTGGCAGTCAGCACCCTGAACAAGGCTCCTCTGCAAGACAGGTCTCTCCAGTAGAGACGCTTCTCCTTCTGCAGCCAGGCATTGACTGACTCTTCCTGGCAAAATGTAACAACAGGCAAGAGCTGTCTAGGTAGGAGAGGAGTAGGAGGGGGCGTCTATGATTGGAGTTTTCGATCCGTTGCAACATGATCATGGGGGTGAGCTCTTATCAATGAGGGGGTCAGAGGCAGGGGTGTATGAACTACCAGCACATAGCCACCCGAGGCAAGTCAAGCATGGCGAGGTAAAGTGTAGCTGGAGGGCGCTTGGGGGGAGTGGAACAGAATAGAGTCTGGATCATGCCGGGAAATTCACATATAAGCATGTATGTTACCATAGTATGCAGCATGTGCATGAAACACACTAATGCTTTGACTTGCAATAAAATTGTGCACACAAAAATAAACATGGGTCCAGTGCCTCAAGACAGTCCTGGGTAAGAGTCCAGGGACCTTCAAGACCCTCTGAAGCAAGAAGTCAGTTCTGTACAATCAGTCATGTGCAGGGATGGATTTTTGGAATATGGCATGGTATCTCTCTCAGTCAAATGCTCTGCTCTCTACTTTTGCCTGGAAATAAGAATTTATTTGATTATGATTTGTAGTGCAGTCATGCATAGAACAGGAGTGGGCACTGGGCAAAGCTCCCATCCTGAAGAGCCATGTACCCAAATCTTCATAGGGCGGAAAGTCATAAGACACATGCATGTGCCCCTCTGAAGCATCCTCCCACCCTCTCTAGCTTTGCGATTGGCTGGTGGAGTCCATGTTCTGTTATCCTGGCTGCTATGGTACAGCTGCCAAGACGCCGATGCAATGAAGTTAAGACACAGGAGGAATAAGGCAGCATGGGACCTGGGACAGGCCCTGCTCGAGAGCCACAATTCGTCCAGCCCTGGCATCGAGACTTCGCCGAGATCAAAGTCCCACTGCGCTAGGCATAGCATTATAAGAGTTAGTCTCTGCCCCCCAAAGAGGATACAGTCTAAATAGAGAAGACGGAGCAAGCAGAATGGCGAAGCAACATCTCAAGGTTACATGGTACTACGGCTGCCATTTGGGTCAAAAAGAGGGGACACTAGGGACATGCAAGGTGTCACTTCAGTGGAGTCTTGTGGAGTGTCTATTTCTATGGAGTACTCTGCAGAAGCATCCTTAGAAATTGAGGGGCTGGGAGAGCCCCCTCCTAATAAAGGACCTCGGCCTTGTGCCCGTATCACACGTATCATTTCTAGGGAACAGTGGAGTCTCTTTTCTAGGGTTGCCAGATCAAAAAAAAAATTAAATTAAAAAAAAAAACAATGGCCTCTCCAGAGCTGAAGGATACTGAAATAAGAGATGTCCATTATGTTCCAGGAAACTGTGGTGTTCAGACTAATGGGTACTCAATGCGTAAATAAGGGGTGTCTGTTGTGTTCTCTAGAGCTGTAGGTCTCAGAAATAAGGGATCACTCTCCATGCACTGGATCAGCCCCTGCAGTCAGTAGGGAGCACCCTTCTTGAAGACCCCCGGGTGGTGCGGGGGGATGCAATAGAGAGGGCATTCTCGGTGGCAGCACCTAGGCTGTGTAACTAACTCCCGGTGGAGGCCTGGGTGACCCCGGACCTTGCCTCATTCCGACGACAGTGCAAGACCTGGCTGTTCCGCCAGGCCTTTGGTGAGAGAGGTGCGTGAAGGGTGGGTAGGGAGGATGGGGGGGTTTCTTTTCTTATTCTTATGCTTCCCTTTTATGCATGTTATCTATATTTTAAAATATTTTAACTTTTATAAGCTGCCTCGAGCTGCCTAGGCAGGATAGGGGTGGTTAGTGCCTCCCTTCGGGAGGGCAGGGTGCCTGACTCCCTAAAGGAGGCTGTGGTTAGACCCCTGCTCAAGAACTCATCTCTTGATGCTGATGCTCCTGCCAGTTATCAGCCAGTCTCTAACCTTCCCTTTTTAGGGAAGGTTACTGAATGGGCTGTGGCACGGCAGCTCCAGGAACATCTGGACTGCACTAGTTTCCTTGATCCCTCCCAGTCTGGATTTCGGCCTGGGTATGGTACAGAGACGGCATTGGTGGCCTTGGTTGACGATCTCCATCTGGCGTTGGACCAGGGTCGTCAGACCTTACTGGTCCTGCTAGACCTTTAAGCTGCGTTCGACACAGTCAATCATGAGGTGTTGGTGACTCGCCTGCGGGACCATGCCGGAATTGGCGGAGCAGTATTGGACTGGTTTCATTCGTTCCTGGCCGGGAGAACTTACCAGGTGGTCTTGGGGGAGTGTACGTCTTCCCCTCGGGACCTCACGTGTGGAGTCCCACAGGGTGCCATTCTGTCCCCCCTCTTGTTTAACATCTATATGCAGCCGTTAGGGGAGATCGTGAGAGGGTTTCAGGGCATGCAGTGTCATCAGTATGCTGATGACACTCAGCTCTACCTCTCCTTTTCCACCGACCCAGGCCATGCAGTCTCCTTATTTTCCCAGTGCCTGTCAGCTGTGGGGGCTTGGATGAGGTTGAGCCATCTGCAACTGAATCCTGACAAGACGGAGGTGATGTTGGTGGGTGAGGGCTTGGGGGACCTGGGGTGGTTGAATCTCCTCTTGTTGTGGGGGGTTCGCCCTCCCATGGTCTCTCAAGTGCAGACTCTGGGTGTGCGCCTCAATTTGCAGCTCAGCCTGGAATCTCAGGTTGTGGCCGTGGCGGGGAGTGAGTTTCGGCAGTTACATCTTGTCCGGCGCCTTCGGCCGTATCTCTCAGACTCCAACCTCGCCACTGTCATCCATGCCTTCATCACCTCGAGGCTGGATTACTGCAACGCGCTCTACATGGGGCTGCCCAAGAAGCTGGTCCGGAGGCTGCAGCTGGTGCAGAATGCTGCCGTCCATCTCCTTACAGGGGCGGGTCACAGGGAGCACATGACACCAGTGCTCCGGACTCTGCACTGGCTGCCTATAAAACACTGGGCCAGGTTCAAGGTGCTGGTTTTAACCTTTAAAGCCCTTCATGGCCTGAGTCCTGCCTATCTGCAGGACCGCCTCACTCCCCATGTGCCCGTGCGACCCTTGAGATCATCCGGGGGAGCCTTTTTGGAGGTTCCCCGGGCGAGAAGGGTGGCCAGCGATGTTAGATCTTCTTCGATCGCCACCCCCATGCTGTGGAATTCGCTCCCGGAGGAGGCTCGGTTGGCCCCCACTTTCCTGCTGTTTCGGTGTGAGACCTGGATGTTCTGTTAGGCTTTTGGCAAGGGGTGGGGATGGGGGGTTTCCCCACATTGTATTGTATTTTAAATTGTTTAAAATTGTTTAAATTGTGTGGTTTTTTAAAATTACTGAATATTGTTCGCCGCCCCGGACTGCCCGTGGGCAGGAGGGGCGGGCTATCAATTTTAAATAAATAAATAGATAAAAATAGGCAAGGTATAAATAATGAAAATTTAAAAATAAATAAAATAAAAATAAGGGACATCACACAACCCAACTCTATACTCTGGGGTGCTAGGAAGCCATGGGTTTCTCTTCTACAGCACTCTGTGGACGTGGTGTTCTCAAATACAGGACATCCGGCCACGTTAGAGCAGGTGGCTGGTGAAAACGGGAGAAAACCCAGGTGTTCTGCTGCCTGATTCAATACCCTAAATGGTGGACGACACTGCTATTTCAAGACAAAAAAAAAGGCAAAGCACAGCAAAAACCGCTCTAATCATTTTGTGAAGCCGGAAATAATCTCCCTGGGTGTTTCCAACCCTAATCACAGTGGCGACTGTAATTAGGATGCCATTTTGAGCAAGAGTGGGGGGTTGCTGCTTCCAGTTCGGTCCCTGGTGGAAAAGGAAGAACCAAGAGACAGTAAATAAAAATGACCTTGGGCAGGATATTGCAGAGCATTAGTGAGCATCACTAAAGGACACAACAGTGTTTGAAGTTAACATGAGAACTTCATTACTGCCGCCTTGTTTGACTTGCCTGGGAAAAGCAAGGAAAGGGGGGTGGGGGAGAGAGAAAACAACAGGGGGAGAAATGCAAGCAGAGGGGGAAATGCAAGCAGGATGGAGTTATTGGCGTTACAGTGCACCAAGCATCACTTTGTAATTATTTTTAAAATGCCGGCTGTGGGGGGGGGCACTTTCACTTAAAGATTTTCTGAGTTGGAAAGGAAACAGCATGGCGTTAACACCTGGGTCTCATTAATATGCATGCCAACCTGTTTCCCAGATAAATAACAGCATTCATGTAAACCATTTAATATAAAAGCCGTCACACAGAGACATACGCTATCCAATTCATGCTGTGGTTTTAATTTAAAGTTTAGACCATAATTTGAGGTGTTTAAATTGAGCACAAAAAAAAAATAAAAGAAGAGAAATATGAAGTGTACAGGTTTGCCTTATCTTTTATGGAGCAGTAGCCGGTGTGTATGCCCTATGTAACCCGCAGGAGGAAGGATCATTTCCCCTACATCTAGGCTCAAGCACAGAGTACACATTAGCCTGTTAAAGCCAGGCTACGGGAGATGGATTTTTGGGTAAAGCTACAGAGGCTCACTTAGTCTCCGATTCTATTCCCCAGTGTCCTAGCCAGGAAGGGGGCCATTGCACTTATACAGAGTTGGGACCTTACCATGAAATTTGGACCTGGATTCCCTAATTTAAATTCTTTATAGCACACCATCAATGTGCCTTGTGTTGCACAGTCCTGATAAGAGATGAGCCCTGTCCTAGGTTGGATTTACCATGGGACAAGGAAAGGGGGCGACAGAGGGTAGGAGAACGTAGAGAGAAAGGGTTTATTCATGAAGTTGAGAATTTGCAGGTGCACACGTGGGAGTAACTTTGGGCTAAAATTTGCAGGGATCTGGCCCTCTCCAAGAGGTGAGGGGGGTAGCAGTGACATTCTGCAAGGACTTGTGGTCCTACCCAGTTACAGTCTCAAAATAGGGTCACGTTGGAAAACCCTTGGGATCTATTGGTCTCTTTCCCCATGGTTGCAGGGTCTGCTGAGTCACATAAGCTCTAGCCTAAAACTAAAACAAGTACAGAAAAACAGCCACACCCATCGAATTTCTGGTACCCAAATTGACTTGAAAATTTTGGGTAAGAATTGGTATCCAATTTTAACCCGATTTGAGTATCTGACATCCCGGAATGTTGACTTCCGGTCGTGATTTACCAATCACTAACTAGAAAAATAAGCACTGGAAATTATCCGTTTTTCAGGTATCCATATACCCAACACTGTACACAGAAATTTGGGTATTACCCATGGGTACCAAATTAGATATCTGTTTCAGTTCTACTCCAGCCCCACATATCTCTAGAATCGTTGGGGGAGGGGGAAGGGAGGAAATTTGCAGGGGATGCATCTCCCACATCCCCTGCTAGAATTACTCCCAATAACAGGGGAAAGGGGGAATCCTGGAGGATAAACAATATAAGGATAAGGATAAACAAGAAATCTATGGCCAAGCTGTCCCTTTCTCCTTGGTCCAAAGAGGTATGTTTTAGGTTTGATGGGGCAAGGCTTAAATTTGGAGAACCCTTTCAGGCTCATTAGAGAGAGAGAAAGAAAGCCTAACCTATGAAGTTTAGATTCTAATCCTGGACTTTCCTGAAGTCAGCAGGAAGGCTTTATTTCTGTTTTCCATTTCTATTCCATCCCATCTGGATGGATGCAAAAATACCAGGGAAGAAACTCTGGCTCCACAGAAGCCAGTTGATTTATTTATCATATACAGACAGGCCAAATCAAAAAAAGGTTCTCAGTCACCTTGTTCAGTGCACGAAACTCTTCTGACCAACAGTCTGGCCAAGAGGCGCTGTCTACAGCAGACATGGTCTCTAGCTGCTCACATTCACACTTCGGGACATCCTTAAAGCCCTGTCTGTACTTAGAGGTCCAACTTGTGGGAAGCAGAACTTGCAAGCGGCACGGTAGCCAAGTTCGGGATTCGGTGAAAGACTCACTCCAGTTCCACTTCTGACACCATCGAGCAGCGCTGCTCAGGCTTCATCGCCTTTAGACAGGCAAGACTCCTCTTGAGCTCTCTCCCTCTCATACACTAACTACACCAGCTAAACCCTCCATGGAATTTTCCAGTTTGTTTCCAGGCCCAGGGGCCATATGTGGCCCATCCAGCTCCTGGATCTAACCTCTGGATCCAGTTCCTACCTGCAAGCACTGAAAAACCAAGTTCAGGGTAAGGGAGCAGAGATGAGGTCATGCACACAAGGCTAGTGGACAGTTCCACAGCACAGATCCAGGAACTGGACCCTCCTTTTCCTGAGCCCACCCCTTACTCACCACTGCCACCACTCAACTTCCACGTAGCCCTTTTGGAGCTTGTACTAATTTTCAGAGTAGGCCCCAGGAAGGAAAATGTTCCCCCACCCGAACTTAGAGTAAAGGTAAGCCCCGGACAGTATTTCCATACTTCTCCTCAGCGCACATCCTCCTTCCGGCCCTTTACTCTGGGTTCCTATCTGGGCAATTCAATAGTCAACTCTCCACCAGCCACTCTACTTCCATAGCCCCAGGTTCAGTACCTTAGACCGCTTTTAGATGAGCGGCTCTACTTACCGGCTTGAAGGAAGTGCTTCCTGAAAAGCCACATGGGGTGTGTTTAGACGTACCGGACGTAGCCGGCTGCCGCCACAGGAATCGCGGCTCGCGCGTTCTCTTTGAAGCCGTATTTGGAAAGCCTCGACTTCTCTTTGAAGCCGTAGTTGGAACCAAATATGGCTTCAAAGAGACCACGCAAGCCACAATTCCTACGGCGGCCGGTTTCTTCCGGTGCATCTAAATGCACCCTGCGCAGCTTTTTGAGAAGTGCTTCCTTCAAGCCGGTAAGTAGAGCCATTCATCTAAAAGAAGTCTCAGCCGGTTCTCAGCTTGAGCGCACTGGAGCTGTTTCCTGTCCCAGTGCTGAGGGCCAGCTCCCTGGCCTCATGGCTTGTAGCTCTTCTATTTCCCCCCAAAAGAGGTGTGGCAACAGGAGGTAGCCAGCTCCCTTAAAGGAACAGGCACCTAGTGTCACAGGGGAAGGGGGAAGGAAGGGACGGATGGGAAGGGGGAGAAGGAGGGGGCAGGAGAAACCCACGGGGCGGGGGCGACCTCTCAACCACACTCTTCTATCGGCACTTAGAAGGTCCCTCAGGGTGTTAGGTGGGCTTTCCCTCCAGTTCAGGGGGCAACCCTTTTCATCACCGGGACGGAGGAGAGAGGTAACCCCTAGCCCCGGAGGGCTACAATGACCGTACACAGAGGGGGAACCAGATACTCGGGGGGCTATACGGGGATTCAGGGCACCGTGCAAGGAAGGTGACGGGAAGGGGGGAAAGGAATAGGGGCTGGGGACCGGGGAAAGGAAGGGAAGGGGACTGGGAGACACGGGGAAGGATGGTGGGGGACAGGACACTCGTACCAGAACGTGCAAGGAGAATGGAGGGCTGGGCAAGGGGTACAAGGCTTAGGGGAAAGGCTCCTCTACCACTCTTAGTCAGGCTCCCAGGGAGGTCATACAACAATACAAGGGAACGTCCGCTCACTCACCGCTCTCACTCTCAGGGTAGGGGAAACACAGGGGTTCATCCACTCTCCACACTCACTCTCTTGCTTTCCACGCTGCAGTAGTACAATAGGGTTACCAAGGACAAGGGGGCCAGTCTCTCAAAGAATGATCACTGGCGGGGAACTCAAGCCCTGCCGGTCTGCTTTATAGTAAACCCTAAGTGCCTCCTGGTGTGCCTAAGGCGGGGCCCCAGCCTGCACTGAGTGTCCCGCTAATTACAAGCATACGGGGAGGCGGGGCCAGGAGCGCACACCACGCTTCATCCCCGCAAGCCATCTACTTCCGGGTATCGGGCCGTTGCCTAGCAACGGCCCACACGCTACGGAGCCGAGCGGCGCGACCCGCTCTTACACCTAGCAAGCTCTGGCCCTCTTCAGGATGGAAAGGAGGTAGAGGTGGCACTCTGCAAGGACTTATGGTCCTGCCCAAAATCTAAAAATCGGGTCACACAGTGAAAAATCTTGCATCTTTTGGTCTAACCAAACAGTGAATTATTATTATTATTTATATCGCGCCAGCTGTGTACCCAACACTGTACAACGAGTAGGAATGTTATTCCTATTCAAGAGGCATCTTGAACATTTATTGAACAGTTGTTGCCGCTTAACTTTTGGACAGAGCTTTCCCTCCCCGAACCCCACCCCAAAACAAAAATTCTTCAAAAGTTCACAATCTGTTTAACTTAAATTCCCTTCATGCTTTTACGCAAATCAGCACACAATTAATGTCTTAATTGCAGCAGGCCTCTGGCACCATTTTCCCATCGCTGATGTTTGCCTTAAAAACTCTTCTCTCCAGCTGAATAGCTCAATAAATTGCTGTGTGGGACATAATACAGGTAATAAAAAGCTGGCAAACTTCACGTTCCCATTAAGATCGGCAGCTACCTCATAAACATTTGTTTAGTAATGATTGATGGACCATTATTAGAAGGCACGGCAATATGTTGCAGTGTCGTTTGGCCCAAATCCACCCATTGCTTCTGTTCATTGAGGAAAAGAACGATCCACGCGGCACGGCCTGTCCACAAATAAACCTCCTTATGCAAGGCTGGAAAACGCTCATTAATGCAAAGGGGGCTGCATAATTCCAGAATGAGCCATCAGCAGAGAAACGGCCACGTTCCTAGGCTCATGCCAGCACATTTGCATACGGAACAGAAATCATTTAAAGTAGTATTTGCTTTCCCAAAGGAAGAGTCATAAATCACGTCCCTCCTCCCGGCCCCAGCTCTTCATTTATAAACTGCCCTGTTGCGCGGGGAGTGCTTTGGTGCAAGGCAGACTCGGCTATCCGATAAAGCCTGCAACCATGAGAGGAATGCTTGAGCTGGGGCAAGAAGGCTGTGCACCTTGGAGAAGAGGGCTGCCTATGATGAGGCCACCTCAGCAACTGGTCTCAGAAGTGGAGTGGGGGCATTCCCCTTTAGAGACAGCCTTCCCCACTAGCTGCACTGGAGGAACTCTAGCTCATTTCCTCCTCGGACACGTTCTCTGGGGCACCGGTCCCACTCTCTTCCCCGGAGGCAATCTCTGAGGGGGTGGTCTCTCCCCTCCATACCACAATCCACTGGCGACCCAACAGCAGGTCATGATCTACCTCTTGGCTAGCTACCCCTTACATTAATTCTGCAGAGCAGCATGAACAAAAATAGACTTTATGGTCTTAGTAAGAGTTCTCGTCAGCTAATAAAAGTGTTGTACTGAGTCAGACCAATGCTCCATCTAGCCCAGCATCCTGTCTCCAACTGTGGCCGCTTTCAGTTACTTGGAAACACACAACAGGTCATAATGGCGTTGTCTATCTCCTGTTGTCCACTCCCATACCTTGGCTATCAGAGATCTCATCGTCTGACCAATTTGACTAATTGCCATTTATTATTATATCTGTCAATTTATACACTGCCCTTCTCCTAAGAAAACTCAGAGTGGCTTACAAAGAATAAAGATTACAAATTGGATCTAATGGCATCTCTGCCCACTCTTCATTACCCTCCCACACCTCATATCACACATAAAAGACATTAAAAATAAAGTTTAATGTAGCAGTTCAAATACTATTAAGATACAATCGAAGCTCGAAATCCAGCTCCCTCATTACAAACCCCCACGCCTCCAACTACAAATGGTCCTGTGTATGGGTATATAAACGGACCTTTCCTACCCATCTCAAAATAAAATCCCTCTCCTCATCCCGTCTTCCTCACAGGAAGGTTATGGCTTAACTCTATCTCCCACCACCCAAATACCCACCCCTCCTCTCTCAGGGCTCGAGTTTGGACCTATCCTCCAAGAACTTATCCAATCATTTTTTTTTTAATCCAGCTACGACAATGGCCTCCACAAGGTCTTCTGGCAGCAGATCCTCTATTAATGCAAACTTAAGGCAACTTTGTAATTTTAGTCTAAGCCATCAGCAGAGGAATGCCTTGCACTCTCAGCATTACCCCTTCGCATGCAGGGATCAAAATCCCCACTTTACATATCTGGAAATGCTTCCCATTCCTTTCAGCCCAGCCACAACAAAAATCCCAGGTGACCACGATCACATCCCATGTCTTTACTACAATCAGCTAATTTCCAGTGCCGCGAAGCTGCAGCAGCCGAGCATGATCTCTTCCTTTCACTGCAGGCACTCTGTTTCAGGAACCAGCCAGCCTCATTTGATGGATTAGCTAAATACTGTACTTTTTTTTTTTTTTTTTTTTAAATCTACATTAAAAAAAAATAATTATGGAAATCCTATTAAGCTAGGAGTGCTGCTCATTCCACACCAAGCACTTTTACGCTCAAAAAGCCAATTCCAAAACCAATTCTTGGCACAGCCAGCCCTACAGAGCTGCATGTATCTGCCGAACATAAAGCAACAAATAGGGGGTTCAAAGTTATGGTCTGAACTGGCTCAGGGAAGGCTACGGTAGGGGGACGCATCCCCTGTAATTCTAGAGATAAGGGAGGCAGCTTATTTGGGTCAGCATCCTCCATGAATTTTAGCCCAAGGTTACTCCCATGGTCCTTTGTCTTATGTTTACATTTCTACACTCCCAAGAGGAGGTAACCCTCATTTTGTCTTGTGTTTTTAGGGTGTCGAGTCCAATGGGGCTGCAAGGCCTTTCCACAAATAATAAAGGAAACATCTAACCTGATTTTGTTCCAGTTCTGGATTCGCTCTGCTTCCAAGCACTGATAGCAACCAGGTCCCTTTACTTCTGACCCTGAGACTTAAGACACCTGAGTGGGGAGAGAACCCAAAGCTCAATATTGATGGGGTTTCAGTTATTGTTTGGTGTGAGATACTCAACTTTCCTGACTTAAATATCATATGGTTTGCTGAAGATACCTTATAAATTCAACTACCCCAACTGTTACCCTAAAGCATGACCAATTATACCTAAATCATCCCTGACCCCTAATCCTAAACTCTAACAGTATCCCTAGCCTCATCTTTTCAAACCTTCCAGGAGTAAGGTGTCACTGTTCACAGCATCCCTTGGAAACTTGTCCCATTGTCTGGCTATTCGTAGGGTTCAAAAATGCTTCCCAGTATTTAACCTAGGTCTTTCCTTTTACATAAGGAAAGCAGATGTTTATCAGTTCTTACGCTGCCTTCAGGGGCCTTGGAGAATAATTGCTTGCCCTCCCTTTACCTGTTTGAACCCTGTTCTAAAGTCCCGCCAGTTACCAAAGGTGCCTTTTCCCACAAAACAGCAGACCCCTCCAGGCAAAGCAGCACCCCATAAAACGCAGTTTGGTGGATGAACCAGAGAATTGAGGGGCCCAGGATGAGAGGTCAAGAGTTCAGAGCCAGCCTGTGCAAAAGCCCAGGAGGTGAAATAAGCCCCCTCTTGCAAAACCAGTCTAGCCTCGGGGAAGGATTAGGAGGAACCCTGAGTAAGACGTGGGGCAATCGAGCAGAGGGCTTCCTCCCTTTTGATAAGAACACCTGGTAAATCTGGGAGACTCCTAGTTAGCAATGGCCCTCCAGGCGTAATCACAAAAGGTCCTTAAGTGCCCCATGTTTCCAAAACTCACCTGACTATGGTTCTCTTCCTGTCTCTTTGGCAAATCCCCTAGTCCCATGTTGATACTTTTTCACTCCTTTAGAAACACCAAAGACGCTGTGTTTATGCTCTTCTGTTTCTCAAAGAGCCGTCTGGAGCTTTCCCCTTGTTTCACTCTGGACATCTCTGAAAATCCTTTCTCAGACCCCCGGCACCTCCCCGATTCTTTGTGCAAGTCCCTATATAACTGCCCCAGGTTTCCCTGTCCAAGTCGAGTTGCTCTTGAATGTGGACACGTGCAGATTACTCTGTACGGGACCATCTTAAGGATTACTCCCAGACCCCTCACCCCCCTCGGTCTGTCATCTTCACACACACCCCGAACATCACAGGTACACCCCGAACATCACAGATACACCCCGAACATCACAGGTACACCCCGAACATCACAGGTACTATGGAGCCGCTGTCTCCTTGCAACAGCCAGGATAGGGAACCGCTTTCCTTCAGGGGTTTTGCCACCCATTGACCCCGTTTCTCTCTCTCTTCCCCCCCCCTCACCTAGTTACTTTCACTTGCCCAGCCACCACTTATATTACTGAGCCTGCCAAACCGGAAGCTTGTCTTTGTATTATATTGTGTGGGTGGGTGTGCTTCCTTTCTCCCTCATTCTATCATTGTAATAGGAATCCCTTTTTCTTGAAGCACCTCGTTTCCTGTCTGGTACTTTGGGAAGGGGTAACCCCCCCTAACCGGGAGTAGCGTGCCACGTCTCGGACTGATCCTTTTGGCACGAGTGACCCCACACTTGAGTTAATTTGGCTAATTCCCCCTAAATTAAGAGGTCGTTTGGATAGGCCCCCAATATTCACTCGTGGGAGGGGTTACGTGCCTAACATGGCTCAGTCTTCTCTTCTCTAGGATAAACAGGTCCAGTTCCTTCTCTCTCTCCTCCTAGGTCTGGCATTCCAAGGCCTTTATTGGTGGGGTTCTTGGTTAGAGCTAAAACCGTCCAAATGGCTGTTCTCAACCTGATAACATCAGGTACTAAACGGTGCCCAATTTGTTCCCAACGGGCTAAATGACGTTCCAATTTACCGGGTTTTGTCCTGATTTTCTGACTTCCGGTGCCGATTTTCCAACTCAGACTCAGATCGACAAGAAGGCTGACAGAGGAAGGATGGAAACTGTGCACAAGAAATGGTGGCACAAAAGGTTCCTTTTCTCTGAAGCTTGGTGCCTAGTTTCAGTAGCTAAGGCCGCTTGCACACGAGACGAGGGGTGGGGGGCGGGGAATTGCAGTGGGCCGAAATCACGTCAGAGAGATCACGTGAAGTTCTGCTCGTGTTTTTGACATGATTAGGCCCTGTAATGCTTAGGGCTCGGGGTCCTACTTTAGAGACACTACACCTCTAATTACTGTGGTATTAGGTGTATAGCCTGTATCTTGACATGGACTACGCGATTTGATGGGAAAGCTGCTTTACTAGTCAGTGCATCCCAGGCTTTGTTGACTTTGCCAGCTTCCTTCAGTGGGTTCATTTTACTTTTATTAAGTTTGTCATGTGGTTCTCTATTATTATTGTGAGTTTAATTTTGTTTACTTTATATTTTATTCTCACTCCTGTGTTTCTTTTAACCTTTTATGTACTGGAGTGCTTTGTTATAGCAAATTGCTGGGAACAAATAAAGAACTGAATTGAATGGACATGATTAGGCACATTTCTGATGTGATCACAGTGACGGGAGGCAGGGCTGAAAATCCAGCCCTGCCTCCCATCACTGAAATCACTGCAGAAATGGGATAAACGCGGAAATTCACATGATCCTCCTGATGTGATTTCAGCTGATGGCAGTCTTTCCACCCCCATCCCCTTTCCTGGCTTGTGTGCAAGCGGCCAAAAGGTGCTTTTACACAAGCATCTCCCCACCCACTATACATTTTGCAGGGCTGCAGTGATGCCCTATGGGTGCCCTGCAACATGGCCATTTTTACATGGGCACGGCTGGGTGTGTGTGTGTCCATGTGCATTGCATGGAGTGCCCATGCACGTCTGGCGAGTGTGTGGGGATCAAACAGGCCAGAGATGGGCGTGTGGCCCTACCCACACATTGTTTGGCCGGCCACTGCATGGAGCATCCTAGATTTCCCCCCCAATGCTCTGTGTGTGGGCATGAGTGGGCAGAGCGTGGGTCAAGGGAATGCGAGCTCCCCATGCCACCTTCAGATGGGCTTCTGGATGCGTGGGGGATGGGTGGACCTGCATGGGTTCAACCATATAGTGAGTGGGAAGGTGCTGGTTTGAAAGCACCCCAAGTCTGAGATGGCGACGGTGACTGCGAAGCCCTGCCTAGCTCCTCTCCGTGACCTAAGCAGAGATTATCACTTCGTACAGCAGCTTCTGTGACAAGCTACAATAGAGCAGCAATTTCTTCCCTGGGCTATTCACTCTGTGATAGACCAGTGGCATTCTATTATGGATAGGTCGGTGTGCTACTTGCCGATTGTCTGGCCTGCCCACGAGCAGGAACTGTGGGTTTGAAGTGGCTGGTTGTCCTTTCACTTTAAGAACAGAATGTGCTTTAAAAGGTTCCATTTGACTCCCCCGCATTAGAAGACTGCTTCCATTAACAAGACAGTATTATAGTTTCAGGGCTGGCTCTGGAGATGCTGTCGATTTGAGCCACTCGGTCAACTTCAGAAACGCTAAGCCAGTTTTATTAATTATTATTATTATTATTATTATTATTATTAACAAACATTTATATAGCGCCAGCAGTGTACCTGGCACTTTAGAAAGTAATAACATAGAGACAGGAGCTGGGGGAGAGACATAGGAAGGGGAACAGAGGGAGAGACAAGGGGTCTAACATTCATGACGATGCGAGGACTCAAGTGCACGTACTTGGCTTGGTTACGATGAGAATGACAGCAGGCAGGTCCATGTTGCAAGGATAAGGGTAAACCGATCGTAGGTATAGGAATAGTGGCTCAGCAGGATAAAGAGTCAGACAGAGCAGAGCGAAAGAGGTGAGTTTTAAGGAGAGATTTGAAGGTATGAAGGGAGGGGGCAAGGCGGATGTGGACAGGGAGGGAGTTCCAGGCATGGGGGGCAGCAAGTGAGAAGGGACGAAGGCGCTTAGGGGAGCAGGGAAGGCGTGGAAGGGTGAGAGAAGGGACAGAGGAGGAGCGAAGTGCACGGGCTGGAGTATGGAGGGCGATAAGTGCAGAGAGGTAGGGGGGAGCAAGGTTGTGAAGAGCTTTATAGGTGAAGACTAGGAGCTTGTGCAGGATTCGTTCAGGAAGGGGAAGCCAGTGAAGCGAAGAGAGGAGGGGCTGCACATGGTCGAAGCGACGGGCAAGGTAGATGACCCTGGCAGCAGAGTTTTGGACAGAGATGAGGGGAGAAAGGTGAGACTGGGGAAGGCCAGTGAGAAGGAGGTTACAGTAATCGAGCTGGGGGAAAAGAGTAATCGAGTTTCTCACCTACAGTAATCGAGGCGAGAGATGACCAGAGCATGAACAAGAGTTTTGGCAGATGAGACAGAGAGAAGTTTTACTTCAGATGAACTTCTGGTTCTTAGCCTCCAGTTAAATGTCACTGGCAGTGGTATAGAAAGGGCTGCAGTGGTCCCAGGCTCATGCCCTGATTATGAGCTCCTGTAAGGACAAGGGTGCAGAGTTTTTTTGGGGGGAGGGGGAAGGCAGGGCTTACCCATGAATAAAGCACCAACCCTGCTCTCAACAGATTCCCCCTCATAGAGCAACAGCAACCCCAAGAGGAAGGAAGTTTTAAGAGTGGGTTCGGACAGATACAGCATTCAACCCCCAGATGACTTACTTCATGACAAGGCCTTTTTTAAGGAGCCAGAGGGCTGGTAGGAAATTTTCAGTGTTGGCAGGGAAGGTCTGTTGGCCTCACTCCCACCTTCTCTGAATATTTCTTAGCAACACTTGCAAAGGGCACCCTCCGAGTCCTGAGCTCCATGATAGCTATGCCCCAAATTGCCGGTCATTACCCCAAGCTGGATCCTGTTGTTTAGGCCGTGCTCACACTCAGAGAAGGGAGGATGGCTGGAAATATCGCTTGACCTCCTTGGCCTACCCACAGCCAGCTCCTTCTCTGTACCAATACGACTCCCCCTGCTAGGACAGAGGTGGGAAATCTCCAGCTCATAGTCCACTGCTGGCCTGTGGCATCCCTCCATCCAGCTCCTGGAGGCTCCCCCAAGCTCTCATTGCTTGTAGCCTGCTGTTCATTTCCCCAGCAGCCTACAGGCAGAGCGCAGGGAGCAGCGAAGGCTCTCTGAGTGGCAGAGACTCGCACTCTGGACTCGGGCCCTAACCCCACAGGGTTCCCACCTGGCATGGCCAAGGCCTCTCTCCTCACAGGACGATCTGGCCCACAGAGTTTTGGACCAAATCAGATCCAGACTGGGGGTGGGGGGAAGGTTTCCTGCCCCTGTGCTAGGAAAATACTCCACAGGCAGAGTTGGAAGAGGACTCGGACAACAGTCCTGGCTCCTGCCTGCTTAAAAATTCAACACTGAAAATGTTTCTCCCCACAAAATTTTCAAAATGTCTAGGTTCAAAAGGGCCTGCTTTGGGCAGAAAATGTTTTGCAAATCAGCTTGTCTCCATCCCACCCCACCCCCATGTTCTAGGCCTACAATCTTTGGGCTCCAAGTCTCAAGCCATTCCTGTCTTGCGTCACATAGCACTCTACAGGTCGCTACTGCCTACGCTTGGGATTTTGTTAGTCACGAAATGGACCCTGCTTAAAATTCTGAAAGCCGCTCCAAACATCCCAAGATATGGGAGGCTTTAAAATGTGAACTCCCGTGTCCTGCAAGGGGATGCTCCAATATAATAACATAAGAAGTGTCATACTGGGTCAGACCAATGGTCCCTCTAGCCCAGCATCCTGTCTCCGACAGTGGCCAATCACGGTGGCTTGGGAGAAGCACCCAACAGGTCACTATGGGGGATCCATTCCCTGTTGTTTTCCCCCAGCTCCCGTCATGTTCCCTGATCCTGTCTGGCTAATAGCTGCTAATGGACCTATCTTCCAGAAACTTGTCCAAACTCTTTTAATAAGAGCTAGGTGGCAACCCTACCTGTATAGACTGTTACATAAAACTTTAAAAAAAAAAAAGTGCCAGTCTTACTCAAGACTCCTGGAAGCATCTTAAATACAGCAATTTAAAAGGGGGATTTTGAGGTGAGAAACTTCAAACCTAATTTCCCCTCAAAACGTTAGATATACTTTTGATAAAACTTTTGAGACTTACCTGAAACTACATTCCAGGTAAATCTCTGTCTTGCACTTTAGATGGAAGCAGGTGTAGTACAGGCAGATATTGTATAACTCTAATAGAGTCATCCTACAAGTATTTGTATGATGAAGTCCTAAGCAACATGCAACTATGAATGCTTTCAGGGTGCAACCCTTGGGGGAAGGTCATTAGTACCAATAGCTGTGTCTGCTCCTTGCCGGAACAGGAGAGGAAGCCGATGGCCAGCTGGCAGGAAGAGAGAAGTGTATAAAAGCCAGAGGAAGGCCACCCTATCAGCCAAAAGCAGGGAAGAGGCTGGGAGGTTGGCTCATGGCCTTGCGGCATCAGGGCTCACTCTGGAGTAGATCAGATCCCTGGGCAGGGAGTCCTGGAGAGACTGTGGTGTGGGCAGGGCGCTGGTGGACTTTATGGGCAAGAGCAGTCTGAAGATAACACTGGGGATTGAGCACCCTGTATATTGTAAGTAAAAATGCTTTGTGAAATAAATCCATTAAGTAGGTGCATTCTGAGCTGGATCCTGCCAAGATTCGTAGTCAGGACATGCCACTCAACTCAAGGAAGGTTACTGCAGCAGAGACCGACATGTGGTCATTTTGCAATGTGTATTAGGACGAGTTCGTCTGGTTGGATTAACTGAGCTCAGGGATAATCAGGGACTGCCAAGATGCTTTGTAGGTGAAACAAAAGGGCAATATGGATTGTCCCGGAGATGCAAATAGATCAGGGAAGACAGGAAACATATGGAAGCCAAATACGAAAATCTACCTCTGCCATTAAGCTTTCCCTACCTCCTTGCCTCCCACAGACTGGTCACTCTTCCATCCTCGCATGGAAGGAGTCCCCTTCTCCCCTGTAACCAAGTTAACCTCATGCACCTGCGGCAACTCAATTTCATGAGGGGGGGTTAATTATTTTTGTATTTGCATATTTTAAATATTTTATGTATGGTAATCCACCCTGAGCTTTGGGGGTAGAGCAGGATAAAAGTTTAAACAGATCATCTCCCTTCCTCGTCTCCTCTAGATTGTAAGCCTCTTGGGGCAGGGACCCCTCTCTAATGATCGTTCAGTGCCAGTTACATTGCTGGCACCATATAAAAAATAGTAAAAATATAAATACACAACAGGTGCAGGGAAGACTGGCAGGAATAACAAGCCTAAGTCAGAGGCTGCGAACAAATGCAGAGAGAAGCAAAGGAGTAAAATGAATAAAAGATAATGCAAGATGTTCAAAGAAACAATAATGAAAAATTCAAGTCCCAGAGATGCACGGGGTGCTGTTAAGCAAGGCAGGCTGCAAGAGAGACCATAGCCAGCCTCGTTTATCGACAGAGCAAAATGATATGTTCTAAATGCAAGCGAAATGAATTAATTTGCCTTGATGCTGCCAAATGTGGAAAGGAAACCGAGAGAAAACAGCCGTACCCCCAGGCTTTCCAGTGCGGAGCAAAGGGTGGTGAGGAGGCTTCCAACAGATGCAGATTGTGGGCCCTATAAACTTAAGCAGGAGAGGAAGCTGATGGCCAGCTGGGTGGAAAAGAGAAGTTTATAAAAGCCAGAGGCCACCCTAGGAAGACAGAACTCAGACAGCAACTCCTTCAGCCAGAGAAATATACCTGTATAGGGTGCCAAGGCTCCCACTGAGTTGGGGAAAGTCAGGATTTATTATTAATTATTAATTATTATTATTATTATTATTATTATTAGCAAACATTTATATAGCACCGTACCTGACGCTTTACAAAGTAATTGAATAGACACGGTCCCTGCCCTAGGGCTTACAATCGGAGAGACGGGGGGGAGACGAAGGAAGGGGAACAGAGGGGGAGACAAGGAGTGTAACGTTCACGAGGATGCAAGGTCCCAGGTGCACGCGCTTGGCTTGGTTACATCGAGAATGATGGCTGGCTGGTCCGTGTGGTGAGGATATTTATTTATTTTATTTATTTATTTATTAGATTTTTACCCCACCCCTCCTAAAACAGCTCGGGGCGGCTTGCAACAATAAAACAATCACATGTAAAATATATCTAAAAACAGTTAAAACATATCAAAACACAATAATCAAAGTAGGGCCCGGGAACTCAATAAAACAATAAATAGGGTAAGGGAGATAAAACCCTCTAACCCCCCTCTGCCCCCCTCCCCGAAGGCCTGGGCGAACAGCCAGGTTTTACAACTACGCCGGAATGTCAAAAGGCTGGGGGTCAGGCGAGCTTCCTCCAGGAGGGAGTTCCAAAGGCGCGGCCCAGCCACCGAGAATGCCCTCTCCATTGTGGCCCCCCGCTTAATGCAGGGGACCTCCAAGAAGGTACCCCCGGCAGACCGAAGGAGCTGCCCTGGGGCGCAGAGGGTGAGGCGGTCCCTGAGGTATGAGGGGCCGAGACCGTGAAGGGCCTTGTAGATCATCACCAAAATCCTGAACCTGGCTCGGCACGCTATTGGCAACCAGTGCAGAGTTCGGAGCACAGGTGTTGTATGCTCCCGATGACCCGTCCCTGAAAGGAGCTGGGCCGCCGCATTCTGCACTACCTGCAGCCTCTGAACCAGGAACAAGGGAAGCCCCATGTAGAGCGCGTTGCAGTAGTCCAGCCTCGAGGTGACGAAGGCATGGATGAGGGAGGCCAGGTCCGGGCTGGAGACGTACGGACGCAGCCTCCACACCAGATGCAACTGGCGGAAGGCAGCCTTCGCGACTGCCTCCACCTGCCGCTCCAGGCAGAGATCCGCATCCAATATCACCCCCAGACTCCGGACCTGCTGAGCTATAGGAGGGCGAACCCCCTCAATCAGGGGGGCCACTACCTCCCTCGCTCTCCCCACCAACATCACCTCCGTCTTATCGGGGT
>QEPC01011901.1:9267241-9282548 GCA_003113815.1 Sphenodon punctatus | reverse complement strand
GTATCGAAGGCAGCAGAGAGGTCAAGGAGGACAAGAATGGAATAGAGGCGGTTAGATTTAGCCACAAGAAGATCGTTGGTGATCTTAGCGAGAGCAGTTTCAGTAGAGCGAAGGGGGTGGAAGCCAGATTGGAGGGGGTCAAGGGAGGAGTTGGCGGAGAGGAAGTCAAGGCAGTGGGAGTAGACAACATGTTTAAGAAGCTTGGTAGCAAAAGGAAGGAGTGAGACAGGACGGTAGCTAGAAGGGTCAGAGGGGTCAAGAGTGGACTTTTTGAGGATAGGAGAGATAGTGGCGTGCTTGAAGGCGGATGGGAAGGAGCCAGTCGAGAGGGAGAGATCGATGATGTGCAGGAGGGAAGGGGCAACAGTGGGAACAATGGAGGTCAGGAGGCAGGAGGAGATGGGGTTAAGGGGGCAAGTGGAAGGGTTGGAGTCGGAGCGCAGGGATGAAATTTCCTCAAGGGAAGTGGGAGGGAAGGAGGACAGGAGAGAAGGAGGGGGAGGAGGGAGAGGGGAGGGAGTAGGAAGAAGAGAGGAGAGGGATGCAATGTCAAGTCGGATCTTGTTTATCTTGGAGGTGAAGAAGGAAGCAAGATCCTGAGCAGAAAGGGAAGAGAGAGGAGGAGGACAGGGGGGCTTGAGGAGGGAGTCAAAGGTGGAGAACTGGCGGCGAGGGTCCCAAGAACAGGACTCAATGCGGGAGGCATAGTAGTTCTGTCTAGCGAGGGAGACAGCAGAAGTAAGGGTGGAGAGAAAGAATTTGAAGTGAAGGAAGTCAGCATGAGAGTGGGATTTGCACCAAAGGCGTTCAGCAGCACGGGTGCAGAAGCAGAGGTGGCGGATACTGGAGGTGAGCCAAGGATGGGGGTTTGTGGGAGCGGGCAGGGCGGGAGGAGACGAGGGCAAGGGTGAAGAGAGAAGCACTGAAAGCAGAAATGGCAGAGTCAGGGGAGGAGGAGGAGGAGAAGAAGACTGAGAGGAGAAGGGGGGAGAGGGAGGTGGCAAAGTCAAGGGGGTTAATGGGCCGCAGGTCATGGAAGGGGCGTGGAGACGGGGAAGAGGAAGGGGGACAGTGGGAGACATTGAAAGAGGAAAGGAAGTGGTCAGAGATGGGATGAGGATCGAAGGAGAGATCAGAGACACAGCAGTTCCTAGAGAAGACGAGGTCAAGAGAATGGCCGTTAGTGTGGGGTGGGGGAGTTGGTCCAAAGGTGGAGGCTGAAGGAGGCTAGTGAAAGGAAGCGAGAGATGGAGGGCTGGGAAGGGACATCAACGTGAATGTTGAAGTCACTGAGGATGAGAGTGGGGGTATCGTCGGAGAGGAAGAAAGTGAGCCAGGACTCAAATTCAGAGAGAAAGGAGGAGAGAGAGTCAGGGGGGCGGTAGATGACAATGACGCGGAGATGGAGGGGGGAGCAGAGACGCACAGAGTGAGCCTCAAAGGAAGGGAAGGAGAGAGAGGGGGGAGGAGAAAGTGGTTGGAATTGACAGGAGTTAGTGAGGAGGAGGCCCATGATGAACGGTTCCAATGAAGCTGCCTGCACTAACACGTTCTCAGGGCTCAATCCTTCCCTCACTTTCACCTTGTAGTGCAAGATGCCACCAGGTCGAGATTATCTGTTCACTAATGAGCACAGTTTCCTAAGGGTGAACATCTCCAATCGGAGTGGGCAAACTGTAGCTCAGAAGCTGTGTGCAGCTCATAGGCCATTCAAGTGAGGCTCTCAGCCAGGGCTGGTTCTGGACCCCACGCTGACTTAAGGGTCCGACGTCTTATTTTATTGCACCCACGTCTTCGCAGCTGAATCACAGCTGATCTTCCGAATTACAGCAGCCAGGGCCACAGAGCATGGGCAGTGCCAGCAAGTCACAAAGCAGGTGAAGTTCGTGCCCTGTGGCTCTTGACCATAGGGAGATTTTAGTACGCGGCTCATGGGGTGGGGAAACTTTGCCCATCACTGGTGTTGACAATGCAAGGAAGACTGGGCCCCGTGCTTCTTAAATGGGTTCTTCTAAGTGCTTGAGATAATACTGGGTGTTATAAATGCTGGAGTTTTGTCATGTGTGAACGCACTATTCCCCTTTTATGCAGTGAGATCTCACAGCCTTGTAAGAATCACATCTGGTGGGTTTTACAAGGCTGCAAGATCTTGCTGTATAGTGCGTTCACACGTGACAAAACTCCAGCACTTATAACACCCGGTATTATCTTGAGCACTTAGAAGAACTCATTTTTGTCATGTGGAAAAACAGTCTTAGTTCTTTTTGCTTGGGTTTGGAGGTGACCACAACCAGAGAAAAAAACAGCCAGTATCCTGTGGGCATGAAACTACCGCATTTCCAAAATGGGTGTGCAGTTAAGTGGGATGATTAGCACTGGGATTCTGTACTGAAATGCATAAGGGCTGCCTCGTTAGGTCAGGCCAGGCCAAGGGTCCATCTAGCTCAGCATTCTCTCTCATAGTACTTTCAGAGGGAGTGTATTGGGAGGGGGAGACACACAACACATAGGCTCTGGGAGGCACAAAGGGGGTGTGGATGCACCCCTCCTGGTTCCTGTCCGATCCAAGCACCGTAACACTCAGAAAAGGGATGTGGTTGTCAGCAACAGGCAGGGATCCACTAAGCCCTCCCCTCCTCTCCAACATGATGCTCAGAAAGGGACATGATCACATCAAAAAGGCAGGGGGAGCTGAAGCAGCCCTCCCCAAGGAAAATTCTGCCAACACCCTTGAGAGCATTCATGGAGTTCTCCACTCCAAGTTGCTCCAGATCAAGTTCCCCAATTTTTTTGAATTATAAGAAATGGAAAATAGTAGTTATAAGGAGCTGCCTAACCGAGTCAGACCAATGGTGCATCTTAGTCTAGTACTGTCACAACCAAACACAGCAGCAGGGTTTCAAATCCAGCTCTCCAGAGTCTCCGGCAGAGGCCTCACCCATCCATGATTTTATAAGCCTCTGGTACAGATCAGGGTTTCTTCCTAAATGCAGGGGCGGCTGGTGGGTTTTGATGTTGGAGGGGCACTGGGGCAGTAAGACTGGGCCGGCGGGCCTAGGGACGGAGTCAGGGGGATGGTAGGTGGAGCCAGGGGGACAGTAGGTGGAGCCAGGGGGATTTTAGGCTGAAACACTGGCAAAACACAGCAGCAAGGAGTTCCCAGGGTTAACATCGGATGGAAGAAAACAGTCTACATGCACATCAAGCTTAAAATAAATAATTTATAAACCCAAAACACTGGCAAAACCCAGCAGCAAGGAGTTCCCAGGGTTAACATCGGATGGAAGAAAACAGTCTACATGCACATCAAGCTTAAAATAAATAATTTATAAACCCAAAACACAGGGACCCATCCTTGTAAAGCACCCCTAGTTTTCAAAGCAGCCCCGGGGCAGGAAAGGTTTCCCACCCCTGATCTAGTCCAACTCCTTGCTCCGAGGCAGAACAACCCTTCATTTCCTTCCTAGGGACATTGGACATGGAGACAGCTCGTCCTGCTGCACAAGGAAGGAGATCAAGACAGAACAATGCATCAAATAAGGAGGGGTCAGAAATCTGCAGTCAACACTGGCCAAGTCTCCTCCATAGCTGTGCATTCCCCCACTCCACACACACACACACACTAAATTAGCAGCTTCCGTTTTGATTTGTTTGAATGATTCATTTTGTTTATGGGATCATGAAGCGTCCCCAATGTGCATGCCCTATTACACACTCCTATTACTATGCATAGCACAATCATGTCTAGAGACTCGAGACTGGCACTTAGGAACCCATCCAGCTCCCTTTAAAATCAATGGCAAGACTCCCGTCAGCTAGAGCAGAAGACAGGCCAGGCCTTTAAAAGGAGCAGACAGACTCCATCAATCAGACTCAACATGCACTGGAGACCCAGGAGGCTGCTCATTCTCCCGACATCTCTTTTCCTCCTTCCACTGGGCGACGGGCCAGTGACAGCGTTGTGTGGGGTAGCATTACATCATTTGTACATTAGTATAAATATTTAGTTCCTTACAAATTGCCAAGAATTAAATGCTTCTCTGCAAAGGAGGGAAGGGGAAAGCAAGGCACAGAGGCATTGGGGCAACCCACACACCAGCGGGGGAGCTCTGTTCTGAATCTCTGGCTCACTGGATGAGTACGGAGAAGCATGGCAGCAGAACTCAGTTGGAAGGGGCCCTGAGGCAGAAGATGGGGTTCCTCCCCACCCCACCTATCCCAGCTGCACTAGTGCCGCTGCAGTTGCACCACCTCTCCTTGCACACCCTTGGAGGTGCAAGGGGTGCGCTCGGGAAGAGAAAGGTCCAGATCATGAATGTGCGTCATGGATCTGGAGGCACAGAAGGACAGGCAGTGCAGCTGCTCCAGGTCCCACAAGCCTGGGGAGAGGGGAGTTTCCAAACTCCCACAGTGCAGCTGCATCCCCTGCCACTAGGAGGCAGTATTGGGGGGGGGGCTTTCCATCATCTGTATTCATTCCAACCTGTCTGTGCCCCTGCAAGGCCTCTCTCTCTTTTCCCTCCGGCAGTGCTCTTTCCAGGCGCTTATGGCGGTTACCGTAAGAACATAACGGCCATACTGGATCAGGCCAAACGGTCTATCTAGAAAGAAGAAAACAACAACAAAATTTATTGAAATAATAAACCAAGACATGAATGCACAGAACAACAAAACCCAATGCGTTTTGAGCAAACCTCTCTTCCTCGCGGGGGAATCTAATCTAGAGGCCGTATCAGTTAAAAATACGTGCAGCCTTGTAATGGAGATAAATCACAATCAATGACTTCTCAAGTTCTCCAAAAATATCCCTCAGTACAAAATAGCCTTGTGGTTATGCCATTAATAAATGCATTGATTGATTGAAAAGAACACCACGGTGTAGTTTAGACAGGACACCGCAACTTGAGTAGAATTCACAACTTTTATTTGCATACAGGTGTCTCTTGTAGACTGCAGATCTAGCTCATCAAGATGGCGGCCACATCCTTCCCCTGCTTCCTGTCCTCGACATTGCTTGCCACCCACCACACCCCAACAAGAAAGGTTCCCCCCTCCCCCCCCCTCAAGCTTGGGCTCTGGGACAAATGTTCCTCCTGTTCTAGGATAGCTATGCCCCTGCTGCCCATAACACCTGGATGAGCTTCGGAGCATGTTCCCATTTCAAAGTTGCCCATGGGTTCCCATCCCTGTTCTAGGACATCACAGTAGCTAAGTCACTTGAATACAGGGCCGGCCTTAGAATTTGTTGGGCCCAGGGTGGAGATAAAAATGCAGGGCCCCTGGTGGGCCCTCCCCCATGGTGACACTTTCCACAAGGCCCTAAAGGTGGTCATGTTTGGGGCCCCGCTGGAAGGGAGTGGGGCCAAGTGAAAACAGGGGCCTGAGGGGGGCCTGAGCGCAGTCGCTCCAGGTAGCCCTGTGCCAAGACCAGCCCTTCTTGACTACATCCCTGAAGGCTATGAGCTCAAGTCCCCTGTTAGGTCTCATGCTAGAAGGCTGCCTCCGGCCCACCCAGGTGGGGCTACCTACCTGAAGGCAAAGATCAGGGAGTGCACCATAGTAGGTCACAGAAAGTAGTGCATCTTAACCTCAGCAACTTGGGACAGACTTTGATTTGTCCCCTGCTCTACGGCACTGTTACAGACACAGAGACAGTTACAGACACAGTTACGAACGGCACTGTTACAGACACAGAGACAGTTACAGACACAGTTACGAACGGCACTGTTACAGACACAGTTACGAACGGCACTGTTACAGACACAGAGACTGTTACAGACAAAGTTACGAACAGCACTGTTACAGACACAGTTACGAACGGCACTGTTACAGACACAGAGACTGTTACAGACTGTTACAGACACAGTTACGAACGGCACTGTTACAGACACAGAGACTGTTACAGACTGTTACAGACACAGTTACGAACGGCACTGTTACAGACACAGAGACTGTTACAGACTGTTACAGACACAGTTACGAACGGCACTGTTACAGACACAGAGACTGTTACAGACTGTTACAGACACAGTTACGAACGGCACTGTTACAGACACAGAGACTGTTACAGACTGTTACAGACACAGTTACGAACGGCACTGTTACAGACACAGAGACTGTTACAGACTGTTACAGACACAGTTACGAACGGCACTGTTACAGACACAGAGACTGTTACAGACTGTTACAGACACAGTTACGAACGGCACTGTTACAGACACAGAGACTGTTACAGACTGTTACAGACACAGTTACGAACGGCACTGTTACAGACACAGAGACTGTTACAGACTGTTACAGACACAGTTACGAACGGCACTGTTACAGACACAGAGACTGTTACAGACTGTTACAGACACAGTTACGAACGGCACTGTTACAGACACAGAGACTGTTACAGACTGTTACAGACACAGTTACGAACGGCACTGTTACAGACACAGAGACTGTTACAGACACAGAGGCGAACAATCATGGCATGAGTAGATGTTGTAGGTTTATGCGGAGCCTCAGTATCACAGGGGCTTTTCTTAAAATCTCAGATCTTTAGCTTCTTTGTGAATACATTTTTATAAACAAAATAGCTCTCCAGCCCCTAGTTCTCCAGCCCTGCTGGAAGACATGACCCTGGTGTGCTTTAAAGCTTGCAAAGCCAGAAGGCAGATGTTTTAAATCTCATGATTTCCAAGTCAAAACTCATGATTTGGGCTGACGTGATTCTTTTTAATTTCTGGGTCTGGAAGTACTGCAGCTGCTGCCATGAAGAGCTGCCAGATGGAAGGATGGGAGTGAGAGTATAACATTATCCTCCCCATTTCACAGGTGTGGAGCAGAGGCATAAGAAGCTAAGTAACATGGCTACTGTCATACAGGAAGTTGGTGGCAAAGGAACTGAACCCTGGTCACTGGAGTTCCAGGCCAATGCGCGCCTCCCAACAGTCCCTATTTAAGAGGGACAGTTTCTCTTTGGGTGCTGAATCCCACTCTCTGTCCTTCAGTGAGTCAAAGAGACAAGATGATCAGCATCCAGGCCTTCGGAACTTCTTTCCTGGTTGCCTCCCAGGAAAAGTACTTGAACGACAATGGGGAGATGATGGAATGACAAGAAACTAAGTGGAATGATAAACAGGAGAGTTTCTGTCTCTCTTTATGTACTTGGGTGTGCATGTAAATGTGGGAGGGGTGGAGCTTATTGGACAAAGGGGGTGGGGCTTGTCCATTCTTGACCATAGGAGATGTTTGTTTATTTATTAAAACATTTTATATCCCACCCCTCCTGCCAAAGGCAGCTCGGGAAGGCTTACATTATATAAAATATTTATATAAAAATACACAGACAACAAACATAAAATATCTAAAAAGGGGGGAAACATCCCCCCCCGAGAAAAGAGGGAGTAAAAAAATACCCCACCCTTACCACCCCCCATAAAAATAAAAACCCACCCTTATCCATCTCCCTCGCCAAAGGCCTGGCGGAACAACCGGGTCTTGCATTGACGTCGAAAGGAGGAGAGATCCGGGGTCACCCGGACCTCTGCTGGGAGGGAGATCCACAGCCTCAGCGCGGCCCCCGGGAACGCCCTCTCCATCGTCGCCCCCTGGGATACCCGGGGGGACTTCGAGGAGGGCACTCCCAGTCGACCGCAGCGGCCAGGGATTGAGGCAATCCCGCAGATATATGGTGGGGCCCAAGCCGTATAGGGCTTTATAGGTAAGAACCAGCACCTTGAATTGGGCCCGGAAGACTATGGGCAGCCAGTGCAGAGAACGGAGCAGCGGTGTAATGTGCTCCTGGTGAGCATATTGCAACGGGAGCATTGGCATGTTGGGAGCGATGCCAACATTGTAAGCCTAAAACTGTCATTTCAGTGCCTAGCAGACAGGGATTTGGGAACAAGATCCACATTCAAATCCTACGGCTAAAAATCAGCCGAGCCATTAATAATCAAATAGAGACATTCGGGCAAACACACTGTTCTGCTACAAGCCCTAGGTCAGAGGTAGCGTCTGAAGTGCCATTTCTAAGCACCCACTCTTCCTTGAATTGCTCTGAAGTTCAGGACAAGAGAGGAAAGGGAATATAATAATTAGCGTGCAATGTAGAGAAATGTACAGCGCTTGATCTTGGGATCTCAAAGGCAGTGTTCTCCTCAGTAGCCACATACTCTGATCCCCTGGACAGAAGGAATTTTTAAAAAAAAAAAAAAAACCAGTGCATTTAATGGCAGTGGAATGAAAATACGAATTGCAAAGCACACAGAGAACGTCTCCGATAGGACTAGGAAGAAATCATCCCAGCACTGTCCAAGGAGCTAATGAGCCCCCATATAGAATACTGTGCACAATGCAAATCCCTCTGATATAAAAGAAGGGTAGAGATGAAGGAAGCACAAGAGAGCAGGTAGCATAATACAGGGAGTTAGGAAAAAGAAGAAAAAAGTCCTTACTCATTCTGAACGGCTATCAGAACTAGATCTGGTGACTCTCTCAAGGAATAGGGGATTCAGAGCATGATCTTCGGGGGTGCCAAGCTCCTTCAGCTCTTTGACATCAACGTTCTCAGCACCTTGCTGGATTCTACCCTAGAAGAGGAGTTCCCAAAGGGGTTGTTAATGAGCTGGCAGACAAACAAAAGTGTTTAGAGGGCAGTGACTAAAGAAGGGCAGGGAATCTTTTCCTTCCCATGGGCCACCTTGAAAACTATTATTATGTACACTTTCTAGAGCATCAACAATGTGCCTGGTACTGAAGAGTAGGGATGGGAAGTTGGATTGTGGGGAGCTGGCCCTTTAAGGCTAGCTCAACACAACTAGTTTGGGCCGGCTGCACCAAGGAGAGTCTCTGGGGAAGAGACAGGCTAGGAGAGCTCCTCCAGTGCAGTGGGAAAGGCTCTCTCTAAAGGGGAGTGCGCCTCTCCATTTGTGAGGGGCCCTAGAACTAGCAGCCAGCAGAAGGGGCCCCAGCCTGGCGCACAGCCTGGAGGTTCCTGGTAGATTAGCAAAGGAGGACTCCTGGATCAAGGGAATCTCCTGCACCCTATGTCTGGCCACCCTTGATCTAGCTCTGTGGGCCAGACAGGAATTGGGGGTGGGGTTGCATCAGGGGAATGGTTCAGGATGAGGGAAGGAAGAGAAAGGTTCAGATCATGGCTCCGTGCCCTGGATCCGTCCCCTGACCTCACGTGCCTGCCCTCATCTCTGCTCTCGTCACTGCTTGAGGGCAGAGACTGGATCCACAGGCCAAATTCTGGAACTGGGAAAGGGCCAAATAACAACCAGCTGTGTGCCGGATTTGGTCCATGGGCTGAAGGTTCACTACCTCTGGCATAAGGTAAGGAGAGAGAGAGACTATAAGTAAAAACACACGTGACGGCAGCACAGCGACGGCCCAAAACAGTCCGGGGAGGAAAACCACAGCGGACACGGCCCGGGCTGTGTCAGGATTCTGAACAAATGTAAACATGGCCAGGCCACCAGGGAGAGTGGGGAGAAGCATGAAAATCCAGCTGGCCTACCTGTCCTTATGCTGTGCCCCTGCCCAGCGCCCCACCCCCCTCCCACCATGGGCAGCCATGGTGGACCCAACCTATGTTGACAGCCCAGTAACAAACTAGCCCACTGTAACAAACTAGCCCTCCCCCTCTCTCCTTCCCCTCCCCCCTCTCTCTCCTTCCCTTCCTTTNCCCCCCCCCCCCCCCCCCCCCGCGACTCTCTCTCTCTTTCTCTCTCTCTCTCTGAATTTGAGTCCTGGCTCACTTTCTTCCTCTCCGACGATACCCCTACTCTCATCCTCGGTGACTTCAACATTCACGTTGATGTCCCTTCCCGGCCCTCCATCTCCCGCTTCCTCTCACTAGCCTCTTCCTTCAACCTCCATTTTTGGACCAACTTCCCCACCCACACTAGCGGCCATTCTCTTGACCTTGTCTTCTCTAGGAACTGCTCTGTCTCTGATCTCTCCTTTGATCCTCATACCATCTCTGACCACTTCCTTGCCTCTTTCAATGTCTCCCACTGCCTTCCTTCCTCTTCCCTGTCTCCACACCCCTTCCATGACCTGCAGGGCAGGCCATTAACCCCCTGGACTTTGCCTCCTCTCTCTCCCCCCTTCTCCCCTCAGTCTTCTCCTCCCCTGACTCTGTTGTCTTGGCTTTCAGTGCTTCTTTCTTCTCCACCCTTGACTCCCTTGCCCTCCTCTCCTCCTGCTCCGCCCGCTCCCACAACTCCCATCCTTGGCTCACCCCCAGTATCCACCACCTCCGCTTCTGCACCTGCGGTGCAAATCCCACTCTCATGCTGACTTCCTTCACTTCAAATTCTCTCTCTCCTCCCTTACTTTTGCTATCTCCCTTGCTAGACAGCATTACTACGCCTCCCATACTGAGTCCTGTTCTCGGGACCCTCACCACCTGGTCTCCACCTTTGACTCCCTCCTCAAGCCCCCCTGTCCTCCTCCTCCCTCTTCCCTTTCTGCTCAGGATCTTGCTTCCTTCTTCACCTCCAAGATAGACAAGAACCGCCTCGACATCACTTCCTGCTCCTCTCCTCTTTCTACTCCCTCCTTATCTCCTTTCCTCCTCTTCTACTGTCCTCCTTCCCTCACACCTCCCTTGAGGAAATCTCCCTGCTCCAACCCTTGACCCCATCCCCTCCTGCCTCCTGACCTCCATTGCTTCCACTGTCACCTCTTCCCTAATGCACATCATCAACCTGTCCCTCTCTACTGGCTCCTTCCCCTCCGCCTTCAAGCATGTCACGGTCTCCCCTATCCTCAAAAAGTCCACTCTTAACCCATCTAGCTACCGTCCTGTCTCACTCCTTCCTTTTGCTTACAAGCTTCTTCTTGAACGTGTTGTCTACTCCCGCTGCCTCGACTGCCACTCCGCCAACTCTCCCTTGACCCCCTCCAATCTGGCTTCTGCCCCCTTCACTCTACTAAGATCTGCTCTCACTAAGATCACCAACGATCTTCTTGTGGCTAAATCTAATCGCCTCTACTCCATTCTCGTCCTCCTTGACCTCTCTTCTGCCTTCGATACTGTTGACCACTCACTCTTGCTGGGCTCACTTGACTCCCTTGACTTCCATGGCTCTGTCCTTGACTGGTTATTATTATTATTATTATTATTAACAAACATTTATATAGCGCCAGCAGTGTACCTGGCACTTTACAAAGTAATAAAATAGACACGGTCCCTGCCCCTAGGGCTTACAATCTGAGAGACAGGAGCTGGGGGAGAGACTTAGGAAGGGGAACAGAGGGAGAGACAAGGGGTCTAACATTCATGAAGATGCGAGGTCTCAAGTGCACGTACTTGGCTTGGTTACGATGAGAATGACAGCAGGCAGGTCCATGTTGCAAGGATAAGGGTAAACCGATCGTAGGTATAGGAATAGTGGCTCAGCAGGATAAAGAGTCAGACAGAGCAGAGCGAAAGAGGTGAGTTTTAAGGAGAGATTTGAAGGTATGAAGGGAGGGGGCAAGGCGGATGTGGACAGGGAGGGAGTTCCAGGCATGGGGGGCAGCAAGTGAGAAGGGACGAAGGCGCTTAGGGGAGCAGGGAAGGCGTGGAAGGGTGAGAGAAGGGACAGAGGAGGAGCGAAGTGCACGGGCTGGAGTATGGAGGGCGATAAGTGCAGAGAGGTAGGGGGGAGCAAGGTTGTGAAGAGCTTTATAGGTGAAGACTAGGAGCTTGTGCAGGATTCGTTCAGGAAGGGGAAGCCAGTGAAGCGAAGAGAGGAGGGGCTGCACATGGTCGAAGCGACTGGCGAGGTAGATGACCCTGGCAGCAGAGTTTTGGACAGAGATGAGGGGAGAAAGGTGAGACCGGGGAAGGCCAGTGAGAAGGAGGTTACAGTAATCGAGGCGAGAGATGACCAGAGCATGAACAAGAGTTTTGGCAGACGAGACAGAGAGAAAAGGGCGAATCTTAGCAATGTTATGGAGGGAGAAGCGACAGGATTTAGCAACAGAGTCAATGTAGGGTTTAAAAGAAAGGGGTGAGTCAAAGATGAAGCCTAGGCTACGGGCTTGGGGGACAGGCAGGATGGTGACTCCATCAATAGTTATTGACAGTGAGGAAGGAGAGGAAGGATGAGGGGGGAAGATAAGGAGTTCAGTTTTAGCCATGTTGAGTTTGAGTTGACGTTGAGACATCCAGGTAGAGATGTCAGAGAGACAGTTGATGAGACGAGCTTGAACAGAGGGAGAGAGAGAGGGAGTAGAGAGATAGAGTTGAGTGTCATCAGCATAGAGGTGGTATTGGAAGCCATGGGAGGCAATGAGTTTGCCTAAGGATGAGGTATAGATCGAGAAGAGGAGAGGGCCAAGAACAGAGCCTTGAGGAACACCAACTGAGAGGGGGAAGGAGGAGGAGGTGGAGTTGGAGAGAGACACATTAAAGGAGCGGTCAGAGAGGTAGGAGGAGAACCAGTTATGGACAGAGCCACAAAAGCCAAGGGAGTGGTTCTCCTCCTACCTCTCTGACCTCTCCTTCAGTGTGTCTCTGGCCAACTACATCTCCTCCTCCCTTCCCCTCTCGGTTGGTGTTCCCCAAGGCTCTGTCCTTGGCCCTCTCCTCTATCTACATGCTGCCCCTAGGCAAATTCATTGCCTTCCATGGCTTCCAATATTACCTCTACGCTGATGACACTCAACTCTCTCTCTCTACTCCCTCTCTCTCTCTCCATCTGTTCAAGCTCGCCTCACCAGCTGTCTCTCTGATATCTCTACCTGGATGTCTCAACGTCAACTCAAACTCAACATGGCTAAAACTGAACTCCTTATCTTCCCCCCTCATCCTTCCTCTCCCTCCTCCCCGTCGATCCTTATCGATGGGGTCACCATCCTTCCCGTCCCCCAAGCCTGTAGCTTAGGCTTCATCTTTGATGCACCCCTTTCTTTTAAAACCTACATTGACTCTGTTGCCAAATCCGGACACTTCTCCCTCCATAACATTGCTAAGATTCGCCCTTTTCTCTCTGTCTCCTCTGCCAAAACCCTTGTTTATGCTCTGGTCATCTCTCACCTTGATCACTGTAACCTCCTTCTCACTGGCCTCCCCTTCTCTCACCTTTCTCCCCTTATCTCCATCCAAAACTCTGCTGCCAGGGTCATCCACCTCACCTGTCGCTTTGACCACGTGCAGCCCCTCCTCTCCTCTCTTCACTGGCTCCCCCTTCCTGAACGAATCCTGCACAAGCTCCTAGTCTTCACCTATAAAGCTCTTCACAACCCTACCTCTCTGTGCTAATTTCCCTCCGTACTCCAGTCCATGAACTCCACTCCTCCTCTCTCCCCTCTCTCACCCTCCCACGTCTCCCCTGTTCCCCTAACAGCCTTCATCCCTCTCCCTAGCTGCCCCCCCATGCCTCGAACTCCCTCCCTGCCCACATCCACCTCGCCCCCTCCCTTCGTATTTTCAAATCCCTCCTCAAGACCCACCTCTTCCACTTCCCTCACCTAACTCCTTCTGATCCCCTCTATCCAGTACAATCTGTTACCTGAGGTCTGTGTACTCATATCCTCACCACACGGACCAGCCAGCCATCATTCTTGATGTAACCAAGCCAAGCGCGTGCACCTGAGACCTCGCAACTTCGTGAATGTTACACTCCTTGTCTCTCCCTCTGTTCCCCTTCCTTCATCTCCCCCCATCTCTCAGATTGTAAGCCCTAGGGCAGGGTCCGTGTCTATTCCATTACTTCTTAAAGAGCCAGGTACATTGCTGGTACTATATAAATGCTTGCTAATAACAACAACAACACCACCACTGTGGCCCAGTCAGAGGGGCCTTAGCCCAGGCTGTGAACATGGACATTTTCCGAGGTCACAGCCCGGGCTACCGCCGACACAGCCCAGGGCAATCCTAGGCCAGCATCTGGCAGCATCTACACACATATGCAGGTGAGGGCCAAGACAAAGCGGACCTCTGTCACGTCTGTATTTCCCCCTACGTCTATGCACACACAGTAACACCTCTCAGGGTAAGACACCACAGAGCTGACCCCAAGACAGTCAAAACAATGTTGCCTGCATGAAGGTAATATGCTAAACTAGAGCATGCTGGGCCGGAATGGAATGTGGATCAATGCTTCATTACACGGCAGCCCGGTGTAGTTCAGGTACAGTGCAAACAAAGCTCTCACAAGGCAGACAAGCTCCCAAAGTTTAACTTTTTGCTACAGAAAAAAAAAAAAAAAATGAGCTTCCCAAAATAAACCACAAAGCTTCCTAGAGATAAAAGGGAGAGGCAGGGCTGAGGTATATCGCCGGCTCTGGTACAGACACACGCCGGCACTAGAAATAACAGGCTCAAGTTCCAGGAAAGTTGATTTCAGTTAAATATCAGGAAAACAAATTCCCGACAGGAAGAGCTGTGCAGCAATGGAACACGTTGCTTAAAGGAGAGGAGAGTTGTGCCAGGTCCCAGTTTCAAACACACACCACCACCCCCTCAGGGTTCCTGGAGCAGTAGCCCCTGGCCAGCCCACCTGTCGCTGTAGGCTAAGTTGCTCTTCCCAAGAGGCCTTCCTAGTCTTCCCTGACTCCACCCCTGTCCCAGCCCTTGCCCTGCCTCCCAGCCTTCTGGTTGGCTGACAGCTGGCGTATAAAGTTTGCCGATAGCATTAGGAAGCTGGGTGAAAAAACATCTCCTGCCCTTGGTCCCAATCGGTTTCCTCCTCCTGGCCCTCCTCTCTCATTCTTGTTTCTTCAGTCTCTGCCCTGCCAGGACCTGTTATGCCCTGGATTTTGGGTGTCTATCCGCCTGTTTCCGTAACCTCTCCGTTGTCCTTCTGTTCCACCTGCCTCTCTGTCTTCCCCAGCACGTCAGCCTGCCCTTCCTGCCCCCTCTTCCCCAGTCTACATGTTGGTCCTCCGTTTGTCCTCAATGCCCCAGGGGCGGCTGGTGGGTTTTGAGGCTGGAGGGGCCGGCAAGCCTAGGGGCGGAGCCAGGGCAACGGTGGGCGGAGCCAGGGCAACAACGGTGGCCAAGACACACACACACACAGCAGACAGCAAGAATACTGCTTCAGAAAGAAGGGACTTGCTGCATGTGTGTTGGAGCACAGCACAGTCGCCTCCCTGCACCCCAAACCCTTCAACACCCCAGCACAGCCACCCCAAGCACCCCCAGCATTACCAACAGGGCCCCGAGTCTTCTGCGCTTCTGCGATTCGCGGAATTTTCGCAGAATCCTGCCCTAGGCAGGATTATCGCAGAAACTGGGGAAATCCCCGCGGAATTTCCCTTCCTTGGCGGTGAGTCAATCCAGGACCTGCTTTATTCAGGCCACAAGCCAATCAGG
>QEPC01011901.1:9247235-9264286 GCA_003113815.1 Sphenodon punctatus | reverse complement strand
TGGGGGGGGAGGGGGTCCCGCTGTGCGCTCTGCATTTTACAGTTTGTGTGTGTAATGTGTGTGTAACATGGCAAAAACACACTTTGCCATGTGTTTTTGTGGGTGGGTTTCCTGCTTTGACATGTGGTTTTTCTGGGTGGGTTTCCTGCTTTGACATGTGAGTTGCAGAATTTTGCCATATGGGTCACAGAATTTTCCATTTTGGGTCGCAGAATTTTGGAAAATATTTTGCAGAAGAATCGGGGCCCTGCCCTGGGCTCAGTCCTGCACCTGCCTCTCCTGCACCCGATCTTACACCAACTTCCAGACTATGGCCACCCCACGCATATTTGCTGGGAATCATACTATGGCCTGAATATGCACGGGGATCAGCCGGTGCAAAAGGGTTTGCCGGCAGAGCTGCACGGGACGGGACGCAGACACAGTAGGAAATCGTACTCTGCATCCTGCGCTGCTTTGACGGCAAAGCCACGCATGGGGGGGCCTTTCACACCAGCCGATCCCCGCACATATTCGGGCTGCGTATTCCCCCCGGCAGCCCAAATATGCGCGCGGGGGCATGTCTGAAAGTGGCCATAGTAGGATTCCCAGCAATCCCTGACACCCGGGTCCTAGTCCTTATCCATTAGGGTCCGCTGGCTCTCAATGGTTTCAATCAGAAGGTGCTTTTTACAGTCCCTTTTTGGATCAACTTTACAGAGCCCTGACAGAGCCCCCGCAGTCACTTGAGAGCAGCCCCTTTACCTCGTCCCATATTGAACTACCAGATTTGGATGAAGCAATTTCCATCCCTCCTCCCTGGCCCTCAGTGCCACTAAAGGTTAATTTCCTTTCGTACATGAATGGCCCCGCCTCCCCAAAATGCATCCTCCTGCCGGTGTTTTGATTGCCCTGTCACCATCCTGGATGAGGAGAGACACAGTGGTTATTTTTGGTGCCATCACTTATTGCAGCTGCCTGTCAGTGCCAGAAGCATCCCAATTGACAGCACTCGCATTCTTATTCGCTCTTTAATTATCCAGAAGGAAGAGGAACATGACTGAAAATGGCACCACTGGCCTGATCAATCAGAGGCAGCACAAAACCATATGCAACCAGGGAACGGATCCATGCTCTACAGAGAATGATACGCTCCTTCCTGGAGCACCCAGATAGGGCTGAGAGGAAAGCAAGGGTTCCTGTTCCAACGGGAATACCGACCTTTCAGAAGTGCTTGCGAGCATCCGTTGGTACGTTGTCAGTTCCCGGTGAGTCTGCCATTTTCCTATCACTTTCTGGGAACTTTACAGCAGTTTTGCAGCACTTTTGGTCATTTCCAGCACGTCCCCGATGCTTTAGTCAGCATGTTTGCATTTCCACAGTGCCCGGGGGTGAGCATGAGGCCCACGGAGCTTGGGGCCAACCCATGGCAACCGTGTTCAGTGTGCCAAAGATATCCAAAAATAGCGAAACCAACAGGAAAGCCAGTAAGTCCTGCATCACGTGAACCTCAGCGACTGCTGAGCTTCCAATGGAAGCAGCACTCATTGAGATTTTTTGTTTCAGGTCTACACGCAGATCAGTACAGTGACCGGCACAACATGGCTCCCAGCACCACCTTTCCTGAGTGAGGTCGTGTTCTGCTCTTTTTCCTCAGCCACAGATTAATTTCCCTGTTAGTAGAGAAGCTCACAACCCACTCGGCAGAATAGATCTTCGACCTGGCATGCCCATCCCTCAGCCAATAAGCTCCGCCGCCTCACTCTTACATGTGCACACTCACCCCTGCCAACATTCCAAGTGGCCAAAGAGGGGAAAGCTCCGCCTCCTCAGCCAATAAGCTCCGCCTCCTCACTCTTACATGTGTACACTCACCCCTGCCAACATTCCAAGTGGCCAAAGAGGGGAAAGCTCCGCCTCCTCAGCCAATAAGCTCCGCCTCCTCACTCTTACACGTGCACACTCACACACACACACACACCCAACATTCCAAGTGGGCAAAGAGGGGAAAGCTCCGCCCCCTCAGCCAATAAGCTCCGCCTCCTCACTCTTACACTCCTCCATGTTCCTCCTTTCTGAGAGTTGGGCAAGAAATTCAAATGCTGGAAAGCAGCAGAAAGAGGGCCTCCCTTGTGAGACTGGCCCATGGCGGGGAGGGAGCTACAGGGGCAACACTAGCCTCTCTCCAGGGTTCACCATGACCGGCTGTTGGATGGTACCCTGAGAGCCAGCTCTAGAGCAGCAGCTGCTGCCGCCACCCAAGGACCAACTAGATTAGTGGCAATGGGTCTCCAAAGCTGCAGCAGTTTCTCCCCAGGAGGCTCGGGAGTCAGTTTTGGCAGCAAGCAGGGGCTTCCAAGAGACACCTGTGCTTAAAGGAAATAGGATTCGTATGGGCACGAACTCACGGCACGTGAGTAATCTGTCAAATGATCAGGCTGTGAGCTAAATTTAAATTTAGGTCAGGGGGCTGGGACTCCTGGGTTTAGGGGACAGGACAGATGTGCAGTCATTGGTGGGCCAGTAGTGTCCATAGGCCAAAACGGGAGTCTCAGGGTCAAACTGCAAAATGTGGCAACGCTATGGGCCCGTTAATTGACACACACACACCCGCACAAGGGCTACTCCTATATTAGGAACTCACCAGGCCTTAAGGGGGGGGCGGCTTTGCCAGGACTCAGCAATCAAATTAAACAGGGTGGGGAGGAAATGTTCCCAGTAGGAGTGTACACCCCCAAAATGTAACAGACCAGAAAAAGGTTAATATGGGCTATTTCAAGGTTGGAAACAAAAGCCAGAAAGCCACCGGATGGTTTATTTGGCTTTCATTAATAACTTTCCTGGCCTGCCGCCCTATGTTGACCCCTCCCATCTTATATTCAGCCGTCGAGAGGCAGGGTGGTCTGGTAGTTGGGGTGCTAGCTGGAAACTAGGGTTGGTTCCCCTTCTGTGACCAAAATTAGGCCATGGGCGTGGCTTCCAGGGCTCCAGCAAGTCATTATTTATTTATTTATGCAAATTAAGCACTGGGACTCACCCTGCAGCTGCCCCTCACATAAACACCTGTTCCTGGGGAAGCAGAAGGCAGTGGAAACCATCGCTGGTTAAACAGGATCATCTGACTGAATTTCATCCTCTGCAGGATGAGTCTTTCACCCAAAATCAGCTGCAATCCACACTAGCCACTTGCCGTGAATCTCTGGAATGTGGGGCAGGAGAATATGGGGGAGGGAAGAGGGGCAATTCCTCACCCTCCCACCTGTTGAGTAAAGTAATCCATGTAATGGGAGTGTCAGATGAACGACACAGCCTTCTTATTTCTGTATTCAGTTATTTATTTCAATTTATAGCCCTCCCTTCCCCGAATGTTCAGAGCAGATAACAAAGCATGCATTAAAACCAATTTAAAACCCCAAGCTGTATAAAAATATTTTTAAAAACCATTTAAAAACAGGACCCCAAATCCTATCCCCACCAGCCAAACACCTGGCCAAATAAAAAATGAGTCTATCATTGCCTCAGGAAAATGCTCAGGCTTGGGCAAATACTCCTGGGGAAAGGGAGTTCCAGAGTCATGTTGCAACCACCAAGAACGTCTCTCTCTGCATCTGTCGCATGTACCTGGTGCAATGATGGAACTTGCAAAGGGAGCCGCCCAGCTGATCTTAGGGAGAAGGGGGTCTTCTCAGAGCAAAACAAGCAAGCAACTTTATTTCTGCTGCTCAGAACCCCACGCAGCTTGGCCCATTCCTGGTTATCTCCAGACTGGCCCCTTCCTCCCAGCTCAATGTTATTGCTGGGATGGACTAAACGAGGTGTCTGCCACCACCAGAGGGCACTCTTACACACTGGCTAGGATCATGCAGTGGGTTTTAAGCAAGAGAGACCTTGTGTGTATGAGCTTTCTATCTTCCACCACAGGGAAAGGTGCAATGTGAACACAGGTCTGGGAGCCAGGAACAACTTGGTACTAAGCCCACATTTTGAATAAGCCTGGTGACGATTGCCTACAGCAGATGCTGGAAGGGTCGAGATTTGGGAAGCTCATAGGAGGTGGCAGGTGCTGCGGGAGCGTTAAGTATTTTCCCCACCCAGTTGCATTTTAAAGCAGCCTTGCAATGAGTCAAGCACAGGCTGTGGGACGTGAGAGGAATTAAGGCAGAGGGATAGCCCTGGATCTTGTCTCACGTAGGCAGCTAAGCCCTAGCAAAGCACTGGCCGAATATAGCTCCCGGGCCTGGAGAACCCACATCCCAGGTAACGGAAGAAAAAGCAGCTCCACAAACCGAAAGGGAGGGCAATATTCCTTACGCGCAGGGTCACTCGGAGCAGCAGCGAGCAGGAAAGCCAGTTTGCTAAGTCACATTAAGCATCGTCAATGGAAAGCAGTGTTATTGCCATCTGGCTGGGAGAGAAGCCCCCCGCTGTTCTGGCTTCCTTTCCCCTGGGCTGATAGGAGAGAAAAGGAACCTTTTGTCACTGGCTGACAGAGAATTTGCGGGGTGCCCTTGGGTACGTGCAGCCGGTCATGGGGGTGTAGCTATAATAGGGGCAGATGCGCAGCTGCACTGGAGGGGGCCATGCTCCTTGGAGCAGCTGTGACCCTGCTACTCCAGAGGATGGGAGGCCCCGTTCCAGCTTCTGCACGAGGACCCTTTCCAGCCTAGCCGCATCGCTGCTGCAACCCATCCAGCCAACCGCTCCCACAATACACCCGCTCAATGGGGTGCCCCGCTAGGATCTCTGGCTGCACAGGGCCCTGCATTTCCACCAGACACCTGTGTTCTGTGTGGGTCCTTGGAGCGCAAACGTCATTGCATCGGAACACCTTCTCAGGATGCACCAAGCCAGGGGTGGGGAACTTGCCCTCTCCCATGGGCCACTTTGAAAACTGGTACAAACTCTGTGGGTCAGCTAGAAGTTGGGGGCGGTCAGAATGGGGCGGGGAGGAAAGAGAGGGGTCCTGGATCCATTCCCCTATCCTTGAGTCCATGCCCTCATTTCCGTTCCTTCCCCTGACCTCTTTCAGTGCGTGAGAACAGGGACTGGATCCATGGATAAGATCCAGGAATAGGAAGTAAAAAAAACCCCAAAAAACAGCCATGGGATGGATTTGGCCCTTGTTTGAGCCGCCACTTCCCTACTCTGCATTAAAGCAATCCACCCTAAAGTCCATATGAGCTATTACATTGGCCCAGTAGATCTACATCTCTTAAACCTGCCCGCTGACCAAACAGACAAGAGTTCCAGAGAGATTCTTTGCACATTCTCTCACAAGTTACACATACAGCTAGCGCCACTTAGTGGCAAGGTTCAGTATAACTTCTGAAAGTCACTGCTCTTTATGCCCCCGTTAGCTCAAGGATTAATGGTTGAGGTCAAAATGGATTTGATTTCATCATTTAAGCCACATGTTCTGGCTGCAGACAAACGCGCAGGCTCCTGCTGTAACCAGGCTCTCCCAGCTGGGTGTGGATGGTTAACGTGGACACGTGCAAAGCGATGCACATAGGGAAAATAACGCAAACTATATGTACGCAATGCTGGATTCTAAATTAGGCGTTTCCACTCAGGAAAAGGACGGTGGAGTCATTGTGGACAATACATTGAAATCCTCAGCTGAGTGAGTGGCGGTGTTCAAAAAAGCAAACAGGATGTTAGGAATTATTCATAAAGGGATAGAGAATAAAACTGAAAATTATCATAATGCCCCTCTATAAATCGATGATGCAACCGCACCTTGAGTACCGTGTGCAATTCTGTTTGCCACATCTCAAAAAATACATAGTAGAACTAGAGAAGGTACAGAGAAGGGCAACAAAAATGAACAAGGGTATGGAATGACTCCCCTATGAAGGGGCTGGATAGGTTGGGGTTCTTCAGCTTGGAGAATAGATGACTGAGGGGATATAATAGAAGTTTATAAAATCATGAGTGGGGTGTAACATAAATAGGGAGCAATTATTTATCCTCTCTAACAGCACTAGAATAAGGGGGCGTTCCATGAAATTAACTGGCAGCAGATTTAACACAAATAAGAGAAAGTATTTTTTCCCCTCACTGCACAATTAACTTGTGGAACTTGCTGCCAGAGGAAGTGGTCAAGACCAGTAGTGCTAGTGTAGCTAGTTTTAAAAAGGGATTGGATAAGTACCTGGAGAATAGGTCCATTAATGGCTATTATCCAAGTAGGGTTTGGGGGTGTAACTTCTTACTATTGGGGGACTGGAACAACAGGGAATGGGTTGCCCATTGTGACTGTTGGGTACTTCTCCCAAGAGACAGAGATTGGCCACTGTCGGAGACAGGATGCTGGGCTTGACTGAGCGTTGGTCTGACCTGGTACGGCACTGCTTATGTTCTTATGTACCAACTTCTCTGCAAGGACCAGCACTCCAGCAAGTGAAATGTATCTGACTGCTTTCAACTCTCTCACCGCCTTTCTGCAATCAGGGTTTGGGAGGCCATGTGTGAAGTCTTGATGCAGGGCCTAATTTGCATAATCAGACCCCCACCTAATTATGCAAATGTGTAAATTTACATAAGATTTACTCCCTCTGGACAGGAAGGATTCCCATTCTCGTCCCCTCCGAGTGACCATAGACAAGCATGGTCTCCCAATGCTCCCCCACCTCCCCAGCCGAGTGTCTACCACCACGCCCCAGGAGTGGTTCCACTGCAGGGGCAGCTGGGCGGGCAGTGAGGCAGGCACAGAGAGACTGACTGCATCCACTGCCTTACTGGGGGAGGGGGTGAGCTTAGCCAGCCTGGCCTCCAGGGCCTGTTGCTTCTTGCTTCCGGTGCTGCCTGTGTCTTGTGCACGCATGCGGTGCAACCGGTCCAGAGGTGCTGCTATCACATGCACAAGACACCCAAAATGCAGCTAGTCTATTAAGCGCATTATGCCATGAAAAGAAACATATATAACTAGTTCAGTTGTGCCCCCATAAACAGTTCACGCTGCCCCCACCCCATAACCAGTTCATTTGCGCCCCCGCCCCCATATAATCAATTCACGCTGTCCCCCACCCATAACCATTTTATTTGTGCCCCCCGGGCAGCGTGAATTAATTATATGGGGGGGGGCCGCAAATGAACTGGTTATGGGGTGTGGTTTTAAAGACAGTATTCCTGTTTGCAATAACTTCATTAAGAAGAGTTAGTGAAATAGCAGCCATAATAATCTCAGAATCATATTTGCAGATTTTCCAAGATAGAATAGATATTGCTTTACATTCTAAATTTCTACCTAAGGTAATATAAGTAGGACAATTGTGAGACTGTGACCCTTTTTATACGGGCCTCTCCCACCCATGAACACGCAGATTTCTGCGTGTTCATGGGTGGGGCAGCCCTGTGTGAATGACATGGCGCATGCACCCATGATGAGATGGGGTGCGTGCGCGCCCAACTAACACGCATCCCCACTCACCCCCCCACTCGTCCCCATGCACGGAGCAACCAGGAGAAATGGTGGTTACTCTGTGGGTGTGGGTGAGTGAGGATGCGTGCGCGGCCGTGCATGCCCACGGACCCCCCCATCCGGCAGAGCCATATAAAAATGGCCTGTGCGGAGCCACTCGAAGAAGAACAGAAGGTTGTTACCTTGTAAACAAGGTTCTTTGAGATGGCTCCCAACAGTCTCCCAACACCCACCCTTCCAGCCCCGCATGGAATTTTGTTCTTATATTCCTAGAAAGGGTTGGAAAGAACTGTTATTCTGAAAGGTAGAGTGCTTTTTATACTAGAGGAGCTAGAGACCATCACGTGGTCTATTATTTGAATAGGGTGAGCGTGCACAATCCAGTTGTGAGAATGTTGGGAACCATCTTGAAGAACCTTCTTTACAAGGTAACAGCCTTCTGATCACTCACATGGGGAGAAGTTGTTTGTAGACAAACAGCTTTATCTCCTAGTCCGATTGGTGTCCCTGTGTCCCGCTGCTGCACTACTAGGAGGTAGAGGCAGGTGAAGGATGGGGACCAGAGCCAGGGAGGGGAGGCAGAAGAACTTATTGAGGGAGAAGCTGGCTGCAGCCTGCCACCCAGTCAGACAAGCGCGGGGCCCCAGCTGGCCGTGGGACCATGTGCAGTCACACATATGGTACATGCCTGGGGGCGGCCCTGTCTGCAATGGCGCACCGGCTGCTCCAAGTCCAAAACAGGTAGGAGGTCTAATTGGCAAACACTCCTGCCTGCCTACAGCAGGGGTTGGGAACCTCATGCCGTGGAACCGAACGTGGCCTACAACAAGTTATGGTGTGGCCCCTTTCCAGCCACTGAAAAACTGAGCTCGGGATAAGGGTGCAGAGCTGAGGGCATGGGCACAAGGGCAGGGGAAAGATCCATGGTACAAAGCCAAGATCAACCTCAGTCCCCATCTTCTATACGACCCTCAGAGCTGGTATGAATTTTTAGAGTGGTTTCTGAAAGGGAAACGGTTCCTCACCCCGTGGTCTACAGTGTGTGGAGAGGAGAGAGGGAGTATGCTCTCTGCTGGACAGAATCAGAACTGTTTGACTGGGTTTCATAAATAGTAGATGAGGGGATGGGGGAACCAAACATGGCCCGTAGCTAGTTTTTATTTGGTCCATTTCCTGTGCCTGGATCTGGCCCCTAGATCCAGTTCCATCTAGGAGCTCAGGAAAAAGGAGCAGAGACGAGGATATGCGCACAAGGATAGGAGACAGAGCCATGATCTGGTCCTCCTCGTCCTGAACGTGCCCCTTAAACACCTCACCCCTAACTTCTGTGCAGCCTGTGGAGCTAGTACTCATTTTCAAAGTGGCCCCTGGGATGGAAAATGATCCCCATCCCTGTCCTAGGGATGTGCGATATTTCAAAATCCCGCAAGGCGGGATTAGGCAAGACGGAAGTCCAGGATCACACGCATTGAAAACGGTTGCGCATTGTTTGCAGATCGCAAATTAAATACCTCGATTGTGAGGTATTTAATTTGCGGTCTGCAAACAATGCGCAACCATCTTAATGCGTGTGATCCCAGACTTCCATTTTGTCTAATCCCGCCTTGCGGGATTTTGAAATATCGTGCGAGCGGGTCGTGCCACGGTGACCCACTTGTGTAAAAGTGCCCCTGTAGACTTCGAAGCAGGGATGAAGATTTCTATTTAGTTCAAGGTACCGCAGTTCAGAGGCACAGCAGTGGAGTCAGTCTACGTCCCTGGAGGTCATGGATTCCAGTGCCCTGCATCCATCTCACACTGGGTAGCTTCTAGCAGTCCACCCAGCTGGGCAGAGCATAGGGTTACCTCCTCCCTCCCAGAGTAGGTGGGGCCATATCAGTGGGACGTTGGGGCAGTCATGCCCCTTTCTGATGTAATTCCATCCCTGATGGAGTGACGTGATGTTCCAGAGGGGCAAGATCATTTTAGAAAGGGGGCACGAAAGCCCCAGTGGCCCACCTTTTAACATGGCTGCCCCCTGGAAGTCCTGACTGCTCCAGCTTACCAGGGAAACCTTTGGCTGACCTGGAGAAATTGGGGCATCTCCTTGGAGCTTCTGAGTCAAAACCTGGAAATGTGGCACGCCGTGCTGGTTTACCTCACTCCCTTGTAGACTGTAGGCCACAGAAAATGGCAGATTTTAACCACCCCATCCAGATGAGCCACATGGTTTGGGAAGGACTCGCTTCATTCAAGGGCCAGGGCCAACCTTACCTAACCTGGGACGACCACCCTGGCCGCCGCTATTTTCTCTACTTCCAGCGGCCCCAGAGTGGCCCCTGAGCAGAGTGTGGTGCCTCCATGCCTACCCAGTAGTGCCCTAAACACAACCACCGTTAAGGACCCGTGAGGGGGGAAGAGCCACAGGGGGTGAGGGAAGACCACCAGGGGTCCCACATTTCATCTTCACCTTGGGCCCTGCACATTCACAGGTCAGGGTCTGTGCATTGGGATCAGAAACATGTGGGTTCAGTACTTGCTGCCCCCATCAAGTCCCAAGTGGCCACGCCATAAAGCCCGAGACAGTCAGAGATTTGTTATTGACTCTCAAACCCCAGGATAATGTCTGTCTCGACAGTGCATCCACGGGTTGAGCCGTCCAAGTGCCGAGTAGTCTTGCCCATTCCAAGAAACTGAAGCACCAGCTTCTCTTTCACTCCCAAACAATGATGTACAAGATGCTATTTGTAATGGATGGAGACATCAGATGATCCCTTTTCTTGGGCCAAGTACCATTGTTGAGAGTAGAATCACAGAATCTTAGAGTTGGAAGAACCAAAAGATTCTTGATTCAAGAGTCATCTAGTCCAATCCCCTGTGTGTCTGTCTTTCCCTGTGTTCTCCTCACCCTTGTCCACCTTAGACTGTAAGCCCACTGGGCAGGAACCCGTCTCCAAAAAACCTGTGACTGTAAAACACTATAGAAATGAGTAGTAGTAGTAGGACTACAGCTACAACATCCCCAACAGATCGCTGCCCAGCCTCTAATGAACACTTTTGGCCAACACAAAGCCCTTCCAAAAGGCATGTAGAGACAGAAGTACTGTCAACGGAAAAAATGCAAGACGAGGAGCTACGCGCCGGGCTGTCAGTAAAACTGCAGGAGGGTCGGGGTATACGATTTAATTAATTAATTAAATAAATAATGAAAGCAATCATCTGGGAAGGAATGTTAAGGAAAAAGTCATTGGTGTAAACATTTGAAACAAAGAGGTTAAAAACCACTGACATCAACCCTATATGAAAACCAAGAATCAACAGATAAAGTAAATGCAGGTTGGGAATTATGGCGAAATATAGTGAGGGGGTCGTAGGAAACAGGTTTCTCGGGGGAGAGATCATTTAAATTTCAAAGGAATAGAATACTCTGGCCCTTTTCACACAGACACTCTAACACTGATAAAATGGGTGTTACATTTTATTATGCATGTTGCAGGGCCGCAGGTTTGCTCTATGGGTGCCCTGCAACATGTATAATAAAATGTAACACCCATTTTATCAATGTTAGAGTGTCTGTGTGAAAAGGGTCAATGTAAGGAACACAGAAGATGAGTGTATGAGCAGCACTATTGGTTTTTCAGCTGAGATTGTTCAAGTGCTTTGCTGGATTGGAGCAGAGTGGTCAGCACCAGGGCCCTAAATAAGAACATAAGAAATACCATACTGGGTCAGACCAATGGTCCATCTAGCCCAGCATCCTGTCTCCGGCAATGGCCAATCACAGTGGCTTGGGAGAAGCACCCAACAGGTCACAATGGGGGATCCATTCCCTGTTGTTTTCCCCCAGCTCCCGTCATGTTCCCTGATCCTGTCTGGCTAATAGCTGCTAATGGACCTATCTTCCAGAAACTTGTCCAAACCTCTTTTAAACTCAGCTATAGTACTGGCCCTTACCACAGCCTCTGGCAGTAGATTCCACAACCCAATTATACGCTGAGTGAAAAAATATTTTCTTTTATTTGTTTTAAACTTGCCACCCATGAGTTTCATGGAGTGTCCCCTAGTTCTAGTACTAGCTGAGAGGGTAAATAACTGCTCCTTGTTTATTAGTTCCACACCACTCATGATTTTATAGACCTCTATCATATCTCCTCTCAGTCGTCTCTTCTCCAAACTGAAGAGCCCCAACCTACCAAGCCTCTCCTCATACGGGAGCCCTTCCATGCCCTTGATCATTTTTGTTGCCCTTCTCTGTACCTTTTCTAGTTCAGCTATGTCTTTTTTGAGATGGGGCGACCAGAACTGCACACAATATTCGAGGTGCGGTCGCACCATTGATTTGTATAGAGGCATTATGACATCCTCAGTTTTATTCTCTATCCCCTTCCGAATAATTCCTAACATTCTGTTTGCTTTTTTGACTGCTGCTGCGCACTGCGCTGTGGATTTCATTGTATTGTCCACAACCACCCCCAGATCCTTTTCCTGAGTGGTAACTCCTAGCTTAGTACCCAGCATTGTGTACGCATAGTTTGGATTATTTTTCCCTACGTGCATCACTTTGCACTTGTCCACATTAAATCTCATTTGCCATTTAGATGCCCAGGCACCCAGTGTCGTAAGATCCTGTTGCAGTTCCTCACAGTCTGCTCGTGTTTTAACTACCTTGAATAACTTGGTGTCGTCTGCAAATTTGATCACCTCACTCTTAACACCCTTTTCCAAATCATTAATGAATACATTAAACAGCACCGGTCCCAATACAGATCCCTGAGGCACACCACTTTTTACATCTCTCCATTGTGAAAACTGACCATTTAGTCCTACCCTTTGCTTTCTATCTTTTAACCAGTTTCTGATCCATAGTAAGACACTACCTCCTATCCCATGACTTTTTAATTTTCTCAAGAGTCTCTCATGAGGGACCTTATCAAATGCTTTCTGGAAATCCAGGTACACTATATCTACTGGGTCTCCCTTGTCCACATGCTTATTTACACCCTCAAAGAATTCCAACAGGTTAGTGAGGCATGACTTACCTTTACTAAATCCGTGTTGACTCTTCCCCATTAAGCCATGTTTGTCAACATGCCCTGTAATTCTGTCCTTAATGATGGTTTCCACCATTTTGCCCGGCACAGACGTCAAGCTTACTGGTCTGTAGTTTCCAGGATCGCCTCTGGATCCCTTTTTAAATATCGGGGTTACATTTGCCACCCTCCAGTCCTCGGGTACAGTGGCAGATTTTAGTGACAGGTTACAAATTACTAACAGTAGGTCTGCGATTTCATATTTGAGTTCCTTCAGAACTCTGGGGTGAATGCCATCTGGCCCTGGTGACTTGTTAGTATTCAGTTTGTCAATTTGCCCTAGAACATCCTCCAACGTCACATTGATTTGTAACAGCTCTTCCAATTCCTCGCCCACAAAGCAAGGATCCGGCGTGGGTACCTCCCCAAAATCCTCCGCAGTGAAGACCGACGCAAAGAACTCATTCAGCTTCTCTGCAATGTCCTTATCCTCCCTGAGCGCCCCTTTTACTCCCTTGTCATCTAATGGCCCAACTGACTCCCTAGCAGGCTTATTGCTTCTGATGTATTTGAAAAAGTTCTTGTTGCTTGTTTTTGTCTCTTTAGCAAGCCTCCCTTCAAAATCTCTCTTGGCCTGCCTTATTAGCACTTTACATTTATGTTGCCAGTGTTTATGCTCTTTCGTATTATTTTCATTGGGACTAGCCTTCCATTTCTTAAAGGATGCCTTTTTGGCTCTAAAAGCCTCCTTCACCTCCCCATTTAACCACAGTGGAAGATGTTTGGTCCTATAAAAATTGATGCTCCTATAAAAAGCAGCCCCTGTGCAAATAAGGCTCTGTCCTGACCTCCAATCTCACACACTTCTTGTCAGCAATTCTGACTTCAGACCCTCTTTCCCATCTCCCAAGCTTTCCTGGAGCGTCGCTTGGGGTTACAGGAAAAGAAATCAGTGATTAGCCCCAACAAGAGAATTGTGCAATTAAGATCTCAAATTGCAGAGAGCTGTTAAAAAATCCAGCCTTTGATTTATTGCCCCCCCGGTTTCTCTGCCAGCCCCGCAAATGACCCTATTCATCATGAATATGCTTATTCGGCCTGACAATATTCCTTCAGTAGTTCTTCCATCTGGGAATTTAGCCATTCACAGAAGCACTGTATTTCATCCAAGGCAATAAGCCCCATAACTACATGTATCTCCGTGCTGCAAGGTACGGTTAGGTTCTCAAAACCTATGCCTTTAAAGAGAACATCTTGGGGTCTGTTATTCTGGCTCCGCTGAGTTACTGCAATCTTCAAATCTCAGTCGGGGATTAGATCTTGGTGACTGTGAACCCTCCTTCCAGTTATTGCTGAGCAGAAATATTCAGCCATGCACAGGATGCGATGATGTGCTACAGCGCACATCCGTAGCTTTGCCATGTGTTAAGCATGTGTGAAACCTCTGAGTTTGTGGCAATTGTGTTCGTTCAGCTGCCAAGAGAAAACCCAAAGAACACGTATTTATATATTTAATAAAGGAAAAACTAGCCAAGCCGAGAGAGAGCCGTATCAGAGCCCTGCGTATTAAGCTGAGCCCAACAGGACCTGGGGGGGAGGTCCTAGCAGGCTCGATACAGGCATAAAGCTGAGAGTAAGTTTATTATCCACAGCTAATAGCCACCATTCCGGATAGCCTGGCAGATATCCGGCTGCTAACCGATTACCGCAACAGCTAACCGACATACTGAATAGCACCGCAACGGTTAACCAGTTTACTCTATTACCCGCATTACCATGTAACCAAAGGTTACCGCCTGTTACTAGTCTTAAACCAGGTTCCAGAAGGGGAGACGGGAGTAAACGGTAAAAAGGAATTTATGGACAGATAGTGTCACAGACACCACCACCGCCACCCCACTTGCCTCGCCAGGCCCCAGCCCTCTGTGTTCTGGCGCTCAGGTAGGCCTATGCCTGTCCTGCAGCTCTCCAGGGATCACTTTGCTGGGCAGGCCCCTGGGGAGGCAAGGCTGAGTGGGAAAATCCACCCCTCTGGGGTGCAGGCGAAGGCTGAGAGATTCCCCCTCCCCTGGAGACGTCTGCCTGATCAGACGAGTCTGCTTAGCATACACCTTTACTAGCAGCGGGTAGAGGTCAGGCAAGGTTCAGCTCACCGACAGTATCAGCAAATACAGAGCAAAAGGGCAACAGTCTCACGTTGTGTCCTGCCGTTCCTCCTCTGCGGCGCTCCCCAGCGGGCCCGGAAAGAGGGGTCTAGTCCCAGTTGAGCCAGCTCTTCCCAAGCTGCAGTTCCAGGTCCCAGCTGCTCCCATGTCCAGCTAACAGCTTCCTTTGTTCCAGGGTCTCTCCCTGAGCTGCCGCACACCCACAGTATTTAGGACCAGTTGACACACACACACACACACACACCAGTCCAGATATCTGGCCGCCCCCTGAGCATTCTCGGAGCAGCCCAACTGAACTCCCTGTGAAGCTTGGAAACACCATCAGGCCTACCCACACTTAGGTCATGTCCTCAACAGCCATACAGAGACTTGGCTCCACCAGCATCCTGCACCCCAGTGGCTCCTTTTCCCCAGTGAATTCTGCTTGAACTCTGACCCCTGCTTGGCTATCAGACTAAGCCTCTTGCCTAGGCCCTTGCAGGGCAACCTGGGGCAACTTCTGGGGGCTCTGCTGTAGCAAGGCCTGGTTCCCAGGGATAAGTCCTAGCAGGAGTAGGTCACAGCAGACAAGCACTCAATCACTTTCACAGGGAAATTAGCTCAATAGTCCTTTATTTTCTAGACTCAGTCTCTTCTCCACCGGTTCTCCCCCTCTGGTCAATTAGGTTGGCAGCATTGGAGTGCTTTTGCATCCCTCGCTGCACCTAGAGGGCCAGGTGGCGGCGGTGGTCAGGAGCACTTTTCAGCAACTCCACCTGGTGCGGAGCCTGCAGCCTTTTCTTTCTGGTTCAGATCTGGCCACCGTCACCCATGTTTTCATCGCCTAGAGGCTAGATGACTGCAATGCACTCTACGTGGGGCTGCCCTTGATGACTGTTCCAAAACTGCAGCGGGTGCAGAATGCAGCAGCCCGGCTCCTTTAGGGGACAGGTCACCGGGAGCACATTACACCGATGCTCCAAAGTCTGCACTGAGTCCCTATAGCTTTCTGGGCCCAATTCAAGCTGCTGGTTTTGACCTCTGAGGCCCTAAACAGTCTAGGTCTCACATATCTGAACGACAGCCTGTCCTTCCATGTCCCTTTGCGGGACAAGGGGGCGCCCTCCTACACGTTCCATCTGTTACCCTTGTCTGTGGGGAGGGGGTGCACGGGAGGGCGTTCTCGGTTGCTGTCCCCATTTTGTGGAACTCCCTTCCCCGGGAGGTTCACTTGAACCCGAGCCCGGGCACTTCTGGAGTCGGCGCTAAACTTTTTTATTTGGAAGAGCATTTGTCAGGCAGGGATAAATAGGGCTGGTTGGGTTTCTGGGTAGGGCTGTGGAGGAGGATGGGAGTTTGAGAGGAGGGTGTTTTTATTGTATGAATTTTAATGTTTTTAATTGTTTTTATGGATTGTTAAGCTACCCTGAGCCTTGTGGGAAGGGTGCATAAATATTTGGAAAATAAAAACAAAACAAATAAAATTGTCTTCTAGCTCAGCTGCCGGCTCACCCCAGTTGTCTCTATGCCCCAGCTGCATCAGGCTACTGCTTCAGGCAGGCTACTCACAGTCTCTACAACAGGGGTGGGGAACCTCAGGACCGGGGGTCAAATGTGGTCCTCAGAAAGTTTTTACGTGGCCCCTTTCCAAGTCCTGGATCTGGCCCCTGGATCCAGTTTCTACCCCCAAGCACTGAAAAACTGATCTCAGGATAAGGAAGCAGAGAGGAGGGCATGCACACAAGGGTAGGGGACAGAGCTACAGCATAGATCCATGATCTGGGGTCTCCTTTTCTTGAATACACCCATTAAAGCAATTTTCAGTGTGGCCCCCGGGGCAGAAAAGGTTCCCCACCCATGCTCTACAGGCTCTCATTCTCCTGTATACAGCATAGGTAGCCAGGTCCCAGGCTTGTTCAGCTCTCCTCAGCTTCTCTTCTCCAGGGTCTTGGAGAAGGCTTCTCAGTGGTGCAGCTCCATCAGAGTTCTTCTCCAGTATCTCCAGGCCCAGACCTCTCCAGCCTTGCTCAGCCTGAATTCAGGACCCTGGACAGCTTTTCTGCTGGGGCCCCAGCTCTCAGGTGCAGAGTCAGGTATTGACTGACTTCTCCCTCTGGCCTGATCTTCTTATATACCCTGGAGTGGGCGGGGCCAGACCTTCACGTACTCAACCCTTAAAGGGCCAGTGTCTCTCCACTCTCCAATTACTCCTCCAGCAGCCCTGTCAGGCTGCACTCTGCCACACTGGCATTGGCCCTCCTTTTCACCAGGATAAGATGTGGGGCCCACACTCCATTCCAGGAGGGCCCCAAACACAGCCACCTTTAGGGCCTCACAGAGGGTGTCCCACATGAGGCATAGTAATTGGGGCAAGGGGTGGGATCACAAGAGGCCCTGTCAATTCTAGTGCCAGCCCTGCCCCCATGGACCAGACGCTGGATTTACATGATGTGCTGGATTTTGACAAACCCCCCCCCCCCCCCCCCCCCCCCCCCC
>QEPC01011901.1:9227213-9246142 GCA_003113815.1 Sphenodon punctatus | reverse complement strand
TCTCAGATTGTAAGCCCTAGGGGCAGGGACCGTGTCTATTTTATTACTTTGTAAAGTGCCAGGTACACTGCTGGCGCTATATAAATGTTTATTAATAATAATAATAATAATAATAATAGAGGCCACTCTGGTCATTAGTGCAAACTCTGAGGGCCACCTAAAGGTTTGGGGCAGGGTTGCTTTAAGAGGTGCGCTCAGAACAGGGAAAGGAAAGGGAGAGTTCAGATCCTTGATCTGTCTCATGGATCCATCCTGTAGCCCATATGAATCTCTGCTCCCTACCTCTGCACCAACTCTTTCAATGTTTGGGAGTATACAGTAGGAACTAGATGCTGGGACAAGGTATAGGAACTGGAAAGGGTCCAGATTAAACTAGCCCTGGGCTGCATTTGGCCTCTGGGCCCATTCATTCCCTCCCTCCCCCACTTTGAAACTTGGAAAAATTGCCAAGGGGAAATAGTAAGTCTGGTAATTTTCATTAAACCTCCAAGCCATTCAGTGGGGCTGGACACCCTCCTACCTGCCTGATAGCTGACCAGCGAGGAAGCAGCAATACCTCCCCCTTTCCCTGCGCCCTCCTCCTGGTCCCCGACGCCCACCGTGCAAGGCAGCCAGTTAAGGACTTGCACTGGGGGTGGAGGGAGAATGCTTGGTCAGGAGGGAGCCAAGAACATTTCCACAGTGCATCCCCTACAGCCGTGAATTTAAGAAATTCACCAAAGGGTGGGGAACCTTTTCCCTCACAGGGACCACTTGGAAAATTAGTACAAGGTCCGAGAGCCGCACGGAAGTTGCGATGGGGGAGCACAAGAGGTACGCTCAAGCAAAGGAGGGTCCAGATCATGGTTCTATGCCATGAATCTGTCACCTATCCTTGTGTGCATTCCCTCATTTCTGCTCACTTAACATGAACTCAGTTTTTAGTGCCTGGGGATAGGAAGGAACTGGATCCAGAGACCAGATCCAGGAACTGGGAAGGAGTCATATGCCAGGGGCCACATTTGACCCCCGGGCCTGAGGTTCTCTCACCCCTGACCCGGTGGTAGAGCTGGGCCTACTGACTCATATGAAAGGGTAGGGGGGTGGGTTACACAATCATTATTAGTAAGAGTGACAGTAACGTGATGTGCTTCAATGTACATCATCACTTTTCAGTGGTAATAAAGCACCTGTTTTAAACATGTTGATTCATTCTAACAATAAGTACAATTAAAATCATTAATATGAAGACAACTAATCGACACGTTTAACTGTTACTATAGGTTACAAAGCGCTTGCTGCACATCCAGTTAGATTTCCCCACCGTTCTGAAATATCATTTTGCACGTGTCCCAAGGAAGTCATCCTTGACTGCATGCCTGCCTTCTTTCTAAGACAATGATCTCTCGCACGGTTAACAGCCGCCAAAAAGGCCTGTCAAGGCAGTCGTGCTGGGTCTGTACCTCGCAAAAATTCAAAGAGTTCACATGAATTCATGAGTATTCATGATTTTGGTGGTTATGGGGTCCCTTATAACAAAACCGTAGCCCTACTTCAGGGGTAGGGAACCTCAGGCCTGTGAGCCAAATGCAGCCCACAGACAGATTTTTATTTGGCCCTTTTCTAGCTCCTGGATCTGGCCCCTGGATCCAGTTCCTACCCCCAAGCACTGAAAGACTGAGCTCAGGGGAAGGGAGTGGCGATGAGGACATGCACACGGGGATAGGGAACAGATGTATGGTAGAGATCCATGATCTAGACCCTCCTCTTCCTGAGCGCACCCCTTAAGCACCCCAACTTCTACGTGGCCCTCAGAGCTTGTACTAATTTTCAGAGTGGCCCCTGGGAAGGAAAAGGTTCCCCACCTTTGCCCTACTCATAAAGATAAGCTCACAAACATGCATCTGCAGGATGAGAGGCCCATAAATAATCTCACATTTCAACGAGGCACAAGGATGGCTCATTCATTTCATTTTCATTTATTAGATTTTTATACCGCCCCATCCTGCACAGCAGCTCGGGGCGGTTTACAACAATAAAAACATTTAAAACATTTAAAATACAACTATAAAACATATCAATAAGCTGGTAGTATATAAAAATAAATAGACAGGTGGGGGATTAAAAATCACCCCCCCCCCCCCCCCCAAAGGCCTGGGCAAACAGCCAGGTCTTACAGTTCCGCCGAAAAGTCAAAAGGCTTGGGGCCAGGCGAGCTTCCTCCGGAAGGGAGTTCCACAGCCGCGGCCCTACCACCGAGAATGCCCGCTCCATCGTGGCCCCCCGCTTAACACGGGGGACCTCCAGGAGGGCACCCCCGGCAGACCGCAGGAGTCGTTCCGGGGCGCGAAGGGCGAGGCGGTCCCTAAGGTAAGAGGGGCCAAGGCCGTATAGGGCTTTATAGATCATTACTAGGACCTTGAACCTGGCCCGGCACACTATCGGCAGCCAGTGCAGCGCTCGGAGCACCGGTGTAATGTGCTCCCGGCGACCCGTCCCCGTAAGAAGACGGGCCGCCGCATTCTGCACCAGCTGCAGCCTCCGGGCCAGGAACAAGGGAAGCCCCACGTAGAGCGCGTTACAGTAGTCGAGTCGCGAGGTGACGAAGGCATGGATGAGGGAGGCCAGGTCCGGGCCAGAGACATACGGACGCAGCCTACGTACCAGATAAAGCTGGCGGAAGGCAGCCTTCGCGGCTGCCTCCACCTGCTGCTCCAGCCGCAGGCCTGCGTCCAAAATGACCCCCAGACTCCGGACCTGCTGAGCTACAGGGGGGCAAACCCCCCCAATCAGGGGGGCCACCACCCCCTTCGCCCTCCCCACCACCATTACCTCCGTCTTATCTGGGTTGAGTTTCAGTCTGCTCTGTCGCATCCAATCCGCCACGGCCTCCAAACATTGGGATAGCACCGAGACAGCAGGGTCTGGGTCGGTAGAAAACGAGAGGTACAGCTGAGTATCATCAGCATACTGGTGACACCGCACCCCGAACCCTCTCACGACCTCCCCCAAGGGCTGCATATAGATGTTAAATAATAATGGAGACAAGATCGATCCCTGCGGAACGCCACACGGTAAGGCGCGGGGGCTCGATGTTTCTTCCCCCAACACCACCCGTTGGCTCCTCCCCGAGAGGAATGAACGGAACCATTCAAGAACAGTTCCGTCCAGACCCCCCCGGTCACGCAGTCGTCTCAACAGCAGCCCATGGTCCACGGTGTCAAAAGCGGCCGAGAGATCGAGCAGGATGAGAAATGTCGAACATCCCGCATCCATCTCCCGGCGGAGGTCGTCCACCAAGGCCACCAACGCCGTCTCGGTGCCATAGCCGGGGCGGAACCCAGATTGAAACGGGTCAAGGAGCCCGATATTATCTAGATGACCCTGGAGCTGGAGCGCCACTGCCCGCTCAATAACCTTCCCTAAAAAGGGAAGGTTAGAGACAGGTCGGTAGCTGGCGAGCGCGTCCACGTCCAACGATGGTTTTTTCAGCAGGGGGCGCACCACAGCCTCTTTTAAGCAAGGCGACAACCTCCCCTGCCGAAGGGACGCATTCACCACCCTCGCCAGCACCGTCCCCAACGTCTCCCCGGAAGCTTTTATTAACCAGGACGGGCATGGATCTAGTTGACAACACGTGGCCCTCACAGACCCCAGGACATCCACCACATCGGCTGGCGTCACTTCCTGAAACTCACCCCATAAAGATGGACCAGACGGACCCTCCGCCCCCCCGCGCTCTTCCCCTACTGCTATCAACCCAGCGTCGAAATCGGCCTGAATCCGAGCGATCTTGTCTGCGAAGTAGATGACAAACTCCTCACAGCGGGCCCGGGACAAGTCCCCATCCAGGCGGAGGGAGGCCGGACTAACCAGCCCCCGCACCACCCGAAACAGCTCCGCTGGACGCGACTTCGCAGACGCTATGAGGACGGCGAGGAATTCCTTCCTCGCCGTCCTCACAGCCTCCACATAGGACCGCAAATGGGCCCTATGGAGAAGACGATCGGAGACAGACCGAGTCCGACGCCAGCGTCGCTCTAGCCTCCTGCCCACACGCTTCATACACCGCAGCCCCTCAGTAAACCAAGGGGTCCTGCGGTGACGAGACCGAGGCAGAAGGCGCCTCGGAGCCACCCTGTCAATGGCCTCCTCCAGCAAGATGTTCCAATGCCGGACCAGCTCATCCACAGAGTGACCGTCCACATCCAGGGTAAGCTCCCTCAGGACCTCCTGGAACCGCTGGGGTTCCATCAGCCTCCGAGGGCGGACCATCCTAACTGGTCCCTTCCCCTTCTGGAGGGGGCGCGCTAAAAGACCGGCCTGAAGGAGGTAATGGTCCGTCCACGACAAGGGCACCGCTGTCACCTCCCCCACAACCGGACCCCCCGCCTCAAGGCCAGAGCCGAAGATCAGGTCGAGGATATGTCCCCCCACGTGGGTCGGGCAGATCACCTCCTGGGACAAGTTCATAGTTGCCATGGCGGCCATGAACTCCCGCTCCGCCCCAACAAGGCCGGCATCGGCGTGGACGTTGAAGTCCCCCAGAACCAAAGTCCTGGGGGAGCCCAACACCACCTCCGAGGCCAGCTCCGCTAGAGCGGTAAGGGATGCCGCCGGGCATGAAGGGGCCCGGTACACCAGCAGCACCCCTAGCTTGCCCCCAGCCAAATCGATCACCACGTGCAGAGCCTCTACACCCACAATCTCCGGCACTGGATACCTCCTAACAGGCCAGTCTTCCCTAAAAACAATAGCTACGCCTCCTCCCCGGCCGCTCATGCGGGGCTGATGCTGCACGGCATACCCAGCTGGAACCAGATCCGCCAAAGTTGGACCGGCCAGATCATCCAGCCAGGTCTCCGTGATGCATGCGAGGTCCACGGCCCCATCCACGATCAAATCGTGGATAATCGGGGCCTTGTTGACCACGGACCTCGCATTCATCAGCACCAGCCCCCCACGCGCGGACCCTGGACCCGGCACCTCCCTCCCCCTTAGTGGGGGGGTGATGACCTCCACCTCCCTCAGGCACCGTGGACCCCTAGGGGCCCGTGCCTTCCCACCCCATGGACCATACCGTCCGCGCCCCATCACGACCCCAATGGCCATGCCCTCCCCTCCGTCCACCCAATCCCGGCCCTTCAGACCCGGCTGCTTGCCCCCCGGCCCTCCCTCCCCCCCTCCCCCCCATAACCCTCCCCCCCCAACCATACCCTCCCCATTCTCCCTCGGTCTCCCCCTCTCACGGGGAGACCGAGCCACCCCCTCCCCCCCAACCCTCCCGGTCCTCCCCCTGCTCTCACCAGGGGGAGTCCCTGGGTCCACCCCCCACATTACCCCCCGTGTCAATACCCCCACCCTACCACCCTAGCCCTGAAAGATAAAAAGCCTGCCCAATAAAAAACACAAAACCCCCCCGCCCCCCTGCAGTCCCCCAGAAGTGCCCCCGAAGTGCCGCGCCCTTTGGCCGCGGCCCTTCGGCCGCGAGCCTGCGGCCGCAGCCTGCGGCTCCAGCCGCCGCCTGTGGGCTTTTAGCCCCTGCTACTTCCGGGTGGGGGGGGAGGGGACAGGACAGCCCACGTGGCTGCCCTCTGCGTTCCCCCCCCTGCCCCCAACTCACTGTTGGTGTGTTCTTGTCCCCGCAGGTATCCTGCGGGGACGGAGCAGCAGCGGCGGCGGTCCCAGCGGCGGCAGGGATGAAGGCAACAGCGGCGACGGTGACAGCGCCGGCGAGGAGACCAGCCCCTCCTAGCACTACCCGCAAGCAGGTGAGTCCAGGTGGGGGGGGAGATGGGAAGGAGGATCCCCGCAGCAGGCTCCCTCTGTATCATTTTCCTTGGCAAATGTCTCTTGTAGCCATTAACAGCCATTCAAATCCCCACACTCATCAGCCGGGCTCGAAACACAAAGAACTGCTGGACCAACAACTGACCTGCACAGCCACAAAAAACAATACCATCCATAAGGGGGAGGAGGGGGGGATAATTTCCACTGGCACCTCGAGGCAGCCTAATTGCCTAATCCAACCGTTTATTAATGGTTCAGTCAACCCAAAGTATAACAGATGCTGATGGCCCCCTGCCCGCTTGGACACTTGGCACATACACTATGGCCAGAAACGACTTCCATGACTGACCGCAAGGCTAAATTATCCAATCCCTGCAGGTTTCGTTTAACAGGTCTGTCAGCGTGACAAACGGACAAACCCGCAAGTTAGCCCATTAACCGCAGCAGCAGTAGAGCTTAAACGAGATGAAAGTTATTTATTGTATTTGTGGACCAGTTTCGACCTTCGGATAAGATCAGCTTCCACATGGTCACCATGACGTGGCCCATTGAAACAAACAAGAGGTCTAGCGCAAGGGGCCCCCTTTGCCTGCCCCTAAACACAGCCCCACCACGCTCATCAAGAGAAAGCACTGAACTTGCCTTACCAGGGTTAGACGCCCGAGACTGGCCTTAGAATTTGCCTGGTTCAGAGCAAAAATAAAATGTAGGCCCCTCCCTAGCCTCAGCACGTTAACCATTGACAGTCTGGTACTCCCTCACGCCAGAGACCAGGCCCCGCAGCAAGCAGCCACCCAGGGGACTGAGAACCGTGAATGAGGGGAAGGCCACATAAAAAATAGCCCATCCCAGAGCCTCATGAAAACTGGTCCTGAGGCTACCAGGACTGACTTCCCTGCGTGGCCCCTCCAACCGTGGGGCCTATGCCATAGCCCCTACTGGCCCTGCTTAAGGCGAGCTCTGTAGATCCCCTAAAAACTGACCAGGTTTGCTTTCTTATTAGGCCACGTAGAAGTTGGGGTGTTTAAGGGGGGGCGCTCAGAAAGAGGAGGGTCGAGATCATGGATCTCTACCATACGTCGGTTCCCTATCCCCGTGTGCATGTCCTCATCGCCAGTCCCTTCCCCTGAGCTCAGTCTTTCAGTGCTTGGGGGTAGGAACTGGATCCAGGGGCCAGATCCAGGAGCTAGAAGAGGTAGCTCTTTGCTATTTAGAAATAGCGGAGGCTTTTCTTCCCCATATTTTTGGATGGAAAATAAATATGGCTTTTTGATTGATTTTTTTTTTCCTCCAACAAAAGAACAAACAAACAAACAAACATTTCAATTTGAATGGAAATTAAACATTTCCAGGACTGTTTGGTCATTTCCCGTCTTTGTCCAGCAAGGGGGGCGGGGGAATGGGCAAGGGGAGAAGGAACTAGAAAATGCTCATTCTGATTCAGATTGAAATTGAAACAAATAAAAAAAAGCTTCAGCAAAACATTAACAAAAAAACAAAAAACCCAACATTCTTCAATCATCAAAATGTTTCCTGGAAAATACTTCTCCTTTTTCAGCCAGTCCTTCATATTTTTATTCCCTCCATTCTGGGGCTCACAGCCTAACCTAGAGCAGCTTCAGGCATGCAGGTTTCAAAGTTGCCAGTACCAGGAACTGAACCAGGACTCTCCAAAGTTAAAAGCATGAGTTAAAAAGCAGAGAGTCAATGTGGATAAGCTGCTCAACTTGGACCTGGTAGACTCCAGGGTTCAAATCTCCCCCTAGCCAATGAACTCACAGGGTGGCCTTGGCCAAGTCGCAATCTCTCAGCCTCAGTTCCCCATCTGTAAAATGGGAATATGTGTGTGTGTCTGTCTTTCCCTGCATGATCCCATCATCCTTGTGCATCTTAGACTGTAAGCCCACTGCACAGGGACCTCTGTCTGACCATCTGTGACTGTGAAGCGCTGTGTATACCTAGTGGCACTATAGAAATGATAAGTAAGTAGTCTCTACACTGTATGAGCTACTGAGCCAGCCAAACACTAGAGCTGGCCTGTAGGAGGTTCACAGGTCCAACTCCCCATATGACAGAGCTTCCCAAACTGTGTGTTGGGAGCCCAAGGGAGGTCACATCACTGGGTGTTTTTACACACACATTTCTCCTGCATGTTTGCTGTTACATGCTGAACTGCCTGTGTGTCTAAATCACTCACCCAGATCTTAAACATCTGGCTCTTTGAACTTCTGCATAGAACTTCTCCCAGAACTTCTGTGTGTAAAAAGTTCTCCTGGTAAACCACTTTGCTCCAGGCAGTTGTGGTCACTTGGTTTCCATGGCAGCCCCTCACGTCTACAGCTGCGGCTACCATAGGCTGCATCAGGGCAGTGTTTGTGTGAAGAATGCATCCAGGAACTGCCTCAGAGCAGTGTGTGTGTGAAGAATGCATCCGGAACTTACTTGTGGGACTTGTAAACCCCGAAGATTGAAAGACCAGCACTTTAAGGTGTGTGTAAAAATGCCCATTGAAGGAGTCTTCTTTCCCAGGCTCATGGGCAGCCCCTTGGCCAGCTCCAAGCCTGTCTGCTGGGGCAGAATACTTCCCTCACTCCAATTCTCAGGGCCATAGTCTTCACACCCCTTAGAGCCCCGGGAGGGGGTGTGGCCAAAGGAGCCAGCCAGCCCGTAAAGGGACACTGCACACCTGCACGTGAACCAGCCACCTTGGCAATGCATTGCTGGCCCCCAGGAAGCCACTGGCAATGCTGCAGCTGCAGGAAGTTGGATGGATTATCTGTCTCTTGCCTGCCTGCTGCCAGAGCCTTTGTTTCCTCCCTCTGCCCATGGTCCAGCCCCTTGGATTCCTGTGCTTGGACTGGCTTTGCCTGTGTCTGTTTCTGAACCAGTCCATCTGTCCCTACCCTTGTCTTTCTGTCTGTGTGTCTCTCTGTTTGCTCCAGCCTGCTTCTCCTGTTCTCTGGTCCATGGGCTGATTCCCCATGTGCCTGATCCTGCACTGACCCTCTACACCCAGCCTTGGTTCCTGACACCAGGAAGCCCCAGCCCTCTCCTCAGGGGCTACATCCTGCAAGGCCTTGCAGTCCTGCCTATTACACTGTAGACTAAGCAAGTATGGCATAATCCGCAGTCCATGTACAAAACACTGCCAGAAGCACTGAAAACCATCTTAAGCTGAGCAGCTGCATGCTTTGCTTTCCCTGTAAATATAAAGCCGAGAAAGGGAGTTGTCGATGTAGCCACCGTTCCATAGGTGACTGATAATGGTCAATAGTGGGGGGGCACAGGAGTGGGGGCTGGGCAGGGAGTCTATAGGTTTCTATAAGGTTTCAAAAAATCAGAGGTGGCACATACCCCCCCCAGTCGACTATAGACCATTCCCAAGTTGAGACCCCAAAGAATGGGAGCCAGCATGTTGAGGGTCAGATGGTTGAGCCCTTTGGATATAAATATGATTTAATGTGCCAAGTTGCCTTTCAAACACACACAGGTGCTCCAGCACTCCCCCCACTGTCACAGCACAACAGCGATGCATTAAGCAGAAGGGTTATGCTCCCATCATTACAGGCCAGATCCTCCTCCCGTTGAAGTCAAGGACAAAACCCCCACTGGCTTCAGGGGCAAAGGGATCAGAGTAAGAGTTTACGAGTGCAAATTCCATTAGTGTTAACAGGAGAGAAACCCTGGATTGGGAGGGTTGCAAAAAAAAAAAGAATTTCCCCTGCAGTAAAAAAAACAACAGAAAAAAGACTAATTTCACAAAGAATCGGTGTCTAAAAAGATCCTTGGTGGCACTTTGTGGTTTAAAAATAGGTCTTTCATGATTAAACGTGCAAATACAGCAAATGCCTAAGAATTTGGCCCCTTGCGGTGTTTCTAGTCCAGAATTGGGGAAATGGCAGTTCAGGAGCCAGGCGCAGCTCTCTGGCACTGAACTGCGGCTCTTGGCAGAAGTAGCTGCCTGCGGGGGCGTGTCCATATGGCTCCCTCAAGAGCAAGAGAAGCCAAGATGCCATTTCCACCACCCGAGCCTCCTGGGAGCTCTGGGAGCGTGCCCTGTGGGATTTGCTACTGCCCAAATCCTGCCAGTCCCCCTGGGAGCCAGAGCTTTGACATGAGAGGAGGATGAGGGAATTGGGGTAAGCCAGGCTGCTCTGACCCAACGATCAAGAGGCCGTGCAGGGATGGCCTTACCCCGGGGCAACCCGAGATGACTGCGCTATTTACTCTACTTCTTGGGGTGCTGAGTAGCCCGTTTTCCCCAGGTCAGGGTGCGGGACCTCCACTCCCACCCAGCAGGACCTCGAACACGACAGACCACCTCTAGAGGTCTGCAAATCATGCACCCGAGGAAGCAAGGCCACCACGGGAGGCTTCTCCCCACATTTTAGCTTTGCCCTGGACCCTGCAAATTCTAAGGCCAGTCCCGAAGCCGTGATCGATGGAACGTGTCTTGTGGCTCCTGACGTATAAGAGGTCAGAGTCAGATAGCTCAGAGCTTTGGTATGAGGCTCTTGGGCTTGGGAACTTTGCCCACCCCCGTTCGATTCTACACATTCCAGTCACCCATGTTTGTGTGCGTGTTTGAATTAATAGCAAGAGATTGCGTTCAGACCTGTCCCGCGTTAGCCGAGTCTATAGTTCTGACTTTACCCGAGGAAGGGCCCTGTGCAGCCTGACAGCTTGCGTGCCCTCGCTGACAGAAGTCGGCCGAATAAGAGATACCTTCTCCTTTGTCACCATCTCTTTCAACACACAAGGACAGGGACGGCAATGGGAAAAGCTCAGGTCTTCTGCTCTGGGGAGGGAAGCGGGGAACGAAACATCAGTCCTTGGGTTTGGGTCACCACAAAGCCAGTCTTCCATGTGGACCATAGAAGTCGTGGCCCTGTACTAAAAAGTGGTACAGGCACCCCGCTAACATAGGAACGTCACACACTGACTCACCCATTAGAAAAAGGGAAATGTGACCATGATTCATTTTTGAGGCTCAGTTAAACTGCACCTCTCTCGGGGCTGGAATCTCCTGTACTGCAAAACCCATGGGCTCTTGCAGGAGGGTGCTGGCAGAATTAAATTATGGGGGTGCGGGGAGCAGACCACAACGGAGTAATTATAGCAGGGAATGCATCCTCTGCAAAGTTCCTCCCCCAGCAGTTCTAGAGATACGGTGGCTGGAATGTAACAGGGTGGCCATTGCCAGGGCGCAAATCACACAGGATTATTTCAATTCATTTGTTTGTTTTCATTATTTATCCCCCACCTCTCCTGCCTAGGCAGCTCGAGGCAGCTTCCAAGAGTTAAAATATTTTAAAATATACATAAAATACATAAAAGAGAAACATAAAAATAAGAAGACCCATCCTCCCCTCCCACCCTGACCCACCTCCCTCACCAAAGGCCTGTTGGAACAGCCGGGTCTTGCACAGTCGCCAAAAATGAGGCACCGCCCAGGGCCGCCTGGGCCTCCACCGGAAGGGAGTTCCACAGCCTTGGTGCCACCACCGAGAACGCTCTCTCCATTGTAGCCCCCCGCAACACCCGGGGGAGGCCACGGATTAGGGCCCAACCCTCACAGTCTCTCTGAGATATTAGCTCGCAATGTCCTTTATTTACATACACGTTGTCATGGGGACAAAGGGGCAACGCCGACATTTCGGGGTAACGAGACACAAAAGTTGGGGTCCTGGGGGTAAATACGATTACCAACAAGGACAACGAAAGATACATATTAGGAGATTGTAAACCCTACCCCCCTTTTGCTAAAACCAGTTTGGCAGAGTGGGGGGACGGAAACCTTTTGTTAAGTAAAGTGAGCAGTTTGTTGCTAAGGTAACGGCCAGATCGAACCTGCAACCACTTTAGAATAACAATAGCAGCAGGAAGTTACTGAAGCCCCTGCAAAGGGGAGAGGAAGAGACAGGCTCTCTAGAGGCTTTAAGGACATTTCCATCTTGGTCTTCAAGGAGCCAGCAGCTGAGAAGAGAAGCTGCCTAACTATGGACTAAAGACTTTCATATTCTCTAAAAGACTTGTGCCCAGCCCCATCATCCAGGCCACGCGATACTCTGATGAATCTGGACTGAGCCTCAGGGTAAGGGACAGTTAGGGAATCACAGTGTATTTTAGAAAGCGTGGACTTTATGTTTGATTTGACTTGCACTATCTGATCAACAGCCTTGTACTTGTACGTACTCAATATATGTTTTATAATCAAGCCTAGCGTGCTGGTGTGTTTATTTGGTCTTAGGGGGTTCATTATGGGGGCACTCTATCTAGGTGAAAGCCTAAACGAACCTTTTTCACATAAGACAACCCCACTGCGAAGTCTCCCAAGTCACGGGTGGCCAGGGAATGTTCTCGGAGTTACAGCTGGGCTGGGAGATCAAGGGGAGGCGTTTCTGGGGGTGCGGACCTCCGAAAGCTCCCTGATTGCGGTGAGGCTTTCTGATCACAGGCAACTGGGTTGCGGCTGGCCTGGTGGGCATACGGGGAACAGCCTCTAAAGGAAGAGAGGGCCCCAACCTCGTGACACACTTCCCCCCCCCCCCCCCCCCCCCCCCCCCCCTTCTGTGTGGGCCCCCCCCGGCCCCCCCCCCCCCCCCCCCCCCCCAATAGCTCTCTCTGTAAGGTTGAGCCCCGGCTGTTTCCCAATGACACGGTTCCACTGTCAGACTCAGAGGTACTCAGGATCTCTCTGGGTGAGAGTCCAACAACTCCGTTTGAGCCCTGTAAACCCCACTCCCAGCTGCTCCCTCAGTCTCTGGGTCAGACTTCCCCAGCTCTGGCTAAACTCCATGCAGCCAGTAACCCTCGGGCTTTTACCACCCTGTAGGAGAGCTCGCTTGCATGTCCTGTTCCTCCAGCAGCCTGAGACTCTTTGCTCCCCTCCACGGCTTCTTCCCCTTCCCCCAGCTTTACCTTCTCCAGGGAGAGATTCATTCCTCCCAAGTCTTGCCTCTCCCAGAGCTTCCCCCCCCCCCCCCCCCCCCCCCCCCCCCCCCCGCCGAGACTTTGTCCCACCTACTCTTCCTCAGGGCTGGTTGCTGCCCCATCCCGACACAGCTGCTTCGCAATTGGGCGTGGTCCTTCCTCTAGCCACAGCCCCTGCAGGTCTGCTCGCGCAGCCTTGTGCCAGTGCTAGCTGCCTTAAAGGGCCAGTCGCCTGCAAGGACTCTGGCCTGCCACATGGCGCTTACGGAGGTCAGCATCCTCCACCAATTTTAGCCCAAAGTCAACCCCACGAGGCAGGGGACAGCAGCGTCACTCTGCTCCTTTCTGAGCATCGTGATGTCGCGATGCCCGAGAAATGGGTGTGGTCCCATCAGAAAGGAGTGCTGCCCCGCTTTGTCCCACCCCTATCTGGCATGACTTCGCCTCTTTTCCAAACCTTGTGGCTGTTGAGAAAGGGCATGACTTGGAATGAGTGGGACCAGGCCAGAGCAACTGCATCCCATTGACCCTCCCTCCCTGCCTGCATCTTATACATCTATTGTTATATTTCTAGTTTATTCCTGGTCCTCATTATTTAGAGGCTCCCTCCTAAATTGCCACAGGCCCTCAGCAGCCGGGCGGGGACTCCCCTGCAATTGAGGCTCTGGTATCTCTTTTGTGTGAGTGCTTCTCACACTCCTGTTGTCATTTCAAACTTATTCATAGCCACCCAGGGACCCTGTGCAGTCCCACAATCTGCCCTTGCCTTGCCTTGCCTGTCTCTGGCCCTTGCCTTGCCTTGTCTATCTCTGGCCCTTGCCTTGCCTTGTCTATCTCTGGCCCTTGCCTTGCCTTGTCTGTCTCTGGCCCTTGCCTTGCCTTGCCTGTCTCTGGCCCTTGCCTTGCCTTGCCTGTCTCTGGCCCTTGCCTTGCCTTGCCTGTCTCTGGCCCTTGCCTTGCCTTGCCTGTCTCTGGCCCTTGCCTTGCCTTGCCTGTCTCTGGCCCTTGCCTTGCCTTGCCTGTCTCTGGCCCTTGCCTTGCCTTGCCTGTCTCTGGCCCTTGCCTTGCCTTGCCTGTCTCTGGCCCTTGCCTTGCCTTGCCTGTCTCTGGCCCTTGCCTTGCCTTGCCTGTCTCTGGCCCTTGCCTTGCCTTGTCTGTCTCTGGCCCTTGCCTTGCCTTGCCTGTCTCTGGCCCTTGCCTTGCCTTGCCTGTCTCTGGCCCTTGCCTTGCCTTGCCTGTCTCTGGCCCTTGCCTTGCCTTGCCTGTCTCTGGCCCTTGCCTTGCCTTGCCTGTCTCTGGCCCTTGCCTTGCCTTGCCTGTCTCTGGCCCTTGCCTTGCCTTGCCTGTCTCTGGCCCTTGCCTTGCCTTGCCTGTCTCTGGCCCTTGCCTTGCCTTGCCTGTCTCTGGCCCTTGCCTTGCCTTGCCTGTCTCTGGCCCTTGCCTTGCCTTGCCTGTCTCTGGCCCTTGCCTTGCCTTGCCTGTCTCTGGCCCTTGCCTTGCCTTGCCTGTCTCTGGCCCTTGCCTTGCCTTGCCTGTCTCTGGCCCTTGCCTTGCCTTGCCTGTCTCTGGCCCTTGCCTTGCCTTGCCTGTCTCTGGCCCTTGCCTTGCCTTGCCTGTCTCTGGCCCTTGCCTTGCCTTGCCTGTCTCTGGCCCTTGCCTTGCCTTGCCTGTCTCTGGCCCTTGCCTTGCCTTGCCTGTCTCTGGCCCTTGCCTTGCCTTGCCTGTCTCTGGCCCTTGCCTTGCCTTGCCTGTCTCTGGCCCTTGCCTTGCCTTGCCTGTCTCTGGCCCTTGCCTTGCCTTGCCTGTCTCTGGCCCTTGCCTTGCCTTGCCTGTCTCTGGCCCTTGCCTTGCCTTGCCTGTCTCTGGCCCTTGCCTTGCCTTGCCTGTCTCTGGCCCTTGCCTTGCCTTGCCTGTCTCTGGCCCTTGCCTTGCCTTGCCTGTCTCTGGCCCTTGCCTTGCCTTGCCTGTCTCTGGCCCTTGCCTTGCCTTGCCTGTCTCTGGCCCTTGCCTTGCCTTGCCTGTCTCTGGCCCTTGCCTTGCCTTGCCTGTCTCTGGCCCTTGCCTTGCCTTGCCTGTCTCTGGCCCTTGCCTTGCCTTGCCTGTCTCTGGCCCTTGCCTTGCCTTGCCTGTCTCTGGCCCTTGCCTTGCCTTGCCTGTCTCTGGCCCTTGCCTTGCCTTGCCTGTCTCTGGCCCTTGCCTTGCCTTGCCTGTCTCTGGCCCTTGCCTTGCCTTGCCTGTCTCTGGCCCTTGCCTTGCCTTGCCTGTCTCTGGCCCTTGCCTTGCCTTGCCTGTCTCTGGCCCTTGCCTTGCCTTGCCTGTCTCTGGCCCTTGCCTTGCCTTGCCTGTCTCTGGCCCTTGCCTTGCCTTGCCTGTCTCTGGCCCTTGCCTTGCCTTGCCTGTCTCTGGCCCTTGCCTTGCCTTGTCTGTCTCTGGCCCTTGCCTGCACGTGCACTGACACAATCCTTGGAGGGCTGGGCGGGTGCACAGAGTTTCACAGGGGGGTGGGTATTTGGTACCTGCTTTTAAAGTTGTTTTAAATGTTTTTATATGGTGTGAGTTGCCCCGCTCTACCTGTGGCAGGAGGGACAGGATAATAATTTTTTTAAACTAAATAATAAAATTAACTACATAGAACACGGCGTTGGGTACGTTTCGCGGACAAGGTGAAATCCAGGAGAACTGTTGAAAATATGGAGACTCTTACAGAGTCAGGGACCCCTGTTCACTGCGTTTTATGCATCGGCAACAATAGGGACAATGCAGTGACCCCACAGTTCCCTTCTTGGGTTTTTAACCTTCATTTTTAAATGTTGACACCAAAAATAATGGACTTAACAAGGACCTATATTTCTCCAGCCACTACAAATATCTATTATACCTTACAGTCGACTGCATTTTAAATTTGTGTTATCCTCTCTACCAAGTTCCTAGATAGCATTCTAGCGCCTTTGTCTCCCTCGCTGTAACTGACTGCCATCTGAATACTCCACCTCCGTGTTACTGTGAGCCCGGTTCCTTGGCTGTGGTGTGGGCAGTGTGATGTAGTGGATAAAGTGCTGGACTTGAACCCAGAAAGCCAGGGTTCAAAACCCACCATAGCCATAAACTCACTGGGTGGCCTTGGGCCAATCTCAGCCTAGGGAGCCGGTGTAGTGGATAAGGGGCTGGATTTGGACCTAGGAAACCAGGATTTGACTCCTGCCTTAGCCGTGAACTCGTTGGGTGGCCTTGTCTCAGCCTCAGTTCCACATCTGTCAAAAAATAGGAATTTGTGAGTGTGTCTGTCTCTCCCTGTGTTCCTCTCACCCTTCTGCAGCTTAGATTGTGAGCCCACTGGGCAGGAACTGTGTCTGGCTAGTAGCACTATAGAAACAGTGATGTGAGTATTGCCTTTGCCTTATAAGCTGGTTCCCCCCATACATTTGCTGTCTCTGTGTCTTTAACCACTACCTCTTGTTTCTTGGTTTCCTACCCCAATATATAATTTTACAGCTGTTTTTAAATGTTTAGCCCATCTCTCTCCCCCCCNTCCTACCCCAATATATAATTTTACAGCTGTTTTTAAATGTTTAGCCCATCTCTCTCTCTCTCTCTCTCTCTCTCTTTACCCCTCTCCCCACCTGCTACCTTGTTCTATCCACTCCCACCCATTCCATGCCTCCTCGTATAGACCTGCCCTACATTTCCTCATTGTATATATTTCTACTGGCTATGCCTGGGGAAGGTCCCTGTGTGGCTTGAAAGCTTGCCCGTGTCCACCAATAAAAGATAATATCATTCAAACTACTTTGCCTCTTTTTAAATAGTGCTACAATATCCACATTCCCCACAAGAGGGAGCCCAGAATTCATTTTCCTCCCAATTTCTATCTGACACAGAGCTGGCCAGCTGTTTGACACTTGTGCACCTGCTCCCGACACTCCCTGTTTAGGAGGGGCAGTCCCACTTTGGGTGCTGCATCCCACTGTGCCTCTTTCGGGGCCCAAAGTTCTTCATTCGGGGGAGAGAGGAATGTGAAGCAAGAGAGATTCACTTTTTATGCACCTGGGAATGTTGGGACTGCGTAGGCAAGTGTGAGAGGGACTGGAGAGCGTATTTGCTTCGGGGCAGAGGGAACTTACTGGCCAAGGGGGTGTCATGTTGGGAGGCATGACTTTGCAATTATATTCTCCAAAATAAGAACAAATCATATTTTTCCTGGACAGTGATTCGGGTACAGACATTCAAGAAAGCTAATTCCCTGCCTCTTGGGGTAGGAAACCCCCAGCCTGTGGGCTGAATGTGACCCACAGCTAGAGTGGGACCAGATATGCGCATTTTAAAGGACACATGAAAAATACAGGTTGCAGGGCTGCACTGGCTCCAATGCGGCCCTGCAACCTGTATTTCTGATAAGTGCCCTCCAAAATGTGACTATCTGGCCACCCTACCCACAGCTGGTTTTTATGTGGGCTGGGACTCATAAATCCAGCTCCTCCCCCTCAAGTACCAAAGGGACATGCTCAGGGAAAAGGGTACAGAGATGAAGGCCACTCTTGAAGACTCAAGAATCAGAGATGGATCTCCTTCCTTCCCTTCTCCCGGGCACACCCTTTAAATGCCCTGCCCCCCAACTCCTATCCAGCCCACAGAGCCTATGCTAACCTTCAACATGGCCCACAAGAGGAAGAAAGTTCCCCATCCCTGCACGAGGAGTGTTCTCGGTAAGTGTGGCACGGCAGAGTCTCTCAGGCCACTGGTCCTTTACATAACCAGCACAGGTTTCTGGCCGGTGCTAGCAGAGCAGCCGGCACTATGCTGGAAGTGGGACAGCGTCGAATTGAGTGCACCTGGGTTTGGGCGTGCCTGTAGCCAGCCCAAGGCTAGAAGCCCGAAGAGACTCAAAGCTGGACAGTCAGTAGAAGAAACAGGATTGGCGGGAAGGAGTGAGAGTCAGAGAGCCAGCCAAGTGTAGTAAGCCCAAAGAGTTTGCCTGGAACTGGGAACCACTGAGAGTGGCATATGGGATGCATAGAGACTTAATATGGTGGTGGGACTCTGTAAGTAAAAGACTGCAAGCTATTCCCAGGAGTCAAGACGGTGACTAGGATGCCTATACTGCTAAGACTTACACCATACCAAGCTGGACCTGCCACCGTTTCGGGTTTGCTTGATCCTACAAGGTTCCAAAGCCCCACTGCCTTCAAGTTTAAAACTAAGTTTGTAAGTGCTTTGCTGGAGTGGGTTAGAGCACTGAGCATCTTGCAGCATCAAGCCCCCAGAACCCAATCCTGCACCCCCTCCTTTACCAAAATGTCCACTAACTTTAAGAGAAGTTCTTTGCCCAGGAAATGCTATTCAAGTTTATTAAGGCATCCAGCCCTCGCCGAAGCCATGTGCAGAACTGGACCTGTCCGTGTCGGAGAGGTAGCTATTGCTGCTGTATTAGTATCTCTCACCTCGACTGCCTCCCCTGTTGGCAGCTTGAATCTGGTCCAGTACGCTATAGGCAACCAGTGCAGAGTACAGAGCACAGGTGTTATGTGCTCCCGCCAAACCGTCCCTGTAAGGAGACGGGCCGCCGCATTCTGCACTAGCTCCAGCCTCCAGACCAGAAACAGGGGAAGCCCCACATAGAGCGCGTTGCAGTAGTCTAGCCTCGAGTTGATGAAGGCATGGATGAGAGTGGCCAGGTCAGGCCCAGAGATGTATGGACGAAGCCTCCATACTAGATACAGCTGGCGGAATGCGGCTTTAGCCACCGCCTCCAACTGCCGATCCAGATGGAGGTCCGAATCCAACACCACCCCCAGACTCCGAACCTGCTGGGCTACAGGAGGGCAGACCACCACCCTCCACCGGAGGAGCCAACACCCCTCTTGCCCTTCCCACCACCATCACCTCCGTCTTATCAGGATTAAGTTTCAGTCTGCTCCGCCACATCCAATCCGCCACGGCCTCCAAACATTGGGAAAGTATTGAAACAGCAGGACCTGGGTCAGTTGAAAACGAGAGGTACAGCTGAGTATCATCAGCATATTGGTGACATTGCACCCCGAACCCTCTCACAATCTCCTCCAGGGGCTGCATATACACATTAAATAGTAACGGAAACAAAATCGAACCCTGCGGAATGCCGCAGGTCAAGGCCCGGGGGCTTGATGTTTCAGCCCCCAACACCACGCGCTGGTTTCTTCCCGAGAGGAATGAGTGGAACCACCCAAGGACAGTCCCGTCCAGAGCCCCCC
>QEPC01011901.1:9181048-9210492 GCA_003113815.1 Sphenodon punctatus | reverse complement strand
CCCCCCCCCCCCCCCCCCCCCTTACTCCTCCTAGTGTGACCTGCGATCTATTGGGCACTTCTCTGAAGTTTACCGCTGTTGGTGACAGGATGCTGGGCTAGATGGACCACTGGCCTGACCTAGCGCACTTCTCCTCTCCTCCCCCCAACCTGCTTAAAGACAGTGGGAATTGAGTGAAGCCTGGATTGCATGGTCAGCGTGCCAATTTGATTTTACTCAGGTTATTAAATGATCAAGCCTGGTGGGGAAGGGAGCCCTTCCACAGAGGTGGGAGGAGGATCATCAGGACACGAGCTCTTTCAAAGTTGCAGTTGTGGGATTCTGTCTTGACATCTCTAGGAATCAAGGAGAAACTGGGCAAAAGCACTAAATAGACTGAAACACATGTGTGGGTGTGCTCACACGGCCTTTTCCATTTCAAGCCAGTGGGTTCGGCTCAAACGACATTCAAACGTTGATTGCGCACCCGATCATCGTCACTTCGGCTATTTCATTTGTTTTTATCTTATTCATTTCATTCGTCATTTTCCGGTTTCTGTTCATTTCATTTTTCCCGTTTATTTTGCTCACATCTAATTCATTTTTCACCAGCTTTTTGCCTCGCCAGTTTCCATCATTCCTGGCAAAATGTGGGAAATGTAATGAACAAAAAATGACGAACAAAACCGGGCAAAATACCTGAAACTGCACAAATTGGGTGCTCTCGGAGAGGCGTTCGCTGCTGATGTTGGTCGACGGGCTTGCTTGTTTGAGGCTACTCATTTCAGTTCCAACTAGGGGGGAACCAAGCTCCTTTCAGGTTAACGGGCAGTTTAGTGTTGACTTGAGCGGAACCAGGTTTCTCCCACATTCTACTTGAGAGGTTGCCATTTATAATCCTATCCTTTTAAATCAAGAAATTGGCCAGTGGAATAGGTTGTTTAGATGATCCTCAAGGTCCTTTCCAACTCTTCAGTTTTATGACCCTTGAAAACAGAACCCTGGAGAGAGCCGCCCTTGCGATGGTCCAGTCGCTGAGGCTGCTGTCCTCACCCAGGAAAGTCCATGAGAGTCTTGACATGGACTTCAGCGGGTCCGGAAAGGTGACAGATCCCTTTGTAAATATCTAAAGAGCTGATATTGCAGCAGGAGGCTTGCTGCAGCCACTCGATGGTCAGATACACCTTGTGGCCTCGGAATTGTAGGATCTCATGTGGATAAGTTCAATCTTGTAGGTGTTTTCTGTGTAGCTGTTTTTGACTTGGTTTTCAGTAAGCAATGTACTCACCTAAATTGGCTTGATGGATGATCTCTAACTGTCTGAACACAGGTGGAGGGTAAGAGAGGGGTATTAGGGGCACTTACTTCCCCTTGGTTTTGATGGGCACCTTTAGTTATACAGCTCCCCCCTGCACTCACCCCATACACACACACCCTTTTGTTAAATACATTTGAACGGGGCCACCGTTAATTAGCTAAGAGTCTGAGGGAGCGCTGGTGAAGTAGACTAGCCCACCCACCCCAGAGCACTCCCTCAAGCCCCAGCCCCTATACCCCCACCCACCCGCGCACGCACACACTTTCAGCACTGACCCACACTGCCTCTCTATTTAAATTGAAGATCTAAGTGAAACCGACGTTGTTGTGATTAAGCTTCCAACTATTAAAAATAATGTTTGACTTTGCTTTCAAAGGGAGGAGCTCGCAATGCGTCTGGATTTAACAGAAGCCAGAGTCCAGGTGAGTTGTTTGGGGGCTGCACAAAATACATTTTGGAAATTTCATGGTTTTTTTTAAATAGCTTAAATGTATGGTGTCTTTGTTGGCGAGTTCTTGCTGTTGATTGTGTACAGCTCTCTTGCTTTACGTACCACTCTAAAGATAGTAAAATGTGGTGGGTTTTCATGCTGTATCACAGAGGGATCAAATGCGATTGCAGGTGTTGAGTTAAAAAGAGGAAATTTCCTTTCCCCTCTTGAGCACACATTTCAAAATTAAAACCTAACAAAGACAAGATGTTATATCAAAAACTTCAGTTTGAAAAGCAGACTGTACTTTCTAAATCAACTAAAAGTTGGCATGCATGTCTGTTTTTAAAAAGGTTAGATGTTGATTTAGATGGATTGCGTACATACAGTGCTTAATTACACATATTACAGCGTGTAAAAAAGACGTTACCCACATTGATTCCAACATTTTTATGTTTAAATGTTTACAGTGTTGCTAAAGTCTAATTAGGAACAGATTACCACATTTTATTATGGTTCTTATTTCTGCTGTTGTGGGAAAACCCTTCTCAAAACAAAAGACTATAACCATGTGCTCTTCAAGTTGCGGGGAAAATGTTAAATTAGAAATCTTTTAGCAGGGATAACATCCTGATGCCTCAAAAGACTGTGGAAATTTTGCCCTTGCTTTGAGTGAAGTCAGGATTATACTTAGGATGTACCCTCAATATATTTTTCTTCATGGTTTGCTTTTAAAGAAAGGAATAATCGCATGGACGTTTTCATTATTAAAGGGAGAAAACTAATTATGGGTTTGGGACAATAAGATTTGCTAAAAGTATACTTTAAAATGTGTGTTTACTATGATGTATGAATTCAAAAACCATAGTGGTATTCATTTTAAAATTTGTCTATCTGAACTTCTAAATTAAGGCCAAAAAAATCTCTGTCGTTTCAGAACTAAAAGCAAAATTTCGTTAGTTCATAGTGTATCTTATTATTTTGTTAAATAATCAAAGGAAGGTTTTGATTAGTCAGCATAGTGCAAGCTAAATGAAATGCCAAATATAGCTTTGGCGTGGACGACTGATATGCCAAGATTACTTTCTAAATCCACATAATTAAGAATTCCCCAAAGCATCATTCAGTTTCAAAAATAATTTTAAAAATATATACCGTTTTATTAAATACCAAATACATTCAGCTTGGGAAGAAAAATAATCTGAGCCTGAAATGATAGTTTGCATGGAGGCAATTTTAGCAGTTTGGTTAAGTAGCTGTAAGGGACAGTCCTATAAACAATGTCACCATTTCATAGCAATTCTTTCCCGCAGACTTTTTTTTTTTTTAAACTGATCCCATGAATGTAAATGCGATACCTATAATAGCTTATCTAAGTTTTAAATGCTCCTATTTAACGATTTCTTGCGCTAAGCATTAATTCTTGCGTTAATTAAATATTGTCTTCATTTGCTGTGTGCAGGGCCCGCTTTATGAAGGGCCACCACCCAGGCCCTCCTCCTCTGGGTCCCTACAGTGTCCCCTGTTTTCACCAGGGCAGGACATAGGGACCCCATTCCCTCCCAGCAGGACCTCAAAATGTGACCACCTTTGGGACCCCACAGAAGTGCCCCCAAAGGGGGCAAAGCCACAGGGGAAGGGCCACCAGGAACCACACACTTTATCTTAGCCCTGGGTCCCGCAAACTCTAACGCCGGCTCTGGCTGTGTGATCTTTTTAGATAAATCTTCCCAGCAAACTAACCTCTCGTGAAATAATCCTTGTTTCAACCAGCTGTGAATTAGCATACAATGAATTTTATAAATTTATAATAAGACAACAGGACTGCAACCTGTACCGTACAGACATGGCGCAGATGAGGGAAATGCGAATGACTGTCAAAAACCTCCATGCTCGGTTGCTGTATAGGAGTAAGGCATGGCAATTACGATTACACATCAATGGCCTCCTCTTGGCCTGTTGACGAAAATAACGCTCAGGGAGGCTAATCTCGTGCAGAACTTTTTTTAAATCTCAGATGCACTAGTTCATCTCATCAGTTATTTGTGTAAAAAAAAAATTGCTCTTTTAGGGAAACGCTTATTATAATCTTTCAAAGGGAAAAGGACACACCAGAGGAAATCTAGCTAAAACAGGATGTGCTTAATATTTTGTCTCTTGCTGGATTTCATAGAGCGTTGCACTTTTAGTTCAGTTCAAAATTTATTGTATGGCCAAAGGCCGTCACAACACAATACAAATAAAGTTACAAAAACAAGAAATATAGCAAAACACAAACCACTGGCACCATTTGGTATATACGTCTAGAATTTCACAAACCTCCTTCTTTTCTTGAAGGCCGCTGACAAATATTTAATTACCAGTTGAGTGACATGTAAGTACTCATCGGACAACAAGACCCGTAACTAAATATCAGAGTTTCTGCCTGGAAACTTATTTAAGACAGGTCCCAGCAAGTTACTCCAGAAGTCAGAATATAAGGAGCAGTAAAGTAAATTATGTGTAGCAGTTTCAACCATTCCCTCACAACTGGGGCAATAACTATTTTCCAAAGGTATTGCCTGGAAATGTCCCTCCATAACTGCAGAAGGGAAAGAATTGAATCTCATCCAGGTAAATGAGTGAGCATTCAAATCATAACTCAGATAAGACATTGGCAAGGGTAGTGGGTTTGCAACTAAAGCATAATGGAGAGAAGACCCAGAGGCATTTATAATAGCTGTATCCGCTTGAAAGGCTGTATCAAAAACACGCTGCTTGATAACTTTTATGGCTTGTAAATAACCCAGAGAAAGCAGCCAAGATGGAGAAATGCCCATTGAGTGTACCTTCGCTAATACTAAGGAAAGCCAACCACTGGGCCATTTATCCTGGAGAAACAGCATCGTAATGGGGAGGGGTCAGGAAAATAATAGCTGGAGCCAAAATGAAAATATTAACCTCGAGGCTCTGGTTGAAACTACTACACCCCCAAGTTCTATATAAATGGCCACACCAAGGAGCGGACAACAGCACCCTCAAGAACTTAGATTGGACAATTTCCAAATCATCTAGTTTCCCCAGCACCGAAATAGCAGCTGGGATAAGCACATAGCTCTGAATATCCTGATTGCTGGCTCAGTCAGGTTCCTTCCTTTAGTCCTAACAAAGCGGGCTACGGCAGAAGCAGATTTATTTGCTTGCTCAATGGCCGCATGAGTGTGGACTACCCAAGTACCAGCGGATTGGAAAATCACTCCCGAGTAACGGAAAAACTTAACTTGTTCAGTTGGGTTCCTGTTCATGAACCATCTATGTACCGTACTTTTGTTGAGAATACCACCACTTTTGATTTGTCATGATTAATAGAAAGCAAATTCAAATGGCAGTATGTGGCACACGCATCCAACTGCCTCCTCAGACCCACTTGGGTTGTGGAGAGGAGCACTATATCATCAGCGTACATGAGACACCCCACAGTCGAGTTACCAAGGAGAGGGGCATGAAAGGCAGGAAGCCTTAGATGTTCTATCAAATCATTAACATAAATGTTGAATAGAAATGGTGCTAAAGTCCACCCCCGCCTAACCCCAGTAAACGTAGGGATTGGGTCAGAAAGATGCCTTCTCGCATTCACCCTCACTCTAAGGGAGGTTCTCCTATGCAGTTCTTGTATCAAAATCAGCCTTCAAATCAGTGAAGGCTGCATACCAAACCCCCCTAAGTAGCCATATATTTCTCAAGCAAATGGGCCAATACGAAGCAGTGATCTATGGTCGAACACCCAGCCCTAAACCCTATCTGCTTGTTATATAAGACAGTCTCCTTTATTATCCAATTTCCTAACTTCGAGACCAGACGCTTTGCATAAAGTTTACTAATGACACTGAGAAGGCTGATAGGTCTATAAGTTCCCAGGCATTGCTCTATCACCCCTTTTAAAGTCATTTATAGAATCTGCTTGGAGTGATTTTATCTAGTTTCTTGGAGACTCTTTCTGCATCCTACCCGGAAGTTCCTGTGTTATTGGCAGGCGATTTTAATGCCCGTATGGGCAATAATGATGAGGACTTGTTTTCATCATCATCATATTTAATTTTATACCCCGCACTCACCTGCCCAAGGCAGCTCGAGGTGGCCTTTGTTTTTCTTTGGGGGTTTTTGTTTTGAGGATGACTTTTCTCCCCTCCCAGATAGGACAAGGGGCTTAATAATGCTGGGGTTTCTTTTGCTAAACTTTTATTTACAGTTGACTTGTACTCCCTAAATAGGAGATTATTGGAGGACCATAAGGGAGAACTGACTTTTTTGTCCCGTAAAGGGGAAGGGGCGGTTATTGATTACATGGCATTTTCTCCTGTTCTTTTGCCATATATTAGCAGTTTTCAAATTGACTAATCAGCTGGACAGTGATCACCAACCTTTATTGCTGGAATTGTCTTTATTTACTGAGGGAGATTTAAAATTTCCTGACAATTCAGATTTTAATCTGTCTGAGTCTGGTAAAAGACAAGTTAAATGGTCAGAGGAGATCAAGGAGGAGTTATTAAGTTTACTTTATTCTGAAGAGGGGAGTCAATTAAGTGTGAAGGTGACTGAAGCTGACTCTGGAGGAGGCGCTATTGGGCTATGATAAGATTAATGCCAAGCTGGAGCCTGTTCTAAAGAAGATGTGGGGAGGGGAGTCAGGCCCAGGATCCTTGAGAACAATTGGTTTGATGGGGAGTGTCGGGCTAGGAGGGTGGAGTTGCGGCAATTATTAAGCTATTTTAGGACATGTAATGTAAAAGAATTGCCCTTCTCTTTTTATAAAGCCGGGAATGATTTTAAGAGCTTCTTGAAGGCTAAAAAACAGGCGTATTACAGAGCCCGGTGGAAACTTTTAGTGGACGCAGTGAAGGGCGGAGAGAGCTCTAGGTTCTGGGGCATAATAAATGGATTAAATTATTCGGACTTGTTGGTTTTTTCATCTTGGGTATCTAAGTCCCAGTGGGAATGTCATTTGAAAAGCTATATGCCTGTAACAGCTCTATGACTCTTCCCTCTAGTCCTGAAGTGACTTTGCCTAGCTGGCTTGCTGTCTCTCTTCAGAGACTGAAGATCTTATTAAGACCCTGAAAGCAGATAAGGCCCCGGGAGGGGATGTCGTACCCCCGGAGTTGCTTAAACTGTGTGGGAAATGGTGGACTCCGGCTTTGGCTTCTCTCTTTACATACTTAGATGAGTCAGGGAAGGTCCCACCCACTCGGGGATTAGCCATTGCACTCTTTTAGGTCCTAGTGAGTTGTCAAACAAAATAACTCAAACTTGGTTAACATTCTTTTTTAAAAAATCCTATATTTACACAAACCCTATCTTTACACAATTATTACCGTCAAGGGAGATTTTCCTTTGTAAATTCTCTTGGAGAGTATATCTCAATCAATCAATTTTATTAAGGCGCTAGCTTTCGCCATGGTCGACAGAAGACAAACATATACAATAAAACATAAAAAATAAACATAAATATTTCAGCCAGTACCCAGAAGGGGGTACAAACATAATAAATTAAAAACAACAGACATATGCCACACAAAAATCTGAGAACAGCATTCAAACACAGACTAATCAAAGTCATAACACCACTTTGTCACGAAGCCTTATGCCTATGAAGACAAATGTAGCAATCGCCTTCATAATTTTCTCATCCAATGTTGACAATAATATGGAGAGTATATCTAGAGAGAGACCATGTGCTTGTGAAAGAGAATGCTAGGAAAGTCTGGGAAAATCTCACGTTAGACAAATCTTCCTTCATGGACCTCCACGCCAGCAGTGCCATTGCTTGAGTTTGGCATGGCTTCTTTTGAGAGATTTGTGTTTCTCATGGGAAAAGACAAATGGCTTATGCAGGGGGGGGGAGGGCGGGGGCGGGATGGAAACCTAGTTTAAAAGTTCTTAACAGCAAAACATTGGAAATATGAGTGGACCGATTCCGCAGGCAGGTCATCCTTGATAAGCAGGTCTACTCAGGCTGGAGAACAGGCAAAACGGGCAAACATGAAAGAAGGGGATGTATGAACATAGTGAAATTGGGGTGAGGGCTTGAACATATTGGATGGTGAATAAGAGGGTCCCCCAGCAGCATTTTGTCCCAGGCCTTCAGGGACCACTCAGCAGCTCTGCTGGTAATAAAGCATTTGCTTATCCATGCCTATTAAGCTAAGCATCATTGTACAAACTTGACAGTGTTCCTTAGGTAAGTGACAGAGGCACAAAGATACCTTGCAGCTAGTTGCAAATGTAGCTTTTCAATGCCAAGCTGTGACTCATAGAATCGTGGTTCCATTAACCTTTTTTGGTCCCAATGGGTTCTTCTGGATTTTAGCAGGAAATGGTTTGGTTCACATGATTTTGCAGGGTTTTAGAGTCTCTAAAGAGGACTGCGTGGTAAACCTTCCGTGCGGTTTCTCTCAGAATTGCATACACCAGAGTGTAAATGGCTTTCAGATTCTTAACTCTTCTAAATTTGGCATGTGAACAAACATTTTATGGCCCTTTTCAAACGAGACACCCCCATGCAATGCACACATAGATGCCTGCGTGTGCATGCGTGTGGGAGTCCCGAGTGACCGCCACGGCGGGGTGTGTGTGCCATGCTCCACCTATCTCCAACAACCTCCACCGATTGCCAACGTACGGAGCCATCGGCGAAACCAGGGATGGCTCCGTGCGTGGAGATCAGCGCAGGTGGGTGGAGATGGGTGTGTATCCATGTAACGGCTGCCAACGTGCCTCACACCGACCGTGCCGCACACCGACCGTGCCGCACACCCATCTCCCCACCCACCGCGACCCGTTTGAAAAGGGCCTATGTTTCTACTGAAAGTCCTGGCACACAAGCATACTTTACGGAGTAGAGACTAATATAGAGGGGGGTGGGGGGAGAGGCATCCCTTATATAATATGCATTTTTTTTTTCATTCTTGCTAAACGTCACAATTTCGGTTAAAATCCAATTCCCGTAAAATTAATGGCAAAATTCCTATGTTCTTTGATAGGTGTCACCTGCAGGTTTCAGTAGACTATTCTTAAAAAAGTGGGGTTTGAGAATTACAGCCCTTATCTAGAACTTGCTTGTCATTACACCTAAAGCATTACTTTGAAAGTATTTAGCTAACTAGGATACGCAGCTCAATAATGCATCTGGTGCAAGTTTTAGAAGCAAAATCATATCTTTCTGCAGATGTTTTTTTAAAAGGTAGATGAACTACTAGCTAGTGGCAAATGAGTCATTTTTAATGATAATTCAGTAAATATTAATACACAAATGGAAACTTTGAAAGCTGCCTTGAGCTTCCTCCCAACTTGGGCATGTGTATGTATGTGCTCTGCGAAGTTCAAATCCAGTTTAGGAAAATGTGCCAACATAATACGAAATCAAAGACAATCAAGCCACTTTGGATTTACACAGCCCTACTGATTACAAGAAGGCCTATGTCTTCAGGGAACCATTTTAACATTTCATGATAAAGTGGATCCTTTCCTCCAAACGAGGGTTGTTCTTATTCCCTCTGGTCAAGGCAGGTTGGGGGAGACCATTTGAAGAGATAACACACTAACATGAATACATCCCTTTGTATGCACTACAGTTGTTGTTGCTGGGTTTAGGAGTAGAATGCATAGATACGATTAAGCTACAGCCCTGCAAACTGAAATTTCCTTTATCCAGCAATCGGGTACAAGGCGTACAAGTATTGTGTAAAACTCCCCCTCCTCTTTCAGGCCCTTGGATTCCATTCAGGAGGAGACTGTTGGTAACTTTTATGGGATTTTTCCCAGCTCCTTGCTGACGAGAGAAAGTGTGTTAACAGACAAGATGCGCACGCGCACACACACACACACACACACACACCCTTTGCCACAGATTAACCTGCCAGTGGAAAGGATGGCCACCAGATATTCACCAAGGTTTGGGCCAGGACAGCTCCACACGGTGTCATCTTCAGAAAGGCGGAGCACGCCATGCAGGGTAACCCAGCCTGAACTACGTCAACATGCTGCCTGGGGGCTGCCTCCTGTCTGATGAGGGGCCACAGAGGGGGCCGCGTTTACCACCGTAGAGTCATGGTCGTAGCCTTGAGCGGTCGCGGGAGTAACCACACCTCTGTGGTGGAGTGGGGGTGGCGTATGAGTGGACCACAACCAGATGAACCGCGAGTTGGTTGCTGGGGTCCTTGCAGGGCCTGCGCGAGGTGGTTGTGGGGCGAAGCCACAAAGCAGCTCTAGGGTCTGGCAGGCTCCTAGTCCATGTGTTAACACCCAATGGGGAGGCAGGGTAGCATGTTAGAAATGAACTGTTAAAAGGAGACACATGCTTTCTTAGGCACCCGCCTACTAGACAAGAGATTGCTGAGGTCTCATCAGCCATCAAGCTGTCTTTAAAACTTCCACAGGTAATTGAGCTCAGTCATCGAGACCTGCTTTGCAGGTGCATAAAGCTGAATTCAGATATGAGCAGCACAGCGCACGGGGTAGTAGCTAAGTTGGAATGGGCCCTGGTCAGTGGTGGCTGGTGGGTTCTGAGGCTGGTGAGGCAGTGGGTGGAGCCAGCAGTGGGCAGGGCCAACGGGAGGTGGAGCCAACCCCAAAATTGCACTCTTACATAATCCTGATCAATTAAATAGAACATGCACACAAGGATACAACATGCACACAAGAAATAGAACGTGCACCCAACCCACCATGTGGCATTAAAAGAAAGACATACCAAAATGCATGCAGGAAAATAGGATTATATGGAATCCTAACATACACAAAGAAATCCTAAATTCCCAAAGCAGTCAATCCAGCTTCTTCCACCAGCATTGGAGTTACAACCTTCCCCACCACCACCTCTCAAACAGCAGGATTTAATAAACCCAATGAGGCACGGGCTGTATGAACATTAACATTTGCACAGCAAAGCTGCATGCTTTAAGCAAACAGAAAAACCTAGGTTTGGGTCAGAGTCACCTATGGTCCATCCAGCCCAGCAGTCTGTTTCCAGCAACAAAGACCTTTCCACTCCAGTGCCACTCTGGATTAAAAACCAATTCCAAACCACACACACATTTTTTTCCCAGCAACTGAGGGCAGACTGTGGTCAATTTTGCATTTATCCAGCTTTTATTGATACCAAAAATTCACTTGTGTACCCAGCCCCCAGTGAGGTTATTTTCCAAACCACAAAGTTGCTCTGAGGTTTCCACTTGGAACAGCTCTCCAGACACCTTAATCCCAAGGAACTGGTTTGTCATTCATGGTGGCGAACAACCTACAGTCGTGCTAATAAAAAAGTGGCACGGAATCATCCTTATTTCAAATTATATTCTCTCTCTGTCTCTATCTGGAAATGCCACAAAACCCACTTTTTGGGTGGAAAAGTCATGTTTATGATGACATCATGGGCCTTTTTTTTTTTTTTTTAATTAACAACTCTGAGGATACAGCAGTGTAATACGTACTATAAGTGCCTGGAACCCACCAGTGCCAAGTGATCCTTAATGTCTAGGAGAAACATGACACAGGAAGTTGCTGATCGGCGAAATTTGCCTTGCCACACTTCAAACTTGTTGGGGAAGCTAATGGTACAAAGGATCTATACATCTCCCTGTCAGAGGTGGTGACATCCCTTACAGAGAATTCTCATAATCCAGAAGGACCGGTGTCTCACAGGGACGAGAGATCCAGGGGGCAAAGAGGCTGTTTTTACACAGACGCCCTGCCCCGGCTGGGTGTGCGATGCGGGGGGCCGTCCATGTACATGCTGTGGCAGAGGGGATGGGTGTTCGTCCACAGCACGGGTGGGCGTATGCGCATGCACGTTCCTGCCACACATCCGCCTCTACCCATAGAGCCATCCAACAAAACGGAGGCGGCTCTGTGGGTAAGTTTCCTTGCAGTTTGGGGGGAATAGTGCAAGCAGGCGGCTAGAGACACACTGAGCCCTAAGGGAGAAACGCACTTTTGGAGATTATAAAAACGTCTGGCTATAAACAAAACCGTCCTCCCTTACATAAAGGCCATGAGTAAGAAACCACTTACTCTGGAGTAGTCCTATTGAAACCCTGTAGCTTACTCTAAAGTAAATGACTTGTAGATCATCCTCAGCCAAAACATGCATGACAAAACAGACAGATCCATTTATTTTCCCAGCCAACACAACACTCGAAAAACGCAGAAGTCGAGGGAGAGATGCAGAAGCAGTTATAGAGATCTAAGCAGAAGCGTGCACTGAAAGTGGGTGGGTCTGGATCACACAAGTGGAAAATGAAACGCCCGCGCAGCTCCAACCTGCCTGGCTCCACCTCTGCCACCAACGTAATTTGCATTCCGTCCTTCCTCCCCCTACAGTTTATTGAGAGCGGGTGCAGTTGCACTAAACTTAACTGCTGCTGCGCAGTGTCCTGCCTGGCCTGGGGCCGTCTAACACACCCGCCCAGGCATCCTTTAAAACAGCTTGCCATAGGAGGCTTTAGAACTCTTCCCCCACTGGGCTAAAAACTGGAGTGTACATGTCAATGCCTGTGCTATGGACGGTATTAGCAGCTGCCCATACCACAAAAATAACTATATTGTTCCCTAAAGGACTCCCATCTAGTGAGTCAGTCACACCAAGTGGCCCGAGCGCCTGCCCGGCCGGCTTCACCTCTTGCCTCCACCCATCGCAGACCGCTCACTAGCAGTGCCACGCACATGTGCAAACAAACCAGGCAGCCATGCCAGCCCAATCAGTTCTTCTGTCACTGGCTGCCTAAACTGCGCATGTGCAGGTCATGCATAGGAGACGCGCATGCGAACGTGTCCCCCCCACCCCCGGTGGCCCGGCCAGACCCGGAAGTGTAGCGCAGTGCGTCTGGTGGCACCATGAGAGCCGGTCAATTCTTTTTTATTTGTTACTATGTAGCTGGGGGGGGAAGCGGGGATTTTGGGGGGCTGCGGCGGTTGGTCAATTCTTTTTTTATTTTTTGCTAAATAGCTGTGGGGGGAAGGGGAGAGTCCCGGGGGCCAGGAGGGGCAGTGCCCTCGGGGGCACACCGCACCTGGCCCTGGTGGAGAAGATGGACTGGGACCACACAGCGAAGCAGCCACAGCAGAGAGCATGCCGCCCCCCCTAGGCTTGTGGACCTGGAGCTGCTGCACTACCTCTCCGTTATAGCTACACACCTTGGAGCTGCACAATCCAGAGCAGCACTAGGCCTTGGCAACAACACAAGCCCATTGACTCCAGTGGGGACTCGTATCACAATGTTGGTGCCAAAAGACTTTGGGATTCTGCCCTAGGAGTCTCTGATGCACCTATCCCACCTCTCTGGATATTGAACCTCTCTCAGTAACTCACTCTTTCCAGATCAAAGCTGAAGCCAATGTGCCGACTTTTTAAATTCACAAATACAATTTGGATAGAAATCGCTGTTCCACTCTTCTTTCTGCTGGTTGCGAAATTCATCACTTGGTTTATCTGGGCGTTACATTCACTTGGTTATTTGGTGCCTTTTGTGACTTCCTCCTGCATTCCGTCCCACAGAAGAACAAATCTGATTTGCATTCATACACAAACAAATTGCCATCAAGAGCGTCGCTATAATAGGCACAGGCAGTTCGGTTGCACCAGGTCTCACAAGCCTCTGTTCTCTGGGGCAGCCATATCGCCTGCTGTTGGGAAGATGAGTCTGGGGGCCCATTCCATCTTCTGCCCCAGGGCCCATCCCCACCTAGCCACGCCCTTGCTCACCAAATTGCATACAAAGCCCCCAATAAACAAAGGATGGACTTCACAAAATAAATAGTTTCAAATCCAGCTTCTGAATTTGGTTCACACAAACAAATACCAGTATGTCAGATTTCACAAACTATGTTCAGATAGTCCATGAAAATTATCGTGGTTTGTAATCTCCCACAATCATTCCTCTTCCGTGCAAAGGCAGCGGCACTGGGGATCACGGGATTGCAACATCACATCTGCACCGGGAACTCCCGCAAGAATCGCAATTGAGACATTTTTAGATGAGCGAATCTTGGAGGAGTTTTCAAATGCGCGTTCAGAAACCCTCAATATCTAAGGTTTATCAATTACGCATTAACATGCAGACATTTCCACAAGACTCGCAGGAGAGTAGTTTACACATGCAGGTAATTCACGGAGTTTATCTTCCTCCTGTGCAAGTAGCGTTTAGTCTAAAAATGCCCTAAGAAGTTTGACTTACAAAAGTTTCTGATGTGTTGACTGAAAAGATGCAGAAATTCTAAATTCCTTGAAGGACACGTTGCTCAGCAGCTCCATGCTGGACTCTCTTAGTTCTGAACTAGTTATCCCTATCTGTCTCTTGGTTTTCAGTTGATAAGTTGCTGGCAGACTAACTTGTAAATGGTGGATTTGTTAACAAAGGGGAAATGACATGAATTTGCCACACAAATTTTTTTAAACAAACAAACAAGGTGCTGTAATAGCCGTGACTAGAAATAATTGGCTCAAATTAGAAGAAAGGTACATTACAGTTAAATACTAGGGGGAAAATATTAACGGTAGGAGTTGTGCAGCAGCGGACCAAATTGCCTAGGGAGGTTGAAAGGCTCTCGTCACTGGAGGATTCCAAAAAGAGGCTACATCGATCAGGGATGTTGTAGCTGTAGGCATCCTGCTTCCAAGCAGGGGGTTGAACTAGATGGCCCCCCTGAGGTTCCTTCTAATGCTAAGATTCTGTTCTGTGTTTTCAGGTCACAGTGAGCAAGAATTGCCCACACCTGGGTCTTGTGGGAATCTTTCTATGAAATTGTTTGACTCCTTATTAGAGCTGGGTGGAGATTTCATTTCAAATTAAATTTTTCCCAAATTTGGGGAACTTTCCAAAATTCTGATTGCGGAGGTATCCCACTCTGCTTCTTAGACAGGGGGTGAAAACAGACATGACGCTAACCACCCTTGGTGGTTATTTTTGCATGTTGCAGGGCTGTATTGGTACCCTATGCAGCCCTGAAACATGCATAAATGACCACCAAGGGTGGTTAAAGGGTGGTTAGCGTCATGTCTGTTTTCACCCATTGTGCATGCAATTCTCATTCATTAAAAATCAATGAGAGATGAGCCATTGCCTTCAATGAGGACAGGATTGCATCCAGTGTATGTAAGGTAATTGGATAGTTCTCTGACCCAACCCCATCTAGCAGTCCGCCTTCAGCCAGATGAGCCACCTGGGGGGTGAGGCATAGCAGAACCGAGACTGCGAGATGGTGTTTATACCCAAAATAGTTCAGATGATATCTTTTTATTGGACCAACTTCTGTGGATGAAAGCGTGCAAGCTCTCAGGACACACTGGGTCCTTCCTCAAGCATGTAAAAAGTCAGAACTATAAAGAAACAAATGCAGGACAATCGACAGTTCTAACTTTTTACATGTCTGAAGAAGGGTCCAGTGTATCCTGAAAGCATGCACACTCTCACCCACAGAAGTTGGTCTAATCAAAGAGATCTTGGGGTTTTTTACTCCCCCTTCCCGCCCCATTATTTTGAAGATCCCCCCTAGCTCAGTGAAAGTGTGGAGATAGGCGGTTACCAGCTGGGATCCTTCTCATGTGCCCCCAGAAAACCTTCCGTGTGTCCGTCCCCCCCTCCGCATTTGAGAAACTAGGATTTATAGAATGTCATTTATTAGCGTATACTTAATAAAACCTTCAATGCAACTCGGATTATTTTTTAAAACCTACTACATTTTTTCTACTCTGGTTGGTTTCACAGTTATGCACCTGCAAACAGGTGAAGTAATAGCCGTCTGTGCAGTATATACGCTCTCCTATTTGGGGGGATCATTAGTATCCTAATTAAGGTGTGCTTATGTGATTCCATCTGCAAGACTTCTGTTAAGGAGCCATCAAAATCAATAGGGAAGCCAGGTATAAATTGTGAGACCGACACGAAAAAACCTCTTCTCCAAACTCTAGCTCAGATCAAAGTTTGCTCTTTAAGTATATCTTTTTAGTGACATGAATTGAAATATGCCAATTTAAGCCAGCTTGGATTTCAAATGTCCAAATTTGGAAGAACTGGTATGAGGATACTGATTTGTCCCCTTTAGTGTGCACTTTAAAAAGCAAATAGGCTGCGATTTGCAAACACACCATAGCGGTCCCTGCAGGCTTCAATAGGACTACTCCAGAGTAAGTAGTTTGTGTATAACAGCCATACGCAAAAGAGAACAATCCAACTCAACATGACATAAAAACAGCATATGGTTTCGAGAAGAAGATTAAATTCAAGTATTAACTATTCCCTAACTTTAAAATTTTTAGGAAAAAACCCATGCCATGATATATGCTAGAGCTGATAATGCAGTCTTGTAAGCAAATGTCTGTCTAATAAATATTTTATGACCCAGATGTGCATTATACAGCAGAATCCCCTTTCTGAGAACTGTCACTGTGAATAGAATCCTGATTCCATTGAAGTCTGTGGAAAACTTCTCATTGACTCTAGTAAAGACAAGCTTTCACTCACTCCTGGTCCTTTTGGATTCCACATTATATGACCTCTCAACTATCTGAATTGGGTGCCAACAATTGCTCTGATTGCTGATTACTCCTGCACTATAATTATTGGTTTCACATAACTATATTATTGGGTACTCATCTGAGTAATGACAAGGGACAAGAGCTCCTGAGAATAAATCGTTTTTTTGAAAACCTTTCTACACATTTAATCTTTGTCCATTTAAGCCATGTTGACTAGGGGAGAGCTGAAACGAGTGCCTGCAAAAACGGGGATACCCATCGAATTTCCGGTACCCAAAAATCAACTCAAAATTTGGGTACAAATCAATACCCAATTTCAACCTCATTTGAGCACCCAGTGTCCCAGAACGTCAACTTGCAGTTCTGATTTTTTTGTTTGTTTTCAGTCCCACTTTACCTTTTGGTAACTGGAAAATCAATACTGGAAATTACCGATTTTGGGGTATCTCGCTACCCAATCGGTAATGGGGCAGCCCATTGAATAGCCAAACCAGTACTCAAAAATGCAGGTATTAACCTTGGGTACTAAATTAGATACCTGCTTCAGCTCTAGATGAGGGGTCTTGGGTTTAAAAGCTATCACATTTGTGATTAAATTATATCTTGAATTAAATAGATTGGAGTAGTCACCTTTTTGATTTATTCTTATAAACGCTTTATAAATTGGAACTTGCTACAAAAGTGGCAGTGTGTTAATAAAGTATAGCTGAATGAATGGGTAATTGGTTTTTGGAGTTGAGTGGTTGCATGTTACAACCTTCTATAATACGTTCAGGTAACCTTCTCTACCAACCTTTTTTTTTTTTTTAATGAAACCAGTTATTAATGGAACCTTAATAAGTGTGACACATATAATCAGATAATCTCTCTCTCTCTCTCCAGTATATTGTATAATAATATATTACAATATATTATGCATATATATAATATACATAGAGTTCTTCTCCAGTGAGCGTTTTAGTACACACTTAGCTAGGGTTTGTGGTGGGTTTTTTTAAAAGTTGGGATAGCTAATGCCTCTCCGATTTCTGTCCCTCTGTAGGTTTGGTTCCAGAACCGAAGGGCAAAATGGAGGAAGCGTGAGAAGACTGAAATTATAGGGAATGTACCAGGAATCTCCTTAACTCATCCCTTGGGCTTGTACTTGGATGTTCCACTGGGTCAGTCTCCTCTCTTGGATCACGCGTGGCGATCAATGCCCCTCTCCACAATAACCATGCCGTCTGTGCCACCAGCTTTCAACCCTGCAACCTTGAGTCCGTTTGGTCTCGGTGGCCTCAGCTGGACATCTCTCTTCAGAAACCCAATTCTAAGTCCCCACTTTGGGAGGTAAAGAACCAATCCAAACCTTTTACTTTAAATTTGTGTTTTATCTTCAAACAGCACAATCTTCCAGGTGATTCCTCGGTTAGCTTAGGCTCAAGTTAGTTTCATTTCAACAGAACTCCTGTCCAATTACAAGCGCCATTCCACCAGAGGATCATGCCTTAAAACTCTAGGCAGCCCAAAGATTGAATCTTGGTGATTCTCACGTACCTTTAAATATGGATTTTTAATATTGCAGGACAAGAGAGAGAGGGTTGTTAAAGCAATGGATGCACCCACACGAGCTGCCTTGGGAAGCCTTAGCCCACTCTGGGCAGCCGGACGGCTGGCGGTCGCCAGATGTTCCCTTGTCCCGGGGCAGAGCGAGCAGCTGGCTGCTACGCGATGCATCCTCAGGAAAAGGCCGAGAGCCTTACCCCAAATTGGATAAGGCTACCCCAGGCATAGCAGCCCACGTGCCAGGGCCCTTTCTGCCCCACTGCAGGGCATGCTCCACGGTGGGGTTTGAGTGGCAGTCGCTGTTGCCAATCGTGTGCCGCCACATCAGGGTCAGAGGGAGGGAGGCAGGGCAGGGCACCCGCTCATGCAGTTGGCATCTCGGCCCACCCCTGCTGTGGCAGGAACTCAGACAGTGGCCTGCCCAGCTTCCTCACCGGGAAAGGGGGCAACTGTCTTCCCTGCTCCCCACACTGTGGGCAGCCAGCGCTTGCCCATCATGGGGGCCACACAGGGATCGGGCCCTCCACAGCTCATGTGGCTGCACCCAATATCATTGGTTGGAGCCATTTCTGTTTGGTACAAAGTTTCAATCTTCCCAGAGCTCTTCTTCGGGCAGGAACCTGGCGGTTAGAGCTGGAACTGAGCATCGCGGACAATTTGTACTGTCAACAGGTGTAAAACAACAAGGTAGACTGTCTGTTTAAATCGGGTGGGAAGCCTTTTCCTTTTCCTGCAGCCCACTTGGAAAATTAATGCATGCTCCCCAAGCCAGATAGGAGTTGGGGGCAGGGGGTGCTGCAGTGGTGTGCTCAACTGCTCACCCTAAGGGGGAGAACCTCAAGCTCCTTCTCCCCTGCCAACTGTGGCTCATGGATAGATTTTATTTGACCCCTTTCTGATTCCTGGATCTGGCCCCTGGATCCAGTTCTGACTCGGCCTTCAGCACTGGAAGACTGAGCTCAGGGTAGAGGAGCAGGGATGAGGGTATGCACAGAAGGATATCTGCCCCCATCTCTTCCAAAGTGGGAACCCCTGTCCCACCTTCTAGGCAGCCCTTGGAGCTTGTAGGAACTGGCCCCCGGGAGGGAAAAGATTCCCCACCCCTGGAATAGGGAAAGGAAGGGGAGACTCAAGATCATGGATCCATGACATCATCCACCACCCCCCCCATCCTTGACTGCGTGTCCTTATCTCCTCTGCTCCCTTTCCCCGAGCCCGCGCTTTCAGAGCTTCACAATCTGGACCGGATCCAGGGGCCAGATCCAGGAATGGAAAGGGGCCAAATAAAACCAGCTATGGGTCAGATTCCGAATAGCCCCGATTGTGTGAACACACAGGGCCTTGTCTATTGTGGGGGTGGGGTAGAGGATTGCAAGGGTCCCCAATACACAGAGGACAATCCATCAGCTTGAAAAGACAAGAGGAGTGGGAGAAGTCCTGATACGGGATACAGGTCCACAGAGCTCCAGCCTGGGGAGGCCCATGGCAATAGGGCTGCCGCCTGTGCAAACGTTTAAGGAACACTTATGAAAAATACATACTGCAGGGCCTGCATTGGCACTGCCCTGAAACATGTATTTTTCCATAAGTGTTCCTTAAACGTTTGCCCAGGCGGCAGCCCTACGTGGCAATTTACACGGGCCTCTGATGCAGGGAGCCCCAGCAGCCCCTGAAGGCGGAGATTGGGTGTTACGTTTAACTAAATATCAAAAATGAATGACGGTAACGTTTTCGTTTTCCTGCTGAGCGAGCCAGTTAGGAGGGAGCCTGTTTCACACACGGCCCTGACTTCCCGGGATCCGACCCTGAAAACCACCACAGGCTGGAGTTAGCCCGTGGGTCCCCAACTTATTTATTTATTTATATTTATTAGCCACCCCACTCGTGTGTACAGCATCTCGGAGCGGCATACAATAACCAAAAATACATACAAATACAATAAAAATACTAAAAGTGCAACAATATATTAAAAAATCTTTTAAAAAACCCAAATTTATCCCCAACTACCCCACCCACCCCTCCGAAGGCCTGGGCAAACAGCCAGGTCTTGCAGGCTCAGCAAAAAGCCAGCAAACCTGGGGCCAGATGGGCTTCCTCCGGGAGGGAGTTCCAAAGTTGCAGCCCGGTCACCGAGAATGCCCTCTTCGTTGTAACCCCCCGTTTTACACGGGGACCTCCGAAAAGGCACCCCCGGTGGACCAAAGGGATTGCTTTGAGGCACGGAGGGCGAGGCGGTCCCTGAGGTATGAGGGGCCGAGACCGTGCAGGGCTTTATAGACCAACACTAACCCCTTGAATCTGGCTTGGTATGCTATAGGCAGCCAGTGCAGAGTACGGAGCACAGGCTTTAAACAAATCTATTTATCAAAAGGGCCAGGAGGTAGGGGTGGGGGTGGGGGTGGGTGTGTGTGATTCATCAATGCCATGGTTTAAGTAGAGCAATTAGCTTGTCTCAAAGTTGCCTATAAAGCCTTTCTGTATCCTCCAGACTTTATGCCTAAGTGCTGTTTAAATCTGGGGTGAGGAGCCTCTTCCTTCCCAGGGGCCAGTAGAAGCTCGGATTAGGGCAGGGGTGCGCTCCGAAAAAGGAGGGTCCAGATCTGTGCCCCATCCTTCTGTGCTTCCCGTCATCTCTGTTCCCTTCCCCTGAGCTCAGTCGTTCAGTGCTTGGGGGTAGAAACTGCATCCAGGGGCTGGATCCAGAAACAGAAAGGGAGCCAAATAAAAACTAGCCATGGGCCGTTTGGTTCCTGGGCCTGAGGTGCCCAACCCCTTCTTTAAAGAGTTGCACATTGTGACTTCAGGTAAAAGGATCTCATTCAAGCCTGTGGTAAAACACTGTCATTGGTTTCACTAGGGTCAGGATTTCACCGTGTGGGTCATGTCATTCTAACGGAGACCGTGGGCTCTATTCTGAGCTCTGATCATGGCGTGTTTATTGCCGCATGTTACAATCTGCTGCAGCAGAAAGCAGATACGTACAGGAAATCTTTGTAGCCGAGGTGGGAAATGTATGCGCTTGCCTAAAAGCTCAAAATAGCCCAAATTTTCTGAAAGAGTAGCCCTTTCTCTCCTTCAATTGTAATCTATACCGTAGCTTCAGCAGACAGACCTTTCCATCTTGCTGATTTTTTTGCTGCATTTCAATTATAAACCAGGGACCTGTGTTCACACATTTTCCCCACTGGCGGCAATAAGGAACACGCAATGAATGCAGACCTCTGACTGTAACTAGGAACCGGTATTCACTGTGGTTTTCTCCATTCTGGCAATGGGGAAAACACAATGCACGCAGGTCTCTTGTTGCAACCAACTGGTTCAGAAAATAATTTCCTTTACGAACTGCTTTTTTATTGTTTCCTCAAGCAGCATACTGATCTGCAGCATTGCAAAGCCTGCCTATAAAGCATTTCCCATCTGACAGATGATGCTGTGTCCAATAACAGCACAATCCTCTAGCTATTTAGCACCAGCCCTTCAGTGGGACTACTAACAGTGCTAAATGCTTGTACTGGCGCAAACCAGCCAGAGGATCGTGCCTAATGACTGTTCTAGATAGCTGCGTACAATGCAATCAAATGAAAGCCTTTCCTCTTCTGTTTCAGCAAGTGACATTTATCAGATGCAAAGTGGGATTTGAGCAAAGACAACTTGGAGTCAATCAGAATTTCAGTAAACAGACAAAGTGCTTGGCCCATTTTTATTTTATTTTTTTGGTCCTGTGATAGTTTAGGAAGTAAATATTGTTCTTTAAAACAATTCTTGCTTGTGGTAACATTGACTTTTCCCCCCCCTCCAAATGCAGGTTTCTTAATGCTTTAAATCCTCTCATGACAACAGCTTCAATCCTAATGAAAACACCGGGACCCCCAGCAGACCCCTCCCTCGCCGCTTTCACTGATCCAGCAGCAGTTGAAAGGAAAACGTCCAGCATTACAGCCCTAAGACTCAAAGCGAAAGAGCATTCAGCTCAAATCCCTCAATTAAACCTCATCTCCAGTCTCACAAATGCTAACAAAGAACTTTGCTAGAAACTCTTTTCATGCAGGTGGTGGAAAATGCATTTGCTTTCTCTTACTTCCATAAGTGGGTGCAGTTATACATAGCATATAATCAACACCCATCTGTATCTCTTGCATCTGCAAAATGGACCAATGGAAGTTGAATGCTGCTTCAATTAGCTTTCCTTTATTATAATACATAACTATGCCCTTGTGTAGCAAATTGATGCACCCCATCATTTCTGGGTACGGCGGCTTTCCAGCACGACCAGGAATTGACACAAGGAAAGCTAATATAAGAAAAGGAGTTTGTGAAATCCAAGTTTAGACCGAGCATTCTTGAAAAGGCTGGACACCAGCGATAGGTAAGCCTTTGTAAAAACCATACTCGAGTTTTATAAAGAATCCTTAAGGTTATGCCTCCGAAGCAACTCTGCAGCTACAATGGTTTAGATTAGTAATCAATATACGGTATGATCTTATAGACCATGCTTCATGTTGAAGTACAAATGCCAGTGACATTTCACAAAGTAGACAGACGGTCAAGAATGAGGTAGGAAAAATGAAAATATTTTGAATCTAGGTTTTCAGTTCCAAACTCAGTTTCCACAAACTGTATCATAATTCAGACAGGAATAAAATGGAGAAACGTTGGTTTGTGTGTGCCATGTGGTGATGTCTTGATCTTTAATCAGCTTGTGTCTTTAACTGCCTGCCCCTTGGTCAATTTAAACTGTGTCCCTTAAAAGTAGTGATTTCTCCAGTAACTTGTGTATAACCTTACAATGCTGAATAGTTCTTTGTTTTAACCATGAGGTTGCTAAACGTTTGGAGTATTCTGTGCTAGTGCGATACCAGGTCACCACCACCATAATTAACTCTGATTTTTAAAGTGTTTGGAGAAATATATATTATGCCTTCGTCAAATATGTAGTTAGTGGGCCTTCTCCCAAAAATGAATTCATGAAGAATTTTTTTTTAAATAAAGAGTAAAAACAGCTATAGATTTCTGACCTTTCCCAATCAAAATAAATGGTAGCTTTGCCACTGATTTCAATGAGCGTATCTGTAAGTAAACTTGAAATTTTCAAACTTCTTTTCTAAGGTGCCCACCACCCATTAAATGCCAATGGAAGTTAGACACCTAGATGTCACTTTTGCATTTGGAAATCTAATTCTTCACATGTAGGCTGCGTTAATAGAAGCCTATTCTCCCACTTTTGCAGTTTCTTCTGATAAACAGGAACTGTGCTTTTTAAATGTTCCTAGGACCTATTGCCCCTTTTCCCCCTGACTTGGTGTCTCATGTGAATGCAGCCATAGTCTACATTAACTCCTCCTGTGTTCTTGGGTAAGTCTATCTATCTGCTTCAGTATTTCCCATCTGTAAAGTGAAACCTTTCCGCAGCTCTCAATCCATAAATCTCAAGGTGCTCTACAAACTGGGGGCAGAACACTTTCAAAGTGATTACCCTTGGGTTACAGCCTACCTGCCTACCCTACAGGCCTGTTGTGAGGATGGGAGGCGGTTTTCACACTGGTATGAACCAGTGAGAACCCAAATAAAGGCTAAGTGACATCTTTGACAATCAGAGCAAAGAAGACAAGGTTGACTAGCCATCCACATTGAAGGCTCGTTTCCTCCAAAACATTGGTAGGGTAGACTGGAGACTTTTCAGATGCACTAAATTAAACCAAGACGTTCAATAACCCCTTCTTGTAAAACTTCTATACTTGTCTTACAACTTAACTGAACCCACCTTAATTACAGCCAGTGGGGACAACCAGACATTTAAGTAAATGGTGAATCTGTGAGCTTAGAATATTACACTATCTAGGTAGCTGGAATTTCTGCTTTTGTAGATTTCACTAAATGGTTCCTGTATTAAATTTTGTACATGACACAGAAGGCTAGCTTGGGTTCATTAACTCTATCAGTCAGTGGTCTATTTCTTCTAAATCTCACTACAGCCACTTCACTCCCTCTGCTTTGTACAGCAGCACCCAATTTTACTTCTTGAGAGATGAGCAAGACTCAAGAAATATACTGTCTACAGAGTTAGCCTTGCTTTTCTCTTGCTAGTGCCCGTAACAGGGTGGCAGAAGGGGAAGCAAAGGAAACTCTGGGCATGTCTATAATAGGAATGGTGGTGCCCAGGGCTCATTCCAAGCCAGCTCTGCCTCTGAGGAAACTACGTCCTCTAAAACCCAGGAGATTTCAGGACTGAGGCAATTTTGACCTTTTCATTAAAGCTGGAGTGTGTATCAGCCATGGCGGCTCTTTGATTGCACCAAGATGCACCCAAACACAAGGCCACTGACTGGGACCATGGAACCGTACCTATTTCCACTCTGCGCTAGGACTGGATTGACTTTCTGAAAAGCTGATTTTAAAGAAAGTTTGACAACTGTCACTACTCCACAGTTACGCATAATTATTGAAGTCCTAGAACCAATACTGCAGCCTCTTGCAACTCCTAAGGCATCTGGCAGGCACACTTGAGCCATTGTTTTTAAAAGTCCCGAGAGCTCTCCAAACATGCAGGATGCATTTGTTGTTGCACGCTTTATCTTCGACTGACGTCTATTAAAAATGTATTTAGTTGTTTCTCCAGCACTAGCTCTTTCTCACTGAGATGAAGACCATTAATTACTAGATAACATCCTCAACTACAAATCCACAAGCTACAGTAGTTACCAAAAGGTTGACATCCCCAAAAAGTATGATATCTTTGCAGCATGCACAAATATTTGCAATTACCACACTCATGGTTTACAAAAGAATCACTAGGTGAGCTACCCACTTGCTTACCTCTTGTCTGTGATTTCCCAAAGCAGCTGTGTACAGAAGCTGTCAGTTCTGCTGGTGGACCCTGAAAGGTTTCCCAAAGGAAGAGATGTAGGAGAAAAGCCGCTTTGAAAGTAGACAAGCACTGGGTTGTGTCGTTAATGGTAATACAAAGTCGTAGTTCTGCCACTGGGGGTAGTAAAACAAAGGAGCAATTAACACTACATTCAAGGTGGCACAGTGGTTCATCAATTTACAGGATTACTCTTTAATGAATACGCGTGTCCAGCTAGGTGAGCAGGTGCAACGAGCTTTGAGGGTCTCCCACATCGAAGTTGACGTTGATGCAAGAAAAACATGGAGCGTTTTGGTTAGTACAATTGGGCTTGCTGGTACCATAAATCCTATTCATCCAAACTCCAATCTTAGTGACGTGCTCTGAGAACAGTTATTTATCCGGTGATAATCCTTAGCTCTTGTCTCGTGCTTTTCATCCAAAGATTTTAAAGCACTTTGCAAATGAAGGTGAGCTAATTTGCATTTCATCATCCTACAGTCAGGGCAGAGAGAGATGAAACTGCTTGATGGGACAGAGCAGGTCAATAGAAAAACAGGGAATAGAGCCAGATCTCAACTCCCACACAAATCCTTATTGGACACCTTGCCTGCTAAAACGCAGGTGCGACTCTCTGGCTGTTTGGTAGCGGCACCAGCAGGGTCCCATTGAAATGTATAGGAGTCACGGGCCCTTTCCACACAGACACTCTCACACCGATAAAATGGGTGTTACATTTTATTATACATGTTGCAGGGCTGCAGGTGTGCTCTAAGGGTGCCCTGAAACATGTATAGTAAAATGTAAGACCCATTTTATCTGTGTGAGAAAAGGGCCATACCGGTGCTAACCATTTAAGGATCAGCCTGTATCTGAATGTTTAAGGTATTTCAGCTGAACGGTCACTGAAGCATATCGGGAATAGACCTGAAAGGGATACTGGGTTTAGTATTGACAGGTATTATTCATATTCTCAGGTAACCCAAATGATATCTGGGACCAAAACAGAATGTTCATATATCCTATTTATTTATTTGGGTGTTCTGTTTTGAGTTTTTTCATGTTTTCAGTTCAGTTATTTCAGTTGTGTCACTTTCACCAACTGCTCATGCACAATAGTGCAAATATTGCCAAAATTACATAACCAAAATAACGTGACCGAATTAACCAAACCAAAAAAACAGAAACAGAAAAAGCTAAAACCAAATAGCAAACAGGAAGCCAATAGAGTGCCAATGGGTATCCTTCATAACCCAAACCGCCATTGTCCGTCAATGAAGCATCGGTTTGATGGGTTTGCCGAAGGCGGGCAGCAGGCACATGGTTCATTTTCATTTTTGTTTTCGTTTACCAAAAAAAACCCCTCATTTTTAGGAGGGTTTGTAAACAAAAACATTTCCCAGTTTTGTCATTGTTTTCCTGTTTATTTTTGTTTAAAATATTTTTAATTTTTTTTTAAAAAAAATATCTCTGCGCAGGCAGAAAATGGCCCCCAGCCCATTCTATGCATGTGTGGCTCTTCCAAAATGGTGCTGATGCTGCCGGTGCCATTTTGGGAAAAGGCGCATATTTGAAGAACAGCCCTGGTAGCCAGTCGGTGCATGCCCAGGTGGGTTTTTTTTATTTTTATAATGAAAACAGACAGTTTTTTCTTTTTTTTTGTCCATTTTCATTACCCTTGCCTATCATTTTTGTATTTTAAAAATGGCTTTGTTCATTTTAAGAATTAAAAGAAACAAAAATGAATTGCACACCCCTAGGGCTTGCCCAGTTTTCTAGATCCTTGTTTCAACTCTAGCAGGGAAGATTGCACAACTGCTGATCCTATGCCTTGCTCTGTACCATGCTACCGACATAGATTTAAATCATTTACTTTAGTATCAATTTACATTGTATTCCAGGACTCGAGAGAAACAAAGGCAATGAGAATGGGGCAGGTCAACCTACATATAAGGCAGGCTATCTCGGTGGTTTACAAAATCTTTGTCTGCAGGAACTTAAGGATAGAACCCCCTGCTACCTTCACAAAGCCACACAGAGATGTGGAGTCTAGCTAATATCATCAGGATCGCAATCCCATACCAGGCTGATGCAATAGCATTTGGGGATCGGTCCCACAGTTCACGAAGCCTCAGCCCTCTCTCACGGACTGTTTCTTAGGCAGTAAGTCCTCACTTACTCTGGAGTAATCCCATTGAAATCACTGTTACTACTTGGGAGTAAGTTGTTGAGGTCTACAGCCTTATTAAGCTCTTGCAGTTACAATCTATGCCTTTAGTAACTTTCTTCCCATGTTTATTTTGAAACTAGGAGAGATTATATTTAAATTGGTTTGATTTTCTCAGCCTTAACAAGTCTCCAGCTCTCTGAATAGAGTGAAAAGCCATCTGTGAGAGCTAATACTGGGTATTTTTACAAACACATTTCTCCTGCATGTTTGCTGTTACATCCTGAACTTTCTGTGTGTCTAAATCACTCACCCAGATCTTAAACATTCAGCTCTTTGAACTTCTGCCTAGAACTTCTCCCAGAACTTTTGTGTGTAAAAAGTTCTCCTGATAAACTGCTTTGCTCCAGGCAGCTGTGGGTACTTGGTTTCCATGGCAGCCCCTCACGTCTACAGCTGCAGCTACTTTAGGCTGCCTCAGGGCAGTGTGTGTCTGTGTGTGAGAGAGAGAGAGAGAGAAAGAGAAAGAAATGCATCCAGAATTTACTTGTGGACTTGTAAACCCAGAAGATTGAAAAATCCAGAACTTTAAGGTGTGTGTAAAAATGCCCAATATGTGAGGGACACTGGAAACTGGTTTCAGAGGCAAAACACCTCTATAACCTACACGGACTCTTGTTTGACCTCTCAGAAGCCTTTTGCTCATTACATATCAGTGCTATGTTAACACATTTACCTAGGAATACTCCTTTGCTATTAAACTTTCATAAACCTTGGTGGCTTAAGCCCCTGGTAAATATATCAATTATATTATATATATGATTATTATTAATTATATAGCTCCAGCAATATACCTGGAACTGCGTAGTTTCATAATTAAAGACAGCCCTTGCCCCAGTGGGCTTACAAGCTAGGATGGACAAGATACGGAAGTGTATACATTGCCATTTTATAGATGGAAAACTGAGGCTGAGATTTGCCCAAGACCACCCAGTGGGTTCATGGCTAAGCAAGGAGTTGAACTCTGGTTTCCCAAGTCTATGTCCTGCCCCTTATCCATCATGCTACACCAGCTCTGTGTAGCAGGAGGGGCTCAAATTTTGAGCAAATCCGACTTCATAAAGAGAAAGACAAGCCCTAACAATGGAAGGAGCCTCTTGGTGCCTCACCCTCTCTCCATGCTTTCACCTGAAAGGGGGAGGCACATCAGTGGGGGTAGGACAAAGGGGCCGTCTCTCTTACGGGGTGTCATGAAGCTCCATAGGGCTATCTCAGAAGGGAAGAGAAAGTCCCTTTCTAACATGGCCACCCCCAGAAACCTTGATTTCCCCAGGTTACTTGGGGGTGCCCCTGGCTGAACCAGAGATCAGAGTCCAGGAATCAAAACCCAGAGTCTCCAGAGGACACCCGGAAAGGTGGCAACCCTGCTACTCCCCCTTCTTTGACTCCTTGCCTCACCGCTCCTGGGATTCCTGTAAACGTAACCACGGTTCCAGGACAGAGCTCTGCCTCCTAAACCATCGAAAGACCCATCAGTGCAATGGTCAACCCTACCCGTTCTCCCATTCTTTCATCACTTTAAAGCAGGGGTGGGGAACTTTTTCTGTCCCGGGGGCCACAGTGAATATTAGTACAAGCTCTGAGGGCCATATAGAAGTTAGGGGTCGGGGTACTAAAAAAACAAGGAGGGCCCAGATTATGGATCTATCCCCTAGCCTTGTGAGCATGCCCTCCTCTCTGCCCCATTATCCTGAGCTTAGGTTTTCAGTGCTCGGGGTTAGAGACTGGATCCAGGAGCCGAGGGCCGCGTTTGGCTCCCGGACCTGAGGTTCCCCGCCCCTACTTTAAATTGTCTACTGAACTGAACTGCTGGAGCACCCATCAGACCTCTTTTCAAAGGGCTGCTAGGAATGAAACGACCCTGTATATCCTGTGCAATGCAGGGAACGTCTCCAGTACCTAGGATCTCTACAGAACGCCAGGACTCAGATCTGGCAATGAAACTCGAGGAGGGGCAGGAAATGTTCCCAGTAGGAATGAGAAAGACCAAGAAAGGCAGACATCAGCCATTTCTGGGTTGGAAGTGAAAGCCAGAAAAAAACATGGCTTTCATTAACGACATTTCTGTCCTGCCTCTGCTCTGGTCATGGTGTAGAATAAATCACAAGAACCCCTGGTTTGTATACAGCTGTAGAGTGGTCCAGAGGCTGGGTTGCTTGCTGGATATTAGCGTCCAGTCCCCTGCTCTGACAAGCTGGGCTGGGAGGCATGGCTTCTGAGGCAGGCTTGGGCCCCGGAAATTCATTTTTATTTTTTTTACAAATTAAGCACTATAGAATGTCATAGCTTTGGGGCAACGCGTACAATGCTAGATAAATTATGTACTTTACTTAGCTGTTCCATATAATCCCTAGGATTTTTATTCAGTGCTGATCAGGCGTACCAGTTGTGCTTTAGCTAGGCATTCTGTGTAACCTCTGGAGAGCTCATGTAGTATTAAAGATTCTGATATTCCCGTGAGAAACACAGGCGATCGATACAACAGCTGCTAGGCACTCTAAGCAAGGGTGGGAAACCCAGCCGGTTGCTGTTTTTTATTTGGTTCCTTTGCAGTTCCTGGATCTGGCCAGTGGATCCAGCCCCTACCCTCAAGCA
>QEPC01011901.1:9153019-9181037 GCA_003113815.1 Sphenodon punctatus | reverse complement strand
ATATGTTGCCCTGTTTTATTGATATGTTTTATATTTGTATTTTAAATGTTTTAAACTGTTTTTATTGTTGTTAACCGCCCCGAGCTGCATTGCAGGATGGGGCGGTATAAAAATCTATTAAATAAATAAATAAAAAAATAAAGCACGGAAAGACGGAGCTATGGGGAAGGGGACCAACATGAGGGTATGCACACAGTGCTTAGTTTATAAAAAACTTGCCCTCACAAGCCACCACTCCCATCTTATAAGCCCCTGCCCCAGAACTTGACAGAACAGGAAACCAACCCAAGTCTCCAGCTGGTAATCGGATCACTAGATTAACCTGCCTTTCTACAGCAGAATGTAAAACAGGAGTTCTTGTGATTGAATCTGTATGATGGCCAGTGCAAGGGGTTTCTGGCTTTCATTTCTAACCATGAATGGCCAACATTTATTTCCAAAGTACAGTGGGAAAGCAGCACAGGCTCCTATCTCAGTGGTTAGGTTTTGTTTGTTTGTTTGTTTGTTTAGAGGGTCTGATCCAAAGTATAGAGAAGTCCAGCAGCAGGTTTCCACTGACATAAATGGGCTACGGATCAGGCTCCAAAGTGCTTACCTTCCATTAGCATTACAGAAGCTTTCGCGAACAAGAAGAGAATATGCCTCCCCCCCTCATGTTATTTGAATTAAAAACATTTCTCAAGTAGTCAATCCTCCTGATCTGGTTGGGGATCCCCATTTGCCAAGTCCCCTATCTCATGCTGTGCAGGGAGACTTACTTTTACGGTTGATTTTCATGTAATATCAGAAGATCAAGCAGACGAACTCTTTCCTGGAAGAATAATAGAGCTGCCGCAAGCACACCTAGAAATTAGTCACGAATAGTTTTCATTTTGCCTTAAATCCTACACTCTCTCTAGGCAAAAAAAATCCTCCTGATTTCATTGGACTAAAAGAGCCTCTAGGTCTCTCTTGCCAATCAATTTACATACTAATTCTATTCTAGTTGACATTAATGGGCCAACTCCATACAGCACGGACCCGAAGAGAAATGTCCTCAGTGGCTGCTCTGCAGCTTTAGAACTCCCTTCCCTTAGAGATTGGACAAAGCCTGCGTATCTTGTGGAGAGGATGTAAAACCTATCCACCGCTCTGCTGAGCCCGCTGCTCTGACTCCTGAAACCGTGGCGCCTCTTGCTACGCCGGAGCCCTGGAGACTGCGGTTGCACTGCCTGCCTCGTGCCGCCACCGCTGGTGCGTGCTCTGTCCTCTGCCGTCCACTAGGTGGAGTCTCGTGTGCGCTGCACGTTGCAGGCACTTCCTCTTCCGCTCAGTCTCCGCCTAGCCATGCCACAACAGGACAAGATTTGTGCCCACCCCAACCCCCAGTTTGGGCCCCGGGACAAACGCCTCTCCTGTCCTCATCATAGCTACACCCCTGAATAATGGGGATTAGGCCATTCATTTCTCAAACACCAGGATTGAATCTATTTATTTGATTCACCTTTCCGCATTGTGAGCCACTCAGACATCTTATATATTTAATTACATTAGATGCTTTTGAAAAACCTTGTTCTGACACTTTTTGTGCCCTGTGTAATAATTTGTTTGGGAGTTTTATCCTAAAATTCTGCAGTTACAGACCACAATCTGCAAACTTCTTACCCCAGAGAAGTCTCTCTGAACCCCTATGGCTATGAACTTCAATGGGACTTCTCTGGAGTAAGTGATTTGTGGATCGTGGCCATGTTCTCCAAGGAACCCTGCTGGCAAGCATTTCCATTGGACTTCTAACAGTATACAATTGTCAGATTTGGCTTAAACTTATTTTCTTCTACCCACAAATTGGGATTTGATAACACAGGAGTTTGGAAATTTTGTGCATTTCCAGTGACATAATATCACCAGAATGTTGTCTACTAAGAAAGAGCAATTTCATTGGGGGAGGGGGGTTGTGAGGGAACGGGGAGAGAAAGAGAGAGAGAGAGAGTGAATAATAAGCCAGGTGTTTGAAGAAAAGACAAAGAAACCAACACAGTAGGGATGTTCTGACTCACAAATCTGTATTGAGTAAGGAGTATTCATGAAGAAAATTAATTTTAAAAGTATGTGGTGCAGGTTTTGAGCCCATAAGTCCATTCAAACACAGATTAGTGATTAAAAACTTTTTTTATTCTAGCAATCTCTTAAACAATTAACACTGTAATTGGAAAGGGGCTAAACATTCAAATATAGATGGACATAAAAGAGCTTCCCCAGAGCGCTCTCCCTCGAGCTTTGTAGGGTACTGCCCATGCACCTGCCTCTGCCATCAGTGAGGCTAAAGCACTGAAGAAGTGCCCTGAATAGAGACACAAACACACCAAACAGCAATCCCAGACAAATTACTTACATCATGTAAAGTAGCAGTAATTATATTGATGAGGAATGCACAAGCAATCCCTTTATTTCAAGTTATCTTAAGCAGAAGCCGCCAACTTGCAAAAGTGTCTTTAGTTCCCCCTCATTGCAAAGGACGGGTGTCTTATTAAAAATTCTCTTTCCTTACTCAACAACAAATTAGAATGTGCTTTTATCTGGGAATGAACAGATCACTTGCAAGGGATGTCTATGGGTTTTAAATTAGAGCCAAAATAAATTTAAATGTTGGTATCCATGAATATTATTCACATTTTTGAATATCCAAATAATTATTCATCACCAAAACAATATATGCATCGCATATCCATTTGTTTGGGCTTTTCATTATTTGTATGACTTCCTTTCAACAGTATTAGTGTCAAGTAACCGATTGAAAGCCCTGAACTACCAAAATATTCAAACCACCAAAATAATCAGCCAAAATAATGGAAATTGATATTTATTTCTGGAAATGCTGCACAAACCAAATCATGTTTTGGAATCTGCTTCGCCGGGCCCTATTTGTAGCTGTAGAAATCGTTGCATACTATATTCACCACAGATATTTGATACATCTCTAGTTTTGATCTGAAGCAAGTAATAGGGTTTTCTGTTTTGGTCTCTCATTAGCAAAACAACCTATCTCCACCACCGAATTGCAGAACTTGGGGAAAAAATGTGAAATCAGAGACCAAAGATCAAAATCAAAGATACTAAGATTTCATGTGAAATCAAACGGTATTTTCAGACGTAAGGGGCCTTTCGGCCTGCCATGCTGAACCCTGGACTAGGATCTCTCTCAGATCTCGGTCCGTGATCAGACTGGTCGTCCTTTAGATGTGCCGGCCTGATCACTGTGGGGAATCGGGGAGGGGGCAGGGCTATGTGGCATGACATGTGGCCGCTCAGCCCAGCCCCTCCCCCCCACACACACACACGCTCCCACGGCTGCCCTCGGGGAGATGGGTGGCCATGGGAGGCCACTGCACCCGATCCCTACCCATGGTCGGGGCCACGATCCGGAATGGGCCAAGGTAACAGATGTTACTTTTGACCCATCCTGGATCGTGGACAATCTAACCACATTTCTGGCTCTCAGGCCAGCCTGAGAGAGCCAGAACTGTGGTCAATTTGATCCCGGTCGGGTGTTCACTGTGGTGAACATCTGGCCGGGAGCAAACAGATGTTCATGAGATTGCTGCCACCACACCAGATCCACTGCGATTCATTGTGGTGAGCAGCAATCTCGTAACATCTGGAAATACCCAAAGACACTGAGAACTAGCTGGAGCAATTTGGATTCTTCATTTGAAAACAACATTGTTTTAAGCTTCTGAATCATCAAGACAGAGGTTTAGGAGGTTATTTCCCTGACCTTGTTCCTACCTGTATTTGAACTGCAGCAGAACTAGAAGACCAGAAAATCAAAACCGAATTATAACAATGAACAGCCCATGAGTGGCAGATCTAGAAATCTAATAATGAAAGTCGGGTCTGAAAGACATGCTGCCTGGTGGGTAAATTCACCTTCTGTTTTACAATCTATAGGAATAAAAATGCCCCAATCGTTATAACAGGACTGGGCCCAAGTAGCACTGAGTTGGCTCTTAGTTCATCCCATCCAGCAGTCTATTCAGTTGACTATTCACAGCCAATGCGTAACTACTCTTCCAATCACAATAGGTTGGAATGCACACCTTTTATTGGCTACAGAAGAAACTTAAGTAGCTCAGACTTCAAAGGAGCATATTTTAACATGGTCATTGTTGCCACCGTAACACCTTGCAAATATATACTGTGGGCAGGGACCCGCGTTCATCGCATTTTCTCAGTTGACAAAGCCATATCAAGGAAAGCCTCCATCTTCTCAATGCCCTGTCGTTGAAGGGTTGATACCACTTGGCACACAGTGGGCACTACATCACCCCCTTGGCAAGGCAGCCTCCTTGTTTGTATCTCTACCACCTCTGTAGTGCAAGTCCTTCTGAAAGGCAGCTCGCTAAAGAGAATCTGAATTGCCCAAGGCCACCCAAGCGATGTTATGGCTAAGACTGAATTTGAACCCTGGTTTCCCAGGTCCAAGTCCAACATCTTATCCATTAGGCTACACAAGCCTGGGTGTGAGAGATCTTCCATTTTGTGTTAAATATATACCCAGAAAGTTATTATTATAATATAAATGTTACCCCACTTACAGATTAAGAACTCTAGGTAAAGGATATACCTAATAGCACAGAGGGGCCAGTTGCCAAGTCTCTTGTTGAAGATCCATGTCCTCTGGTTTCTGCTACCCTCTTCTAACAACAGAAGCAAATTGCCTCCCATTGGTATACCAAAGAATCCAATCTATACCTTGTAGAATCTAAACACCTCATGACTAGGACAAAGAAATACCAGTTGGTGGAAAGATCGTACCATTTTCTATACCATTGTTTTGTGTAGATTGAAATGGCATTTCTTAGATGATTAGCGAGCATATAATCAATGCAGTGGTTTATAATGTATATAATGGCTGGAAGAGTAAAAGTTAAAGGACAACTCAAGCCTGCAAACTGACATTGGCAGAGGAACAAAACTTTCTCATTAGAAAACATACCAAATGTGAGCAAGAAGAAAAACAGATTTTAAAAAGCTGCCTTATCAGTAATGATTTGCTGAAAACGGGGGCAAAATCCTTGATGTCGCTGTTACAGATAAAAACTTAACAGTCTTTGGCACGAACGGCATAGTGACATTATTGTGAACTAAAGCAGAAGGAGACAAGACAGCTTGAATTACAGTTTCATCTAGTTCAAAAGGGTTGCTAGTAAAATGTATTTAGGTGATCTGCTAAAGAAAAGAATATATTGCATTTTGTAAGTACCCAGTCACAGCTAGAGATTTTGACAAAAGTTGACTTTCACACACAATTAAACAAAATAATTTCAGTTTTCTAGTTTCATAGAAGCTGATCCACAGAGCGCCCTATCTCCAGGGTTATTTTGTGCTGATAAAAAATCATGGGATTAATGTTTGTGGAAGAAGACAAGAAAAGACAGCATTATTATAGCCTTATTTTCTATATATCCCAAAGTGAATGCAAGGAACAGAAAGTGAACATCTTAGGAGAAAGCTGCAATGTTAATGTATGGGAAGCGCCAGAACTTGGCTCATCAGCAATCCATCAGAAGCATCTTACCTCAGTTAGTTCTGTCTCAAAGTGGGAAAGCAAGGAAGTTGCCAACTCTAGCAAGTAAAAACCTTTATTTGATACTTTTGCCAGTGCCCTTGAAGCATTACCTTCTCTGCAGAGAAACTGATACAAAGATTGATTTATTAGGTTCCCTCTCTTTCTCACAAAGGTTCAGTGCAGGTAAGAGCATATAAGAGTAAGTATAAAACACATACGCAAATATTAAAATCTCCTAAAGACCAACCCTCCAAAAGCCCCACTTACCAAACGCTTGACCAAATAAAAAATGTTTTACATTACTTCTGGAAAATGCTCAGACTCGGGCTTTGGTGAAACTCCAGAGGAAGGGAGTTCCAAAGTTGCTAAGCAGCTGCTGGGAATCACCTTTTACTGTTCCCTTGTCATCTGAACTTGGCACACCAATGGAACTTGTAAAAGGTCATTCTCAGCTGACCTTAAGAAGCACGATACAGCATGGGGGAGTGGGGCGAGGTCTTTCAGATACGTAGGACCTAAGATGTTTAGGGCTTTATAAGGCAATGCCAGCACCTTGAATTGTGTTTGGAATGCTACTGGAAACCAGTGCAAACTCTGAAGTACAGGTGTAATATGCTCCTCGGATGCAACTTCCAAACTAGAGAGAGAAACACTAAAAAGGAACCTCTAATATGAAAAAGGAATCTTCATGAAGCTTCTCACTTGTACCTAGGTCTTCCAAATCCAGCTCCTAGGCCAGTCACAGACCCCACAGCGACCTTTGACAAATCACTTACTCTTCTCGGTGCCCAAACACCACTCCTGTAAAATGGGGATAACAGCATTCCCCTATTGCCTCGGGCCATTGTAAGGCTTGATTCAGGGGTGTAGCTACCATGGAGCAAGGGGGCTGAGATGAGTCCAGACCTGGACTCTAGGGGGGTGGGGGCTGCAAGCTGCCTGTGCACCACCAGAAAATTTTCACTGTGGGCGGGAGGGGAAGCAGGGCCAACACTCTGCCCCCACCCACTCTGAAATTTTCTAGTGCCACTCAAGCTGCTTGCAAAGGGCCCTGACAAGGAGATTTTCAGGGTGGGGAGGGGTGACATGCTGGCCCCACCCCCACCTGCTTTCAGATCTTCCTTCCTGATGGGGTTGCTGCCACTCCATTGGAAGCCAGGGCAGCACCACACACTTTATGGGGGACCTCCAAGCTGGCCAGGACCCTCTTTGGGTCACTGCTTAAGGAGACTCCGCTCCCTTATGGCAGGACATCATAATTGGGGTATGAACTCAGGTGAGGGTGGCCAGATATGCAAATTTTAGGAGGACGCTTATGAGAAATACAGGTTGCAGGGCTACATTGGTGCCAATGCAACCCTGCAACATGTATTTCTCATAAGTATCCTCTAAAATGTGCCTATCTGGCCACCCTATCCCAGACCCAGCATAGCCTGGCTATGCCACTGATAGGTGCTCAGACTCTACATAAAGAGCACTATTTAATTCCACTGCTAGTTAGAACCCCTTCCACTTTCCCTGGTGGACAGGGAGGGCCAGACTTCTAAAAGTCTAAGTTATAAGTAAGTATCTCTGGATCACAATGTGTGCCATTTTCTGTTCCCACTCAGACAGAGAATTACATTTTCAGTCCATGTCTTGATGTCATATAGACTATGAGACATAAGCCCAGAGTCACATTCATGCAGGGGCATTTGGGCTTGCAGCCCAGGGCCCCAGATTTCAAAGGGCCCCACGTTTATGTCCACACATACACAAACTTCTTCTCTCATTGGCTGGGCTGGAGGGGGGTGGGGTTCTCTTGAGGCAACATCAGGGGTGGCTCTTCGAAGGAGGGAGGAGAAAGAGATGACAGCAGAGATTGCTGTGGAAGGAAAGAGGCAGGCATCCAGGCAGCCCAGCGAATGTGGCTGGGAAGCACTCCAGTTTCTGTTTCTGGAGAGAGAGGGCCTTCAAAGTCTGGTTGGGGAGAATGTGCAGGCTTTGCTGTGGGGTCACATGGGAACATGTGTGGGCCCCCATGGGTGTCACACAGTATGCATGCATTACGCTCCATTTAGCTCTGCAGTATGTCCCCCAAGACCACAATGTGAATGGAAATCCAGTTAACATGCAGAATTAGGGATATAATGCTAAATATTCCCAACAATATTCGGTTGCTCCCATCGTGCTGCCACTCAAAGTTTCCGTGCAAATTGGAGCAATTCCCTTTATTGGCTGGAATGTTTGCAGAAAGGGAAGTCTGGGATTGGAGGCAAAAAACCTTGCATGCCTATCCAGTCAAAGAACAGAAAGAGTAGCATATGACTTACTCAAACCAATCACAAGCAAGCAACAAAAGGACACTCGGAATCAAGGCGCAAGGTAGAAAATTTGAAGTTATTGATTTTGAAGATATCATGATGATCCACAGCAGAAAAAGAAGATGTGTTTCTTTAATAAACAGTTCCCTCTGGCTCCATGAACGTTACTTGAAACATCATTGCTATGTTTTCCTGTTAGCGGATGGAGTATATTCAATCTCCCCATAATTCTAGGAGAAAAATGAAACCAGTTAACAAGAAGAATATACACTGATGGAGTTGGTGGCCAGTTAGACAGAGTTCTCATTCCACTGTAAACAGTGATAACCGGATCCCCGGTAGCAAAGATATTGCAAGGATCAAAGTCCGGGGCATGGGCGAACTCAGGGGTCAAGGAAGGAAAGGGAGGACAGGGGGTGGGGGCAGATCCAGGGCAGGTCAAGGCACAAGGCACAAGGGGAAGGGGACCACAGACAGGAAGTGGGACAGATGATCCACCCATTTTCCTGTGACTGCAGCCAATCAGGATAGTGGGAGGCATGAAAGGGGCAGGGAGAGACAGAATGGGCGTGGCTAGGGCAGGTTAGGGAAGCCTCTTGAGGGGAGTGGTTGGGCCTGAGACAAGGGAAGCAGTGGCGCTGCAGGCCCAGCCACCGCCCCTGGAGCAAGGGTTTGAGACCTGGGTCCCAACAGCTAATTAAATTTATTTATGCTGGAGACAAAGGCACAATGGTTCTAAAAGCATTTTGAACACAAAGATGTGGAGCAACCATAGTATACTTACCTGAGAGACCATCACAATGAGTGAAGGATCAAAGTGATGAACCAAGTTTCTAAGTGAGGTACTGATATTGTTTGCCTAACAATGAGGGTTGCCACCTCTCTTGATTTTGACCAGGACACTCCCATTGGCCAAAATGGGAGTGCCGGGGTCAAATCTGCAGCAGGTGGCAACCCTACTAACCATAAGAGGTGGGCTCAAACAGCACATTTCAGAATTTTTCCCCAGAGTCTGTGGCTGCTCAGATCTGGTGATTTTGGTCAGGATTATTTTCACACAATTGTCGCAATCCCAAGCAGGATCCACGTGGGTTCCACACAGCGCAATGTGCTGTCAGTGGACATATGCACAGTTTGCGTGAACATGTGCACGTGGGGCAAGAGATCAGCCACAATGATAACAATACAGTACTCAGACATCATATACTGCTTTCCATTCTAGGATCTTCTGAAATTTCAAACAAGTTAATCTCCAAACGTTAGGGATGGGCGAACAGAGCCAAGTTCGGAAATTCAGTTCGGTTCGGTTCGAAAATCGAGTTCGGTTCGGTCGACCGAACTATTCGAGTTCGGTCCGGACTCCGAACTTCCCAACAGAGTTCAGAAATTCAAACCCCATTGAACTGAATGGAATATTATCTTTTAGGGATGGGCGAACAGAGCCGAGTTTGGAAATTCGGTTCAGTTCGAAAATCGAGTTCGGTTTGGAAGTTCGGTTCGGTCGACCGAACTGGTCGAGTTCGGTCCAAACTCTGAACTTACGAACCACGTTTGCTCATCCCTGCCAATCATTATATAGTAGGATATTATCCTGTTTGGCATATGAAGACACTAGGACAACATCCTGAGATGGGTCAGTTGCAGATTCAAGAGCAGAACCAAAAGGTCAGTGCCTGAGCTATACCCATCTAAGCCTGAGTCTGCTCATCTTCCCTGGGCAATGTAAGACCCTTTCATTTGGCCAATCACTTGGCAGGCAAGGGTAAAGTTTGGAGAGTTGTGGATTAGGGGATTTTACTCATTTGTACTTGGTTTTATTTGTGTATTTTAATTTATTTGGGGTTAGTGTGTTTTAATTCATTTTATTCTGTGTATTTTAAAAATGTTTTTGTTTATTGTAATTCCAACCAGATCCTTAATGGGAAGGATGGTATAAAATGTGAAATAAAATAAATAAATGCACATTTCCGCCAACATATGGATTTCACTTGGGAAAACACCCAGTGTTGGCCAATAGTCATCAATGAACCTATCTTCCATGTTCTTGTCTAATCCTTCTTAGATGCCAGTTATATTCTTGTTCTTCACAACATTCCATGGCAATGGGTTTCATAGGTTCATTGTGTGTTCTGCGAGAGAACACTTTATTTTGTGTTGTAAAACCTGCTAATGATAGCTTCATCAGGTGTCCCCTAGTTCATGTATTATGAGAAGGGTCAATAATTCCCCATTCACTTTCTCCACATCATTCATGATCTTATAGTCCTCTGTCTATTCTATCCCTCCCACCTGCCGTCGTCTCTTTTCTAACATCCAAATTATAGCGTGAATTGACAAACTATAGGAAACTTGGAATTAGCTACCCTTCTTGTATTCCAACCATTTTTCCTTGACATTGTCCGTTCATTGTGTACGCTTGGGTGGTTAAACTATGACAGTAAGTCATTAACATCTATTTGGGGCCCCAATATTATGAATACTTTGCCATGTACTTAACTTTGTACACAGTTATCCCAGAATTGGATGCTTTCTTGTGTTTCTCAGCACAATTTATTCTTTTTAAGACACCAGCATTGAGAAAGCACACTGCCAAATGAAACATAGTCAAACCTTCTTATAGCAAACCTTGCTTAGAATGAACCTTGTTTTCAGACTATCCCAAATTTCAGCACTATTTCTACCAATTACATATTGCCAAATCCTAGTACAGTGAAGACCTTGATTAGAGCTGAAATGAGTACCCTCAAAAACAGGTACACCCTATACCCATCAAATTACCAGTACCTCAATTGATCCAAAAATATCAGGTACCGATTAGTACCCAGTTTTGACGCAATTTGGGTACCCAATGTCCTGAAGTGAAATGTAGACTTCCCGTCCTGGAATGTTGTCTACCCGTACCGATTTATTTATTTTTTACTTCCATACCCATTTTGGGGGTTTTCTGTCCCAGAATGTTGATTTCCAGTCCTGGAATGTCGACTTCTGGTCCCAATTTGTCAACTTCCAGTCCTGATTTTTTTGTTTTCCATCATGATTTTTTGGTGTCCTTACATACCGATTTGTAATTGAAAAAAATAAAAAAATTGGTACCAGAAGTTATTGATTTCGTGAGGTTCTGGGTCCCCAATCAGTAACTGAGTAGCCCATTGAGTCACACGACACGATACTCGAAAAAACGGGTATTACCCTCGGGTAGCAAATCTGCTACCCGTTTCAGCTCTTTTCCTCTGGTCCCATGGGGGTTTGTTCTGCCGTAGGCCTGTATTCAACAGATTCTCTTCAACTGTATTCAACTAAAAAAGTCAGGTTTTAGTTAAATAAGTACTGCATAATAATAAACAGTTCAGCCACCTGCTGTACATTGCTACATTGCACCCATAGAAAAGGGGCTTCTAAAGAAGAGAACATAATTATTGGCCAGTTGTATCATATGTTTAGTTGGTATTCCATAGGGAGGTTATGAACCGACAATGGCATAAGAATAACAAAACCAGGTGGACAAAATTCTCTCTTGTGATGCTATTTTAATATGGAAAGGCCTGCTCAAATACTGCAGATTCACAGCAGGTCCCTGGAAGATATTGTGCCTTCCGTGCAGACTTGCAGTAAACAGTGGAATTCAAGGGAAAGGAGGCGGGGGGGAGATAAATATGACAAGCAATCCAAACAAATTTTAAAATAATTTCACGAATGGTTTCCCTTTCAGTAGGATAAAAAACTCTGGCGAGTCTCTAAAACACTTTCCACTGATAGCTTACTTATTAGACAAAAATTAGTGTTCAATCAACCGTGAAAGAGATGAGCCATTATCTACTAGAAGAGTGATCAAACTGACACTGGCTACTGTACATCTGGACACTTACTACATAATCAAAGTAAACTTTGCTATATGCGACCGATCTAATGTACCTGTCACTTTATCACCTCCTCTGCTCGGATGGGTCTGCGTTGTGTCACCTATACTCACAGGACAAAACAAATAAATAAATTGCAATGTTATCTTTTTCTAGCCACTCGTATGGTAAATGGGAAGGGTGTTTGGTATTCCATAATGGAGTTAGGAGTAATTTACTGAGAGATAATTTCTTTTGGACCTAAAAGTCTCCTGCCTCCTGTAGAGCAGACAAATAGAACTATCTAACAGGAAATGGGGCATGATAATACCGCTCTTTAAATAGAGCTAACAAAATGGAAATACAATAGGCATGCATTACAAAATATACCGCTCTACAGTTATCCAAACCTTTGATGTTTTTATAGCTATTCAGGGCAAAAAGATTGTATTAGCTGCTCCAGTCCATTTTAATACAAGCAAAGTTTAACACGTTTTTAAAAGCACTTTTTCAGGACAAAGTTAACCACTGAAGTCGGTCTAGACATTAGGGATAGCAAACGGCTAAGAGGGAAAACCAGTGGTTTTTGCAACAAAACAAGGTGGAGATTTGGCAAGAGAATATGGGGAAACCGGTCCGGCCATGGGGTGCGCTGATATTGAAAACCACTGGATATTTAATCATTGAGCATCATTTAACATTAACCTTCAAATGCCTGAGCCAACATGTAGGATGGTTTAGTGGACAGGGCAACATATGCCATTGAGATTCTTATTCTCAATTCCTGCCTAGTGGAGACACAAAGGGCAAGCCATTATATAGCTCTTTATAAACCAAGCTGTTAAGAGAATGAACAGAGAAGCTGTGTTTGGTTGGTTCCACTCTGTCATTTCTAGGGCCAGTAACATGCAAGGAGACAGATGGACATAGGAGGCATCAGCACTGTCCTTATGGAATATGCAGTTTCCATAATGACCTTGGAAGATATATTAGTGATTTTTTCATATTAAAATACAGTGGCACCTGATTGTAATGCATGCCATTATTTATTTACTTAGATTTATATGTCACCCTTCCCATTAAGGCTCAGAGAGGCTTACAACCTATAAAACCATCTTTAAATATCCCCGTAACCCCCTGCAACCTTTTCCCTAGTCCCACCCACTCAATCCCACCCATCCCTGCCTACCAAATGCCTGGCCAAATGAGAAGGCCTTACATCATTTCTGGAAGATGAGAAGGCTCAGGCTTAGACAAATCTCCAAGGGAGGGAATTCCATAATCATTGTAGCATGATTCACTTAGAACATGGTCACAACCAGGTAGGGGGGGACAGATGCTAACCACAATTTAGAGCGTCAGCCATCAGAATGCAGAAAAGGGGGAGAATTTGCATTTTTCAAATATAGTGCAGAACTCACGATAATGCGGTTGAAACCATGGTTCCAAATACCACATTATAATGAGGCTCCATTTTATCATAAGATTCCCAGGTCAGGTCCCGCAGTATTAGTAGCCATGAAAACTTTGCCCTAGGCCTCAGATGTCCTACATCATCTATTATGGGCATAAAACAAAAGAGGGGAACAGATGGGACATCCCCTTCCCACCCCGAGTTTGTGGTACAGAGGACAGTCCTCTCCTTACTATTGGACCTTAGCGACCATCTCCACATTAGCAAAATGGCTTACATGCCAAAGTCATGGACAGCCAGCATTAAGGAGGGGACTATGTCTATGCCACTCCACTATGGCCAGCATTTGGAATTCCCTGGTAGCCAACAGAGTGGGCAGAGCCACCGCCATTTTGTCCACTTGTTGGACAATTCCAAATGCTGACAGCAGGGAGCAGAATAGGGTTCTCCCTTGTGACAGCTGCTGGTCAAGGCCAAGCAGATCATGGGGGAGCAGAGGAGAGAAGTGCCCAGTGGGTCCCAAGGAGAAAGGAACCCAGTGGCGGGAGGAGAGAAGGGAGAGGAGATGTGTGTATGTGTGTGTTGAGAGAGAGCACGAGTGTGTGTGTGCCCATGCACTCATGAAGGGGGGGAGGAACGACAGTGAGTGTATGTGTGTACGGGCTCATGCATGAGAGAAAGAAGAGCACGTGTGAGGGGGGACACGTGTGCTTTGTGTGCATGCACGTGTGAGAGAAAGACCGAGAGAAGATGGAGTACGTGAGAGAGTGGAGTGAAGAACGGAAAGTGTATGTGTCAGAGAGACTGACGAAAGCAAGAGCGTGTGTGAGAGAGATTGGAGTGTGTGTGCGTAAGAGAAGAAGTGTAATTTCAGCAGGTGATGGTGAGGATCAGTGGACAGTGGAGACTTCCCATTCCCCCTCAGTCTCAACAGGGAGGTGCCGGGTCCAGGGTCCGCACGTGGGGGGCTGGTGCTGATGAATGCGAGGTCCGTGGTCAACAAGGCCCCGATTATCCACGATTTGATCGTGGATGGGGCCGTGGACCTCGCATGCATCACGGAGACCTGGCTGGATGATCTGGCCGGTCCAACTTTGGCGGATCTGGTTCCAGCTGGGTATGCCGTGCAGCATCAGCCCCGCATGAGCGGCCGGGGAGGAGGCGTAGCTATTGTTTTTAGGGAAGACTGGCCTGTTAGGAGGTATCCAGTGCCGGAGATTGTGGGTGTAGAGGCTCTGCACGTGGTGATCGATTTGGCTGGGGGCAAGCTAGGGGTGCTGCTGGTGTACCGGGCCCCTTCATGCCCGGCGGCATCCCTTACCGCTCTAGCGGAGCTGGCCTCGGAGGTGGTGTTGGGCTCCCCCAGGACTTTGGTTCTGGGGGACTTCAACGTCCACGCCGATGCCGGCCTTGTTGGGGCGGAGCGGGAGTTCATGGCCGCCATGGCAACTATGAACTTGTCCCAGGAGGTGATCTGCCCGACCCACGTGGGGGGACATATCCTCGACCTGATCTTCGGCTCTGGCCTTGAGGCGGGGGGTCCGGTTGTGGGGGAGGTGACAGCGGTGCCCTTGTCGTGGACGGACCATTACCTCCTTCAGGCCGGTCTTTTAGCGCGCCCCCTCCAGAAGGGGAAGGGACCAGTTAGGATGGTCCGCCCTCGGAGGCTGATGGAACCCCAGCGGTTCCAGGAGGTCCTGAGGGAGCTTACCCTGGATGTGGACGGTCACTCTGTGGATGAGCTGGTCCGGCATTGGAACATCTTGCTGGAGGAGGCCATTGACAGGGTGGCTCCGAGGCGCCTTCTGCCTCGGTCTCGTCACCGCAGGACCCCTTGGTTTACTGAGGGGCTGCGGTGTATGAAGCGTGTGGGCAGGAGGCTAGAGCGACGCTGGCGTCGGACTCGGTCTGTCTCCGATCGTCTTCTCCATAGGGCCCATTTGCGGTCCTATGTGGAGGCTGTGAGGACGGCGAGGAAGGAATTCCTCGCCGTCCTCATAGCGTCTGCGAAGTCGCGTCCAGCGGAGCTGTTTCGGGTGGTGCGGGGGCTGGTTAGTCCGGCCTCCCTCCGCCTGGATGGGGACTTGTCCCGGGCCCGCTGTGAGGAGTTTGTCATCTACTTCGCAGACAAGATCGCTCGGATTCAGGCCGATTTCGACGCTGGGTTGATAGCAGTAGGGGAAGAGCGCGGGGGGGCGGAGGGTCCGTCTGGTCCATCTTTATGGGGTGAGTTTCAGGAAGTGACGCCAGCCGATGTGGTGGATGTCCTGGGGTCTGTGAGGGCCACGTGTTGTCAACTAGATCCATGCCCGTCCTGGTTAGTAAAAGCTTCCGGGGAGACGTTGGGGACGGTGCTGGCGAGGGTGGTGAATGCGTCCCTTCGGCAGGGGAGGTTGTCGCCTTGCTTAAAAGAGGCTGTGGTGCGCCCCCTGCTGAAAAAACCATCGTTGGACGTAGACGCGCTCGCCAGCTACCGACCTGTCTCTAACCTTCCCTTTTTAGGGAAGGTTATTGAGCGGGCAGTGGCGCTCCAGCTCCAGGGTCATCTAGATAATATCGGGCTCCTTGACCCTTTTCAATCTGGGTTCCGCCCCGGCTATGGCACCGAGACGGCGTTGGTGGCCTTGGTGGACGACCTCCGCCGGGAGATGGATGCGGGATGTTCGACATTTCTCATCCTGCTCGATCTCTCGGCCGCTTTTGACACCGTGGACCATGGGCTGCTGTTGAGACGACTGCGTGACCGGGGGGGTCTGGACGGGACTGTTCTTGAATGGTTCCGTTCATTCCTCTCGGGGAGGAGCCAGCGGGTGGTGTTGGGGGAGGAAACATCGAGCCCCCGCGCCTTACCGTGTGGCGTTCCGCAGGGATCGATCTTGTCTCCATTATTATTTAACATCTATATGCAGCCCTTGGGGGAGGTCGTGAGAGGGTTCGGGGTGCGATGTCACCAGTATGCTGATGATACTCAGCTGTACCTCTCGTTTTCTACCGACCCAGACCCTGCTGTCTCGGTGCTATCCCAATGTTTGGAGGCCGTGGCGGATTGGATGCGGCGGAGCAGACTGAAGCTCAACCCAGATAAGACGGAGGTGATGGTGGTGGGGAGGGCGAAGGGGGTGGTGGCCCCCCTGATTGGGGGGGTTTGCCCCCCTGTAGCTCAGCAGGTCCGGAGTCTGGGGGTCATATTGGACGCAGACCTGCGGCTGGAGCGGCAGGTGGAGGCAGTCGCTAAGGCTGCCTTCCGCCAGCTTTATCTGGTACGTAGGCTGCGTCCGTATGTCTCTGGCCCGGACCTGGCCTCCCTCATCCATGCCTTCGTCACCTCGCGGCTCGACTACTGTAACGCGCTCTACGTGGGGCTTCCCTTGTTCTTGGCCCGGAGGCTGCAGCTGGTGCAGAATGCGGCGGCCCGTCTTCTTACGGGGACGGGTCGCCGGGAGCACATTACACCGGTGCTCCGAGCGCTGCACTGGCTGCCGATAGTGTGCCGGGCCAAGTTCAAGGTCCTAGTAATGATCTATAAAGCCCTATACGGCCTTGGCCCCTCTTACCTTAGGGACCGCCTCGCCCTTCGCGCCCCGGAACGGCTCCTGCGGTCTGCCGGGGGTGCCCTCCTGGAGGTCCCCCGTGTTAAGCGGGGGGCCACGATGGAGCGAGCATTCTCGGTGATAGAGCCGCGGCTGTGGAACTCCCTTCCGGAGGAAGCTCGCCTGGCCCCAAGCCTTTTGACATTTCGGCGGAACTGTAAGACCTGGCTGTTTGCCCAGGCCTTTGGGAGGGAGGGTGGGGGGGGTGTTTTTAATCCCCCACCCATTTATCTATTTATGATTGTTTTTCTAGCCCTGTTTTTTTGGATGTATTTTATATTGATATTTTAATTGAATTTTAATTGTTTTTATTGGTGTTGTTAGCCGCCCTGAGCTGCATTGCAGGAGGGGGCGGGATAAAAATCTGAAAAATAATAAATAAATAAATAAATAATAATAACAGTGTGAACAGTTGTTACTCTGCTGCCACGGTACTGGCAGGATCACTGGTAACAGTCATTTTCACACAAACGGTCCCTAAACGCTACAAACAGTATTGTGAGCGTGCACCAAGGCAGCCACCAAACTGGTTAAGGATATAAAGAACAAAAAAATATAAAATCATTCTGTTGCCGAACTCGTACCCCATGAGGGGAAGAGACAGTCTTCTGGCAGGTGCCTTTCCCTCTGTTGAGCTCTCAGACCTGACCCACCAAGCTCTCTTGCGCTTCTTGATAGCTCTGTTTAGTCTGAAACCAAAGTGTGTTCTTTGCTCCTCTTAAGCATCTGCTCTACGGTACCATTGCTAATGAAAGACCCCTAACCTCTTTGCCAGTCCATTCTATAAGCCACTGATCTCAGTCAGCAGCTGCCTTGATGGTGACCCCCAACTCACCAGATTCCTTAGGCCCCAAAAGCACTAACTCACCACGTACCGCCTCTCAACATTTCGAGCAGCCAGAGAGACAAGCCCCACCCCCTTAGTCAATAAGCTCCACCCCTCAGCAAACTGGGACAAAGGAAGTCAGGGCAGGCCCAGGTCAGTAGGGAACCATGGCCTGGACCTGCAATTGGAGGAGGCCCTGCAGGAAGGCCAGTCCTCATAGCCTCAGAAACAGTGCTCCTGAGGCCTCAGGATGGGCTGTTTCTGCAAGGCTCCCTCCCCGCCTGCTACTCTCAACCACCAAGGTGACTGCATCTTGTATACGGTTGCCATACCACACCTTTAATCGAGGACGGTTATGAAAAATATAGCGTGATGGGCTCGTCCTGGATTAAAGGGGAGGTGTGGCAACCCTAATCCTGTAGGTCCCTGCTTCCCCCTCACCTCGCCTCGTCTCGCCTCACCTACTAGGGTGGGGGAGCAGGGTCCTGCAGGAAGGGGTTAAAGAGGTAGGGATATGAAGGCTGAGACAACGAGAGCCCTGCATTTTATTTTCATCGTCGCCCCCACCCCCCCAATCTATGGCCAGGCCTGGGGGGTGGGGGGTAAAAATGGCAAAAGAAGAAGCATGACATACTTTATGCACAGTCCATTCCAGTGTTCAGAGTACTTTCCAATCCATTCATTCATGCTCCCAACAACCCTGCGAGGTAGATCATTATTAGTCCCCTTTTACAGATGGGGAACTGAAGCTGTAAGAGCGGGCGACTTGGCCAAGGTCACCCAGTGAGTTCACAGCTAAGACAGGATTTGAACACCCTGGTTTCCTAGGTCCAAGTCCAACACACCTTATCCAGGAGCAAGGGCATGGCTACCATAACGACAGCCAGGACATTTGTCCCAGGGCCCACTGTGGCTGGGGGCCCATCCCTATGGTAGCTAAGCCACCCAGCCGCCTGTCTGAGGTGGGTTTTTTTTAAAATGCAAGTTCTGCCCAGTCCGCCTGCCCCCCCCCACGCTGACTGACACATCCCCCCCCACTGGCTGTCGCATGCCCCTCCCCCCCCGGTGGTGCAGACAACTTGTGGGCCAAACTTGTGGGCCCCTGGCACCGTGCGTGCGTCGGCCCGCCATGTGGGAAAGTAAAAGTTGCGGTACTAGGCCTGCGTCGGCGTTCTTCTCTTCTTGTCTGCACGTGCACAGGCCGCCAACGCCAACCAGGGAGGCATCAGTGAGCAGCACATTACATGCACGAGGAGGGAGGCAGTGACCGCGAGGCAAGGCGAGCGGAGTATCAGCGTGCGGCCCGGCAGCAGCAAGACTTTAGTTTGAAGTCTCTGGTGCGGTAACTGGGAGCTGCCGCCTAGATGGGCCCCTGAACCAACTGCTGCTCCTCCCCCCTCACCCCCTCGAACTCAGACATCTAGCGGAGGCGAGTAAGGCCAGAGCCAAGCCCCCCCCCCCAGGCTGCGGCAGTTCCGTCCGTCCCCCCTCCCCTCCACGGCACAGCACAGGCAAGCTGAGTGGCGCAGCAGCCCCGGCCTGTGGTGCTTGTGGCGGGGTGTGTGTGTGCGAGGGCCGGGGGGGGTTGGCATCATGGGACCGTGGCCGCCCACGGCTTGGCCTGGGACTGGGTTTGTTGTTCCCTTTTTACCTTCCCCAGGGTGGGAGTGGGAGGGCAGGCAGCACTAACACAGCAGGCGAAAATCTGCCCCCACCCCTTTCACTGGCAATGTGGGTCAGCAGGGGCTCCCACACCCTAGTATCTGAGGCAATGGGAAGGGGGCACAGCCTACAGGAGCAGAGTCACGGGTGAGGAGGTTTTATTTTTGTTTATAGAATTAGGTACAAAATGTTATGATGGCTATGGCGAAAACTGACTGCTTAACAAACTTGAAACTTGACTAGGGAGAAGGCCAGGCCACCCTGCCCTAGAAAGAGCCCATCCTGATCTTGGAGACTCTCACTAGTAATCCCTGTCCCAGGCTACCAGGACTCGCCTCTCTGCAGGGTCCCCCCCCCCCTCCAACCACAGAGCCCAGGTTAAGGCCCCAGCGGGGGGCAGCGGCTGTGTATGCCCACACGTGGGGGGCTTTTGTTTTTTAACCATCTTTTCTACACGACTCTGCGTAGAGAAGCAAAGCAAGTTGCTTGGCTTCCCACTCAGTCTCTACTGGAACCTGTCAAGCACAGTTGAACTGTGGGTCAGTGAGTTTTTTTTACTGCCCAGAGCCAGAGCTAATGGAAAGCAAGGGAGTGGCAGCCACTCAACAGCAGCGCTTGTAGCCAGGGCTGATGCCAGGTTTGCCATGCTCCATCAAGCTTTCATGGGGCTAGAATCGCTGTGCTGCTCCCCCGAACCCTAGGTCTGCTTGATCAGACAAGCAGGAGATGCTGGAGGATGTTGTGTATTTCTTAGCCTGCTCCCATGTTGTGGGATTCACCCCATGTACTCCTTGTTCTTATGCTTGTAGGGGAATGATTAGTGCTCCACTCTCTCTGACAGCAGAACCCACCAGCGATTACATCAAAGTCTCCTAAGGTTCTAGAGGGTCCTCAACAGCGATTATATCAAAGTCTCCTAAGGTTCTAGAGGGTCCTAAATTGTGGATTGTTAAATCTGCATATACACTATGCCAACCTTCTCTAATGCAACTGTTATAGACATGCCCTGGCCTGAATCCCAGCCTCTGAAATCCCACCCTAACCCAAGTGCCCTTGAGCACATTCAGAGAGAGGTTGAAATCACCCGATTCAAACATTGAAACCACCCTCTATAAAAGCATGGGGATGTGCGGCTTCCTAAGTTTGGCTCAAACCAATTTCAGCCCCGGTAACTCTGGTGGTCCCATTATAATGCCATGGGGAAATGACAGACTTTAGGGGGGGGGGGGGGGATCAAACACTGTTTTTTAAATCAGCTTTTAAATTAAAAGAGGTCAAATATGGCCCAAGTTTTGTAGAATTTTATTTAATTTTATAGCCGTACCAGATTATTAATATGTCAAAGATTTACTGCAACGCTGTTTCGTATTTACTATTTGATGATACCAAAATGATGTTTACAGAGGAGGAAGGTGTGTCTGGAATTCTCTTTGTGTCTCTGGAGCAGGTTTATGGAAGCGTTCTCTGGAATTAGAGGGCAACTGTTGCATGGGACTCCCGGAGCTAGCTAGGAGATATCTTGGTGTTTTTTATGGTGCTGTTGAGGGTGTCGGTGATGTGGGATATCCAGTGGCGCTGTGGGGGGCTGTTCCACGGGCTCTGTGGAGCGAGGAGGTGTTTGTGTTGTGGGGCCGGCTCTAGTCTGCAGGTGTCTGTGCTACGGGGTTCTTCTGTTTTCTGAAAACTGCATCCCTGCCAATATAATTGGGGACCGTTTCCTGCAATAAGGATGCTGGGGAGAGGAAGGAGGGGGGAAGAGGAGAGGATGGGGGGAGGGATAGGGGGGCCCAAGTCCATTTCTTCTCCCTGAGCCCACTCCAACCTAGCTACGCCCCTGTCCAAGAGACTACACTGGCTCCCGATTATACATCCCAATCTGGTACAGGATCCAGCCTCAGGAATTAGTGTCAGATGCTCCCTTTGAGGACTTTGTCACTTAGGTTTATTCCTATGGAAAACCAGTTCTGAGGGGGATAAACTGATTTGTGAAACTTATAAGTCTCATTTGTCATTTTCTGAGCCAACGGCCACATTTCAGTTGTGGCATCAAATCGTGTAAGGCAGGGGCGGGGAACCTCAGGCCCGGGGGCTGAATGTGGCCTACGGCTAGTTTTCATGTGGGCCCTTTCCAGTGCTTGGCTCTGGCTCCTGGACCCCAAGCACTGAACACCTGAGCTCAGGGACAATGGAGCAGAGAGGAGGGCATGCTCACAAGGCTAGGGGACAGATCTATGATCTGGGACCTCCTTTTTTTTTTTTTAATACACCTGTTAAGCACCCCCATCCTCAACCTCTGTATGACCCTCGGAACTTGTACTAATATTCAATGTGGCCCCCAGGACAGAAAAGGTTTCCCACCCCTGGTGGAAGGGAAAGAGGATTCCCCATCCACTGTAACCCATCCACCCCCTATTGTCAGAGAGGGTCCTCCCCCCTCCCCACCATCCCTGCTGGCTTCTGCATTCTCCACGGCCTCACTGTACTTCCCCGATGCCCCTCACTGCTCCCCACAAACTCCTTCATTCCCTTCCCACACTCCTACTTCCCAATAGTCTCTACGTAGGAGGGACAGTCCGTTTTTGGGTGCTGAATCCCACTGCCCCTCTTTCAGGGGGTCCAAGTCCCTCTTTCAGGCGAGGGAGACAAAAAGACCTGTATTCAAGCCTCAGGCACCTCTTCCCTGGTTGCCTTGCAGGAAACGCCCTTGAAAGGACAATGGAAAGATGATGGAATAAGTGGAATGAGAAGTAGGGGAGCATCTGTCCCTCTGTGTGCACTTGGAAAGTTGGGAGGGGTGAGTGTGCGCGTGTCAGTGTGAGAGGGGGGTGGGGCCTATTTGCAGAGGGGTGGAGCTTATTGGCCAATGTGATGGCATTTGTCCCTTTTCGCCACTCAAAACGTTGAGAGGTACGTACACATCATCAATCTGAATTGCTCCTGAAGCTTCCTGGGAAAGGAAAACTTGTGAAGGACTGGGGGTGGGGGCGGCAACGTGCAGGAGCAACTGCTATAGCACTGCCTTAACAATTATTTATTTGGGGTGCTTCTACCCCCTGCTTCCCACCCTCTCACCCATGTTCTCTTGCTTGTCCTGTTGTTTCTCCTTAAACTTACAGACGGTCTCCAAACTCAGTGGGGCCTTTCTTTGCCAAGACAACCAGAAGCAGCCCCCTACGGCCTTTATCAAACTGATGAATTGCCCCAATAACTAAAACAGTTACTTACAATAAACAGATTAAAAGTAAAAAAAGGATACATTTAAATGTCTATACTCAAATGCTAGAAGTCTAACAAGTAAGATGGGAGAATTAGAGTGCATTGTGTTAAATGAGGATATAGACATAATAGGAAACTCAGAGACCTGGTGGAATGAGGACAACCAATGGGACACGGTATTACTAGGATGCCAAATATATTGAAATGACAGAGTAGATTGAGCTGGGGGTGGGGGGTGCTATATGCAAGGAACAACATTGAGTCAAACAGGATTAGTATTTTAAAAGAAGCAAACAGTACTCTGAAATCTCTGTGGCTAGAAATTCCATGTATAACGGGGAAGTGTATAGCGGTCGGTCTATACATTACTATTGTCCTCCTGACCAGGACAGCGGGACTGACTGTGAGATGCTAAGGGAGATTAGACAGGCTACTAAAGTCAGAAACGCAGTAAAAATGGGCGATTTCAATGACCCTCATATTGACTGGGTGAATGTCTCCTCGGGGCGGGATGCAGAGATAAAATTTCTAGATGTCATAAATGACTGCTTCCCGGAGCCGCTCGTCCTGAAACCAGCAAGAGAAGGAGTCACTTTGGCTCTAGTCCTAAGTGGAGTGCAGGATTTAGTGCAAGGGGTAATGGTGCTGGAGTTGCTGGGCAATAGTGATCATAATATAATCAAATCTGACATACTCACAGGAGGGAAAATGCCAAATAAAACTACTGCGGTAACATATAACGTTAGAAAGGAGCACTATGTAGAAATGAGGAAACTAGTTAGAGGGAAACTTAAAGGAGCAGTTGCAAGAATTAAATGTCTACAGGCAGCGTGGAGACTATTTAAAAACACCATCTTGAAAGCTCAGATTAAATGTATCCCACAAATTTAAAAAGGTAGGAAGAGGACCAAAATGAAGATGTCATAATGCCTCTGTACAAATCGATGGTATGACTGCATGTGGAGTATTGTGTGCAGTTCTGGTCACCCCGTCTCAAAAAAGACCTAGGTGAACTAGAAAGGGTACAGAGAAGAGCAACGAGAATGATAAAGGGTATGGAACGGCTTCCGTACAAAGAGAGGCTTGACAAGCTGGGTCTCTTCAGCTTAGAGAAGAGAAAACCGAGAGGGGACATGATAGAGGCTTATAAAATCTTGAGTGGTGTGGAACAAGTAGCTAGGGAACGGTTATTAACCCTCTCAAATAGTACTAGACCTAGGAGATACTCCATGAAACTAGCTGCCGGCAGATTTAAAACAAATAAAAGGAAGTACTTTTTCATTCAATGCATAATTAACTTATGGAATTTGTTGCCAGAGGACGTTGTCAGGGTCAGTAGTATAGCTGGGTTTAAAAAAGGACTGGATACGTTCTTGGAGAGTAGGTCCATTAATGGCTATTAACCAAGTAGCTTATGGGATGAACGTCTTACTGTCGGGAGCTGGGAGTGAACAGCGGGGAATGGATTGCCCATTGTGACTGTTGGTTCTTCTCCCATGCGATCAAGATTGGCCACTATCAGAGACAGGATGCTGGGCTTGATGGACCATTGGTCTGACTCAGTATGGCACTTCTTACGTTCTTACGTTCTTAATCTTTCCTGGTCATCATCTGCAGTCCTCCTCAGCCCTTCATTATTCCGTAATCCTTTGTGCAAAAGAGTCACACTGTTCTGGAGCATCTGCAGGATTCCCCCCCTCCGTTTAACCTCCTTCTGACCTGTTATCAGCTTTCCTGTTTTGCAGACAAAAAGGTAAGCTTCACTAGAGTAATTACAGTTATGCAGAGCAGTATGTAATCCCCCAGAACTGGCCAGCATCCTTCCACAATGGCTCCTTGTTTTCCATCTCCATCTACAGCCAAATAAAGACTTTCCTACAAGCCAAAAAGAAAAGCCACACTTTGCTGAGGTAAAACTAGCTCCGTTCTACCCCAGAGCTTCTCCAGGGGCCCCCTGCTTGACATCTCAAAAGGGAACTATTCAATCACAACAAATTATTTGCCAATGCCAAATTTTCCAAGAAATTGGTGGGAGGATTCCAGCCCATTGTAAGATACTTTCAATATTTTGCTCCCCAACTAGCTACAATGACTAAGATTTCAAAGAGGGGGAACAAAACTCCACATAACTTAAACCCAAGGAACTACTGAACCAAGAGAGATTGGCATTAGCTTGAAAGCTTTTAAGCCTCCCCCCTACACCCCGCTCTTCTTGTTGATTCTAAACAGAATAAATCCGCAAATGATAATAGCGCTCAATTTAAATTACTTACAGCAAGTGCCGTCTTTCAGCTCTTGTCAGACAATCATGCTGTTCATTCAACTCCATTTTGTACGGACAAAGAAAATTAATGTGTATAAAACGGTCATAATTCAGGCCAATCTCCGTAAATGTATCTTTTATGTGGCACACAACGGACTTTTCCTTATGGGGTTTGGAAATTTGTCGTAACACCAGGCCCATTTTAAGCCTAATTATGTCTTTACCTCCACACGCAGACACACACAAAGGATTGGCCACACAGACACAAGCAGTTTGCTTTAGCAAAATGATGGAAAATATAACAGGGAAACATCAACAAAAAGAGTGAGAGCGAGAGAGAGAGAGAAAGAGAGAGAAATGGAACAGTGTTGTTGGTTCAACAGGGTTTGTGTAGAATCATAAGAAGGGACAAAGAATCCACCATCCTCAAACCCCCCCATGGACAAGAATGTGGATTCAGGATGCGATTACCTCAGAACTCTGGAGTGGCAAGGCCTGTCCCGCATTTTGATACATAAGAACTTGTAAGTTACCCGCTCAAGGAGTCAGAGGGCACTGCAGTCGGATTGCAGGCATTTCTCGCCTGAACATGAAAGCCTTAAGCCTGGAATACGTATTTCCTGGGCAACGTAGTCCTCCATCTCAAAAGAATCTGTACATGGATTTTTACCCTGGTTGCTCTCCAAACAACCACACACACACACACAAAATCTCCAGCTGTACCATTCCCAGTCGGCCAAGAGGCTGCCTATTCCAAAAAGACCTGACCGGACCCATCTCAGGAAAAGCAACTGTCCAGGCAGGACCCAAAAAAATTAATTAAGCTCTGCAGCACACCGATCCCTGCCTCCGGGATAGTCTCGCTCTGGAAACCCCGGCAAAGCAAGGACTAGAGCAGCTTACCTCATCATCATGAGCCACAGCAGGGAGCAGAGCGGCCTCCCTACATTCACCTGGAGAGAATAGGTAAGGTTGACAGGTGTCTCCCCGGACCTGTATTTTTAGAGCTATTGCTCACTTTAAGGAAGGGTTCTTTGTTTTAGAGACTTGCAGCTCTAGGGAACATAGTAGCCATCCTTTGTGCCTGAAGCTCCCTCTCTATTTCTGCTCCCTCCCAACCTTCTAATTCCTCCTGAAAACTGACCTCTTCCACCAGGCTGTTCCTAGCTCCTCACCCCCATCCAGGTCCTCCTTCTCCCCTTTAACTAAGCTAGCAACATCCACCTGCTGAGACTTCTCAACTTGATGATTGTATCCCTTTCCTGTTATCTAACCAAAATTTACCTTCCTGTAATCTTGTCAGAACAGTTCCGCTGACTTGGATTGGGCATTTTTACACACACCTTAAAGTGCTGGTCTTTCAATCTTCTGGGTTTAAAAGTCCACAAGTAAGTTCTGGATGCATTTTTCACACACACGCTGCCCTGAGGCAGTTCCTGGATGCATTCGTCACACAAACACTGCCCTGAGGCAGCCTAAAGTAGCCGCAGCTGTAGACGTGAGGGGCTGCCATGGAAACCAAGTGACCACAGCTGCCTGGAGCAAAGCAGTTTACTGGAAGAACTGTTTACACACAAACGTTCTGGGAGAAGTTCTATGCAGAGGTTCAAAGAGCCGGATGTTTAAGATCCGGGTGAGTGATTTAGACACACAGAAAGTTCAGGCTGTAACAGCAAGCATGCAGGAGAAATGCGTGTGTGTAAAAACACCCAGTGCTTCTGTTCATGCAGCCTGAAATTGCATTAGTCTTTTTTGCAGCTGCATCATGTATGTTGCTGACTCATGTCCAGTTTGTGATCAACCACAGTCCCTGATCTTTTTCACATGTGCTGCTGCCAAACCAGGCATCCCCCATCTTATACTGCACATTTATTTTTTCTTCTCCAAATGCAGAACTTTAAATTTATCTCAGTTTAATTCCATTTCATTCATTCTAGTTCTGTCTTCCAAGGTTTTAGCTATCCCTCCTGGTTTTATGTCCTCTGCAAACCTGATAAGTAATCCCTCCATTCCTTCAGTCATTAATAAAGATGTTGAATAGCACCGGACCTAGGTCAGAGCCCTACAGGACCCCACTCGATACAACCTTCCAGTTTAATGGTGTAAGCCCCTTGGTAAGGCTCTTTCTCTGTTTAATGATTATACAGCACAAGGTACATTATTTTCACTATAGAAATAATAACTAATAACAGAGGTCTTATTCTGAAAACCACAGCTCCAGGGAACATGATGGATGTCCCTAATTTCAGAATCCCTCAGTCCTGTAGCATCATTTATTTTTGAAATTTTTATTTGGCTACCCTAAGAGAGGATCCCCATGGGTAAACTTTCCATGGAGCATTTCCACACAGAACAGTAGACTCTCACCTTCCTGCATTTGTGTATCCATGCACATAAACATGGGAATGAATACCCAATAAACCTGGGTGTGCCGCTCCAGAAAAATGCGGAACTGTAGATCCGTGTTTGGGTTCACATGTAGCCAGTCATAGATGTGGGCCCTCAGAAGTGGGTGTGGGAGGGAGGGGCTTGGTGGAAGCAGGCTTCCACCTGGCTATAGTGAATCAGTGCAAACACTGAGTTTCCTGCTCTCAGCTGAATAGTTGATCCACGGATAGCAGAGAAATCTGCCTACACTGAATCACTGCTGGTTTGGTGGTAGAAAGCTCAGTCTCTTCTGAGCTGAGGATGCTGCTGGAAAACCAGGGCAAGGATCTGCTCATGCTCACTGTTGCAGAGTAATAACTGATTCACAATCAGTAAGGAAAAATGCAGCTGAAGGTTTAAAAACAGAACTTTTCTTAAGCTTTCCAGGCACAGATCCTTAGTTACATCTGACTAGTAGTAAGACAAAATGGAGACTAAGGGTATTTTCAGACGTTACGTGGTCAATGTCAACCACAGTCAATTCCCTGTGTTGGCTTGGCCCACGTAACGTCTGTTGGGGGGAACGGATGTTCCCCCCAGATGTTACCACGGCGGGGAATCACATTCACCACGCGAGCAGCTGAAGCGGCAGGGCTGGAGGCCATCACATGGTGAAGGCGATTCCCCACCGTGGTGACCCCCGCTGTCACGTCTGGACGGCAGCCACGGCCCGGGATCACCGCAGGGATTCCAGCCCGTGGCCATAGCGGGCGAGCGCTGCGGCCGCATTGGCCACGGCGGCCGCCCGTCTCCCGAGAGGGCGGGCGGCAGGGAGCATGGAGGGACGGGGCCGTGTGGCCACACGTTGCACCACGCGACCCCGCCCCCTCCCCGATTCCCCGCCGGGATCCCCCGGCACGTCTGTTAGGGTATGACGGGTCATCCCGGCAGGGGATTAATTAATTGATTTCGTGACGGGGTCAATTGGCCCCG
>QEPC01011901.1:9126964-9151926 GCA_003113815.1 Sphenodon punctatus | reverse complement strand
AGCAACCCCCCTCCCAGCAACCCCCCTGGCTTCCCTCCCAGCAGCCCTCCCTCCCAACAACCCTCCCAGCAGCCCCCGCTCCTAACAACCCCGCCAGCTACCCCCTAGAAACCCCCTCCCAGCAACCTCCCCCTTCAAAGGCTTCTCAGAGTGATGTGGGTGTGTTATCCCCAATGTTTTTATGTGCAAACTTATTCAAAGGGTTTACAGGGTGACCTGGGTGTGTTATCCCCAATGTTCTTATGTGCAATGTTGTTCAAAGGTTTCTGAGGTTGACTTTGGTGTTATTCCCCATAAAAAGGAAACAAAACCCAAAAGACAAATAGAAAAATAAAAGTTGGTTGAAATGGTAGGGAATCACTGTTAGTTATTACCGGTTTGATGAGACACTTAAAACATCAGTTTCTCCTCATAGTGAGCCTTGGCTCTTTTTTTTCACACTGCTAGGGAGAAATGGGACTAGTGGGAGAGAGACCTTGGATGGGACCTTAGTAAGAGGACTCTCTATCCCCCAGTGGCAGGGCTTCACGCAGCAGCAAGGAGTTCACAGGGTTAACTAATGTAATCTCCCTGCAATGTTAACTCTGAGAACTCCTTGCTGCTGGGTTAAGCTAAACCACTGGCTTAACAGATGGGTTGGCTCCGCCTACCATTGTGGCTCCACCTACTGTTGGCTTTGCTCTGCCCACTTCTGGCCCTGCCCGCTGACCCACAGGTTTGCATAAATTAGTATAAAATTGCAGATGTAAATTTCATGCAAATGTTTGTCCTCTTTTCTGCTGATGCGTCAGTGGTCACCCTAATATAGACTGTCAGGACAAGGGCTTGTCTGGCTTATGAGAGAGGTTATTGTATGGATATGAGAGCCTTGAACTTTTTAAGATTTCTTTTTTTTTTCCAGCCCAGCCTCATAGTTAAGCAATGGACTATTTTGAATTTTCATATATGCATATATGCAAAGTGTATGCAAATTATGCTCCACGTTGTCCCACATTTTGAGAGTCACTGTTCCTCATTTCAGAGTTCAGGGTGGATGATCTCACTGTCACTCATTTCAAGGTTAATAGAAATGTTACAGAATAACATTCAATGGTACAATATTTTAGATCAAGTTCAAATTGCTTAGGTTAGTAATCACTGGCCTTTCATCCTTTAAAACGGAAGCCTCACAATTTAGCCAACAAAGTACTAATATGGTCAACCAATACATAAAAGATAACTTCACAAAAAATATAATAAAATCAAAACTAAACACAATGATAAAAAGCCTTGCAGACTTTTTACAAATAAAAAAACACCAATAATTTTTATCCTCAGCACATAGATTGATGTATCAATTTTCCCCTCAGTGCAGCCTCTGCTAGAGCAAAGAGTCATCTTATTTAGCTTATTTAGGACAGCACTGGGTCCCCAGTGGCAGTTGGCACCAGTACAAAGCCCATTAAAGTCAACTGGCAGCTCTTCAACGGAATTAGGACAGCAACATGGTCCTAGTAGATGTCTCCTTGGACTAAGATTCAGGCAACCTGGTGTGAGGCCTGCAACTTGACCCCAGCCCGATGGTAACCAACTGGTCTGCTTGGAGCCAGGCCGGCTTCCCTAGCCGCAGGAAGCCCTGCCCATAACAGAGTGTCTTAAAATGGCCATGTTGGAAAGGAGCAGGGGAATCATTTCTGATGTAGCCCCACCCCCTTATTTTATTTTATTTATTTATTTATTTATTTACATTTTTTAGTCGCTCCCTCATGCCATGGCATCTCGGGGCGACTTATGAAGCACTAAGCTGCCCAGAGGCATCAGGCCTAGACTCAGAAGAGCCTGGTCCAACTCAGGCTCAAATCTCTAGACCTGGGTTCTGTTGCCTGGGTTTTGGTTCTTGGGTTGCAACTCTCCTTAGCCACTAGACTACCCTTCTCCCAGGGAAGAAGAGAAGGGAGTGGGAAGTGGAACAAGGATGCCGGAAGAATTGAGTTTGAGGAAGGCAAGGATGTAACCATGCCCTGTTGTGACCACGCCCCTTTCCCATCATCATCACATCATGATGCTGATTTATTACTCTTTTTCTTAAATCCTATCTAAGGGGTCACCAGCTTAGACCCCACAGAATCTTTTCTTTGTAAGTTGTTTGGAGTCCCCTAGGCTGATACTTGTCCATGGCTGGTGTCAGTCTAGAAAATAAACCAGCCTATTGGTTTTGACATTCAGCCTTGTGTCTGAAAAGTCCGTTGTCTTTCCTCCAGGGGACAAGGTCACTGGCTTGGCATTAGGAGTCCATCATATTGGTGCTGTTGACTCTGTGATCAGACTCACCTCCTAGAATACATAGCAGGTTCTGCGGGACCCGGGACCGAGTTTGCAGGGACCCAGGCCTTGTGTCACTAGCCTCCTCCCCTCCCTTTGTTGGCAGGGGTCGCTAGATGAGCCCACTTGAGGGGGCAGCACTACCACCTCCCTCTAAAAAATGTGCAGCCCCGGTTTTGCACACCTTAAAGAGTCCTGGGTGTGCAGGGCCACAGTGGGTGTCTTTAGACACAACAAAGATCAGGTGTCAAAACCCCTAAGCGCGTGTTTGGGCGTTGTGTGTCAGCACCATAACAATCCCAGCACCAATTTGACCACCCACTGAACACGCAATGTGAACACCACTGCATCACAGGAACAATTTGTGTGTTCCAGTTGGACACGTGGTCAACATTGTGTCCAATGCTATCGCGTGGCATGTTAGCAAGTACAACACAGGGAACGAGGCAGAAGCACTTGGGTGCTGAGATCCGGCGGCGAGCAAAACGCCGATTTGACCCAAGATGGGCTGTGTGTCTAAGCAGCGCCACATGGTGAACACCGGGCCAAACCAGTTTTCATATGAAGGTGAAAATGCACATTCAGACGCCCGTTGATGTTATGTCTAAAGACACCCACACTCTGCCACCCTCGAGGGCTCTGGTCTTGGTTGTTCCGTGTGAGACTCCACTGACTTTAAGCGAATTAATTTTCATATATCTGTTTTGCTTAATGGTATAAATCGTGCTGTCCTGGCCACTATTTCCTCCTCCCTCAATGCTGCCGTGAGCCGTTTGTAGTATAATATTATTTCTCGTCACAGAGCTTGCTCTATGGTAGCTGCTAATATGACCTCCTCGTTTTGTAATAAATCCCTCCCCTAGACTCAGGGAGCTGGCCTCGCTTTCTCAACAGGACACAGCTGCTCCACCACTTGGAAAAAGTGGGGGCAACTGGGGTAACCCTGACATGTTGAATATCCCTAGATATTCAATATTCAATAGATTGAATATCCCTAGATTGACATGTTGAATAACCCTGACATGTTGAATATCCCTAGATTGAATATCCCTAGATATTCAATATTCAATAGACTGAATATCCCTAGATTGGCATGTTGAATAACCCTGACATGTTGAATATCCCTAGAATATCCCTAGATTATCCCTGGATAAAATGATAGCACAGGATAATGAAGCAACAAAATGAGATCATCTGTCCCTAGTTAGGAGGCAGCGCCTGAGAAAGTTTTGTCTAGTAAACAGGTTATAAATTCAGCCTGCTGAACAAAGCATGGCTGACCTGGATCTGCGAGTGCTTTGCCTCAGAAGGAACTACATCAGGAGGCGGCCAGACTCTGCGTGTCTTACATAACCCCACAGTCGATGAGGCAGTCGAGATTAAGAACATGGTATGCACTCTGGGGTACTCCACAAGGCTAATACAACAGCAGCAGTGCCCAGGGGACACAGAGGATTTCTGCATCCTTCTACGGCACGTGACTCACCAGCCACTAAACGGGCACAGCTGGGGGGTCAGTTCCGTGTGCGCCACACGGAGCGCCCACGCACATCCAGTGAGAGGGAGAGGAATCAAACTGGCCAGGGATGCGGGTGTGATGGGTGTGCGCTCCTACCCACATACTGTTTGACCTGCCCCTGGATTTCCCCCTGATGCTCCATGCATGGGCATGGGTGGGTCAGGTGAGCATGAGCCCATCCATTCAGATGTGGGGCGATGGGTGGACCTCCATGGACACATCTCATCTAAAAATGGGCATCTTGGCAGCCATGTTTTTCTCCTGATACTGAACTTGAATGTGCACTCTCTCAATAATGTTAATGGTTATTCAGGCCATCACCCCTGTGTTAATTATCCTTATGTGCAGTTGGTTAAAAGCTGCCAGGGAACTACATGGAGGAGGTAGGAGAATACCCAGTGCTTTACTGTAGGAGGAGGAATGGTCAGTATCAGTCAGAATGCTCCCCCAACCACCTTCTCCGTTGCTGCCCCGCACGCCTGGAACTCCCTCCCTGCCCTCGTCCGCCTTGCTCCCACCCTTCACACCTTCAAGTCCCTCCTCAAAACCCACCTCTTCCACTCCGCCCTTCCTAACTCCTGCTAAGCATCCCCACCCAGGATTATCCCCTGCAAACTCCCAATTTACTGTAACCAAGCCAAGAACGTGTATCTGAGCTCTCGCATCCTCATGAATGTCGCATCCCTTGTCTCTCCCTCTGTTCCATCTTCCCTGTCTCCCCTCCCCCTGTCTTTAGATTGTAAGCTCTCGGGCAGGGACCATGTCTATCTTATTTTTTGTAAAGCGCCAGGTACATCACTGGCGCTATATAAATAGAAGAAGGAGGAGGAGGAGGAGGAGGTGGTGGTGGTGGTGTCTGTGCATTTGTAGATGAGAGAGCTTTCTACTGCTGCTTCAAAATGTGGCTCAGGGAACACCCACACCCACACACACACCCACACACACACAGGTGGGAATCAGAAGCTCCTCTCTGGATCGGAAGACGTCCAGACGCTGTTGGAAACAGCGGCACTGGGTAACTCCCAGAAGCTTTGAGATGCAGACTAGGTAAGTCCTCGATAATCAAGATCTTCTTACCTAGTCCACGTCTCAGAAGTTCTGGGAGTCACCCAGCGTTTGCTGTTTCCAATCGTGTCCAGGCAACTTCCAATCCAGAGGAAGCTCGCCCATCTAAAAACGCCCATCATGTAGGCATAAAGCCTCCATTTCTCCATCTTGGATCTGGCCACAGAACGAAACTAGGGTCCATCCTGGATTAGTTAGAGAGCAATGGTACGATCCACTCGCTTCCTGCCAGGGTCCAGCTGAAAATCATAGAATCATAAGAATTGGACGGTACCTCAGAGGGCATCTAGTCCACCCTCCTGCTCAGTGCAGGGAATCCACAGCCACAGCATCCCTGAGAGGTGGGCGTCCAGCCTCTGTTTGGGAACCTCCAGCGAAGGAGAGTCCACCACCGCCCCTAGGCAATTTGTTCCACTGTTGAACAGCTCTTTCTGTTAGGAAGTTCTTCCTAATGTTTAACCGAAATCTACTTTCTTGTAATTTGAGCCTTTCTAGTCCTTTCCTTCAGGGGCAATTATTTCTAGTCCTGCCTTCAGGGGCAAGAGAGAACAAGTCTTGGCCATCCTCTCTGTGACAGCCCTTCCCTTAGTAGTGGAAGACCACTATCATGTCTCCCCTTAGGCTTCTCTTCTCTAGGCTAAACATACCCAGCTCCTTCAACCTTTCCTCACAGGACTTGGTTTCCAGACCCCTGAGCATCTTTGTCATTCTCCTCTGAACTTGTTCCAATTTGTTGATGTCCTTCTTAAAGTACGGTTGTGACGGGGAGGAGGGATAAAGGGAACCACGGACCTAGCAACCCCCGCACGACACACCCGCCTTGAACAAGTCTCCCGGAGGAGAACGGTGCACACAGACTTGTCAGTGAAAAAAAGACCCCTCAGGTTGTTGGGTGGCCAAGGTCCTAATAAGGACGGGGCCGTGTCATCATAGGGGTATGGCACGTAGCAAGCTGTGTGTGCAGCCCTTCTGCTACCCCCCAAGGGGGCAACAGCCCCTGCTCGTTCCCACTCGCTCTTCCAAACAGACGTGCTGGGCTTAGTACACCACGTGATAGGAGAGTAGTGACCGGGACGGGGAAAGTACCCGAGGAAGGGAGTGGGGACAGGGGGAGAACCCCACACCCGAAAAGGGGGGGAGGTATGGAGTGTTCTAAGGAGGGAGACCCACGAAACAGCAAGGGCTTGTGCCCACACCAACGCTCCTCTGACTCCCACGCCCCCCACCTTCTACTTACTACAATCACACACACAGACACTCACCTGACACACTCCATTGAAGCCTCCACTCGCTCTCTCTATGGTTATTGGTTCTGGTTCTCACAACGCTCTCGCTCCTAGGGGCCAGCCTCACAGTTCACTGATCGCCGGCACTGAAGACTCTGGCTGCCCGCCTTAAACCTCCTAAGCCCTGCCCCCTCTGCGTGCCTGCAAGCGTGCAGAGCGGCGGGGTGCCGGTTCTGGTCCCTCCCCTTGTATCCGTGCGGGGCTCGGGGATGCCGCGTTAGCTGGGGCCGGTCTTAGTGCTTCTCCTGTTCTCTCGTCTGCTGATCTGCTCGGGGAATGTCTTCTAGGGAAACCCTGGTTTGGGAGGCTCGGCCGCCCTCTCACTCTTGGGGTATGTTGGCGGCCGCTTCTCCCCCTTCCCCGCACCCAACTCCTGACAGCGGTGCCCTGAACTGGAGACAGTACTCCAGATGAGATCTGACCAACACAGAATAGAGTGGAACTACTACTTCTCATGACTTGGAAACGACGCTTCTGTTAATGCCGTCAAAAATTGCATTAACCTTTTGTGTGGCTGCCTCACACTGCTGACTCGTGTTCAGTTTGTGATCAACTACAATCCCCGGATCCTTTTCACATGTATTGCTGCCAAGCCAGGGACAACCCCGCCGCCCCCCTGTCCCCATCCTGTATTTGTACAATTGATTTTTCTTACCTAAATGCAGAACTTTACATTTATCTCTGTTGAACGTCATTTTGTTAGTTTCAGCCCAGTTTTCCAACTTATCAAGATGATTTTGAATTTTATTTCTGGCTTCTAAGACCCTCCATAAGTAGGGTGCAGCCCTGAGGGACGTGCCCTCTGGGCAGCAGTTGAAGTGCGCCGCCAAAGGGCGACGGGGTGTTAACGGGCAGAGGCAGTGGAGGCAGCCAGCCTATTTCGACATGACCTGACAAGCTGCAAGAAGGACCCCCCGCCAGATGTCATCTTGGTGGGAGACTTACCTGGACTGCCTGTTGCTGCCATAGTTATGCCTCCTTTGGACCCTTGGGGCTGTTTCATCTAGAGGGGGTGAGGGGGCGGGATTAGCTCTCCCAGTGGGACCCCCGACTGGGCAGGGTTTGAAAGCAAGCCCCAGAGGGAGTGGCACAGAGGAAGGGGGGGGGGGTGTTGATGCAGGTGATAGGGAGGTCTTTATAGTGTTTTTATTTGGGACCTCTGCAGAGGTGAAGATTAGATGGGTGGGGGGAAGACTAGAGGTTTTGACTTTTATTCTCCCATGGGGGTGGGGGGAGTGATAGGGGATGGGGACAGCATTGGGGTTGGAGGAGATGGCTCCTCCCTGGTGTGAGGAGGGAGTGTAATCTCGGTAATGGGGAATGGGTTAGGGTGGAAGGTGCACTCTCCCCCGGTGTGAGGGGGGGAAGAGACACTAGGGAGTGAAATTGTGATCTGGAGGGTGAGGTATCTCCCTCGCTGACAGAGTGGAGTAGGGGGGGGGGGGGGGGGCGTAGCCATTATTTTTAGGGATTCATGGTCTGTTAGGAGGTATCTAGTGAAGGTTCTGTCAGGCATTGAGGGCCTCCATCTTGTGATTGATTTGGCAGGAGACAAGTTAGAGGTGTTGCTTGTATACCGTGCACCTACCTGTACAGTTTGATCCCTACACGCTCTGACAGAGATGGTGTCGGGCCTAGTGTTGCAGTCCCCCAAGACATTAGTCTTGGGGGACTTCAACATTCACCCTGACGCCATGCTCGGAGGAGCAGAGCGTGAGTTCATGGCCACCATGGACCTGTCCCAAATGGTCAGCGGCCAGACACATGATGGAGGACATACCCTGAATCAGATTTTCTGCACTGGCCTTGAGGTGGGGGATCCATTAGTGGGGAAGGTGTCAGCGGTCCCTGTGTCATGGATGGATCAATAGCTCATACAGGCCTGTCTCCTGGCACATGTCTGCCCACGGAGGGGTGTGGAACCAGTTTGGTTGGTCCATCCCCGGAGATTGATGGAACCAGAGAGGTTCTGGACTGCTCTGGGGGAGTTGCCCGCTGATCTTGTCAACCGGACGCTCGATGGCTTCGTCGAGTTTTGGAATACCTTGCTGACTGGGGCCATTGATCAGATGGCTCCCAAGCGTACGCTCCCTCGGCTTTGACATTGCAGAGCCCCTTCATTCACTGAGGCACTGCGGTTGCTGAAGCATGATGGGTGGCAGTTGGAGCAACGGTGGCGATGGTCTCATGCTGAAGCTGCCCGGTTGCATCATAGAACTGGTTTACAAGCCAATGCGGTAGCTGTGCGGGCAGCAAAGAAGGATTTCTTTTCTGCCCTCATTGTGTCAGCTAAATCTCATCCAACAGATCTTTTCCAGGTAATGAGGGGGCTGGTTGGTCCGGCCTCCCTCCGCCTGGACGTGGAATCTTCTAGTGACCACTGTGACGCATTTGTTGATTATTTTGCTGATAAAATACCTCAAATTCACCACGATTTTGACACCTCGCTTATTACAATGGGGAAGCCAGAGGCTGGGGAAGCCCCGCCTTGTCCAATTTCAGCACATTTCACTCGCTGGTGAGGATGCCCTTGGGGTGGTTAGAGCCACTTTTTGTGAATTAGATTCATGCCCTTCCTGGCTAGTTAAGGCCTGCCGGAAGACACTGGGACCATTGCTGGCTGAGGTGGTTAATGCCTCCCTTCGGGAGAGCAGGGTGCCAGGCTTCCTCAAGGAGGCAGTGGTTTGGCCCCTGCTCTAAAAGCCATATTTGGACATTGATGCCCTTGCCAGTTATCGGCCTGTCTCTAACCTTCCCTTTTTAGGGAAAGTTATTGAACGAGTAGTGGCTTGGCAGCTTCAGGAGCATCAGGACCAACTCAGTTTTCTGGATCCCTCACAGTACGGCTTTCATCTGGGTTATGGCACTGAGACTTATTATTATTATTAGACATTTATAGACCAGGGCCATTCAACCCTATTGATTTTGTTAGATCTATGGGCTGCTTTTGATATTGTTGACCACAAGTTGTTGGTGACGCATCCGCGGGACCAAGGAGAGATTAGCAGGACTGTTCTTTAATGGTTCCGTTCATTCCTCTCAGGGAGAACCCAGTGGGTGGTGCTTGGAGAACATTTTTCACCTCCCCAGGACCTCTCATGTGGAGTTCTGCAGGGTTTTATTCTTTCCCCTCTCCTGTTCGATGTGTATATGCAGTCGCTGGGCGAGATCGTCCGGAGTACTGGAGTTCAGTGCCATCAATATGCTAATGACACCCAACTCTGTCTCTCCTTTTCATTGAACCCAGGCCCTGCAGTCTCGGTGCTTACACAATGTCTGGTGGCTGTGGGAAACTGGATGTGGACGAGTCGACTGAGGCTGAATCCCAACAAGATGGAGGTGATGTTATTGGGGAAGGCAATGAACGTGGCATCCCCCATCATTGATGGGGTCCACCCCCTGTTGGGACCTCAGGTCAAGAGTCTGGGAGTGTGCCTTGACTCGCGGCTCCGCCTAGATGCCCAGGTTGGGGCTGTGGCGAGGAACGCTTTTTGCCAATTACATCTAGTGTCATATATCTCGGACTCTGATCTGGCCACTATCATTCATGTTTTCATTACCTCAAGATTGGACTATTGTAACACACTCTATGTGGGGCTACCCATGGTGACGGTTCAGAGACTGCAGCTGGTGCAGAATGTGGTGGCCCACCTCCTTATGGGGAAGGCTCACCAGGAGCATATTACACCAGTGCTCTGTTCTCTGAACTGGCTGCCTACAGTCTTCCAGGTCTGATTGAAGGTGCTGATTCTTACCTAGAATAAGCCCTTACATGGCTTGGGCCCTACCTATCTGCAGGACCGCCTCACTCCCCATGCCCTTGACTGGCTCCTGTGATCATCTGGGAGGGCCCTTCTTGAGGTACCCCGAATAGGGGGGCTACTATAGAGAGGGCATTCTCGGTGGCTGCTCCACAGCTGCAGGATCAGCCCCAGGCATGTACCACATGTGCAGCTGCACATGGCCCCGCACCAACTGGGGCTCCGCGCCTGCCTGACTGAGAGGCAGGCTGCAGTCAGCTTCTCCCCCAACAAGTTCTTCTACCTCCCCTTGCTCTGGTCCCCATCCCTCACCTGCCTCTGCCTGCTAGTAGTGCTGCAGCTGCAGCAGGAACACATCGGGCAGGGAGATAAAGCTGTTTGTTTACAAACAACTCCTCCCCATGTGAGTGATCAGAAGGTTGTTGCTGCTTGTAAAGATGGTTCTTCAAGATAGCTCCTAACAACTGGGTTGTGCATGCTCACCATATTCAAATAATAGATCGTGATGGTCTCAACCTCTTTTAGTATATAAAGCACTCCCCCCCTTCAGAATGACAGTTCCTTCCAACCCTTTCTAGGAATATAAGAATATTCCATGCGGGGCTGGAAGTTTGGGTGTTCTGAGAATGTTAAGAGCCATCTCGAAGAACCTTGTTTACAAGGCAGCAACCTTCTGTTCCTCTTCATGTGGCTTCTCACAGGCCGTTTTTACATGGCTTCGCTAGGTGGGGAGTCCTTGGGCATGCCAGTACATGGGCAGGGTGTGCACGTCCACACATGCATGGACAGTGCTTCTGGACTGGTCACACCATGTGCGTGCACAAGGCAGCACCGGCAGCAAGCAGCAACAGGCTGGCTAAGCTCACTCCCCTCCCCTAGTAAGGCAGCAGACGCAGTCAGCCTCTCTGTGCCTGCCTCACTGCCTGCCCGACTGCCCCTGCAGGAGTGGTCGTAGATGCTCGGCTGGGGAGGTGGGGGGGGAGCATTGGGAGGCCATGCTTGTCTATGGCTGCTCGGCTGAGTGCCAGGTAAGACAGCCAAGGGGTGCCGAACGGGGGGGGGGGGCGAAGCATGGGGAGGCCATGCTTCTCCATGGCTGCTCGGAGGGGTGGAAAATGGGAATCCTTCCTTCCCATTTGCATAATTAGGTGGCGCAAATTAGGCCCCGCACCAAGACTTTGCACATGGCCTCACAAACCCTGGGGCCAGCCCTGCACGGCTGTGGAACTCCCTCCCCGTGGAGACCTGGGTGGCCCCGGATCTTCCTTCGTTTTGGCGCCAGTGTAAGACCTGGCTGCTCCATCTGGCCTTTGGCGAGGGGGAGGAGTGAGGGTGGGTTGCTTAGGGGGATGGGGTGGGGTGTTTTAATTATGGGGGAGGTGATGCTCCCTTTTTACTTACTGTTTTATCTTGGTTTTGTTGTTGTTTTATATACGTTTTTATTCTTGTAAGCCACTCTGGGCTGCCTATGGCAGGAGGGGCGGGGTACTAAATTTGATAAATAAATAAAATAATTCAATTTCAATGTTATTGTTTAGCAAATAGCCATAACAACTTAAAAACGGTACAATATGCAACAAAAAAAAGAGCTTTCCATTCCACTGCGCAAAACTGTATATTTTAAAACTATAACACATCTCTCAGCATTATTAGTGCCAAATAGTTGGATAAGAAAGATTTGATACCATTTAGACTTCCCTTACCCTGCCCAGGGTGAAGCAATGGCCCCAGATTCCTGGGCCCTACATAACTTATAAGTGCTCATTACCAATTCTTAGGTAGGGCACATATGAGCGATCGATCACTTAATATATGAGACAACTAAAGCGGCCCTTGCTGGCAACACCCCTTAGATTTGAACAATCCGCTCACACATATTCCAATAGGCGAATACATAGATTTGCTACAAAGCCCCGTAGACTTTACTATTTCTTCATACTCTTACTTCGCTGGGTTTTTTGGGGGGGGGGGGGTGGGGAGTTCAAGCTGTTGCTTCCTATGTAGTTCCATATTAAAAATCCGTAGGGCAGCCAAATAAAATAAATAATAAATAAAATAAGGTGTTAGTTATCCCACCCAGATTTGTGTCATCCGCACATTTAATAAGCACTCTCTCTACTCCCTCATCCAAGTCATTAATAAAGATGTTGAACAGTACCCGGTTCAGAACAGAATCCTGCGGCATCCCACTCAACACCTCCCTCCAGATTGATGAGGAGCCATTGATGAGCACTCTTTGAGTGAAGTTCTTTAACCAACTTTAAATCCACCTAATGATATTATTATTTAGCCCACATTTTACCAGCTTGTCAGCAAGGATATCATGGGACACTGTGTCAAATGCCTTGCTGAAATCAAGATATATTACGTCCATGGTATTCCCATGATTTACTAAACTAGTAACTCAATCAAAAAAGGAGATAAGATTAGTCTGGCATGATTACGCCAGATTACCTGACCCCGAGCTACCTTTGGCAGAAGGGGACGGGGGAAATCCATGCTGGCTTCTAGTAATCACTGCATTGTTTTCTAGATGCTGAAAGCTGTAAAACAGTAAGTGGCCTTGGGATAAAGCCCCAAACAAAGCTTGTCATTTTGATACATTGGGTCCAGTGGTAAGAACGGACAGTCTTAGAAAAGAGGGTGTTTTATTAATATGTATAAATAATGTATCATTTGGTTTCTAACCAATCATCTCTGATATGTATGCATAATGTAACCATTTGTTTCTAACCAGTCATCCCTGATCTTTATGGTTCTTTGTCTTAAATCCTATATAAGGGGTCACCAGCTTGGACCCCAGAAACTCTTTCCTTTGTAAGCTCTTCAGAGTCCCCTAGGCTGATACTTGTCCGCGGCTAGCATCAGTCTAAAAAATAGACCTATTTGTCTTGGCCTTCATCCTCATGTCTGGAAGTATGTTGTCTTTCCCCCAGGGGCAAGTTTACTGGCTTGACCTTAGGAATCCAACAACCACCACCTCCCCTTGTGCCTCCCTCCCAGCACCCATGAGTGGGATGTTCTTTAACATGAGGCGGGAGTCCCATCCATGACTGGCAGCTGCTGTCTCTTCCCTCAGTGGGGCCGGAGGCTGAGAGTGGTCATAAAGGGAGAGCAGAACCACCCCTCATAGGCTATGCTTGAAAAGGGGAGGACATGGTATGGCATGCGAGAGGAGAGGGATTCGGGCACGGGAGGTCAAGTATTCCTTTCAACAAGACCGGCCTTACCACAGAATGACCTGGGACAACTGCCCCAGGCCTGCTATTTTCTCTACTTCCAGGGGTCGCACAATGGCCCTTGCTTGCACCTCTCTCACCTGATTCCCTCCCAACAGATTCCCAAACCCAACCACCTCTAGAACCATGTGAAGGGTGTCCCTAACAGGGACAGGGTGGGGTCACCAGGGGCCCCACATGTTATCCTTGCCACAGACCTCACAAATTCCAAGGCCCTGCCCTTTCAAGTTCATTGGTCAGTTCTTGGGCTGTATCTCCCGGCCCCCCCTCACTGCCTTCAGCATTTTTCCCAGCATCTCAGGTACTTGAAACCATTATTCACACAAACCTTGCTATGAAACCCAGAGCTACTTATGCCAAACTCTAAAGGAATATGCTGGGGAGAAGGCGAAAAAAAGCATCCTTCATTCTGAGCCCCACGGAGCAACATAAAAGTATCGCGGACACGTCATTGGGTCAATTCTTTCCCTATCACTTAGATTAGTATGTAACATGCACTGGGGAAATGGTCTCCCTCATAGTAACGACCACGAGTGCACTGGGACCCTTCTTTTCCTTCACTTTCAAAAGAGAGGGAAAGCAAGAAGAGAAAGGACTGCCAGCCACAGCAATTAAAATACACAACTACTGGTGGGAAGTTAAAAGTAAATGGGTGTTTAATCTCCCTAGGGAAATATTTATGATGTGGACCGGGATGTATTTGCTGAATATTTCCCTAATTCAAACAAATCAAGTTAAAATTACAGACTAGGCCGACTGTCACTCCCCTGAAATCCTTCCATTCAGAAAAGGCAAATAAAGAATGGTAAGTTTGCTTGTCCTTCGCCTTTCGACTAGGAACACGGCTGACATTGATGGTGCGGTGAAAGGCATGAGTATTTAGCTACTTGAAGAAATTCATATACCAGAGTGTCCTCTAAATTGCTGTAATTATGTTCGCCACATACGTTGCTGTTAGCAACTGTAAAAAAATAAGTAAATTAAAAAATCCCCAAACCTTATATTACTGGTTTGAGTTGGGAGGGGGTGGTCACTGTGTTGAATGCTGTAGAGCTGCAGCTATTTGATGACATTTGAAAATAAAGTAATTTTTTTGTTTCAGAAAATAAACATTTATTCCAAGGTATTAAGAGAGGGTTCATTGCAAACGCAGTCCTTGAAAGCCAACGCGGTTAAAAGTAAGTGCTGAAGTGTATTATATAAAGTCAGACAATGCTTTTTTAGAATATTGTACTTCCCAATTAGTCATTATTTAAACAGCTTCCAAACTTCTGATAGGGATGTGCTAGGATTCTTCTTACATTTCAATTTGGGCTGAAATAATAATAAATAAGAGTAATACTTTTATAGCCCACCCACCCACCCCTGCCTTACATGGCACTTGGAGCGCTGCACAAAAAAAGTAAAACCATATAAATACTATACTGTTCTTTGGGAGATCAAAGACTGTTCTCAGCTCAGGAAAAACTTTCTTTGTATACAAGAGCAAGGGATATGGCACTCCAGCATGACCTGCCCTTGGCTAGAGCCTCTCCGTTAGCTCCAAGCTATCTGTTGTGGAAAATCCAGTTGGGTATGGCTTCCTATTTCTCTTTGGATCTCCCCCCCACCCCCCACCGTATAGAAATGCACTAACCCAACTCCACTTGGAGAATTCCCCTACAACAATGGTGGAGAGTCATTATCGTAGCATTCCCAAGCCTGGGCGAAAGTGTTCCTTCTGTAAAACAATTCTTGAGGACTTGATACACTATATTTTGGAGTGTCCACTTTATGATGCTATTCAGTCTAAATATCTTTACCCATTTCCACCTTGCTTGAGGTATTTTTCGAGCCAGGAAAAAATGATATGACTGCTGTAACAGACAAATACATCTATTAAGAGATTGGCTGCATTTGCCTTTCGAGCAGAGGGTAGGTGACACTCCCTTGCGATGCTCACCTAAGATTCCAAAAAGGGAGGGCAAAGTACAATGAGGACCCCCCCCCCAGTGGATCCTAAAAGCACCTAGAAAACAAATACTTTTTCAGATGCTTTTTAAAGGTATGGAGGAAGGAACTGAGACGAACATCGGGGGGGAGCAAGTTCCACACTGAGGGGAAGACCCAATTGCCTAGCAACTTCAAATGCCTCAGAGAAAAAAGAGGGGACTAACTAGAAGCAGGAGGCAAGTAGGGCTCTCTCTCTCTACCCGGCTCAGCTACAGAAAGGATTGTGCCTGGCCAGGAATAAACCTGTGGAATGTGGCAGGGAGGAATCATGCCTGGAGGCCATTATCATGCGAGACCAAGAGGAGCCCGAGGTGAGGACTGTGGAGGCAGTCGGACAAGGGGTCTGTTAGTATTGGACATGTAGGATATGGACTGTGCTTACGTGAACTATAAATGATGATAAATCACTGTAAATAAAGGACATGTTATGACAAAGATCCTGCAGGGGCTGGCCTTGTTGGGATGCTGATTCTGTAAAGACTTATCCCCAAGGGCCATCCTGCTACAGAAGTGGTGGAGAATGTGGGCACATTCCAACTGGACTGTCCTCACATGCCAAGGAAGAGGGGGTGAGCTTGCTGCAAAAGCGAGCAGGATAAGGAGAGACTTTGCTAGTGCTTAGATGAACTGGGGGGTCTATGCAGAGCAAGAGACCCAGCACTTCCAGGAACATCTGCAGAGGTGTATGGAGCAAGAGGTCTGGTGCTTCTGGGAGCAGATGTGATGAGTGGCACAGGAGAAGCTGGTTGGGATGGAGGCAAGGCCCAGGTACTCAGAGATGGCACCAGCAAGAGACTTCAGTGGCACATGCAGATCAGGTCTCACACCACAAGACTGAGGTACCAGAGATCCCTGAGGAGGAGTGGCTCCATGAGAACATGTTATTGTTGCTGTTACCCCAAGATTCTCCCAGGAATTAGCTCCACCATGGGGTCAAGGATCTCCGTAGGAAAGCTTAAGTTTCCTCACCAAAAAGTCACAATAGACAATTATGACTAAATTCTACAATTTATTGTCCTGCCAAACTGGCTTACACACTACTATAAAAGCACTACAGACGCACACAAAAAAGGTTATCGATTACAAAAGATATATATTCTTGGAGAATATATCACACCACACAGATATCGCAGGTCCCAAAAAGTTGTCCAGGGTCTGTGGGGAAGATAAGATGTTAGCTTGCTGCTATGTTGGAGACTTGATAAGAATTAAAGAAAAAATAATAAATATAAAAGATAGAAAAAAGAAAAATATAAAACAAGATTGTCCAGAGGTTGAGGAATGGCCCCTCAACAGGCAAAGAGCATGGAAGCTTCAAAAATGGAGGAAAAAGACAGAGAAGCACTTGTGGAACTCTGCCCACAAGACTGAGTAAAAAAGATTAAAAGGAAACAGTCCCATCTGGGACCAATACAGTGCTTCCCAAAAGAAAAGAAAAGAAAAGTTGGCAATTAGGGACAAACATTTAGAGAAAAGTAGGAATTGCACTTTTCTCGGGCAAATGGAGGGAAATCCAAACTGGGAACAAATAAAAATAAAATAAAAAGGTAGGAATTGCCCTTTTACCAGGCAAAAGATTAGAAAATCCCAACTGGGAATTAAAATAGCTTTAAAAAGAGTAAAGAAAACAAAACAAAACAAAAAGAATTAACATTTTAGGACAAAAAGAGAAAATAAAACAAAATGGTTTGAAAAGAGTGAAAAATTAAATAAAAATAAAAGAAACAACTTAAAAGCTGTAAAAATCAAATAAAATGTCTTTACAAGAGCAAAAGAGGAAAGTAAAAGCTTAAGAAGCTTTAAAATAACTTTAAAAGGGAAAAGAAAAGACTTAGGAAAGACATAAAAGTAAAGAATTAAATCAAAGGCAAAAAAAAGACTAAGTCCCTTCAGGCCTTTGCCTTTCAGCAAGTCTCCATAGCAAGCAAGATCTTCCTTCAGTGTCTACAATATCCTGCCAGTTTCATAGGATTTCTGAGTGTCTTACAATATGGCTGCCATGTGTTCCTCCAATCATAGACAAACAGGTCAGGGGTCCAGCAATCAGAATGAAGTTTGCCTCTTGCCAAGTGATGATGCTAAAGAAAGATGTTTTTGGTTTCCATGTCTCCACAGTCATATCTTCTTCATGGTTATTTTGACTTCACCCCTCCTTACTTTTATGAACCAAGACAATGCTAACTTTTTACCGGTCCTGATCTTTGTCCCACTTCAATAGAGTCTATTAGCTCAGTAGAGCTCTATGAAACCCAATGGAGTCTATTAGCTTTACTGAAGTTTTTTAAAATTCTATTAATTCTACATAATTTCATATAGGAATTCTTTTCAGGAAGTTGTTGAAGAACATGTGCTATATCTGCCTTGGTTCTACTCACTTTAGAAAGAAATTTCTAGAGCAACACTGATTTATAAGATATTTTCTCATTAAGACACAATTCAAAGGAACAATTATTTATTCCTCTGAATGGTTTTATTTAGGTATAATTTGAAGTCAAATTCACTAATTAAATACATTATTCTTAATGTCTTTAGTCTCTAATTTCTCCCCTAGATTTCCTAATCTATACAGAATTCTTTCATTAAAATATCTTAAAACAATTTGGATTTTACATTGGGAAATATGTTGATTAATAGTACTTCAATTGACAACCTTTAAAACCCTTATTTAGCTTAAAATTAAGCCTATTTCAGTAGTTGAGATATGACTGAAACAATAAAGCACCTTTTTGCAGGCTGCCGGTGTTTCTCTGCTATCAATATTGCAGCTTCATTATTAGTTGAAAACAAGTTTTTAACTCCTTTAATGTTATGAGAAACTGTTTTGACCCAAACTTGCAAAAAGACCTTGGATTCCCCCAGAAACCAACGTGTTATCAGTGTCTCTTCTAATTCCTTTGTGCCAATTATTCTAAAAGTCAGACTAAAATACAAACTGCTTTCTAGGCCAGTTAAATCCCTATGGTCCTTGTCTCCCCAATAAAACAGACCCCTACTTAAAGACTGCTATTGCTTAAAAGCCAGTTTCCACTAAAGTCATCACATTATTAATGATATTTTGATACCCTCCCCACCTCCACCTAATATCAATGGAAATCCATTACAGTTGAAATGTAGACAATTCAAAGTCACATTATTAACAAAATTAAACTTTAACAGTTTAATTAAAGTTCACCATGTGAATAAAGACAAGTATATTAATAAAATACTATTTCAATGGATGGGGAACAGATCTCAAGCATTTATGCTGGAGAGAGAGATGAAGAAACCAACATAAGCACGTAAATTCCTTTTAAAACAACAAACTATAATCAAATGGCCAGTAATCAATAACACTAAGTTATTATTAAACAGCAAGTAATCAAAAATGAACCATAAATACATATTATATCCAAACAGGTGAACAGAGCCATATTAGAAACCAGTGTCTATACTGTGAAATATCGCTAGAGGACCCCATGTTGCTGTCATGACTTCTTCTAACATCTTCTAACAATTATATTGCTTACTGCATATTTTCTTATGAACCGGCCACTGCGCAAGGATCTGAAGCCATGTGACGGGAGGCAGATGAGCCGGCCACTTGGCAAGGCCCTGAGGCCGTGTGGCGGGAGGTGGATGAGTCGGCCACTCCGCAAGGCCTTGAGGCCGTGTGGCGGGAGGCGGATGAACTGGCCACACTGCAAGGATCTGAAGCAGTGTGGTAGGGGGCAGATGAGCCAGCCACTCCGCAAGGGCCTGAGGCAACATGGTGGGGGGCAGATGAGCCGGCCACTCCACAAAGGCCTTTAGTTTAGTGATAGCAGGGAGACAGATTAATCTGTGTCCTTCAGGAAGTACACTAGAGGCTACAGGGGGGTGATTGAGCTGGTAGCCTGGTAGGAATGGGGATTGGGGACCTGGTTTCAGAAAGGGTTGTGTCTGGCCGGAAGTAACCCCTCAGTTGGAGACAGCAGGGTAAGGAGCTCCTGAAGTCAGCTCAGAACCACCCTGCTGGGGACATTGGAAGGTGCCCTGGCCCTGCCCAAGGAAGGGGCGAAAGAGGTTCAGGAAGACCCTGAGAGGCAGTACCAGGCCTGATATTGTTTACTTATTAATGCTTGTACTGGATATTAATCTTGTAGCCTCTTGGCTTCAGGGGGGAAAGTACCTTGCCAGGAAATAATGGTTGCAGAGTGGCGGATGAGCCAGCAATTTTATTTGATGGGTTGGTTAGGAGAATACACCTGCTAAGGACATATGTTAAACCTAGACAGGTCGACTTCTTGTGAGACCCATCTTGTCAAGGGGGGAGGGGTATAACAGGGATAAATGGCAAGGCAAAAAGAACACAAGCTCTTTAAGGAAATAGTACCAAGTGGAGAGGTCCTGGTGCTATGAATAACGGAGGATAATGCCTTAGCAGGCACAAAAGGGGGTACAGGCACTGGTGCTGGGAGGGACAGTGCCTAAGCACTATGCAGCTGGGTAAGCCAGGCTGAGTGCCAGCTTTTCCATTGGTAACTGGAAAAATCAGCAAGTCGATACACAGAAAAAAACAATTTTGGGGGGTATCCAGGTACCTGATTGTGTAGACCATTGACTACCCGACACAGGATACGAAAATGTGGGCATTACCCACAGGTACCAAATTAGGCACCTATTTCAGTTCCAGTTTCAATTCTACGGTGAACTGGGATTCAGGATCCACTGATTTCCTTTCTTCAAACAATTCTAAAAGTCAGTATTTTCCAGCTGAACCATGACTAAAGCACATGCAAAGTGGCAAATCTTAAATAAAAAGTTTAGCTAAATAAGAGTTTAATCCAGGAGTCAGTGTGATATAATAGCTAAACATGTAGTACTTGGACCAGGAGCTGAGGGGGACTGGGATCCTGGTTCAAGTCTCACCTAAGCCAGAAACTCACCGGGTGACCTTGGGCCAGTCACAATAGTCTCTCAGCCTAACCTACCTCACAGGGCTGTTGTGAGGATTAAAAATTGTGTTAAATTGTTATATGTAAAGCGCTCTAAGTGCCATGGCAGGGGGGTACTATATAATCAATCAAAGTTTATTAAAGGTGTGACCACACAGTCATTGCCAAACAGATGAAGAAATACATTACAAAGCCATACAAACATTCTAAAAATAAAGAAGTGCTATATAAAAATAAAGATTATTGTTATCCCTGTACTTCCCTTTTTAGGGAAGGTTATTGAATGGGCAGTGGCTCTACAGCTCCAGGCTCACCTGGACAGCATCGGTTTTCTCGACCCCTTTCAATCAGGGTTTCGGCCCGGCCATGGTATGGAGACGGCGTTGGTGGCCTTGGTAGATGATCTCCGCTGGGAGATGAATGCAGGACGTTCGACATTACTGGTCCTGCTAAATCTCTCGGCCACGTTTGATACAGTGGACCATGGGCTGCTGTTGAGACGGTTGCATGATCTGGCGGAGTCTGGATGGGACCACCCTTGGTTGGTTCCAGTCATTCCTCTCGGAGAGGACCCAGCGGGTTGTCTTGGGAGCAGAAATATCTAGCCCCCGGGCCCTGGACTGTGGCATTCCTCAAGGTTCAATCTTGTCTCCTTTATTATTTAATGTATATATGCAGTCCTTGGGGGAGATCGTGAGAGAGTTTGGTGTGCATTGCCAGCAATACGCTGATGATACCCAGCTTTACCTCTCTTTTTCATCTGACCCAGGCCCTGCCGTCTCTGTGCTATCTCAGTGTTTGGAGGCCATAGAGAGCTGGTTATGGCAGAGCAGACTGAAGCTCATTTCCAATAAGACGGAGGTGATGGTGGTGGGCTGGACGGGGGAGGTGGTGCCCCCTCTTGTGGAGGGGGTGCGCCCCTCCGTGGCTCAGCAGGTTCAGAGGCTGGGGGTATTATTGGACATGGGTCTCCGTCTAGATCAGCAGGTGGATGTGGTGGTGAAGGCAGCTTTCCGCCAGCTGTATCTAGTGTGGAGGCTGAGCCCATATATCGCCAGACCCAACCTGGCCACTTTGATCCATGCCTGGACTACTGTAACGCGCTCTACGTGGGGCTTCCCTTGACGCTGGCCCAGAGATTGCAGCTTGTGCAGAATGCGGCGTCCCGTCTCCTAACAGGGACGGGTCGACGAAAGCACATAACACCGGTGCTCCGTGCGCTTCACTGGCTGCCTGTAATGTGCCGAGCCAGGTTCAAGGTGTTGACATTGATCTATAAGGCTCTGTACGGTCTTGGACCTGGATACCTCAGGGACCGCCTCACCCTCCGTGACTCAGGACGGACTCTCCGGTCTGCCGGGGGTGCCTTCATGGAGGTCGTCCGTGTAAAGCGGAGGGCTACAATGGAGTTCATGGGCCCCGGCTGTGGAACTTCCTTCCAGAGGAAGCACGACTGGCCCCGAGTCTGCTGGCCTTCCGGCGGGCCTGCAAGACATGACTGTTCTCCCAGGCCTTCAGAGGCGGGGCGGGGAGGGTGGGCTAAATTTTTGTATGGGGGTATTTTTAAATTGTTTTAAATGTGTGGATTTTTATATTGTTTATTTTATGTTGAAAGCCGCCCCAAGATGCCATAGGCATAGGGGGCAGCATATAAATGGAAGTAAATAAATAAATAAATAATAATAGTGGGAGCCATAAAAATTATGACGTTTACAGTTAGTACATTAGTTTTGACCAGTGTGTGACGGATTTCCAAATGGTATCATACATGCTCATCCTTTGTTGGTGCTACACTCTTTAACATGGTCTGTAGGCCCGCTCTCTTACAGAGATTTACAGGATCCAACCTGTTCACAGCACACACATGGAGTCTTCTTTCACACTAGTGTGGTTTAGGAAGCCCATGTTGGATGAAAACTCAAATCACAACCAGCTTAGAACCAGCATTCACAAATGTAATCCAGCCAAGTTAAAGCTAAAGCATGCCACCAACATGGAGAGAGAAGAGGATGGTTGGATGGATATAGATAGAAGAGGATTGGTCCAAAATGTGACATAATCGTTTATATTTATTTATTTATTTATTTATTAATAAAAATTATATGCTGCCGCCCCCTCCTGCTGAAAGCATCTTGGGGCAGCTAACATTTAAAAATAGATTAAAATAAATAACACCAAAATACAATTAAAACGGCCTAAAACCTCCACTTTAAAACAATCCATACCCACCTTCCCTAACCCAACCCACCGCCAGGTCTTACATTGTCTACAGAAAGAGGGGAGGTCAGTGGTCAAGCGGACCTCCAAACGGGAGGGAGTTCCACAGCCACAGCGCAGCCACAGCAAATGCCCTCCTCAAGGTCGACACCCGGGGAACCCGGGGGACCTCGAGGAGGACACCCTCGGCTGATCGCAGGGGCCGATCCAGGATACAGTGGGTGAGGCGGTCCTGCAGATAGACTGGGCCCAGGTCGTTTAGGGATTTAAAGGTCAGTACCAACACCTTGAATTGGGCCCAGAAGACTATCGGCAGCCAGTACAGAGAGCGAAGCACTGGTGTAATGTGCTTGCGTCGGCCCGTCCCCGTTAAGAGATGGGTGGCTGTGTTCTGCACCAGCTGCAGTCTCTGAACCAGCACCAAGGGTAGCCCCACATAGAGTGCATTACAGTAGTCCAGTCTCGAGATAATAAAACATGGACAATTGTGACCAGATCCGAGTCCGAGACGTACGGCTTAAGCTGATGCACCAGATGTAACTGGCGGAACACCCCCTTCGCCACAGCCGCCACCTGGACATCCAGGCAGAGCTGTGGATCCAGGAGCATCCCCAGACTCCAGACCTGCGATACCAGGGGAGGACAAACCCCATCAATGATGGGGGCCAACACTCCCCCAGTTTTCCCCACAACCATCACCTACATCTTGTCAGGATTTAACTTCAGGCGGCTTGCCCTCATCTAATCCCCCACAGCTGACAAACACCAGGTAAGCACCGAGACTGCCGGACCTGGGTCAGATAAAAAGGAGAGATATAGCTGGGTGTCATCAGCATATTGATGACACCTTACACCAAACTCCCTAACAACCTCTCCCAAAGGCTGCATGTACACATTGAACAAGAGCTGGGACAAGATAGAAACCTGCGGAACCTCACATGTGAGGCCCCGGGGAGAAGATGAAAAATCACCCAGGACCACACGTTGGGTTCTCCCAGCCAGGAAAGAGCAGCCCCATTCAAGAACAGTCCCAGTAATCCCTGCTTGGTCCCGCAACTGAGTCACCAGCAACTCGTGATCAACGGTATCAAATGCAGCCGAGAGGCCTAACAGAAACAACAGTTCAGATTATCTCTTTTATTAGACTAACTTCTGTTGGCGAGTGTAGCAGGGAGTGATAGCCTCAGCCTGGAAGGCACAGGTGCACCTGCTACTAAAGGTCCCCACCACCGTGGGCTCTGAAGAGCGGGTAGGTGCAAACCCAAAGGGAGGATATCACCTTAATGAGTTGCACCAGCCCAGACCCTGAGGAGCTGAGTCAGGCCAGTTGGGCTGGGTGTGGCCAAGTCAGTCGCAGAGGGAGTGGAGCTCACAGAGACGGAAGAACAGAGAGGCTGGAGCCAGGGAGAGATGAGCTTCTGGACCTGGTTTCAGGAGGGATTGTGCCTGAGCAGAAGGGCCTGGCGTAGGAGGTCTGATAACCCGGTGGTATGGGACTGCGTATGTTGGGCTGCTGGCCAGGAGGGACCGTACTGGGCCAGAGGGAGAGACCCGTATGCGTGGACTGTTTCACTGGTGATGGAGTAGTACTGTAGAATAAAGGACATTTGGACAAACATCCCACACTGGGCTCCGGATCCTGCAAGGACTCACCCCACAGGGCCCGACTGTTACCGTGAGAAGATGTAAGCTTTTCAGCCATACAGGGACCTCCCTTGGACACGTAACCAGACAAGAACTGACTGGTTTACATGCTTGACGAAGGGCTGCGTGTGGCCTAAAATCTTGCGTTCTCTCACCAACAGAAGTTAGTCCAATAAAAGATATCAGACCTGAACTACTTTGTCTCCTTTACAGTTACAGCTTTCTTAGCACAGGAGGCAGCTCAAAAGTCTAATAAGGGATAAGCACAGACATGCTTTGGCTCGGGACCCAGCAGCACATGTAACCACACTCTGCCAGATGTTGGCCCAGGCACTACCCAGGCTGTGGCCTCTGGACAATCCCTGACATCATAGCCTGGACTAAGACCCACCTGACCGGGCCAGAACGGACTAAAGCAGCTGAGCACATCTGTGCAGCCATGGTTTTTCTAGGCTAGCGGCTGCCATGGCTGACCTTCATGGTGGGGGGCGCTGGGAGCATAGCGTGCGCAGGGCTGGCCGTCTACGCCTCTGTTGTGCTCTGGGCTGTACCTGGGCGGTGTGGCCAGCGGGACAACTCCCCAGCCGCCATCATGTGGGACCAGTGCCCCGACTTGACCTGGATCATGTTGCCTGGGATTTCCCAGCCTGGGACAGGTCACCATCACGTGTGTTTTTACCCAAAGTGTTAATCAATGTGACGATTTGCCAGCTGTGAACGTCATGTGCAGGGCCCCGATTCTTCTGCAATTTTTTCCCCAAAGTTCTGCGACCCCAAATTGAAAATTCTGCGACCCCAAATTGAAAATTCTGCGATCCAATAAAGTTACAAAACAAGTCTAGCAAAATTGGCGATGCATTTCCTTGTACCAATTAATTAAAAAATCTGCTTATAATTTTTTCTGTGTATGGGTATTTCAAATATCAGGCAACCCCCCACAAACACATGGCAAAGCAGAGGGCACAGCTCCTACCCCCCCCAAAAAAGAAACACATGGTAAAGCAGAGGGCACAGCTCCTAACCCC
>QEPC01011901.1:9115740-9126412 GCA_003113815.1 Sphenodon punctatus | reverse complement strand
AACACATGGTAAAGCAAAGGGCACAGCTCCTAACACCCCCCCAACACATGGTAAAGCAAAGGGCACAGCTCCTAACCCACCCCCAAAGGCAGAGTGCACAGCATGAAGCCCCCCCCAGCATGAAAAGGCAGAGCACGGGGCAGCAGGCAAACTTATCTGAGTCCCCAGATGGAGAGGAGGAGGCGACGGCGGCAGCAAACAGCAGGAAGAAAATGGCTGAGGGAAACTTTTTTTCTCAAGAGGCCATGCAAGCCACTGATTGGCTTGTGGCCTCAACAAAGCAAGCCCCTGATTGGTTCACCGGTGAGCCAATCAGGGGCTTACTACCAGTGAGCCAATCAGGGGCTTGCTCTATTGTTCACTGCCGGTGAGTCAAAGCAAGCCCCTGATTCACCGGCAATGAATGGGAAATCCGCGGGGATTTCCCTGGTTTCTGCGCTAATCCTGTCTAAGGCAGGATTCTGCACAAAAACCGCAAATCGCGGCAGCGCGTTTCTCACGGGGCCCTGGTCATGTGCCACTTACCCACACCCCATGCGTGACGGCACCCAAGACATGGCAATGTGGTCAAGTGGCACAGGACACTCACATTTCACAAATGCGGCTATCGCTACCTGGGTCCCTTTCCTGGACAGTTGCTCCATGTGCCACTTGCAAGCCCTGCTTACCTCCTTCCCAGCAAGGCTTGCAAGTCAGTGGGAAGGAAGCTCCACATGCCAGCTGTGAGCCCCAACACATCTCCTTCCCTGCCAGCGCTACCCCCTAACAGATGGCATGACCACACATCATTCTATGGGAGTTCATTAGCCTGCACGGTGGTCCCTGCCTGCCATGGCAGGACACCGTCTGGGGGCACCAAATTGGGAACACATGTTCTTGGTCTGGGGTAGGGAAACAGCCAGGTGGACACCCACTACACAGTTCACATGCAGTTTGTTTCCACCCATAATTGGGAGTTCCCGAGTTCACACCACAGAGAAAACAAGCTGAACCTTTGGTGGTTGGCGACTAGAAGGGTCGGGATGCTGGAGGCCCCATCCAGCCGTGCACTTTTATGGCAAATGAACACAAATTCTGTTTGAATAAGAAGTCCAAATTCTGTCCGGCCCTCAACAACCTCAACTCCAAGGAGTTACAATCACTCATCGATTTGCAAGAGCGGGCACATGACAAACACAAAAATGTACAAGTGCAGGAGAGGAGCACAGGTTAATTTTTCAAGGGGAAATTATCTCAGCTTGCCAAACGCAAGCTAATTATTGCAAAACCCAGTTCTAATTTGACCAAGTACAGTTCTTTAAAAAAAAAAAAAAAAAATTTAAATGGAGGGGATTAATAGGCCTTACTTAAGCCCAAGCCTGTTTGTCTTCTGGAGGAGATGCAAGACCCTTTTGTTTGGCCAGATGTTTGTCAGGTAGGAATAGGATTTGGTGGGATTGGGTAGAAGAGTTTAGAGAGGAGGAGTGGTGGGTGGCAGGTGGGCATAATGGGTGGGGTGGGCAGGATGATGGGGTTTCAAGGGATTTTAATGTATTTTATGTTTCCTAATGTTGATGTTGTAAGTCGCCTTGAGTCTGTGGAGAAGGTTCGGGTAAAAATGTAAAAACAAATAATAAAAATAAATTAACATTAAATAGTTTTGTTTTCCCATCCAGGCTCAAGCCAGCTGTAGCCCAAACTCTGACATCATAAATCTTGGAACAACTGTACTGTTTAGCTGTAGTCACAGTCTCGCATTGACAACAAGGCAATTCTCTGAATGTACAGAAGATAAATGGAGCTAATGCCACAAAGCAAACATGACATTTTCATTGTCCTGTGATCACAGATGAGTCACTAAGCAAAATGATTAATCACAAATCAATGTTACTAAGCTCATTTAGAGACTATTCCCCCATTGCAACGCAGGTAAAAACTCTCCACTTATAAGCTAATGCGTTTATTCTAGCTGGAGCAGCTTCATTATTGGTCTTCAGCATCGCAGCCCACAGGAAATTTGTGTGCAATTAAGCTAAAGTGATGACCTCCCCATACACATTTTGGCACTTTTTTTTATCTGATGGTGTTTTGTGCAAACATATAAATGAATTCAAGCATCACACAGAAATTACAGTTAATGCAATTCTAAGATAGACAGACAAATCTCAGAATTTTAATACATGTGCCAATAAGGTATTTAGAACCATAAATTACACTTGTTTATCAGTCTGCAAATGGGTTTATCAGTCTGCAAATGGATTTGTCCAAAGATTTTTAGCGTTGGCTTTGTTTTCACATGACTTACGTTTGTTACTTCAACAAACAGTTTTACAATCCAAATCCTTTCGGGAGGAAGCACATGGATTTGTTAAGGGTAATCGGTTAGTAAGCAGTACTTAACGCTTTGAATATTGTGTATTTGGTAAATAAACTCACTTCATTTTTACATACGCAAGCACTAAAAGGCTCCCTCTCTTTTGTACCAACATCCATATTATCTTGGGATTAATGACATTTGCCCACACATTACTTGTGACTACCACCCAAGTACACCAATATAAATAATGCAGTGGGAGACAACGTCACCCATAGATACAGTATAGCTAGCAATACCTACTATATTTAAGAGCAAACCTTACTCAAAAAATATTCCCTTTGTATCTTATTAGTAAAACATATTATTCAAGTACATTATGACAATTTTTGGATTGGCTTTAGTTAGCAGGTAGTCTTGAATTATATGGATGTCAAATCTTTGATGACCACACTATAGTTTTCTCCAGCTGCACGATATAAGCCAAAATTCAGTTAAGGTTATTTTTAAAAAGGATAATTCCTAAGTAAACGTAGTACTCAGAAGTTGCACTGGATTGAGACCCTTGGGACCAGAGGCAACAATTAATGTAGTGTAGCTGATTAACTGCAATCGAATCACCCCAATTTACACCAGTTAAGAATTTCAGACGAGAGTTTTCTAATGATCAAACCCAATGAGATTTTTCACACATGCACACTGCTATTCCAAAAACAGGTCTGTTCATGCAACTGTGCAAAAGGGGTTTAAGTGACAAAGCCGAGCAGTAAAAACCATCATTGAAATCAGGACAGGAAATTGCTAAATATCATAAAACAGTTATATTGGTTCTGTAAAATAATGCCATTGAGAGAGAACCAATATTCTGTTGGTTACAGTTAGTAGACACACTAATTAAAATTATAAACATTTTAGTAGGCTTCATATCCATTTAGACAAAGAGCATGGTTTCTGTCATGGAAAACTGGACCTCTCTAGTCTACTAGAAATCTTTGAATTATGGATATTAGAAAAAGGAAAGCCAGTGGATAATTACTTGGATTTCCATAAAGTGTTTGAAAAAGGCCCACATAAAGAGACCACAAACGAAGCAAAATCACAGAGCCAGGGCATCACGGTCTGTCATCGAAACTGGTAGAGGCAACAAGGAAAATAATAAATGTTATTTTTTCAATATAGAAGACAGTGAATGGATCAACTCTTCAAAGTAAGATGTGTTGCGGGTAACCGGGGTGTAGGTAGCTAGCGGGACCTGGCTCACAGGATGGGTCCCTGCAGGAGTGTGTCACACTGGGGACAAGTCTTTGAAGGATCGGCAAACACAAGGGTGAATCTTTACAGCAGCATGGAATGCTGGAAGGAAGTCCTTCAAGGACTGGAGCCCAAAAGGGCAAGTTTTTGCAGGAGCGTGACACACTGGGGGTAGTCCTTGAAGGATCAGGGCCCACAAGGGTGAGTTTGTACCTGAAGCTATGCAGAGTCAAGCCAAGAAATCAGTTCAGAAGGCAGGTGTTGATCTAGGGATTGAGCCAGTCATAGTCTTGAGGTGTTGCAGGGTTCATGTCCAGTAGGTCAATTCAGAGGGCAGAAGGGAGCAAGGGGAAAGCAGACAAGGAGAAACTGAGAAGGAGATGCAGGATGGCTAAGTAAGGGCAGAGCAAGCGGGTGTAGCTACCAAGAGGTGTTGAGCTTCTCTGAGAAGCCCCAGGCTCTGTCTGGGCCTTATACCCAGCAGGAAGCTACCACGGCCAATGAGAGGGCAGCTATCCCCATCAAACCACAGCAGGTCAAGCTGGGTCTGCTCATTACTGGTAGCAAGGCCCAGCTAGTATGAGGTGAGAGTAAGCTACAGTGTTAGAGAGTAAATAAGCAGTGTTAGAAAGAGGAGAACCCCTACAAGACGTTCCAAGTAATTCCAACCAAGAGAGAGCTCAGCTACCAAAGAGGGTGGGGGCAAACTATCCAGTACAAAAGGCTGTAATTAAGATGCAATGTATTAAATGTTTCATTTATTTTTCTAACTTGCCCATCCCTCAAACAGTAGGTTTAAGGTGGGTTACAATACTATAAAAGCAACTACATTCAATAAGAGAAAATTCAGTTAATATACACCCACCTCTAACTCATCCCCAGACCTCAAAAAAACCCACCTAATCAAAAATGCCGTATGCTGCCTCCAGTACATGCTCCTACAAATTAATAGGGATGGGACTCTGGGCAAAATTTCAGTTTCAGTTCTCATGTATTTCTGTTCTTTTTCGGTTTTGGTACTGTCGGATCTTTTGCATTGATTTCTGTACCGGATTTTTAACATTGCGGATTTTCAACGAGGGGCAAACCACAATGTTAAAAATCCAGTACAAAAATCAATGCAAAATATCCGATAGTACCAAAACCGAAAAAGAACCGAAATTTTGGATTCATCAGAAATGGCCATTTTCGGGTACTTTCGGTTTTATCCGAAGCCAAAATTCCCATCCCTACAAAGTAAGATCTGCCTGATCCCAAGATCTCTTGGACGCAATAATGGCACATTTTAACATCTCTTTCAATCTATAACTGTTTAGCACTAGCAATTGGGCTTTTCCAGAGCATCCAGAAGAGTTACATTTAGTTTTGGAGCTAAATTGTCTGTGCTGCCCCAGGATGAAGGAGGCGGCACAGGGAGCTACACAGGCCACATGTCTGGTCAGCATTACCAAGAACCAAAGGGGCAGGTTGCCTGACTAGGACATTTTTAATGTATTTATTTATTTTAAGGGTTTTATACCCCACCCCTCCTGTCACAGGCAGCCCGGGGCAGTTAACACCACCAATACAAATACGAATATAAAATATCATAAAACAAATTAAATCATCATACAACAACAACAACAGTGGTGAAAAAGAAACAAAACCCCACCCCAACCCTCACCAGTTTCCCCACCCGTACCTCTCTCCCTCGCCAAACGCCTGACAGAACAGCCAGGTCTTACAGTTCCTGCGAAAGGCTGGGAGGTCCAGGGCCAGACGGACCCTCCACCAGGAGGGAGTTCCAAAGGCGCGGCGCAGCCACCGAGAACGCCCTCTATTTTGCGTGGCCCCCCGGGAAACGAGCATGGCATCCCCGGATGACCGCAGGGGCCGGTCCAGAACCCAGGGAGTGAGACGGTCTCACAAATAGGCAGGGCCCAGGCATACGCGGCTATTGGAACACACACGGCAGCAGACGGCAAGCACACATGCTGTTCTTGCTCCAGAACAAAATTAGAGTGCCTGGTGCAGGGTTTCCTTGGCAGCAAACGCATCTGTCTGATCTCCATTGCCTCATCCAGATTTAGGGTGTGCAGCAACGGGTTCAGCTCTCATTGACTTTCGAGGATGGAGGGTTGCACATCTGGTCTTCAATTTTTCTTGCTCTGGTTACTCCCATTACAAACCTACTTTTTATTTTAGACGGTGCTAGTGTCTATGGTTTCTCCATAGGGTCATGACCTCCTGCCAATAAAACTACCAGGTAATCAGAGGAAGCTTCTGGGTAGAGGAGACAAATACAACACAACCTAGTGCTAGACCAGGCATGGGCAAACAGCTGAATATCAAATCATTGTATGGGCCAAAAACCACAAGACACATGCACGAGCCCCTTTGATTATTTCCCAGGCTGAGTCTTGTCTTGCTTCCTGATTGGCTGGTGGAGCCGCTGCGCTGAGGCCCTGGCCACTGAGATTCTGAGGAGCAGCTGCAAATCAACTGCTGAGACTCGGGTGCAATGAACTACAATACAGGACCAATAAGGCAGCACAGAAAGCACGACTGTCCCTGGCCAAGAGCCACGCTCAAACTGCCTGAAAGCCCACATGTGGCTCCTGAGCCATAGTTTGCCCCCAACCCTCTTCTCCTAGACTCTGAAATTCACCTTTTTCCAGACTTAGTTCTTCATTTATTGCTTAGAGTCTGGCAGCACAATCCTCTAGTTTGGGGGCATTGGCCCTAACTCCTAGTGCCAGTATAAAAGTCCATTCCAAATCACTTCAGTGGAACCTGTGCCGGTGCTAAGGGCCAGCACCTGCACTGAATAGCAAAAGGACTACACCCAAAACCTTTACACGCCGGCACAGGAACTACCATCCTAACTTAGTTACTGGTTCATCTAGTTCAGTATCCTGACAGGAGCCAGAATCCGAAGCTTCCTAGGAGTTGCAAGACCCAGAAAACCGCCAACATAATCTGCCCACTAGTGCCCCCTCTGTGACTGTGTACAGAGATTGGGGTTAGCCCTGGAAGAGTCCCGCTTTATTTTCCTTCTCCAAATTTGAGAGCATTCACTATTACAGCTCTGGGTATTCAGGTGATCCATAAAGATAATCCAATCCTCCTTGGCATGAAAAGGGACTTCCCTTGTACCAGTTTGAGAAGTGTTTTTGTCCCATGCAATATGTCCCTGCTTTGTGTTGACAGAGAATGGCAGCTCCTCAAATTGGCCCTCTCAATGCCATTATTTTATAGACCTTTAACAGGTCCCCCTTAGTCTCCTTTCTAAAGTTAGTCCCAATTGATTCCAGCTCTTTTCGGGAGTTCCTCCATTCTCCAGTCAATTTTATTGCCCATTTTGGAGCCACCTCAGCAATATTATGTCCTAGCCATGTCCTGTCATTCAGGATCCCCTTCTCCTGTAACTAAAGCTAAACACATGCACCTGCACCTTCTCAACTCTGTGAATGTATCCATGTCTGTTTCTTCTCTCCCTTTCCTTAAACATCCTAGATTGTAAACCCTCCCTGGGGCAGGAACCTTTCTCTAGTTCAGGATTGTGCATTTCTGGCACTAAATTGACAATACCAGTATGATGATGTTCAAGATGAGGCTAAATCAGCTGTCTGATATGACAGAGATGGGCAACCACGTGAGTAGCAAGGCAGACGTTCCTAGCCACAACACAACCACAAAACTGTCACCTTAAGAGCCATGGTAGGACCACAAAAGCGGGATTTAAGAGCTCTTGTGGGAGTCATTGATTGGCAGGGTGTGTTTATAAATCTGCAAAGACAGTCAGATGCGCTAATAGGCTGGAAAGGGGGCAAGTTTATGTGGCAATGAACAGCTGTTCAGCATGGTAAACTGCTGAATTTCATTGTTTGAAAGTATTGCCTTGTGAAGTATTTGTTTTAATGATGGTATAAAAAAGGTACCCGATTGGTCTTAAACAGGAGATAAACACCTTTTATCTACAGAGAAGCTTCAGCAGAAGGAGCAGTTTCAAACATCACTTGCTCCCAATCCTATATCGAGCCATCAGATCTCAGAATTAATCCTCTTGTCCGTCACATACTTTGGCCTTTCCTACATACGATGCTTTCTGCAAGGTATTATTTGCATAGCATCTTCCAATGATTTGCAATCATTTAGCTCACTAATTCACCCTCAAAACCCTGAAAGGTAGGTTATTATTATTCCCATTTTACAGGTGGGGAACCAAGGCTGAGAGATTATTTATTTCTGCCCCGCCCTTCCCCAAAGGCTCAGGACAGCTTACATCCTAAAAACACAAAATAAAAATACAATAAACTCCCAATAGAGAACCTGTAAAGCCCTCACTCCTAAGCCTTCCTACACTAACACTTAACCCCGCCTACCAAATGCTTTGTCAAAAAAGAAAGGTTTTACACTGCCTCCTGAATACGCTCAGACTCTGACGGACCTCTGGGGGAAGGGAGTTCCACAATACTGGAGCTGCAACTGATAATGCCTCTCTGTGGGCCCTTGTCATACGGACAGGATTAGCAGGTGCTACTTGCAAAAGAGCACTCCCAGCAGACCACAGGGGTCACAGCGGAAGCATGGTACAGCGGTCTTTCATATATGTGGGGCCCAAGCCGTTTACAGCTTTAAAGATCAAAACCAGCATCTTGAATTGTGCCCAGGAAGCCAGCGCAGACGGTAAAGCACAGGTGTAATGTGCTCATGGTGACCCACACCAAAAGGAGCCAGACTGCCGCATTCTGCACCAGTAGGGATGTGCGAACACGGTTCGGACGTTCGGAGTTCAAACCGAACTCAGCCAGTTCGGACGGCCAAACCAAACACAAACCACCACCCCCGAACGGTTTGGGCATGTTTGGGTAGGAAAAACAGAACTGACAGGCCCAAGGAAGGGGCGGGGGGTCATCTGAGAAGGGGTGGAGAGGCTTGGACTAGCAGCCAGCCTGCCCAATCACCATCCCTCTTTTCCTCAGACCACTGGCTCGGCAGTGTGCGATTGGCCACGGACTAAGCTGCACAGAGCCAATGGGTCTTGTGGTAAGGCGGGAGCAGCAAGTAACAAAAGTAATTGCCCTCCCCACCCCTTCCAGTTCGTTCTGAGCTAGCCACTGATCCTGTCAGCAGGCATTTTCAGAACTCTCCCTCTCCCAGCGGTTTGTGTTCCTCCCAATCCATTGCCATCCTCCTCCTATTTCACCCATTTCCACACACTTACCTCCATAGTTTCATTTATTTAGATTAGATAAGATAGATTTAGGTGTTATTTTTATTTTTTACCTCTCCCTGTGTTGTTTCTCCCTCCCTCCACTGAATCCTTCCCTCTTCCCTGTATATATTCCATTCCTGATTCCCTTCCCCTGTTTTTGGATTTATTTAGAGTAGCATTAGCTTGATTTAGGTTTCATTTCAGTTTTGTACCCCTCCCTGTGTTGTTTGTTGTGAGCTGTCTGTGTTCCCCCCAACCCCCATCTCTGTGGGTGGGTGGGTGGATGGATGGATAGATGGATATAGGAGTTAGCTTAGTTATAGAGTTATAGTGTATAGTGAATCAGTTTAAATATTTTATAGTGTGTTTGTAGGACTAGGCCTTTGTAGATATTAGATAATATTCAATTTAGTTCTATAGGTTTTAGAATAGTTAATAGCAGTTAGAGTTAGTGTAGTAGATATGTATTATATTCCACATTTGAATAAATACATTAAAAAATATATAAAATCTTCCTCTGCATTATTTGGGTGGGAGAAATGGAGAAGGGAAACAGGGGAGGCTGGTCTGCTGCCCGTAAGGCAGGCAATGGGGCACATGGCAGAGGTGGCAGGAGCCATGCCAGCGGAGTGGCAGGCAGCAGCAGCCTGAGCTCATCACCACGCCCCAAACTGCACAGGCCTGACTTTGGCAGACAGGCTTCAGAGGCTCCCAGCAGTGGCACTAGGGGTGTGATTTGGCGGTGCCTCCTGCCAGCGTCCTTCACTGCCACGCAGGGCACTGCAAGGCCTGCAGTCCAGGAGGCTGCAGCTGTCTCTGCTGCGGCTGCAGGAGCAGGTCCTTCAGGGGCGGGGTCCAAAGTTCATCATGGGCCACCATCGTCCCCCATTATTGAGGTGATTCCCAGCAGTCCAGGGCTTGTGGATCCCACCCCTGCTGCTAGAGGCAGCGCCCGATCCCTGGGCAATGGCAGCAAGGAAAGGAGCAGCAGCAGCTGCAGCAGCTATAGGGGGCACAGGGAGAGTAGCAGCAGCATGGGTAGTCAATCAGCTGCAGGGTCCCAGTACTCCCCTTCGCGGGACCTATCTCCGATTGGGGACGGCAAGGCAGACACTAGTCCTGTGGAGGAGATGTCCGGTGCTGAGGAGATGACTGTCCCTCCGAGAGCTGTGTCGCCACCTTGTTCTGCCCCTCCCATCAGCGTTGTTAGTGGTGCGACAACTGGTGCGGGCCAGAAGGCAGGAGGGTACAAAAAATCCTCTGTATGGGCGTATTTTAAGTTGGTGCGGGCAGATGATCCCAGGGAGGTGCAGTGCAGTTTGTGCCAGAAGGTGGTGAAGCGTGGGCAGGTGCTCACCAACCTTGGCACAACTGCCATGGTGAAGCACCTCAAGGCATGCAACAGCGCTGTGCTGCTAAGCGGGCAGGCAGGGGCAGTGGACGCTAGCAGTTTCTCAACCGCAGCGGCCAGTCGTCCACCTCCATCAGTGGGCAAGCGTCATCGAGCAGCTACCTCTAGCAGCAGGAGCGGTATTGCTGATAGGGGGGAGAGGAGGAGCAGCAGCAGCAGCAGCAGCAGCCAGTTGAGGCCCAGAAGCATTGGTGCACTGTAGAGGAGCTGGGGTGGGGGCAGCTGCCAAGTCCATCAGCAGCTACAGGACGTGGAGGGCGGCGTGGCTTTCAACTGAAAGCCACATGCATGTTGGGGGAAATGATAGCGCTCGATGGGCAGCCTTCTCGGTGGTCGGGGACATGGGGCTTAGGTGCCTGATTGGCTTCCTGGCCCCCAGTTTCAGCTGCCCTCGCGCACCACCCTGAGTTGGCAGGTGGTGCCAGCCTTGTACCGGACTTTAACGGAGCGGGTGAGGGAGCAGCTGGCAAGGGCTGGGGGTGCCACCATCCACTTCACTACAAGCAGGGCCCCGATTCTT
>QEPC01011901.1:9064892-9105335 GCA_003113815.1 Sphenodon punctatus | reverse complement strand
GTCCGCAAGGGGGCCCCGCCCTCCTGAGGCGCGGCCAGCCCCTCCACGCCGCCAGCACCGCTGGGGATTGCGAGCTCCGTGTCGGGGGCGTGGCCTTCTCCTGCGCTCCCCTCGCCTCTGCTGTCGTAGGCAGGGGTATTCTCTGGGCGTGGCTAGGGCCTCCCTCCATTGCCGGGCTCTGCCGCCGCCCGGCCCCCCTCCACGCACCGCGGCGCCGAGCTCCGGCGTCGCGGATCCTGACACAGGGGCAATCTTGGGACGGGGCTCCTCCTCAATCTGGGCTGCTGCTGCTGTTGAGGTGCTGTCCCTCCCTCCCAATGCCTGGCACCCACCCTGCCTCTCTCTCTCGCTCACTAGATGGCCTGATGGCCTATCTGACTGACCTCATGACGCTGGGTGGCATTGGGAAGCTGTAAGCCTGTCAGCCGGTCTCTAGCTAGATGATCTCGGCCTGCCTATCTGACTGGCTCTCTCATGCTGCACAGTCTTCGCCAATCTATCTGGTGACCTGCCAAGGTCCCAGGCTGCCTTCCTTACTGGCTCTCATGCCACGCTGCCTGTCTGCCTGCCATGGTTGCCAAGCTCGAACCCTGCCTCAGCCTGCCTTCTGCTCGTGCCAAAGTGCCTGTCTGCTGACCCTGTGGGCAAAGCTCAAACCCTGCCTCAACCTGCCTTCTGATGCTGAAGCCCTGCACCAGTCTGCCTACCTGCCTCTCATGCCAAGGTGCGTGTCTGCTCACCCAGGTTGCCAAGATCAAAGCCTACCTCAGCCTGCCTTCCAATGCTTATGCCACACTGCCTGTCTGCCCATCCAGGTTGCCAGGATCAAAGCTTATCTCAGTCTGCCTTCCGATGCTCATTCCACGCTGCCTGTCTGCCCTGTGGGCAAAGCTCAAACCCTGCCTCAGTCTGCCTTCCGATGCTCATGCCACACTGCCTGTCTGCCCACCCAGGTTGCCAAGACCAAAGCCTGCCTCAGTCTGCCTTCCAATGCTCATGCCATGCTGCCTGTCTGTCTGCCCTGTGGGCAAAGCTTGAACTCTGCCTCAGTCTGCCTTCCAGTGCTCATGCCACACTACCTGTCTGCCCACCCAGGTTGCCAAGATCAAAGCCTGTGTCAGTTTGCCTTCCAATGTTCATGCCATGCTGCCTGTCTGCCCACCCTGTGGCCAACGCTCGAAACCTGCCTCAGCCTTTCTTCCGATGCTCATGCCAAAGTGCCTTTCTGCCCGCCGCGTGGGGAAAGCTGAAGCCCTGCCCCAGCCTGCCTGCCTGCCTCTCATGGCAAGGTGCCTGTCTGCCTGCCCTGGCAACCCTGGGTGATGTGCCCCACTGGCCTGCTAATCCCACTGCTGCTGTCTGCTGGTCCATGGGTGCTCTGCCCTGGCAAATCCAAATGTGCCTACGCAATCCTGCTGCTGCCGTCCGCTGCTGTATGGGAGCTCTTCCCTGGAAAATCCTACCATCCTGGCTCCCTGGGTGCTGCACACAGGGAAATCCTGCTGCTGCCGTCTCTGCTGTTCCACGGGTTCTGTGTGCTGGCAATCCAATGTCTGCTTCTGCCGCTGATGCCACTCTGCTGTGCCATGGGTTCTGCTACCAGGCAATCCAATGTCTGCTGCTGCTGCTGCCTCTGCTGTGCCACGAGTACTGTGCCCGGGCAATCCAATGTCTGCTGCTGCTGTCGATGCTGCCTCTGCTGTGCCACGGGTACTGCTACCGGGAAATCCAATGTCTCCTGCTGCTGCCAATGCTGCCTCTGTTGAAATGCGCTCCCAAGTGGTGGGCCAAATTTTTAGCTCCACTGTTAATGCAAATTAATGCCTTGGGGGAGTTTCCTAAGTCTTGGCTAAGTAGCATTGTGGTGCCATTTTACAAAAAAGGTGACCCATTGCTCCCAGAGAAATATTGCCCCATTAGTTTACTTAGTGTAATTGGGACACTTTACGCTAGATTTCTACTAGGGAAGCTTCAGTCCTGGCTGGAGGAAAATAACGTGATAGTCCCGGAGCAAGCTGGGTTTTGCAAAGTGAGATCTACTACTGATAAGATTATTCTCCTCCATCATCTTACAAGTGGCTATGTTGCATGCCAGGGGAGAATCTATCTTTGTTTTATAAATCTCCGCATGGCTTTTGATTCGATAGATAGGCATAGATTCTGGGCCAAATTGAGCGCTGCCTCACTAGACCCTATATTGTTATATTTGTTGATCAAACTACATACTAGTAATACAATGCAAATTAGGTATCCCTCTTGTAAGCATCCTACTAAAAATGTCCAAGTTCTGCGTGGGGTTAGACAGGGCTATATACTGGCCCCGGCCCTTTTCAATCTTTTTCTAAATGATATGATACCTTTTTTGTTACAAGTGGATGTACATGCACCAAAGATGGGGGATAGGAGAATTCCTGCGTTGTTATATGCAGATGACACAGTCCTAATTTCTCAAACGCCAATTGGGCTAAAAAGAACTATGCAGAGGTTCCAGGAATATTGCTACGCTGAAAATCACACTATCAACCATTCCAAAACAAAGGTTATGGTGGTAGGGGCAGGATATTTTCGCCAGCCACACTGCTGGTTTATAGGAGCAATTCAAATTGACCAAGTTAAACACCTTCAAGTATTTGCGAGTTATTATATCTGCCTCTCTAAGCTGGAAGCATCATCTTGAGGCAGTTTTAAATGCGGCTAAGAGGACTACCACTGTAATCACCAAATTCTATTATAACGGTGGGGGTATACTAGTGTTACCAGCACTTAGACTTTTGAAGGCGAAAGTTGTTAGTCAGTGCTTGTACGCATTCCTGGCCTGGGGGATTGGCCTGTTTGATAAATTGGAAGTGGTTCAAAATGGGTTTTTCCATTCTATTTTGGGGGTTTCTAAGGGCACACCCCAGGTATTGTTAAGATAGGAACTGGCCTGCTCACCAATAAAATCTGGTGCTCTTTTGAGTATCATCAAATATTGGTGGATAGGTCCCTTGCCCTTTTGGCCCTTCATAATGGGTTTTTCAGGTCACGGGACTCTGGTGGGTTTGAAGGTTGCTAAGCTAGGATTCTCTAGGAAGACTTTGCAACATCTTGGATTTAAGGGAGCCCTATTTATAATTAAAAAGAGAATTAAGGACCAGGAATTACAATTGGAAAATTCTCTTTTGCTTTCTCAAAAGGTTGCTCCAGCCTATGTAAAGGCCAGTTCCTTTTGTCCCGGTACTGGTTACCTCCCTTTATGGACGAATGCAAATTGCAGATGAGCATTCACCAAATTTAGGGGTAATGTTTTTATGTCAGCCCTGCTCGAAGGTCGTTATCTGGGTATGCCAAGACAGGAGAGAGTATGTCCTCTTTGTGTTCTCTTGGAAATAGAGATGGCTGGACACGTGTTTTTCACGTGCCCTGTTTACGCTGTCCCCAGACGGAAATTCCTGAGTGTACTTGTTTCATACCCGTTTATTCCTCATGAATTGATGCTTCAAAAATGTCTTTGCCTGGTTGATTCTGGGGTTACAAGGAGGGGGTTGATTCTGGGGTTATGTGATTCACTATCGGGCAAGGCTTGACCAATTTGCAGAGGAGCGTGTTGAGATCCAGTGAGTAGGATGCAAGCCTGCAATGCCAAGCCAAGTAGGGGTGCCGGCCATCAAGCCCTGGCCAGGCCTCTGCTGCTTCTCCACTGATGCCTGGCAGCCTGTTTTTTGTGAAATTGCTATTCAGATGAGGCAGGACTGTATTAACTCTTGATGTTAGTGTGTGAATCTAATTGCTGGTCATAGTTAAATTTACAGCTGTTTAGTTGTGGGCTAGGTATAACTGACTGATGGCTGGATAGTATTTTATTTAACTATGTTTAAGTTCATTCTTGGTTGGTTGGCTGTTTAATTCCATGAATTAGGTAATGGAATGCAATTGTTCCAGTTAATTGTTTGATTTAATCTTAATTGTATTTTGTATTTATTGTATATTGTAAAAGCTAGTGAGCTACACAATAAAGTATTTTCTCTCTCTCTGTGCCTCTGTTGTGCCACGGGTACTGTGCCCGGGAAATCCAATGTCCACTTCTGCTGCCTCTGCTGTGCCATGGGTTCTGTGCCCGGGCAATCCAATTTGCGCTGCTGCTGCCTCTGCTGTGCCATGGGTACTGTGCCCTGCAATCGAATCTTTGCTGCTGCTGCTGCTGCTGCTGCTGCTGAACATTGGCTCTGTGGTGCCATGGGTACTGTGCCCCGGCAATTGAATCGCCACTGCTGCTGCTTCTGCTGCGCCACAGGTACTGTGCCCCAGCAATCCAATGTCTGCTACTGGGTGGCCACATGATTCACTACCAGGCAAGGCTTGACCAGTTTGCAGTAGAGCTTCTTGAGATCGGTCAAGTATGATACAAGCCTGCAATGCCCAACCAAGTAGTGGTGCCAGCCACCAAGCCCTGGTGGGCCTCTGCCTCTGCTCCACTGATGCCAGTCTGCAATGCCCAGCCAAGCAGGGGTGCCACCACCAAGCCCTGTCCAGGCCTCTGCTGCTGCTCCACCGATGCCTGCCAGCCTGCAATGCCCGGCCAAGCAGGGGTGCCAGCTGCAGTTACTGTGCCCTGGCAATACAATGGCTGCTGCTGGTACTGCACATCAGCCATTTGCTCCTCTCTCTTGTAGACGGGCATAGCTTGGATGAGTGCGCCGGCGGGCGGGGCTGGGTGTCCACGAGATTCACCACCAGGCAAAGCTTAACCAATTTGCAGTAGAGCTTCTTGAGATCAGTCAAGTACGATGCCAGCCTGCAGCACCCGACCAACTTGGAGTGCCCCACCAATCCCTGGCTGGCCAATGTCTGCCACCACTGAATGACACCTCTGCTGTGCCACGGCAATCGCAGATTAGAATCTCTGATCAGAATGCATTCCTTGAACAGTTAGAGAATTAACATTCAAGCTGAATCGGGAAGTGTACAGAAATCAGAAAAATGAGAATTAATTATAACAGGAAGCTATTTTACTGATAAGTCTGGAAAGACCATCTTAATCAAATGTTACACAGAGACTGGCCACAATGATCCTGTAGCCTGAATGCATTATTAATCTTCACCTACTTTAAGAAAAATTATATAGGATCAATTGAATAAAATGCAATCCAATGTCTGCTGCTACTGCCAATGCTGCCTCTGCTGTGCCAGGGGTTCTGCTACCGGGCAATCCAATGTCCGCTTCTACTGCCTCTTCTGTGTCATGGGCTCTGTGCCTGGGAAATCCAATGTCTGCTGCTGCCGCCGCCTCTGCTGTGCCATGGGTTCTGTGCCCGGGCAATTTATTTATTTTATTTAACAAAATTTATACCCCGCTCTTCCCGCCACCGGCAGCCCAGAGTCATTCCCTCCTGCTTGATTCACTCCACTCCCTGGGATTCTGGGACTCTGTCCTCAACTGGTTCTCCTCCTACCCCTCTAACCGCTCCTTCAATATATCTCTTCCTAACTCCTCCCCCTCCTCCTCCCTGACAGTACAGCCTGTCCCCCAAGCCCGCAGCTTGGGCTTCATCTTCAACTCGCACCTCACCTTCAAACCCTATATTGACTCTGTGGCCAAATCCTGCCGCTTCTCCCTCCACAACATTGCCAAGATCCGCCCTTTTCTGTCTGTCTCCTCTGCCAAAATTCTCATCCATGCCCTAGTCATCTCATGCCTCAACTACTGTAACCTCCTCCTCACTGGCCTTCCTGATCTCTGTTCAAAACTCTGCTGCCAGGATCATCCACCTAGCCTGTCGTTCTGACCACGTACAGCCTTTCCTCTCTTCTCTCCACTGGCTCTCTCTTTCTGAGCGCATTCTGCGCAAGCTCCTTGTATTCACCTACAAAGCCCTTCACAACCTTGCTCCCCCCTACCTCTCTGCCTTGATCTCCCTCCGAACCCTTGCTCGAACCCTCCACTCCTCCTCCATCCCCTCCCTCCCTCGCCTCCCCTGCTCCCACAACCACCTTTGTCCCTTCTCCCTCGCTACCCCGCATGCCTGGAACTCCCTCCCTGCCCTCATCCACCTGGCTCCCACCCTCCACACCTTCAAGTTCCTCCTCAAAACCCACCTCTTCCGCTCCGCCCTTCCTAACTCCTGCTAACCATTCCCACCCAGGATTATCCCCCACCTGTTATCTGTAAACTACTAATTTACTGTAACCAAGCCTAGAATGTATACCTGAGTTCTCGCATCCTCATGAATGTCACATCCCTTGTCTCTCCCTCTGTTCCCCCTTCCCTGTCTCCCCTCCCCCTGTCTTTAGATTGTAAGCCCCCGGGCAGGAACCGTGTCCATCTTATTCTTTGTAAAGCACCAGGTACAGTGCTTTTGCTATATAAATAATAAATATTATTATTATTATTATTATTTTAAACACACTTTAAAACATACTAATCCAAAATCAAAACAGGGGGGGAGCCCACTCCACTCACCCCCATCCCCACCACCCTTACCCCTCTCCCTTGCCAAATGCCTGACGGAACAGCCAGGTCTTACAGTTCTTATGGAAGGCTGGGAGGTCCGGGGCCAGACGGGTCCCCACCAGGAGGGAATTCCAGAGGCTCGTCCACTGAGAACGCCCTATTCTGCGTGGCCCCCGGAAAACCCAGGGGACCTCCAACATGGTGTCCCCGGATGACCACAGGGGCTGATCTAGAACCCGGGGAGTGAGGCGGTCTCACAAATAAACATGGCCCAGGCCGTGTAAGGCTTTATAGGTTAAAGCCAACACTTTGAATCGGGCCCAGAAGACTATTGGCAGCCAGTGCAAAGATCGGAGCACCGGTGTAATGTGCTCCCGGCGGCCCAGCCCCACCAGGAGTCGGACCGCCGCATTCTGCACCAGCTGCAGCTTCCGAGCCGTCACCATAAGTATCCCCACATAGAGCGCATTGCAGTAGTCTAACAGAGGTAATAAAAGCATGGATGATTGTGGCCAGGTCAGAAACCGAAACCAGCGGCCAAAGCCACCGCACCAAATGTAACTGGTGGAAGGCACTCCTCGCCACAGCCTCCACCTAAAAATCCAGGCAGAGCTGCGCATTGAGCAGCACCCCCAGGTTCCGTACCTGGGAAGTCAATGGAGGGCCGACCCCATCAATCGATGGGGCCATCAACTCACCAACTTACCCACTAACATCACCTCCAACTTGTCAGGATTCAGTCGCAGTCGGTTAGCCCTCATCCAGTCCCTCACAGCTGCCAAACACCAGGTAAGCACCGAGACAGCAGGGCCTGGGTTGGTCGAAAATGAGAGATACAGTTGGGTGTCATCCGCATACGGATGGCACCACACCCCGAACTCTCTGATCACCTCGCCGAGCAGCTACATATACAGGTTGAACAGAAGAGGGGACAAAACTGAACCCTGCGGGACCCCACGCAGGAGGTCTCGGTAAGATGAAAAAGAATCACCGAGCACCACCTGCTAAGTTCTTCCAGCCAGGAATGAGCGGAACCATTCAAGAACAATCCCACCCACCCCCGCGCTGTCCTGAAGGCACGTCACCAACATCTCATGGTCAACAGTATCAAATGCTGCCAACAGATCTAAAAGGACCAATAGGGCCGAACGACCCAGGTCCTTTTCCCGGTGAAGATCATCCACCAGGGCCACAAGTGCTGTCTCAGTGCCATCATGACCCAGATGAAAGCCAGACTGCGAAGGATCAAGATAACCGATGCGGTCGAGATGCTCCTGGAGCTGCTGAGCCACTACCCGTTCAATAACCTTCCCTAAAAAGGGAAAGTTAGAGACAGGCCAATAGCTGGCAGGAGAGTCAGCGTCAAGCAATGGCTTCTTGAGCAGAGGCCGCACCACCGTCTCTTTGAGACAGCCCAGTACTCTGCCCTCCCGCAGAGAGGCATTGACCACCCTGGCCAGCAACGGCCCTATTGTCTCCTGGCAGCTCTTAACCAGCCAGGATGGGCACGGATCTAATTCGCAAGAGGTGGCTCAAACAGCCCCAAGCATCCCCACCACATCAGCGGGTGTCACCGACTGAAAGTGATCCCACAAAATCGGACAAGTCCGGGCTTCTACAACCTCTACCTCCTCAAGTGCGGCATCGAGGTCTTGCTGAATACAAGCGATTTTCTCCACAAAATAATCCGCAGAAAGGTCACAGTAGGCAAGAAATAACTCAACCCCCGGGTTGAGGGAGGCCGGACTGACCAGCCCCTGTACAACCTGGAACACCTCCACTTGATGGGATTTTGCAGATGCTATGAGGGCAGCAAAGAACTCCCTCTTTGCTGTCCGCATAGCCACAGCATAGGCATAGGCTCGTAAACTAGCTCTATGTTGCAATCTGTCGGCTTCAGCTCGAGATCGATGACACCATCACTTCAACCGTCGCCCCTCTTGCTTCAGGACCTGCAGCTCCTCAGAGAACCAAGGAGGCCTGCGGGGCTGCCACCTGGGCAACAGACACCTGGGAGTCGTTTGATCAATGGCCTCTGTCAGCAAGATGTTCCATACCTCGACGAGGTCATCGATGAAACGGTCGTCGAGGTCAGAGGGTAACTCCCCCAGAGTGCCTAGAAACCGCACCGGGTCCATCAGCCTCCGGGGGTGGACCATCCTAATAGTTTCCGCACCCTGCCGGGGGCACACATATGCTAGAAGGGAAGTCTATGGGAGGTAGTGATCCATCCATGACAAGGGCACAGTTGATATCGCCCCCATTAATGGAGCACCCGCCTCAAGGCCAGTGCAAAGCATAAGGTCCAAGGTATGTCCTCCAAGATGCATCGGGCCGTTGACCCTCTGGAACAGGCCCATGGTTGCCATGGCAGCCATGAACTCATGCTCGGCCAACCGGAGCACTGCATCGGCGTGAATGTTGAGGTCCCCGAGGACTGTTGTCCTGGAGGACCACAACACCACCTCTGACACAGCCTCTGCCAGAGCATGCAGGGAGGCTGCTGTACTGGTAGGTGTATGGTATACCAGCAGCACTCCCCAACTGTCCCCTGCCAAATCAAACACAAGGTGGAGACCTTCAATGCCTACCATGGTCCGCACTGGGTACCTCCTCACAGACCACCCCTCCTTAAAATTCATAGTTACACTGTCCCCCTCCCCCTGTCTCTCCAACTGTGGCTGGTACTGCACGGCATACCCGGCTGGAACAAGATCAGTCAAGATAGGCCTCGATTCATTGTCCAGCCAGATTTCTGTGATGCACATGAGATCGGCGGCACAGTCCAGGATTACCTCCTGAACTGTTGTTGCCTTATTCGCCACCGACCTCGCGTTTAACACCACCAAATCCGGGCCGAGGGCCCCCTGACCAGGATCCACTTGCTCATCTGCTGGGGACTTGCACTAAGCATCTGTCCTGCCTCACCATTCCCCTTCTCCTCCCCGAGACCCTCTCTCCCCTGGCCCATCACGACCCCAATAGCCACGCCTATCCCCCCCAACTGCCCTCCCCCCAGGCCTCCCTCCCCAGCTGTCCCGCCAAGAGCATGAGGGAGATCCCTGCCCCACCCCCCATTCCCTCCACCCCTTCCCAGGACTCCCTCTCTCACAGGGAGTCTACCCACCCTATCCCTCAGGTAATGCCCCCCCCGCATTTCACTGGGTGGCAGACCCTGATCCTCCCTTCCCTACACCCCCTGGCCCCTGTCTCTTATACACATCTAGATGTGTATAAGAGACAGGGACTCACCCCCTCCCTCACACTGAGGGGGCGGTCGCCCTCCCCTCTCTATTCCAATCCCACCCCCCCTACCCACACCTCCCCAACCTCTCCCTGCCAGAGTACCCCAAAAACCAACCCCCATACCCTCCTCCCCATCGATTCCTCCCAACCCCTGCCCACTTCCCCTCCTCCTGTCTATAAAACACAGTACCATCCCCCATACCTTTGTATGCACCCCCACCAGCATTACCCACCCCACCGTCCCTGACCCTGCTAAGGGCCATGCCCAAGTGCACTTGGGTGCGACCCTTAGGCCAAGCCCCAAGCCTTCCCGGTCTCTGCTGCTGCTGCTGCATCTCCGACGGCCTGCTATGCCCCCACGGGCACCCCTGGAGTGCCCCAAGCCTCCAGGCGGTCAAATTTTCCGAACGTTCAGGGGGGCCTAACTCTGCGGGACTGAACCCATGAACCCGAACTAAGTTTTCAGGCCAAGCAACCAAACCCCGTTCTGTCAGCACATCCCTATGCACCAGCTGCAGCTTCCAAACAGCCATCAAGGGCAGCCCCACGTAAAGTGCATTGCTGTAGTCTAGCTTTGAGGTAATGAAGGCATGGATGATGGTAGCCAAATCTGAATCAGAAAGAAAGGACTGCAGCCTCCTGACTAGATGGAGCTGGAGAAACGTGCTCCTGGCCACCACTGCAACCTGATGTTCCAGGCACAGCAAGGGGTCCAGAAGAACTTCAAGGCTGTGAACCTGAGTAACCAGAAAGGGCCTGACTTCCTCAATAACAGGTCCCAATTCCCTCCAGGTCACAGGGTTGGCCAACCATCACCAGTTCAGTCTTGTCAGGATTCGTTTTCAAATTGGCTCATCCCCATCCAGTGCCCAACAGCAGCCAGGCACCGGGTACGCACCGAAACTGCAGAGCCTGTGTCATGAATAAGAGGTAGAGCTTGGTGTCATGAGCATACTGCTGGCACGAAGATGGTCACGGGGTCTGGAAACCAAGTTCTATGAGGAAAGGTTGAAGGAGTTAAGTCTGGAGAAGCGAAGACTAAAGGGAGACAGGATAGCTGTCTTCAACTATCAGAAGGGCTGTCACACAGAAGATGGAGCAGACTTGTTCTCTGTTGCTCCTGAGGGCAGGAGTAGAACCAATGGGCTCAAATTTCAAGAAAGTCGATTTTGGCTCAACGTTAGGAAAAACATCCTAATGGTAAGAGTTGTTCAACAGTGGAACGGACACTGCCTAGGGCAGTAGTGGACTCTCCTTTGCTGGAGGTTTTTAAAAAGAGGTTGGATGGCCACCTGTCAGGGGTGCTGCAGCTGTGGATTCCCTGCATTGAGCAGAAGGTTGGATTACATGACCTCTGAGGTCCCTTCCAATTCTAAGATCCTATGAACGCTGATCTCCTAGGTCCAAGTCTAACACCTGAGGCACTTGGCTACAACCAGGGGCCCATTTTCACTGCATTTTCCACACTGGAGGCAATTGGGCGAGGGGGACGCAGTAAACAGAGATCCCTGGCTACATCCTCATTCCCATTCCTAGAGGACAAGACCAGAAATTGCCTTCAGATCAGTCACTCAGCAATTCTGAACAACGACCAATCCAATGCTGGATTTGAACAAAAGTCCTTGGAATTTTCAATAGCACACGTTTAATGTAAACGACACCAAGAAAACCTATCTAAGGGCGCAGTCAGACGAGCTTTTAAATCACACAGCCGCCGCGGTGGCATAGTGCGATTTAAAGAACCCCGCACTTCCGCGTTAGTGTGAATGCGGTGAGCGCGCACATTTCCACTTAGCCCGAATGTTTGGAGTGTGGTTTGAAAAGTTGCTTTCAAACCGCACTCCAAACATTCGGGCTAAGTGGAAATGTGCGCGCTCACCGCATTCACACTAACGCAGAAGTGCGGGGTTCTTTAAATCGCACTATGCCGCCGCGGCGGCTGTGCGATTTAAACGCACGTGTGAATCCCCTCTAATTCCCAATCACAAAGGCCATTCATGGAAGAAAAAGCAGTGATTAGTATCACCGATACCCAGTCACTTAACCATTAACAAAAATCTGAATTAGCTCTTTCTACAACGTATGTGATAGATTCAATAGAACAGCACAAAAACAGTCTATGCCATGGTCTTAAGTTCATTTGCAGTAAGCATGTGTTAGAGCAAGAATTCATTGCCCTAAGAATTGTTGAAATTCTTACCTTTGAGGAACAATGAAAGGGAACTGAAGAAAGAACATTGCTTATTCATAAGCAATTCCCTGAAGTTGTAGAACACAGGCATCACGCTCCCTCTAGTGGGAGTAGAGGACATTTTAAATGAGGATTAACCTCTGCATACAGCCGTTTCAAACACTTAAAAGACATTCATTCCTACGTTTTCATTGTTAAACAATTGAGTGGTGTTTGGGTTTGGTTTATAGTGGCCTAATTCCTTGCTAAAATGTTTGAACTGTAACTATATAGGTATATGCACTGTTGATAAGCTGCACTTTAGAGGAGTTCTGTTCATGCTTCATGACCTTGCTCCCTTGTCTTTCTACACTTGTTCCTGGGAGCTTAGCTCTTTCTCTGCCACCATCCCCACCTGTCCCCCAATCCCCAGCTCCTTGAAACATGTTGCCCTTTCTCCCTCCCAACCTTCAAAAATCCATACTGAAAACCTACCTAGTTCCTCACCCCAACAGGTTGCTCACCGATGCTCCTTCTAACGTCTTATCATTAGGGTCCCCTCCTCCCCTGTAACTAAGCTAAGCACGTGCACCTGCGACGTCACAACTTCTTGAATGTGTTCCCATCTCTCCCTTGTCTCCCCAGGATTGGATGCCTGTCAGGACAGGGACCTGTCTATAATTATTGTACAATGCCATTTAAATTGCTGGTTCTATGTAAATACTACTAAGGCAGAGCCCAATCATCCAGATGGTGGTTACTTCTCCTAGTGAAACGCTGGGGCATGCTCTCCTTAAGGACACACTTTTGACAAGCCTACTCCAATGCACAAGATTTTGTAAAATATGGTGGCCTCCGTCTGGTTGGTAGGAAAAGATGGGCACATTATCCTTTTGGCTGATGGACGTTCTGTCAGGGTGTAATTTACGTTTTTGGTAGCATTGACGTTTTCTGTACCATAAGAATCAGTCCTAGGCGCAGGAGTCTGTGCACGCCACAGCAATACAGAAACAAGATCCACTGGATCACTGAACTTCATAGCAATATTCACTTGTTTGATTAAATGAGTACAAACGTTCAGAGGCCTTCTTCAAGAATGAAGGCGAGTGCTGCACTGGAGTTAGGCGCAAGGAGGCAAAGTGATACTATAAATAGAAATGGATGATGAAATCTCTTTGGGTGGCTAGGTTAGGCTAATGGCAAAGGGTGCTGCTTTTGAGGCTGTATGCAAACAGCAGTCGAAGGCCACAGCAATACACAATGTTAACCCCAGGATAATGTAAGAGAAGCAAGTTATGCTTCGGATACCCCTTCCTAATCTTCTGTGTGTGTTCATGCGATACCTTTCCTCAGAAGTATCATTGCCTTAGGGAAGGGATGGAGAAACTAAGGTTAGGGATGCTGCCTCTTACAGACCTGACCCAGACATTCCCTCCTTGAACTTTCAGTCCTTGAGCCAGGCTCCATAATGTTGGCATTGGTACCATCTTAGGGGACAAACGCTCAGTGATTTTTGGCAAGGTCTATACCCCTAGAGACAGGAAACCGGCGATAGCATTGCACCACTCGTAGCTTTATGTGTACAAACCACAACTTTTTAAAACCCTACCCCCATTTGTTTTGTGATGGTTTCATTAGTTAAAATGCTTGTAAAAATATATATTTGTAAAGCTAGGGTGGTGAAATTTTGTGATAAGGTAACCAGATATGTAGACTTGACTCTGCAATAAACAAAATGAAAACATACAAGTTAGTAAGGGTGAGAGACATATTTTATCCTTTGTATAAACGAAAGCTACTTGCGAGATCATGCAGACTTTTAAAACAAGAGCATATTTGTTTCCTTATAGTTCAATTGCACATAGTAATCCACAATAACACCGTTACAAAAACCTTTATTTTTTAGTTGTCAAAAGGTAGGTTTGGTTTCTACGTGCCAAGTTGAAGTGGAATTAAATCTTCGTGTTCACATTAATCATAATCATCATCCAGCTCTTCCTCAGCTACACTTTCATCATAGTCTGAACTTGCTGCCTGGTGAAGAGTCTGCGAATATCAGTGCACGCCAGTCCATTTAACAACCAGACACATTTTAGCCGTTCACACCTCCTAGAACAGGATTCTCAACCTGCTGCTTGGGAGCACCCGAGTGCTCGGACAACGTGTGAAAACGCTCCTCAAGCCAACTGTCGCTAGTGCTCGGGAGCCCTCCGAAACAGTCCTTCGTCCATTCAAGTCAATGTGAACTGGGGATTAATTATCTCAATTTCCACTGAATTAAATTGAATTGCAGAGAGGAGACAATCGATACATATTTATGCAAGTTATTCATGCAAATGATGCAGTGCTTCCAAGTAGTCCCATCACTCCAGCACTCATGACTGGAAAAAGGTTGAGAACCCCTGTCCTAGAACAATTGCTGGCTAGTAGATTCAGCCCGGCCTCAGGTGCTGGCAGACCTTCCATCCAGTGTACAAGCAGACCCTCAGCCCCTTCTTTTGTTTCCAGCTTCCAGCAGGGCTTGGTGTCCTTGGGTCCTGCTCCAAACACCTTCTCCATATTGCAGTCTGGTAGTTTGCGTGTTGTGCATGTTTCATCAAACAGTCCCTACACGGCGGCAGTTGGTGACTGTCTCTCGCCTTTCTTTGCACAGAACAAGTAGTAAACTCAGGTCATTGACTTCCACAGCAGAGGCTTTTGGAGCATAAAGAAGGCATGTGAATGTCTCTAGTTTGTCCATTAGCAATGGCCCAACTACATGAATGTGTTCTGTACTTCTTTGTTGCTGGTCAAGATTTTCAGAGCACTTGCCTTCCCTTTGCCTGCAAACACAGACAGTATCATATCCAGTGTATACATGCATCCCAATGAAAGCCCTACAGGCATCTCTGCTGACACTTGCTCCTGTTTTCCTAATGTCAAAGACCCTTGTGCGTGCTCTAGTGCTACATTTCTGGAACAATGGGGCTCCAATGCTTTCTTGAAATACCAAGCACATGATGAATACACTGGTGTCTTCGGAGCTGACCACAACTGCTTGATAGCCCTCTCTAGCAGTATGAGCTGTATGCGGCAGCAGCTGTTCATCCACTTCCTCTTGCATACACGGGAGAGTAGGCACCTCCTCACTGATTTTGCAGTATCTATCATGTGTCACTGTAGCAAAGATAACCTTCTCTTTCAGCTTCTCTGTATACTCTGGCTTCTTCCATTCATTTACTAGCAACATAAGACTGGTTTTGTTGTTGACCCGACTCAGAAATTTCCTCCACTGTCTCAAAATCTGCGAGGCTGTGATACTCAGCAGCTTATGTTCAGACTCTTCCCCTTACTGATTTTACTGCTCTTGATGGAGATCTCCTGGTATGTGTCAAACACTACATCAATCCTTTGACTGGTTTCCATCCCTCAGTGCCGTAGACAAGACTGATTTGGCCAACTCCCCAAAAGTAACTACATCACCTTCTACCTTTTGGACCAGGCTCATCAGCAATAGTTTCAGTATTTTCTGGTAGCTCCTCTGCTGTTGCCAAGTTCTTATTCAAGCAGGTAGCTAAAGTGGTTTTGTCTGTCTCTCTTAGTAACCCTTCCGGTGTTGACAAGACCCATGGCTAAAGGTCCCAAGGGATGGGAAAGGATATCCATTATCTGGAGATTGCCCTCTTGAGCTATCCCAATGATGATTGCCCTCCTGCTGGACTTCACTTCCTGCTTTTTGTACATGAACATTTTCAGCTTGTTCATTTTCAATGGGTCGTGAAATTTCTTCGTGGGTGGGTTATTCTCTAGTCTCTCATCCTTGAAGGTGGCGTAACTTTGCTCGCCAATCTCAAATGCCTTCATCAAGTCAGAGGCAATGTCCCAAAGAGCTGCCTTCACAGTTGAGATGCTCCTGGTTTTCAGCAAATGGGTTTACCCGGCTTTGTAGGAGGCTCACAACTGCTGATACAGCTTCTCCATCCTTTTCAACTCTTGGCCTTTGCAGGTCAGCATGCTGAAGATAGGTTTGTTCACTTGCACCATCTCTCTCAATTGCCCCAGGAATGTACTCCAATGTTCCGCTGTAATAGTGCCTTTTTACAGCACCAGACTTCAGGCTGAACTATCTTGTGCCCCCTGGAGTGTGGGTGTCTTTGTTCACGATGACTTCAGTGGTTTGATCAACAGGGATGAGCCCAAAGGGGTTGTTGCCAGAGACCTGAACAGAGAAGCTACCATTTTTGAAGGCTTCATACACATCTGGAGGTTCCTTTGCCAGATTGGTCATTTGTGTATAGCAGGCTGGCAAGTATCTGGCATTGTTCAGCTTGTCATAGGCAAAACACCATGGGATCACTGATCTGTTGGCATGGAGGTGCAATTCCCAGTTCCACTTGCAAGACACACACAGAAAGCCAAGCCACACATCTACCATGTTCAAGTAGAACATCTAAAATGCTGACAGCTCTCTGTTGCCATGGTGAAGGTGTTTGAAGAAGTCTTTCCAAAGGTTCCTCAACTCGGCTAAAGCAGGGCTGAGTTCTGTTAGCACAAGTCCTCAGCCATGCTGTTCACTTGGTGCAAAATGTTGCTGGTCTGTGACTTCTCCAGGTTTTCTTCTACCCAAGGTATGAACTCTGTCCATGCGAGTCTCATTAGTGCTTCATAGATATACTTGTGTACTCTGACAGCACGGTTGTACATCTTGCCATCAAGGACTGGGCTAACTGTGCCTGCTGCAAGAATACCTGATTCTATGCATAGGTCCTCAAGACCAGCATCCCAAAACCGCTTTCCTATGATGGATAGGGCATTGCAGACAGTGTGGAATTACCCCATTCATAGGATAATATTGGTATAATGGTCTTTGTATTTCCAGGCAATTTCTGCAGCTTTTGCATGGAGTGCTTGATCCATCACTACTACAATGGTTTGCAGTTGCGGTTCTCTTCTGATGAGCTTTGACTGGTTCAGAATTTCAAACACAGTGGTCAACTCAGTAGCTGGTGCATTGATGGTAGGGAGATAAACATCTCAGAAGATGTTATTGGTTATCAAGTCTCTAGTACATATGTTGAACCCAGTCCCGCCTGGGATTTTCTGATTCTCTGTATCTACCTGCCTTGCAAGTACTCAAATCAGGTTCTTGTCCTAGGCAACTTCTGCTGTTTCCATGGTTTCCTATATGCTAGTAGCTTTGGTTGTCACTGGCTGTGGGACAACTCATTCACCAGTAACATATTCTTCAAGCTCATGATGTTCAGTGGAAACAGTTCTTTGCTTCTGTTTCTTAATGCTAGGGAGTGTACCTTTTGGGGAGAAATGGTTCATAGACTTTCCCCTGTGCAATTCCATTCACCCGATGAGATGTACCTCTGCCAGCGAGTCTCTTCAAGTCTATGTTGTCCCAGGCTAGATTTGTGAACAAACTAAGGCTGAATGTTGCCTGGAAGAACAACTTGGTGATTCAGGTTACCAGCTAGCTTCTGGAGACATAGGGCAGTATCATTTTCTCCCAACTGTGAGTATGATACCCCATTTCCAAGTCTGTTCAGTGTCTGGATGACTTCAACATTGCCCGTGTTTTCACAGCATAGGGTAGCAGCAGATGTTTCAGAAGTTTCTGCTGACTGCATGTTACTGCATAAATTATGTCCTGACAGAATGACTATCAGCATCTTGACCCTTCGTGATGGACTCTTTGTTTTCAGGATCTCCAGTAAGTAGCCCCCCCCTAAAAAAAAACCGTTCAAGGTTGTCTGGTACTGTGAAGGAATCTTTGTGTACATGAGAGGGATGGTACGGCCATGGTGTTGATCTCATGTCTTGTTTTATGGTAGATCGGATATGTGACAATGTCTGATCATTGATCTGTTGATATTTGTAGATTTTGTTTTCCAAACTTTGGGTTCTCTTTGCAACCTCTGATTTTCCAAGACAACATCCTGCAATGATACACTGCCTGGAATAACCAGCAACTTCCCCTTGTCATCTTGGAAAATATGAAAGGATTCTCCTAGCTCCAATTCGTTTCCTACGGATGTGCTTTTCAGTTGAATCCCTCAGGAATGTAACTCCTCTTGACTACGTACGACATTCCAGCTTTGCTGTCGATGAAGTCATCATAACAATCTGATTGTTGGGAATGATAACAGTTCTGATGTACTGGAAAAGGTCTGCATAAGCTTCAATTTCAACCCTTGTGTACAATTCATTAATGTATGTTTCATCCTCATTTCCATCCTTGTCCACATCTTTTTGGTCCCTTAGCTTGACTCCTGTGTAATCCTTGTAGCAAGGAGCAGGATAATTAGCTTCTGCAGCTACTATGTCTCAATTTGTAACTGCTAGAATCCTTTCATCTCCTTTTTGACTGCACGCTCCCATAGTCTGTGGTCAACTCTCATTTGTGTGGCCTTGATAAGCTTTTCACGTGTCGTCATTCACTTCAGGTACTTGGTCTTTCCACAGAAAATGCAGTTAGGATCATAAACCCTTGACCCTAATGATGATCTTCTGGTAGCTTTTCGGTTGTACAGCCACTGTTTCCAGCCCCATCAACTCAAGCTCTCATCTGCTTTCCACTTTAGAGTCTCCAATCCCCTTTTCATGTTGAAGATACTCCTGCATTTTCTGCGATAGAATATTTTGGGGATTTCCTTTTCTCTAAGGTGTTTGGCTGTGTCTAGTATTGGGGCATGATTCCTCACTTGAGCAGATTCTAGCAAAGTTAGCCAGGATTCATAGTTTTGGGGCCTGACTAAATGACCTTCATTTGATGATATCTGGTGAATGATGCACTAGTCTTGAAAAGATTTGGATTGTTTTAATTTTTCCTTTGTACCTCTACTCGGATAACCACTGTACAGTTCTGTCACCACCACCACATTACCTGTAACAGGGGGAAAAAGCAAGCTAGTGACATTTCTTATGAGAAATTAAAAGGTGTGAATTGCATTTTGTTACGTGTTAGAAAAAAACGTTAACACCATAACGGTCAAGGAATTAAAATTTTGTTGCTATTTTTGTAAAGGATAACGCTTCGCCTCCAATTTGTATCCTCATAACCATCTTAATAAAGATTGTATAATTGTCTTTGTGTAGTCACCGCTTTAGCAATACCATTCCGTGGAAATGGGGGTAGGGTTTTTTAAAATTGTGGCTATACACTGAAAGAATGCGATCACCTATTTCCCATCTCTAAGGATTTAGGCCTTGCCAAAAATCACTATGAGCATTCGTTCCCCCAGATGGTACCGACCAACCCTACAGGCTGGAGAGGTGACAAGGAGGTGACAAGGAGACCTTTGGCCCATGGCTGGTTTTTATTTGGTCCCTTTCCAATTCCTGGATCTGATCCATGGATCCAATCGCTACCCTCAAGAACTGATTGAGGGAGGGAGCTCAGGGAGATGAGGGCATGCATTCAAGAACAGGGGATGGACCTATAGCATAAATTCATGATTTGGAAAACTTCGCCCATACTGAACACACACCCTAGGTAGTCATCCCAACTTGTAACAGGCTTGCAGAGCTCATACTAATCTTCAGAGCCCCCCCCACAAGAGGAAAAATGTTCCCCCACCTCTGCCTTAGGGTCACTGATTCCTGTTCAAAGTAGAAGATCCAAAGTATATGGGGTGGTGGGTCAGTCATCTCGGTGTAAGTTTGTTCATATGAACATCCCTCCCCCTTCCTTCACCCCCGGCACAACTGTAGGATAAAACTATTCCAGGACTTGTGGACCCATATAGAGATTTAAGGTTATTCTGATGCAACAGGTGTGAAGGAGACCCAGATGTGTTCATGTGTGTGATCTCCCAAAGAGACGAGCAATTGGTCGGTTCAAAATAAGACACTTCACATGTTTGGTTGTATCAACACGCCATTGCTACGTGGTTAAGTTTTAATTCCAACCCGTACTTCCATGTTCACGACTATGGTCAAACACAATAAAGAGATCAAAAGAAATAAGAGTCACTAGTGTCAGAGCTACTGATTAAATCCTTCACCATTAAAAAAAAAAATAAAAGACAGGTTTTCTATAAACATTGTAGCAAGTAGATACAGAATGTACAGGAGACAGTTCTATATACAAAAGTGCATTGCAGCAATCGATACGTTAACAGAAATCCTGGGGGAAAGAACAGTCCTGATTTAACAGTCCCATCCATTGGCGCGTTTAAGACCAGCTGAAGCAGGGTTTCCAAGTCAGACAATTTCTTCCACACTTTGGTTACGAACTCTACCCTCGGGGCTCCAGTACCATCGGTCTTTTTAAAAAAAAAATTAAAAAAATAAACCCAATCTGAAATCTTTTAACCATGTTAAGAAGCCGCCTGTATTTCTGTTTTGTCTTACTTGACTGGGATGCATCCATCATTAGTCAAACAAGGTTTGAGCTTGGCTAAAATCCGTACACACACAAAGGGCCCATTCTGACAGCTTTTTATGCACATACCCAGCTAACAATCTGAGATTTTCTGTATGAATGAGAAATAGAGGCTCAACTGATTCAAAATAGTGAACATCAGGCTGGTAGATTTAAAAGGTTGGCCAAGAGAAATAAGAAATGGCCTGCTAAAAGAATTACAAACCACTAATATTTCAAGGTCAATGTATTAACTATTGAAACTCAAGCAAAATAAAAATGGCGGCACTGGGCTACCTATGTTTCCAACAACCCAGATTAATAGTAAATTAGTTAAATTTCACACAAGCTTTTCCTACATCTAATATGAAGGGCCATTTTGTGGAATAACACTTGGCTGAACTGTTGCAGAAATTGCCTATGGCATTGCCGAGTCACAGCCAGGACGCCGGTACTGTGAACTGGCCAATGGGGCACCAGCACCATATAGGTCCTTTTTACGCAGGCGGCGGCTGCAGGGTGGGACGGGGGTGTGTGTGGCAGCATGGGCGGTGTACACGGGCACACATTGATTCCCGCCTCCCCCTGTATCCCTACGCACAGAGCAAACGCCGTCTTGGTCAATTGCTCCGTGCGTGGGCGATGGGTGGGTTGGCCAGCATTTCGCATGAGCGCGGACACCCACCCACCCACCCCCCATGGCAGTCACATGGTCAGCACCCACTCATGCCCATGCAGCAGACCTGTGTGGATGCGTCTCATGTAAAAAGGGCCATAGTCTAGGGCCATGGGGAAATGGAGCAACCCGTGACTCGCTGCTGAAGAGAAGAGATCCCAGCAGTGGTATTTTATGTTTGAAATATGAGGCATCCAGAATGGCATGCAGGGAAACAAATCTTCTTTCAAAATTTGCATAACTTTCAGGATTGGGTTAACTTGCTTAATTTACCTGGCTCACAGAATCAGATTTTCCACTTGTGAAATTTGGGTTTCCTTTGGGGAGGAAAAAAGTGCAGAATACTAGGGCTGAAACAAGAATGAAATTTCTAGCAGGTCCAGTGAGATTTCAAGAGAAACTCGAGATTCTCAAAAGTGCTCCCAAAACTATCTGCGCAGATATAAAATGGCCGCACATGTGCAGAACAGCCCTGGTGATCGTTTTTGTGCATGCGCAGACTTTTTTTCCCCCTCTACTTTGAGGTTTTTGAGTTTCTCGCGAAACTCTCGTGAGACTCTCAAGATGAGAACAATCTAGTCAAGAAGCCTAGTCTCAATGCAATTATCGAGAGGGGTGAAATCTCGTTTCAGCCCTACAGAATACACAAGGCCCTGCTAATATGCACCCTTAAGTAGTTGGTGAATAAATTTAAACAAAATTTTTCTAGATTCTCCACAGGTTTTATGGACCACAATATAAAAAATAATGTGTGTGTTGTTTTTTTTTAAAAGGATTTTTTTTAAAAAGGATTAAATAGAGAACCAAGAGACCATGCCAGATCCCTGCTTACTGCTTTCAGTAACACCAGTTAGCCATCCCTTAATCTACTTTTAAAGTGTTAACAGTCTTATACAGTTAAAGAAAAAGTTATTGTGAACATTTTGAACAGAGGAGGAAACTGAAATCAGATATACACACACAAATAATGAACTTTCTTCTTCATATTTAATCATGTTAAAAGAATTTTTGCTCATTATCCAAGACCTCTTGCAGTTCGGTTTTTCAGTGCTCTAAGACTTTAGAGAAATTATTCACAAGGAAGTAAATTGATCGTGTTCTTACACTGCTTAAATGGAATACTTTTGTATTTCAGCTGGTAAAATGCTCAAGATACCAGAACCCAAATAAACTGGAAACAAAGAACTATCATCTGATTACTTTCCTTTTGGCACTTCCAAAACTTAGTATGGAGGATTTGACTTTTTAATAAACCAGTTCAAAGAATTAAAATACTACAGGTTTGGGCTTAGTTTTGCATCTACAATGTCAGTTAACACTGCAAAAATCAGTCATGGAGTCTTAGATTTGTAGCAGTTACAACTGAAGTCCAACTGGCAGAATCTAAAGACTCTTTACTCAATTATCTGCCCATAATTTAGGCTTCTCCGACACCACGGTCAAACCCCTGACACGGATGAAGTTGAATGTGTACAGTTACTGTACGCCATGACCAAATCACTGACAAAACCTTGCCAATGGGGAAAGCAATGTAACCAAACCAAAATCTAGAAAGGAACAGAGGCATCCAACATGCAGCAATCCTTCACATCATTGATTACTGGAGGTATTTTTCCCTTCTGAGTACAATCTGAAGTCTACAGAGGTATCTCCAAGCAGCTGAGCACTAGAAGGCCCTACTCACCCATCGTCAATACGGACGTAAGAAAGGCAAAGCATTTAGTGACTTGAGATAGTATGTTCAGAGCATGACACACTCACAGCTGTACCTCCAAGCAAGCATGCATCATGCAACTTAGAAAAAGCATCCAAGATCTATAAGTTATAAAAGCAATGCTGCTTTAGCGTCTTTCAGAATCAATGTTCATGCCACCCTTGAGATTTATCCTAAATTCCTACAACCAAGACCTGAAATTTCCATATATATATATATATGCAGTTATGCAGATTTTGAAAGAAGATTTATTTCCCTGCATGCCATTCCATGCATTTTGGATGCCTCATGTTTCAAACATAATATATATATATATATATATATGAGAGAGAGAGAGAATGAATTGTCAGTGTTTGGCAAAACAGCACTCAGATTCACTCACTTAAAATTAAGTTAGATTTAACCATCAAGGTAAATTGAGAAGTACACTTTTTTCATACAAAAAGCACACGCACACATGCGCACTCTCTCTAGGATGGAAATTTTACTTCTTCCCAAGGTTCTACTGGGAAAGTGTGTGTGTGTGTATGTGTGCGTGTGTGTGTGTGTGTGTATGTGTGCGTGAGAGAGAGAGAAATTTTTTTAAAATTCCAAGACCATTTAGCTCTCGCTTCTTGATTGCAAAAAAAGGAGCCTATCTATTAAAATTTGGATTAGTTTCAGTTTTCATATCCTTTCCTTCCACCCTCCATCTGTGTCTTTAAACTAGATCTCAAAGATTCAATTAAGGCACACATTTATGTGGTACGGCCTGTGTGCCACGAATTGGAATATCTCTCTCTATTTTAACGCAGATATCCTTGCACACAGAGATGAAGAATTAAGTTCAGGTTTACGATGTAGAGACTAACCTTGCGAATTTAGCTTCACTATTCCAGTATTTTCAAACAAAAGTAAATAGGAAAATTCTTCAGAAGTGGGGGCTATAATGAAATTACTCCTGAGTGCTTTGTGGACCAGTCTAAATATCTAGTAAGAATCGGTTACTGAACATAATTGTTCCGTTTATAAAGCTTCTATCAAACAATGCTTTGCAATAAAAATTTGGATTTACACAGAAAAATCAAATCACTTTGCATTCTGGTGCAATAAGTACCAAAAGGTATAATAGATTAATAGTAACCTAAAGTTACCATCATTTGTAGGTTGACAGTGATCGCTTAAATTCTGGCACATTAGAGAGGAAAACTGCCTTCAGGTCAATGCCAACACCCACTTTGCTTTGTAGTGGCTCTGCAGTAAACCAGTATGCCATTTTAAAAAACATATAAATAAATTTCTATATTTCAAAAGCTATTGTAGAAAATAGATGTTGCAGCAAATAAGGATGCTCCCATCCAAACTTCTGCCAGGCCAAACAGCTGAAAGGTTTCAATAGAAGGGCTCCGGGGTTAGAATTGTCAACGACAATTTCAGCTGTTCTGCAACTCAGGAAAATTTGTAGCTGCTGCTAATGTGGATTTATTTGGGTTAGCTGACGCTTTTTTTAAAAAAGTTTACTTTTATTTTCAAACTGCAAAAGCTTATAGTAAATTAGCAGTAACTAAAGCGCCCGTCATTTGCAGATTGACAGGGATCACTTACGAGAGCATAGCAATATAGGCCAGAGGTGGGCAAATGGTGGCTTGGGAGCTCTTAGGCACCTGTACTGCGGCTCTTGCCAGAAGTGGCTGCCGCAGGTTACGTCCATGTGGCGCTCTCAGGAGTGAGAGAAGCTGAGCCTCCATTTTCACTGCTGCTACCACCAAAGCCTTCTGGGGCCATGGGAGCAAAGGAAGTGTTCTCTGAGCCGCTACTGCTGATGTCAAAAACTGCTGGACCATCCGGGAGCTGCACTTTTGATTTGAGGAGTGGGGTCAGAGGAAGCCACGCTGGCCCATCCTTGGGCCTGAGGGAAGCAGGCAGTCGCCGTATAGTGCCTTGTGGCACTCAGTGATGTGAAAACGTGAGTATGTGGCTCTCCAGAGCTCTGCCCATCCCCGATACATGCCTTTTCAAGTGGACATAGCACGCTGCATAATCTCTCTGCCACTTACTTGCTGTGCCAAAAGTTGGTATAAAATTTAAATTGGGGGGGGGTTGTTTTTTTTACTGTGTACCTCCTGTTGTTTCTTTTACAGAAGCCCATTCATGGGGTAGGTTGCACTCTAATTACTTAAAAGCAAGAAACACAGCCGGCATTTGAGATTTCAAACACTTCGCAACACCCACACCCAGCCCACGTTCTGAAGTTTGTAGCCTCCAGAATAGCAGTATACCTCACAACCTACGCCAAACACCTCTTCCCAAAGATGCTACAAAGTTACTGCCGTCTAAAACTATTATTTAATACAGACAGCAGCTTTTATTTTTGATCTACCACAGGAACAGGATGATTAATATTTTCTTCCTTCCTAGATTAGTTTTGGCAGCCTACTGAGATTCAACTGCAAGTAAGACCAAGATGACACTTCCAAGGATTCACTGAAGGATCAGTCCTGAAAACACTTACCCCTGAGTACTCAGTGAGTTGACAGAACCCCTTACATAAATAAAGCTGGAGAAATGTGCCTTTTGCAGTATGGGGATGTAATTCCTCTGTCTCCAAGAGAAGAAAAAAGCTTACTGGGCCCACAGTTCATCGATAGTAAGAGACAAATTTCTGGCCACACACTGGGGCCTAGATTAATGCAGAGGAAAATTAGGCCAAATCATGGGGCACCAGAACAGTCTTGGTACCAAGTCTCCAGAAACCCCAAAGAACTCCTCCCCTCAGGATAGTCCACACAAGGCCAGGACTTCGGTTCCCAGCAGTACAGTACCTGTGCAGCAACCCAGTCAGCCTCTGTCTCTCGCTGGCTGTGCAAGCAGGTATGGAACTGGCAGGAGGCATGGGAAACCAGTGTCATCAGCTGGAGTCCTCTGCCAGGTGAATCTGGGGCTCATGTTCACTTGTGGGCCTCAAACCGGCTCTCCAAGAATCCCTCCTACAAGATCTCCCGTTTGGCTCTCCCTACACCTGCTCCCCCTCCTCCCTTACCCTACTGTCCCCCAAACAGGTGAATGTTTGCCTAGGGTCCAGTGCTAAAGTGACCTGATCTTGCCCACAAAGAAAGAGTAAGAGAATCCAAACGGTCTCATCTTGTTGTAGTTATTTTCAATGTCAACTGCATCGGAAATAGTTCCCTCAAAATCAGTTCACAGATTGTCAGGGACAGAAGACAGTCATGCCAACTCAGCTCTTCTTCTTCACCCAGGAAGGAACTGGACTGTGTCTTATCCAACAATTCAAAAAAGTATCCAACAGAGTAGGTCTGTATGAGAGACCGCTTACACCTCTGATGGAAGTTCCATAAACTTTAGTCTACCCAACAAACTGTCAAAAAACTGACACACTGTAACACTTCCACTTGCAAAGATGAGATTCTCTCGCTAAAATTATTTAAGGAAAAAAGCCCACTCAGTTTCAGTGTCAACTTCTTTTATATTTGTAGAATTATCGGTACTGTGGAATTATCTAGCGTGATTTCATTTTAGCTACTAATGTAGTGAACACAGGAGGAGCATCTTGCTTGGGGGAGGGGAGCTTACTATCTATCTCAAGACAAGGCCTGAGCCGAGACAGTGAATATGATCAAGCTAACAAGTAAGCCATTCATATATCAAGCAACAAGGCAACCTTTGGAAACAAAAATTTAACATCTTAGAGGAAAAAAAATTATTCTACAAAAACCCAATTCTAACAGGAAAGTTACAGCTTTCCGCTCAATGTTTTTATGTGTGACATGCATTAAACAAAATTTTGTTAGAACTCTGCTTCTGCAGAAGCCACAATTATTATTTTAGAAAATCTAGCACAACTTCACCCAGTGTTATGATTCAATCGGGTTAGCAGCAGCAGCAGCAGAATAGCCCTGACAGAATCAGGATTCTCTTTTTGTAAAAACATCCTTCTGAAAGAGAACTAAGGGGAGCAGCAAAGAGGATGAAAAATAAAATTATAATAAAGGCAGGGTTGTCTCTAAAACAGGAAGATTCTTGTAGACATGCCAGAAGAGGGAGAGATTTATAATCGGTATATCTTTAAGGGAGGAGTTAAAGCCTTTTCCACTAAAAAAAAAAAATTCTATTGTAAAATAAGGAAAGACATAAAAACCTAATTTCCTGGACTATCTTCTCAGCAGCCTATTAATATCACTTGCAAAATGACTAGTCTTGGAGTTATGAATGTTCAAATTATCAACAATACATTTGTTAAAGGATTCAGTTAGATGCATCCTTAGCCCTGGCCCTAATCAACGTTTTGGTCAATAAATGTCTGTAAACAATAAGGAGAATACATTTAAGGCTTAGAAAGAACACTGATCAATTCACCCCTGTCACATTAAAACATCCACATCTCCTTCGTGGTCCTCCTCAGTCACTTTTAAAGAGAGCACTTCTTCATTAAGAAACAATCCACTCAGTCTTTCCTTACGAGCCTGTCTTTGCTCTTTCAGCTGTCTCTTACGCAAAGCCTTTTGCTGTAGCTTCCGTTGCTTAGAACGTTTCTGTCAGAATAAAGACAAATGGCAAAATGAGTTTGCATACAGTAGTGAAGAAAAGGCTTTCACGACTCTTTGTTTACAGGGCAAAGAAAATGCAGCTACCATGGAGTGAGATACAGATTCTAATCCATCTTCTGCAACAGAATGTATTACTAAGTGCTAATACCTTATATTTAGACACCACCAACTAATGATGTTGTACAGGTGTAAAGAAGGGCCTAGTTTGACCTGAAGTGCCTTAATCACAGATGATTAGGCGAGAGGATGAAATACTCAAGAGCCCATACTGGAGATCTATCTATGAAGAGGGGGGGAAATGTGTTTTCCATCAAAATGGTACCAGCAGATTTATCATCCCTTTAAAGTAGTAACTGCCTTGCATATGTAAGCAAAAAGGATAACTAGACCTCACTTCTACCAACCACAAATCCACCTCCAGAAGACTTCTGTGCATAGTACACAAGAGGTGGTGAGGCAAAGTGTAAATGAAAAATGTTGATCCTTCTGCACTACCAATTTTGATTGGTCAAATGCTATGCTGCAGTAAAAACACCCCCCCCAATCCAACTCAAAGTGATTTTTACAAGCCAGGGGCAGCCTAGAGGTAAAGTGTGATATAATGATCGATCAGAGGCAAGTCTTCAGTGCATTGCAGCGTGAGGAGGGGGTGGAGATTGCCTCTGGGGAGAAGAGCAGGATTGGCTCCCCAGGGAGTGTCTTAACCCTTAACCAATGTTTGGGGTTAAAGATCTACCCCAGGTGTATTGATTTCTGCAAACACATACATAGTAGTGGCTTTACGAATTTGCCCTTGTAGGACATGGTCACCTACACATTGGCAAACAACGTCACCGAAGCACAGCCTCTTAACTTCTATGGGGGTTTTTCTGTAACCAAAAAAGTACCTAGGGCATAAAACCACCCCAGAAATCTCCAGAAATGTACTGATTTTGCCATGGGATACATTTTCTACCGCAGCCAATGTTAAGCATTTATATTTTTTTAAAGAAAAAAAACCAAGATTCTTCTTAAAAGAAATGGCTCTAACAACCCGCACCACAACCCCCACCTAGGCCCTTCAGCCCCCCCTCAGCCCAGCCTGCCCTCCACCAGGACATCACGTGCTCAGCTCGCCTCTCCCTAAGTGCGGGCCTGTTCAGTTATCTGCTAGTTAGCCATTTAGGTTTGGGTGTGACATGACACAGGACGCATTCTGTGCTGATACTTCAGCAAGAGGCAGAGAGGCTGCTATTAGAGGAGCGGTCACAGTCACGCAATTTTTCAAAATCCCGCAAGGCGGGATTAGATGTGACGAGGGACGCGATCATGCGCATTCAAGGTGGTCGCGCATCGTTTACCGACCATGAACTAAATACCTCGATGTGCGAGGTATTTAGTTCGCAGTCGGTAAACGATACGTGACCACCCGCGCGTGATCGTGTCCCTCGTCACGTCTAATCCCGCCTCGCAGGATTTTGAAAAAATCGTGCCATCGGGTCGCGCAACTGCGACCCGCTCATCTAAAAGCAGCCAGAGTCCATTTTGAACATGCCGCGTGGAACCAAACATCCAGCAGAAGCTAAGAAGATGGACGCTCCTTCCACAGTAAGTGTTAGCTCACATTCCCAAATGTTTTGTTTGTGTGTAAGTGCCCTTGGAGAGTTGCACTCTCTCTGCAGAGGGAAAGGGGGGTGGGGGGTGGCTAGCCATGGGAAAACTGGCAACTTGGTGCCAGCCTTTATAAAGGAACCCAACTGTCCCTGGTTAATTGGGATGTTCTTGGGGTAGAAAATATACCCCAAACACAAAGTATGTACATTTTTTTCATGACATTGGTTAAGGAAGGATGAAGGCTCGGAGAGTTCCTCCAGCGTGACAGGGAACACACTCTCTCTCTCACACACTCTCGCTCCACTCCAGAGACAAGCTGCTGAGCTTCCTTAGCAGAGAAGTCCAGGCAAGATCGCCTGATGTTGGCAACCTGGATTGAGTGCCATGTAAGTCTGGCCACCCCTGCTCTAAGCAGTACCTTTATACAATACGATCACACACAGCCAGAAATTTTACTTTTGAATCCCGGATTCTCTCTGCAGCACTTGCAGATAAGTTGCTATCGCTGTGCGCCCGGCTCATGTTAGCACTGGAGTTCGAAGCGGAGTTGCCAACGCTGGAGCCGCTGCTGCTTGCCGAGCTGACCATGCTGGCGCTGCTGCTGCTGCCGGCACTGGCGCCGCTCACACCACTGTTACTTGTACAGCTGTAGCTACTCCTCTTCCAGTTCTCCCTCGCAGAGCGTTGTCGCGGACCATGTTCCTTGATGTAGTTTCTGACCTGGACGCATGAAAATGAGAGCTTGGTTAGCATTCTGCTGTTGGATCCAACACTCCTAATGAAATAAAACTCTATATTTGATGTCTATTATGAATAACTAAGTACTTGGAAAAGAAAACCAAGGATGATTAAGTAAAAATTTTGTATTTATTTAATATATTTATATCCCACCCCTCCTGCAAACAGCTCGGGGCGGCTAACAAATTTCAATTAAAACAATTTTAAAAATATTAAAACAATCATAAAAATCTTACAATAAAACAGGGAGGACAGAAATTTACAAACAATAAGGAAGGGTAGGGTGATAAAAACCCATTGACCCACCCTCCTCAAAGGCCTGGGCGAACAGCCAGGTTTTACAAACTCGCCGGAATGTTAAAAGGCTCGGGGCCAGGTGAGCTTCCTCCGGGAGGCAATTCCAAAGGCGCGGCCCGGCCACCCAGAATGCCCTCTCCATAGTGGCCCCCCCCCCACGCTTAAATTCATTTAACCAGTTCAACTTACTTATCCTAGTGGCTGTAAATGGCAACTTTTACACTGGTTTTCTTAGAGAAAGTACTAATTTGTTAGCTAGTTAAGTCCGATGACTTTCACTTTTCGTTTTTAAAAGCTCCTCTTTCTAGTTAGCCAATGCACAAATGTTTGTAGCACTGAGCCCTAAACCTTGAGTAACAGCTCTGTGAATATTTGAAAGCATTTTGATTGCCAACAATACTTCATAGGGGTGAAGCAGAAATTTCACCTGTGTTCCGATTCCAATGGAACCAGGCGGTTTGATTGTTCAAAGCCGATACTAGAATATGCAAAACTCTACGCCGATTTCTGACTGGAACGACTGAAATAACTAGCCATTTTGTACATGCACAAAACGTTTCCATCAGAATTCCAGTCAAAAATCTTTTTGATCGGAATTCTGACAGAGATTTCTTCAACCATTTCGTTTCCAAAGAAACAGAACAGCTATTTTAAACTAGTCCTACTCCTTGATTCAGAGATTTAGTATATACAAGCTCAAAGATCATGTAGCAATTAAAATTATTACAGCCCAAAGCCAAGCATGCTTTCTCCTCCATTCTGTCCACCGAAATTCAGAATGTATCATAGTGTCTTGGAAACGTTAGTTGCTACCCATTATACTATTCCCTAATTCATACAGCAGTATCCCACATTAGATGGCAACATCAATTTCATTTTAAAAGGAAGTGTACAAGATTTTTTTTAAAAACCACATACCTGTTTCAGTTTTTCATCTGTGAGACAATTTAGTTCAATAATAAACTCACTATCTGTAGGTGATATCTGGGCAGTGGGGTCAATAATTTTGATAATATCAAGTTGCTCTCGAAGACCCATCTCCGTGCTGACTTTCCGACTTAGGTATTCAATATATTCAACCTAGTTAATAAAAGCAAGCAGCAGATAGTTACTAAAACAGCTCATGGTAAATGTTTGCTGTTAAAAAATAAAGTTTTTGAAAAAGGAGGCAAGGAAACTAGCATCATTAAAAACCAAAGAAGTGTTTCCAACTGCAACAAGCTTTAAGTATATTAACATTCTTGAATAGCTCCTCAGACAAATTCAGAAGAAATTGAAGGGAGAAACATTAAGTTTTTCCATACATATCTGATAAGCAATTTTGCCCTCTCATTACCTAACAATCATGCCAAGACAACATTTACATTTGCCACAATCAAATTGACTTTGAGAGATTCACAACAGATAATGAGGAAAATTGAAGGCTTAATGAGATTATCACAGAGAAGTCTAGTTTACCTGCTCATCATTTGTCATCGCACTCCATGGGAGTTCATCAAGATTCCTATGATTGTTTTTCTTTTTTGGAAGCAGGCAAGGAGAGCTTGGGATACTTGGGATGATGTCAGACAGGACATCGCTCCCACTTGCAATGTCGCTGCCTGGTAACTTGAAGGTACTCAAGAGGGGAAAAAAGAAGAAAGTGTCAGAACGTGCTAAGCAGAAGTTAAATAATTTGCAATGCAAAATGTAATGCAAAATTTTCAGAGTATCAATTCTTAATCCAAGCACCCTGTCTGACAATTCCCTAATAATATTTTGCAATGAAGCATAGACTTTAATCCTGGTTACCAATTACAGAAGCACAGCACAAACTCAAACTAATGCTGCTTTGCTACGTCATGATTTGCATTCAGGAAAGAGGTAGGACCATGCAGCATTTCACTGCTCACCATCCATTAATGTGGCATGGTCTCCTGCTTCTTATTAGAGCATTATCCTCTACCACAGCATCTCCCAGCAGGAAGAGAGCCTTACATAAGCAATCAAGTGATCCCGGCTTGATTTTCCTGTGAAACTCCTTATATTGGGAGGAACTAACACTAGATCAACACACCTTTCCTTCCCCGGGGAAGCTCTCCAATTTCACTCGGATTCTGCATGGCTTACAGCCAACGACAAGAAGTGGAATCCTTCCCACTAATGGCTAAAAGATTTAGGGTTTGGGCCCCTTATTAACATTTGTGTCGTCTTTCCTTTGGAAAGCTAAGTTGCCAAGCACCTTTAGACACCACCACAGGATAAACTCATGCTCAAAAAAAACACCATCTGATACCAACTATATCTCAAGCCAACCGTTGTAGAGAAGGCCAATGAGAAAGGAGTACTAGGCCAACCGTGGTAAGATCATTACCCAGAGGGAAGCTTCTCTATCCACACGAGGTTTCAGAGCTGGTTATATGGATAGTGAGGCTGATCCGAAGCCCCACGCAGCATATACTCTGCACACGCGATGCGCATGCACAACTCACATGTGGCACGTATTTTATTTCAATGCATTTATAGCCCACTCCCTCCTGCTCAGAGTAATAGCTCGGGGAGGCTTACAACATATTTAAATACATTTCAACAAATTAAAACACAACGCTTAACAGTTATAAAACTTTAAAACCTATTAAAACTCATTAAAGGAGTGGAACTGAACCCAGATACTCTCCCCACCCCCACCTGTTTCCCTCCTCAAAGGCCTGGTGGAACAGCCAGGTCTTACACTGTCTTCGGAAAGAAGGGCGGTCCAGGGCTAGGCGAGCCTCCGTCGGGAGGGAGTTCTACAGCCTAGGAGTGGCCACCCAGAATGCCCTCCCCATCGTCGCCTGGGGGACTTAGTCGGGCATCCCCAGCTGACCACAGGGGCTGCATCATGACTTGGGGCATGCGGCGGCCCGGCAGGGATGCGGGGCCTACGCCGTTTAAGGCTTTATAGGTCAACACCAACACCTTGAATCGGGCCCGCAAAACAATAGACAGCCAGTGCAGAGAACGGAGCACTGATGTAATGTGCTCATGACGACCCATCCACATAAGGAGACGGGCCGCTGCATTCTGCACCAGCTGCAGCTTCCAGACTCTCACCAAGGGTAGCCCCACGTAGAGTGTGTTGCAGTAGTCCAATCTCGAGGTGACGAAGGCATGGATGATGGTGGCCAAATCAGAGTTCAAAACATACGGCCGTAGCCATTGTCCCAGATGTAACTGACAAAAGGTGCTCCTCGCTACAGCTTCCACCTGGGTACCCAGGTGGAGCTGCGAGTCAAGAAGCAGCCCCCCAAACTGTGTGCGCTCTATAACTACATGCCAAAAACCTGAAGAATTGGGGTGCTTGCTTTTTTACAGCACCCTCCCACTGCCTGTGATGGAAGCCAGCACAGAGCACAGCTCCTGGAGGGCATTAGGAGAAATGGGCTTGCTTGCACCACAGACCCATGCTGATTCAACCTCACACTTTTGGGTTCAGCAGCACAGATTGCTCCCACTGCAAACCCCTTTCCACCTCCACAGAGGAAGCCAGCATGGGCTATGATCTGCAATGGCTTTCGCTACTGAGGGACAGGGTTGCAAAAATGCATCCTCACGAGATTTTGCATAAAAGGTAGTACTACAACAAAGACTTTAGAAAATCTTATCTTAAAAAAGGGGTGGCAAAGGCCTGCTTCTACAAAGATATAAACCGATGTTCACAGAATTAAAATAATAGCTACAAGTCTTAAAAGGTTTCTACTACTATTTTAGGGGGAATTGTTTGTTAATGCAGACATGAGCAAGCAACCCATTTTAAAAAGATGTTTTAGTCTGTACAGTACGAGTTACTCACAAATTTCTGTGTCCAGAAAAACGATTAGACAATCATAGTTACAGATGTTTGATACTCATGCATTATGGTGGATATTTTCTGCTTCAAAACATATTCTAAATATGTAATGTCTAGAGGTGGGGAAATTAATTTATTCCAGAAACATTTCTAATGTATCTGTACTATACTCAGTAACTCTGTAGGACAGTTTAATAAGAATGTTTATTTTCTGTAAGCAACAGCAACATTTTAACTAGTTTCTTTTACATAACAGCTGACGTAATTGGATTGCATCTCTAGTTTAAAGGAGACAGATGAATTACTCAGTCTTTGAATTTGCTGTGTAAGGCTGTAAAAATGATTAAACATCTTTTCCACAGCTCAGCAAGTCCAGTCAAGTAGGTTTCTACCAGACAAGTGCTTACCAAAAAAAAGTCTAGTTGCTTTAATCAAAAGAAATGTCAGCCAATCAAACAACAGGGATACTGGGTTGGTTTTTTTTAATATTAACATCCTACTTCAATCACCAGGAAATTAAATGTTCACAACTCGTTGACGCACCAAGTCACTGGGGTAAACTGAAAGCTACAAGATGCATTAGAAACCACAGTAGAGACTTTTATCTTTTTAAAGGGGCTTTAATCAGAGACTTGGGATTCTAAAGAAATGGTAAGATTTATAGAGTTAATTTTACTCAGTACTGTTCCAACAATTTTATTCTGGAATAGCGGTCACATTTTCACCTGACCAAGAGTGTTTCATTTGTTTGGGGGGGTGTCACATCTGGGAGGGTATATAGCTATATACACTGACTGCACAACAGAGGAGAAAACATAAATGCAATCCTGAATACCACTTTATTGTTCCAAGGGTTCCCTGTAGGAAGAGACCAAGTCTCATATGATAGCGAGTTCGGTTTACCACTACATGGAAAACAGGAAGGAGAAGGGGCCAACGGATGTCAATAACTAGCAAGAGGTTTAATAACCACATCAAACAAGAAATACATTGTACACAAGCACCGTAGGAGAATACGCTAAAGCAGTGGTTCTCAAACTGGGAGGCTTCCCCACTGGTAGGGATGCACAGAAGATGTTGGGGGGAGGTGTTCTGAGAAACAGCATAGCTGGCAAACCCCTAGCTCCACTCTGACTGAGCTAGGGAGAATTATTATTTTTTTAAATTATGAGACCGCAAGGGGGAGAGAGAGGCGAAATAACAGAAGGGAGAGAAGAGAGTAAGCAAGGTGCATATATGTGGGTGTGGTGGAGAAAGGGTCAACTATCGCAGACAACAGGTGAGGGAGGGACGCAGTTTAAAAAATTGTGAGAACCACTGTGCTCAAGCCAACAAAACTCAACCAAAAGATTCTCAGCTGTGCAGTGAATCCCTGAGAGATCATCATCAAGTAACAATCAGCGAGTTCTAAATAAGAAGGAATGTTGTAAGATCTTATTCCTTTACCCATATATACATGGCATGTGGTAATGTACTATTACTGGTTGAGCGCCAATAGGCACTCAATGCCAAGCTCTCTTGAGGGATGTTCTAATGATTGAGAATGAGAGTAGACAGTCTGACACGGAAGGTAGGCTAGAATGTCAAACAACGTTAAAATGGTCAACAGAGCTTAACCTTTCCTATGAGGCTGGCTACCCTCTGGAATCTTAAGATAGCAGAAACCAAACATATGTTTGTAACATTTGTGTCCAAAGAATGTTAAGTAAGAGAACTAATAAACCTAACTAAAGGCGCAAATTCTCCACCCATTAAAGCCAAGAGAAAATTTCCCTTTGACTTTAGTGGTGGTGGATTGTCCTCCAAGTTTGTCAATAATAAATTCTATGTACCTTGAAATTAGTTTTACTATGTTCTCCTGGGATATTATAAAAGACTTGTTTTGTCAGTAATTTGTTCATTCAATTCCAATAGGACAAACACAAAACCAAGAAAAAGTCCCATTAGAGAGAGATCAGAATAGGATATGAAATCGTGATACTACTTTTTAAAAACTAAGTCAGTTACGTGACCTTGCAACAAAATGTTTTTAATGAAGGCCTGTAATAAAGCAGCATTCTACATACCAGGTCTCACTCTCAGCAAAATCATCAAAACTTTGTCATAAAAAGAGTAGTTGCACACATATATTATGCGGAAATGTGAACAACAGAGTGTTTAAACACTTTAGTGGGCCAGACCCTATGGTCAAACTAAAGTGCATATTGCACGAGTTAGGAAAAGGTACAAAACATGAACACTGCACTCTTCCCACGCTGAGGCCTCTTTGTGCAAGGGCAGTTGCAAATGGCATGCAGATGCCAAAAATCACAACTGGAAACTAGGAAACACAGGAGTGCCTGGCCATAACTCCATATTGTCAGAATTCCAATAGAAGATTTTTCCCTTGAACCAAAGTATTCCTCACAAAGCTGGCTTTGCTGAGTTTACACCTAAATTACATTAGTTTCATGAGTGCGTTACACTGGAAATTCTGGCCTTATCATCACAGGACATACTCGGTTAACTAAACCAGCTTATATCAGGGTACCATGGATTCTGCATTTTCCCCATTGGCAGCAATGGTGGAAATGCAGAATCCACGGGGACCTGCTTATAATATGCAACAGCCCTATTTGAAAAGTTTTTTGTTTTGTTTTTCAAAACAAAAAATATATACATAAACATTAACAAGTAACCAGGCAACAGGGCCAATACATTGGAAACAAATAATATCAAATTAATGACAATCAGACCTAACCCACTCCCCAAACCCAACCCAATACCCCCTTAGCCCCCCAAAAAAACACTCTGCACAGCAACCTAGAAAGCACCAATTCCATACCTGAGCGTATACTACTTTATAATAGGATGTCAAATGTCTAAGTAAAATCAGGTCTTCTAGTTGATCAGGAAGGAGATGGTCTTTAATACAGGTGGAACAATTCAGCCAGGTAAGACAAAAATTGTCAAGGTTCCTTTTTGTCTCAGGCAAAGTCTTTTCCATAGTCATAACATACCACAGACAGTTATTGATGGGGGGGTTTCAGTCTACCAGTTACAAGCAATTACATTTGCTCCCACCAAAAATATTTGAGAACAAATTCCTTTATATGCAACCATTATAGGGGCATTTGGATATAAATCCAAAAGGACAATTTCGGGCCGGAAGGAAAGAAGCAAACCAGTTACCTCTTTAACATAATCCCAGACTTTGGCCCAAAAAGATTGAATTAAAGTGCAAAACCACAGACAATTCAGCAGATCACTCCTTTCCACACAGCCCTTCCAACAAGATATCTGGTATCTTAACAGGCAAAAAGGGTGCTAGCACTATTGACTATATGCTCGTGAAACGGGAACGGTGGCCTTTGGTCAAGAGGTTCGAAGTAGTTAAAAGACCTGAGAGTGACCATTATCCTGTAGTGGGTTATCTACGACTACCCGGTAGACTGACACACACGGCCCAAGCAAAAGTGGAGTTGCTTCGGAAGAGGGCTAAGTGGTCAACGGAGATGGAAAGGAAGGCAGGGGAAATTTGTGAGAGGATTAGGCAGCGGTGGGTTACTGAGAACAACAAGGAAGAGAGTGATGCTCCCCGTAACAGGGTAGCTGAATATCAGGGAATTGTGGAGATGTTCCAAGCGATCCTGACGACCACATATAGGGTAGGGGGCGGGAAGAGATTTCACCGGGATTGGTTCAACGAGGAGTGTGTAAAAGAAAAAAGGAGCTTAATTACTCAAATGGTTCAGGGTAGGGATGAGAGTGAAGCCGAATTTACATCTAGGATTTATTGTGCAAAAAAGAAATATAAGCTGCTCCTTCAACAAAAAAAGAAGGATTTTCAGAAGGCAACCTGGGAACGATTAATCCAGGCTGCGGCAAAGAAGGATTCCAGCATGTTTTGGAAAACTGTTGCGGGGAATGAGAAAAACAGCCACGGACAGCCAGATGCCTTTATAACGGCAGCAGTATGGAAAGACTATTATACTACAAAGTTTGGTAGGATGCAGATACCGGAGGGGATTGGAGAAGAACGGATGAATGACGGTGGGGAGATAGAAGGGATTTTTAGACAAAAGTTTAAGATCTCAGATGAGCAGGTCCGTATAGCGATAATGGATTTGAAGGCTGGAAAGGCTCCGGGCCCGAATATGCTTCCAGCGGAACTGCTCAAGGCTGATCCTGATTTTGGGGCAAATTACCTTAAGATTATCATAAACATCTAGTCTGATATTTTTCCCCCCTACTTGGAAACAAAATATCTTGGTCCCCATCTTTAAAAAAGGGGATAGGAAGAGTCCAGAGGCCTATAGGCCCATCAGCCTAATAGACCTCCCCTTCTAAAATATACGGAAAGCATTAGCTTGGCCACATAAAAAGCTGGATGGATCACAACAATATAATGGGGGAAGAACAAGCCGGATTTAGACCCAGTTACTCTTGTATGGACCAGTGTTTTGCCCTGTTCCACCTATTGAAGAATTATGTTGGTCGGGGTCAAGTGGTCCATGCAGCTTTTTATTCTGCAGGGTGCCTTTGACTCAGTGGACAGGGCAAAGCTCCGGAGGAAGCTGGACCAGATGGGGATGGACCTGGCCTTGTTGCAATTGGTTCAGGCCTACTATAGTAATACAACAACAATGGTTAGGTTTAGCCCGGGGGGCGAATGTACGGAACCTTTTCAGACTACTACAGGGGTCAAGCAAGGATGCGTAATTGCCCCAACACTTTTTAGTCTATTTATTAATGACTTAGTACCAACGTTACAGAGCACGTGGCATCATCACCCCAAAACGGTAGGTGGGGATATGTTTGCATTTCTGTACGCAGATGACATGGCTTTTGTCTCGCTCTCAAAGATTGGGCTACAGAGGATTCTAAATAGGTTGGAGCTCTATGCAGAACAAAATAATTTGAAAATAAGTGTGCCTAAATCAAAGACAATGACCTTTGGATCAAGAAAGAACCTCGGCTGGGTCCTTGGGAAAGAGAAACTGGAGTCTGTTAAGGCTTTTACGTATTTGGGTAACGTATTTAACAAATCCTTGATGTGGAGTGACCATATCCAGAGAGCAAGGCTGAAGGCCGAGCAGGCAGGTGGAGGGATTTTGTCTTTCCACAATCGCACTGGGAAACGTGCCTGCCTGGAGGCCTTGAAGGTTATGAAAATTAAGCTGGATTCCATACTTTTATATGGGGCAAAGTTATGGGGATTGGACAGAAAGGCATGTGAGGCTCTTGAGGTCACGCAGGCGGCCCTTACAAAAAAACTGTTGGGTGTGCAAAGATCTACCCCTCGAGCGTTAGCCAGGATGGAGGCAGGGGTACTAAATGTGTCCGCGAAGGCTAAATTGAAGGCTCTGCGTTACTGGCTTAAAGTGAAGGCACTCCTGCCAAATCGTTTCCTGAAACTTATCTATCTGGGGATGGTGGCTCTCTCTCTGGGGGTGAGCTTCTGGCTGACAGATGTGAGGGCTGCCCTTGCAGACCTGAACCTCGCTTGCCTGATGGAAAATATTGACCCAATCCCGACAGGACTCGACAGGGACCTAGTCAGACAGCGGGTGGTAGCCCGCTCTAGACAAGAGGACCGGACTAGGGTGAGTCAGTATAAGTACCTTACAGTTAATGTATATGGGATATGGAGGGAATCCCCGGCGTCCTTTTTGGTGATGCCTCAGCATCAGTGGAGACAAGCAATGACGAGAACGTTCTTTGCCCAGTCTGCCTCCAGCCTTCAGGAGGGCAGATGGGCGCACGTGCCCATTGTGCAAAGGCTATGCCCATGTAAGTCAGGTCAAATAGAAGATGTATGGCACGTCCTTTGGGAATGTCAGTTTTATGTATCAGAAAGGCGGAGGTGGTTGGCTCCTCTAGAAGTTCTAACTCTGGGAAACACATTATACAGGAGAAGAGCTCTGTATCTTCAAGACAAGAACTGGGAGACTATAATGGCATTGGCTAGGTTTCTGTATGCGGCCCAGTTACAGCACAAGAAGCGGTTCAAGGAGCCTTAAAATTAAGCTGCCCTTAGGGTATGGAAGCAAGCTGAAAGGAGGGGTATTTTAGGAAATGTAAAAAAGGGGTTCCACCAGTTTTGATATCCTCTCCTTTACTTATTTAAACACAGTCAGGATTGGTAGAGATGGGGTAATCAGTAATCTGTGTTTGTGAAGGAATATATGGTAAATCTGTTATGGTGGTTTCAAGTTTTTATGCATATACTAAGTATATCTTGATTTATCTTTGTATTCATTGGTTTTTGGCCTAGGCTGTTAATAAATCAAATCAAAATCAAAACAGGCAAAATGATCATTTATATAATAATTTTGGTAGAACTGACATCTTAGAAGGTTTACTCTCCCAAGCCATGAACAAGCCAAACTGGTCCAAATCTCAGTGTCTTTTTTAATTTATCCAGAATGTTGGGGAAATTATCTCTATATACGCTGTGTACCTTTTTAGATAAATATATGCCCAATTATTTTACCTTAGTTTCCTCAAGGCTAAAAGAAATAGCCTTGAAGGGGGGGAGAGAATACCCTCTTTATTCTCCCCATTGACATATAACATTGCAGACATTTCTGCAAATTTATTTTGTATCCAGACAGGGACCGAAATTCATCTATTAATCTGGTTAATTTAGGAACCGAACGTGCAGGATTTGACAAAAAGAACAACATGTCATCTGCATAAAGGGCCAGTTTATGTTCCCCTTGATCGATCCCATGATATCAGGATCCTGACGGATGGCGATAGCCAAGGGTTCCAAGGCCAAATCGAACAACAGGGACTACCCTACTTGAAAAGTTGACCAAGTTTTTCCCATCAAACTTGTACAGTGAACCCTGCAATAGAATGATCGACTTTTGTTTGTTAATTAAAAAATCTT
>QEPC01011901.1:9044070-9055261 GCA_003113815.1 Sphenodon punctatus | reverse complement strand
CCTCTCCCCTGGGATCATCCCTTCCCTGCCTCTTGAGAGTGTGTATTCCCCGTGAACCTTAACTGTGGACCTTGGGACCCCTTCCCCTGTGGACCTGGCACTTCCCTCACTAGCCCTCCTTGCCAATTCCCTGACGAGTGCAAGTGGTGAAGCTGAACCCCCTTCCTTATTCCCCAGCTCTGTGCCCTATGATGATAGGGGTCAAGATTCAGAGTGCGTGAGCACACGAACCGACCCAAACACTATCCTGACGGGCCTCCTTTCCTCGCATTACGCTAACAGAGCTCTCCCGTGTGCGAACGGTGTGAGTGGGTGGTGCTTCCCCCCCTTCCTACCCCCTCCCACCTGACACCCCCTTGCTCATTTAAGAATACCTAGTGACTAATGAACGTGTGCAGGTGAGGAGCTAGAGAAAGCCTGATCGGTGTGGTAGGGCCCTAACAGGAAATTGGACAAACTGCCTGATTGCACGTTCCTACATGGGAATGGACATCCCCAGGGTTATTCAGTAATCTGCTCAGCTGACCTGGGGGGGACTTTAATTCCCTAGAGGTAGCCCTTTCCACAGGGAAAAGCACCTTTGTTTGATTTGAGGTTCACTTGGCCCCGGTGGGGTATGTTCACATGAAATTTTCCCTTTGGGGGTAACTGTGGGTTAGACTGTTTGGGAATCATGGAAGTGTGTGAATGCTCCGTGGTTATTCTGTGGTTTCTGCTCACATGAGCAGAGCTGACTTTATGCAGGGGTGACAAGCCTACACCTCTGGCCCTGCGCTTTCAGCGGCCCTGGAAGGTTCTGGAGTGGTAGCAGCTGTGGGGTTATGGGAATGACTCTGGAGAGCTGGCGGGGCTGCCACAGCTTCAGAGGCTCCTGAGGTGGGTGCTTTCCCCTTCTGCCCCACCCACCTTGGCCCCGTCTATCCTAAGGCCAGCCCCCCCATTTCCCCCCCGGCCTGGCAGTAGCTCACAATAGGGTGTAGCCACACGAGCTCCAGAGGGCCTGAGCCGCACACAGCCCTGTGGCAAGCGAGTGCAGCTGCTATAATGCAGGGCCACCGCGTGAGAGTGGGCAGGACAGGACAGATGGACGGTGGGTGGGCAGGCCGCTGTCGGACCTCCCGCCACAGTGCGGGTGGGCTAAGGCATCGGCCACACACGTGGCTGCCCGGCCCTGCCCCATCTCCCTGCCCGACCACTATCCCAGCTGTGATGTGGCCGTGTAGGACCGGCGCTAGCAGCCGCTGCTTAAAGCCCCACGGAGGGGCAGACAGGAACCCGGCACACAAGCTGCCGCGCCTTGGGCAACTTTACCCCATTTTGGTTACGGCCTTTTTCCGAGGAGACGATACGTAGCAGCCAGCTGCTCACCCAACCACGCCACGCAATGCGGGGGGGGGACATCTGGCAGCTGCACTCCATTGCGTGGTAAGGCTGCCCAAGGCACGGTAAGTGTATCGTGTGGCTGCACCCTAAAGCGTTTGCATCTTCCTCAAAGTCAGTAGAGCACATCTTTAGGCCTGGTGCCTCCACCGCTCTCTGGTGGTGCTGCTACACCCACAGGGAACGACAAAAGGAGTTCTCTTCGGATCTCCGTGCTGCATAAAGATGGATGCTTTGGGCAATCCATATCGGAGATTGCTACATACCCTTTGAAAGCCGAGGAGGAAGCAAGGCGCCTATAAAAATGAACAACTGTACGAGTCCCAGGAATGACCTGTATTGAGGTGGTTCATTGGCTCTAATGCAGGTGTAAAACTGTGAGTGTCCATGCAAGTTTGTTTGTGCTGTCTAGTGGCTACGGTGTTAGAATTGGCTAGGTGCGTGTGCTAAGGTTCACGTGTGCTAGGGAGGCCAGGGTTCAAATTCTGCCTTAGCTACAAACTCATGGGGTGGCCTTGGACAAATCACTCTCATTTTCAGCTCCCCGTCTTTAAAATGGAAATAATAATGATTTACCTAAATTGAGCTTTAGGGAACACTGAAAGTGCTATAGAAAGTGTGTGTGCACGAGAGGGAGAAACTGTACACCCTACGTAACAATAAAAGGCCCCCCCAATACTAGGCATCCCAGTGTCCAATAGTGGACTGCCCATAAACCTTTGCATTTTTAACAGTACTGTGATTGGTATTGTATGCAAAAGATCTCCAGGGAGTGACACAGTTGCCAAGTGTGTGTGCTTGAGACTGATTATATATTGCTACCTTAAGCTAAACCAACAAATTAACTTGCTGGTTCAAGACCTGAATAGAGATCTGTCCCTACTGAAGACAAAGATGATTGTGTTGGTTGGTAGGTCTGATTCTGTTACTGGGCTAAATCATCTGTCTGTAGTGAAGCAGGCCTGTGTTAGGTGTTTCAGAAGACATTTTTAGTCCTCCTCCTCCTCCTCAATTGCCTTCTCTGCCTAGTGACAGTATGTACAAATCTTTGCTGCTCCCTTATCATGAGACTTGTTTGCTAAACTACAGCTGTTCAGTCAGTCCTGACCAATTTTCAACCAACCAAATTAAAAAGAAGCCCCTCTCTACTCCCCTGCACAGCTGCTTCAAATAGTTGTTATTATTATTATTATTATTATTACTATTATTATTTTATTTATTTATTATTATTAGCATTTGTATAGTGCCAGCGGTGTACCTGGCGCTTTACAAAACAATGAGATAGACGCGGTCCCTCCCTACGCCTTACAATCTAATAGACTCGGAGGGGGAAGACAAGGACTTTACCAGATGTTTCTTCTGATCTTATTTATGCCCCACGTGCCGGAAACACAGGAGAATTGAGCCTGTGTGCAGGATGACTTGAAGAGACTTAAAGTTGTCCCACCACAATATGGGATGGTCATCACAGAATGCACTGCTCTTAGGTACATGGCCTTATGCCTGAGGTGGGGAACCTTTTTTTCCCCTCGCTCAGCCCAAGTTGAAAGCTGGTGCAGACTCCATGAGCTGGTGGGAGTTGGGCGAGGGACTGTTTAAGGGGTGTGCATTTGGCCCCTGGGCTTGAGGTTGCCCACCCCTGAGGGCCAATAGGGGTAGTGGCCTGGGTCCCGCAGGAAGAGCAATCCCAGTAGCCTCAGAACCAGTGCTCCTGAGACCCTGGGACGGGCTGTTTCTGTGGGGCACTCCCTCCACCTGTAACTTACATTCCCTGGGTGACTGCTTCCTGTGGGGCCTTGTCCCCCTCTTCCCTTGCCTATAAAAGTGGTGGAGCCCGGCCCAGCAGAAATGGGTTATAGGGATGGGGCTATGGAGGGTGGAGCCATGAGGGACCCACATTTAATTTTTGTCCTGGGCCCTGCAAGTTCTAAGGCTGGCCCTGGCACCCCTGCTCTGTGCCGTGGATCTGTCCTTGCAGGCATGCTCACCCTGACTCTTTCCATTCTTGTGGGTAGAAGCTGGAGGTCTAGGAAATGGGAAGTGGCCAAATATAAAACAGTTGCAGAGCAGATTTGCCCCACAAGCCAGAGGTTTCCCGTCTGTACTTTATGCTCTTATCCCATAATAACCAGTTTGCATCACTCCAGTTTGGGGCTCCTGAATCTTGTTTGACGTTGAGACGCTGTCGTCCTAACAAACTGACAGGATGCAATCCCGGCTCCGTGGAAGTCCGTGGCAATATGCTCATTGATTTTTCAATGGGTGAGGATTACCCCCTGATTGTGTTTGGCCTGTATAGAGTAAATTAGTGATCAAATTTCTGAAGTGATCAGTTTTTAAGTTAAAGCAATGTGCAAGAGCCAGCCTTCAAAATGTACAGAGGTCTAATGTGACCAACTTGAGTAACGAGCGGCATCTGTTCTCTGAGCAATACTTAGATGTGAGTAAAATTGCAATTATTACAGGTTCATTTGGGACGGAATTAAGTTTGGAAGCAGATCCATGTTTTGCAGCCTTGAACTGCCCCGTGTTTTCAAGGGAAGAATGGAGGGTAGGAAATCCCAGTAGCACCAGGATGATCCATGATAAAGATTTCATGTCCTGTACTAAACCCTTTTCCACTGCAGGGGGAGCAGCCCTCTTTCAAAAATTAGACTCTGCCAGCAATCACCCTATTGGTTTCCTAAGCTGTTAAATTCATCTTCCCCCTCCGACCAGTGGGAAGGAGCATCTTTTAGAAAAGGCCGAGCTAGCTTGCTCTGATATTCTATTGCTCTTGGTGATGTGCCACAGATCCCCACATTGGACAAGCTATTATTCTGCTGAAGACTTGGCTGCCTTTGCAGGCAGAGTTATATATCAGGCCAGTCAGCGTATATATAACAGTAGGCGTCAGAGAGAGACGCTGTGTCATGCTCCCGTTGAGTCAGAGCTGCGGGAATAAAGCAGGTCTTGCATACTGGATTCTCAAGGTTATCCTGCCCGAATGAATTATGTATGCAAATTGGAGGGCACAAATTACGGCTGGATTAGCCCTTATTTATTGGGTGCGGGAAGGAATGTTTCTTCTGGAAAATAATCTGTTGCGCTCAACGCCTTGTTCTGTGTGTTGATGTAAAACACGTCCCTCCCAGAGGTGTTGTGCAAGGCTATCCATGGGAAGAGACTGAGGCCGCTTTTAGACGAGCGGGTCGCAGTCACGCGACCCGCTCACACCATTTTTCGAAAGCCCGCAAGGCGGGATTTAGACATCATGCGCGTTCAAGGTGGTCACGCGTTGTTTAACAACCGCGAACCAAATACCTCCATGTGCCCGGTATTTAGTTTTCAGTCTTTAAACAACGCACACCCGCCTTGAACGCGCAAACGCGTCGCGTCTAATCCTGCCTTGCGTGGTTTCGAAAAACCGCGTGAGCGGGTCGCGCGACTGCGACCTGCTCATCTAAAAGCGGCCTGAGAGAGGGGTCACTTTCAGTGGCTGGATTAGAATCCAGGCCTTCCTGACTCGGGCCACATTCTCACCTGACGAGGAGGCGCCGTTAAAATGACGCGCGGGCAAAAATGAGGCAGCTGGTGCCGGAATGGAGCTTTGCAAAAGGGCGCAAAATCCAGCCCTGTTACGCATGAGCAAAACCGTGGCAGAACCCCGCTCGCAGCGGTGCTAGTTCCGGCATCAGGCTCCTCCCCACTGCCTCGTCTTTGCCTGCGCGTCGTTTTAACAGCGCCTCCTGATCAGGTGTGAATGCGGCCTCAGGCCTGTGCTTGAATCACCAGACTGCTGTCTCCCAGTAGCTGACTTGTAGTTGCGTTAATAGCTGACTTGAAATGAAAAGGGGTTATGAGCCTTCCAAGCAGCAAGTACATTACTCTATGCTGGGTGATCCCTGATCCTTGACACTGCAAACACGTACCCCTCTAACTTTACCTCGGCAAGCAACCCTGTTGAAATCAATAGGAGCACAATTAAACCCGAGCACGTGTGCAGGATCAGGGCTTAAAGCTTCTTTTTGATAGTGGCATTTGCATATAAATAATCATTTTTATTTACATAGCCCCCCCCCCTGCCCCCACCATTAAATGGCACTTAGGGCACTTTACAACATTAGGATGGTAAAATACAATGAAACGGTATACAATATAAGGACAGCAAAGAAGAAGATCCTGAGGCTTGGGATCCAAAGCCTTTCAGTCATTGTTGCCTTGTGGTTGTCGTGTAGCCCGTTAGATATTCATTTGCTCTCAGCCTGATTCCGAGGTCATGTCTAATTTGGAAAACAAGTTGTGGGTTGAAACACATCGGCTAATATATTTATTTTCAACTAACATGGCATTCATCTGTCAGGATTTTGTACTAACACAGGGCAAGTCATCTTTAAAATCACGTTAGCTGTTTTCCTATCTGACCATCGGATACACAACTTGCCCTGTCAATGCTTGTAGGCACAAAGAACTGCTAGTGTTAAACACACAGGATGCAATCCTAGTCCCATTGAAGTCAATGGGGAAAGCCCCATTGAATTCAATAGAGCTAGGTTTGTGTCCACAGTCTATTAAGCTGTTCCCTCTCCCCATCACACATACAAGGTGAAAACCTTGCACAGACACAACATCTATTCTGAGGTTAAATAAAGAGGGCTTTGGCCAACAGCTCTGAGCATCTGGAATTTTTCACGTCCATGTTAAGAGAGTAAATTTGCCCATAAATAGGGCTAAGATTCTGTCACATTTTTTTTTTCTAAAAAAGTCATGACTAGGTCATGGTAGAAAAGATAAAAAGGCATGGAAAAGGCATGGGTAAAAAAAAGTTCCATTTTACTTTTATTCAATGTTTCTTAACATAACATATTATTAGATTGTAAGCCTGGGGCAGGAGGAAAGGTTCCCCCTTTCCCTTATCTCTCTGTGAATGAAAGCCCCAGGAAGGAGGAAAGGGAACCCGCTCTCTCCCTTCTCTCTCTCAGAATGAAACCAGGAAGGAGGGAAGGTAGAGCCAGGCGCAAGGGAAGGCAGAGAAAATGCTGCCGTTTCCTCCACGACGCCTTTTCTAGTTCTGACCACGCCTTCTGCCTGTAGCCACACCTCCCTCAGAAGGGGAGGGGCTTGGAGAAACATGTGGGCGTGGCAGCCGGCGCCGAGTGCACTAGCCACGCTGCTCTTCCGGGTGGAACGTCTCAAGTTCTGCCCACCGTGCTCTGAAGGGGTGGGGTTTGGAGAACCCTGGAGACGACAGTGCGGCAGCCGGTGCTGACTGCAGTCTCCGCGCCGTTCTTCTCGGCGGCACTTCCCCGGGGTGAGTCAGAGGTGGCTCCTCCGGTGTTTTTTAGGCAAAGGTCATGGGAAAGCTGTAAAAGTCACAGTGAGGGGGGGAAATTCACTAAAAACGTGACTTCTGTCACTACCGTGACAAAATCTTAGCCCTACCCATAAATGATGCCAATGGAGTCTCATGTCCTTGTCAAGGTATGAGAGTTTGACTGGGACCAGTAGAAGAACCACACACGGGCAGGGCTGGGTAGTGGACGTTGTTTATGGCTAGCGCAGGCTTTTGAGTTCTTGCGGTGCGTGACTCGCGAGTCACACAAATGGTGCCAGCAAGCCTTGTTTTCAAAGGATTTTATTGTAACATCACGTGTTTCCCATCCGTTGTCTCTCCTGAACTCTTACTTCTCAACTACTAGGATCATCCTGACACATTTTTAATTCGTACCTCCGGCCCAGGGGTGAACGTAGCCCATGGCTAGTTTGTTATGTGCCCCCTGTCCAGTGCCTGAATCCGGTCCCTAGATCCAGTTCCTATCCCCAAGCACTGAAAAAGCTGAGTTCAGGGTAAGGGAGCAGAGATGAGGGCATGCATGCAAGGCTAGGGGATGGATCCATCATCTGGACCCTCCTTTTGCTGAGCACACCCTTAAGGACCCCTGCCCCCAAACTACTATGTGGCCCTTGGAGCTTATACTCCGTTTCAAAGTGGCCGCTGGGAGGGCAAAAGGTTCCCCCCACCCCTGCTTTATTCCCGTCATCGCGGAAGTCTGTGCCTTGCTTGAACTGGCCATGAAATCTGGCCTTCAGTATTCTTGATTTGGCGGCGCAGACAAGGTGTCAGGCCGGCACAGCTGAGCCCGTAATAAACAGGCGTTCCTTGCCAACCATTCAGCAGTCATTAAGGATCGTCGGGATTGGGAATCTTGTCCGACCACCTACTCTTGCCAATGGACTGAAGGCCGCTGCCTGTGGAACTGATCAAGCGCTTCCTACCGTGGTGACGATGTGTGTCAAACCATACAAGAGCATCCAGAAATAGAGCGAAGCTTACAGTGAGTGGCATCCGTTTAATACCACAAGAAAGTTGACAGTTCAATTAAAAGCTTTTGTGTTGTTTTTTTTAAGCTTAATATAAAGCTGCTGTCCCAGCCCTGGCTTCCAATAATATCTGCTGCCCACTTTTAATTCATGTTTTATTCAAGAAAGCCTAACTGGAGCTTTATGCATCTCTGTTTATGGCCCTTAAACCTGATCCACATGGGGGTAGCTTTTCTCTGTGAGCCTGCATCAAGGGTGGGGAACCTCGGGCCCAGGGACCGAACGCGACCCACGGATGGCTTTTATGTAGCCTTTTCCAGTTCCTGGATCTCGTCCCTGTTGCTGCTGCTATTATTATTATTAACAAACATTTATATAGCGCCAGCAGTGTACCTGGCACTTTACAAAGTAACAAAATAGACACGGTCCCTGCCCCTAGGGCTTACAATCTGAGAGACAGGAGCTGGGGGAGAGACATAGGAAGGGGAAGAGAGGGAGAGACAAGGCTGCATCCAGTTCTTTCCTCCGCTCACTGAAAGCATGAGCTATGGGGAAGGGGATGTTCACAAGATGACGTACTTCATCACGGACTCAAATGAAGGCATATACGCAAGGATAGGGGACAGATCCCTGGCACGGATCCATGAACTGATTTCTTCCGGCGCACCCCTGCTAAGCACCTCTGCCCCCACTGCAGCCCTCAGAGCTTTTACTCATTTTCAGAACCGCCCCTGAGACGGAAAAGGTTCCCCGCCTTTGTTTTAAGGGGTATGTTCAAGGTGGGGGAAGAAGAAGGGTGCAGATCATGGATCCACCCCATATCCTTGAATGCATGTCTTCAATTCTCACTCCCTTCCCCCTGATCACTTTTTCAGTGTTTGTGGGTAGAGATCCATGGGCCAGATCCAGGGATTGGAGAAGGGTCCAATCAAAAAAAAAAGCTGTAGGCCAAATTTGGTCCGTGAGCTGTTCCCCATCCCTGCATGCTAAACCAGCAAGCTTCTAATGCAAATGTTTTTCCATCACAGCAAGTGCGGGTCTGATATTAAATTCGTGACTTGCAGCCTCATCCTTGGTGCGGTCCCATCTGTTCAGTGGGACTTGCCACATTGGAGCACTTTGAGAATGGGGCTTCTGGTAATGAAAGCTCCCGTATCCCATTTCCGGTTCTCTGAGCCATCCCATCCGCTCCTCTCCAGTCAAAGCACCCCAGCAGATCCCTTTTCAAATGGATCCCTGAACTCCCCCAACTTCATTCCCTCGCAACATACTTTGGCCTGTTCGACCAGGTGTACGATACCGTGCTTACCAAGACTTGGGGCGATAGCTTAATAGCAGCAATTTCTTCCAGCCTCCACATACGCAGACAACGCTGGAAATATTTCTGTGCATGGGTGTGCTTACCGTGTCCTCGCTGCTGCTTCCTTTCTTTTTGCAGTTACCATTGGAGCGCTGGAAGGCAAAGATTGCAAAGAATGTGTGTGGCCTATTGCCGAAGCTGCTAATCTGTCAGAAGAGCAGCTTGCTGTCCTCCTCTCTGGCATGTATACACTTCTCCGGGAGGCCTTGCGACTTCCCACGTCAACTTTCAAGCAAGAAGTAAGTACCAAGGCTATGCAGAGGTTATGTCACTCAGCAATGACTGGATAAGCCCCCTCTGTGCAGGGGTGTACAGCTCAGGAGAAAGGGTTTGCTGTAGGTGAAACTAGATGGAAGGAACTCTGTGTGGGAACATGCTTGTTACTGATCTCTATCTTGTTGTCCTATTTTTTTTATAAAGCCCGGAGGTCTAGATTAACAGCCTTCTGCTTGACACCCTTTGCTTGGTTTATAGACAAGATTTACTTGCCTTCATTTTCTACTTCAGCTTAGAGAAAAGATGACTAAAGGGAGGATAGGATGGAAGGTTACAAAATCATGCTAGTGCTGCAGAGTAAGTAAGCAGGGAGCTATTATTTACCCCCTTATAACGCCAGAACTATAATGTTGAAGACCCTTAGGAAATTAACTGGCAGCAAATTCAAGACAAATAAATGAAAGCGGTGGTTGTTTTTTTAACTCAACATACAGTTAACCTGCGGAACTCATTGCCAGGAGATTGTTGTGAAGGCCAGTCATGAGACTGATTTCCAAAAAAGGATTGGATAAATTGTACAGTTGGAAGGAATTTCGGAGTCATCTAGTCGAACCCTCAATCCTTAGATGATAACTCCATAAATGGTTACTAGTCAAGTTGGCCCAGGGATGCGGGGTCTCATTGTCTCAGACGGAGTCATTCCATTCTGACCTGTTCCCTGAAGCAACCAGAGCTGCCACTGTCAGAGTGCTGGGCTATTGATCTGACCCAGTCTGGCACTTTTTAAAGTTCTTATGTTCTTCTGTACTTCAGCACATGGGACTTAGAACTACAGTGCTTCTCTCTTTTATTGGCTGTTTTGCAACTCTCTCTTGGAGTGAATTTAGCATTTCTTCAATTCTTCCCCTCTCATTTGCGTTTCCTCTTTCCCAAAATGGGTCTGTGAAGTCTCTGCTTTTCCTTGTCTGTCTTGGAGGAAAGAGGAGTGTGTCCTTGCAGTGCCGCATTGGGGTTCAAATCCTCCCTCTGCCACTGGCTCCCCGTGTTAAATTGGGCAGGTCGCTTAGACCTTGTTAACAGAAACACCCCAGGAGTGATTACTCTTACCTGACTTCAACTCCCCTCCCCTCTCTGTGTTCACACACACAGAATGTTTAAAGCAAATTTGGGGTCATGCTCATGCCTGATAAAAGGAGCGTCTGTGCCCAGCGGTAAATATTTGTATGAATCTGGTTAGGATGCTAAGAGCTAAGCTTTCAGTGACTCAGTACCTGCCCGTTCACACAATTAATCTCTGGAGTACCAAGTTAAGCCATAAAGTAGTTTGTGTTTGTACGAACAAGTCCTCAATCTCTGTACCTCACTTTCTCTCTCTGTCCTTGACCATCTCTTGGTTCTCCTCCTACCTGTCTGACCACTCCTTTAATATTTCTCTTCCTAACTCCTCCCCCTCCTCCTCTCTGCCCCTCTCGGTTGTGGTTCCCCAAGGCTCTGTCCTGGGCCCTCTCCTCTTCTCTAGCTACAGTTTCTAGGCAAACTCATTGGTTCCCACGGTTTCCAATACCACCTATACGCTGACGACACTCAACTCTATCTCTCCACTCCTTCCCTCTCCCCCTCCGTCCTAGCTCGTTTCACCAACTGTCTTTCCGATATCTCCGCCTGGATGTCTCCACGCCAACTCAAACTGAACATAGCGAAAACTGAACTTACCTTCCCTCCCAATCCTTCCTCTCCCTCTCCCCTGTCAATTGCCATTGACGGGGTCTCCATCCTCCCTGTCCCCCAAGCCCGTAGCTTGGGCTTCATCTTCGACTCGCACCTTACCTTCAAACCCTACATTGACTCCGTGGCCAAATCCTGCCGCTTCTCCCTCCACAACATTGCTAAGATCCACCCTTTTCTGTCTGTCTCCTCTGCCAAAACTCTCATCCA
>QEPC01011901.1:9030131-9040163 GCA_003113815.1 Sphenodon punctatus | reverse complement strand
GGGGGATGTTATTTTTCTTTTCCTCCTTTTATGTGATTTTAATTAATGATGTTTTAGAATTTGTAAGCCGCCCCAAACTGCCTGTGGCAGGAAGGACGGGGTAGATTTAAATATATATATATATATATTAAATAAATGAGGGTTAGGAGGTGGATGAGGGGCTTTTAGGGTCAGAGGTGGGTTTTTAAAGGAATTCTTATTTATTTTTATATGCTTTTATATTGCAAGCCACCCTGAGCCTTAGGGGAAAGTTGGGGTATCAGATTTGAATAAATAAATAAATAAATAATGTGGTGGGAGATGCTGACCAGCATCCGTGCAAGTGAAGGAGGAGGACTAGACAGGATTGAGGTACAGATGCGGCATCTACTGCTTCTCCAGCTAAGCTGCACCTTCGTAGCAGCCACAACACAAGTGCAGAAATTGGTGGTGGCAGCGATAACTGGAAGCAAGGGGCTTCCCGGGGCCAGACAGATGCACACGCCTCAGCGTGGACAGACAGACGCACATGCCTCAGTGTGCCAACACGGCCCTATCCGTACCGATGGAGGGTCCCCAAATTCTGCAACTGTCAGGCCAAACGTTCTTGCCAGCGTTCAACTCCAAAGACGACAACAGCTCTGCAAAGCCGCCGGCGCGCCGTTAACCTGGGAGCAATAGAGTGTGCCGTCACTCCTCCCAATGTACTAGGGAAACTGCAACGCTCAACGGCAACCCGCGGGATCCAGAGAGCACAGCTGAGTCTGGCGCTCCATCTTAGCCTCTCCCAACCCACCCTGTTCCCGCCGGTGCCGCTGTGGCCCCCTCCCCGTTTCCCTTCCCGTCGTTAGATCAGCCGAGCCGAGTGAGATGAGCGTAGTCGGATGTGGCCCCTTCAGCTGTAATTTGCATGTCATACTTTGATAATGAGGTTATGTGAAGCCAGGAGAAATAATTGGACGTTGTATAAGACATGATTTGGCAGCAAGTTTTGTGCATGGAGAAACAGTGTGATTTGGTCGCTAGGTTACATGCATACAGCACCTCTCCACTCCTCTTCTTTCCCCAGTACAGTATTTTGGGATTCATTTAGTTCATATTTTGGGGGGGGGACAAGGCAGCTAAAAAGTTTGAAAGTCGGAGAAACCATTCTACTCTTTTTATTTTTTTTGTTTTGTTTTCCTTTGCTTTGAAAGGGTGATGATATAACACTCCCAAAATCCTCTTACATTGTTTGGTTGTGATCACTTGTGCTAATTAGCCAGCAAAGAACAACATTTGTTAGAGACTTAACTGAAATCCATATCAGTCTATTCAGAATAGAGTCTTTGTACAGACGTCCAGGACCCCTGAGCCTATCCTCGATCCACAGGGATGTTCTGCCCAGTTTATCGAGCATGGGAATGAGGAGATATGAGAGCAGGAACAAGTTGCACTCTGCACCATTGGCTGCTAATAATTTGCACTACAGGGATCTTACTGCCTTCATGCAAAGAACCAGGAAAGCAAGGAACTCCTGGAGCCGTAGACCTCTGTTCCACCAAAACAGATCTTCCCAAAGTTGTTAGTAGCCTGGCCCCTCTTTTGCGTGTGTGTTTAACTGTATTGATGTGGGTGTAAAGGAGGTACCCACGTTCTCTTCGTCTCCCCCTTTGGCGACAATGGGGGAAAATGCAGTTGAACACAGGTCTCTGGTGTAAAGCAAAGCATGTGTGTAAGTGTTTACAAGATTGTAAGCATCTACTTCGGAGAGATGAGCTGGAAGAGGGTACCCAGAAAAATGGGCACCCCATTGAATTTGGGGTGCCTGAATCAACCCATTCGTGTTTGGGTACCAGTCGGTACCTGAACACAACCCGAGGGGCTGCCCATGTGCTCCCAGGCTGACTCGCCCACACAGCTGCTCCTGCTGCGCAGTAGAGCTGGGCGGCATGCCACAGTCCCCACAGCAGGCGTGCCATGGGGTTGGAGGAGCAACGCAGCTGAGTGGGTGAGTTTGCCCAGGGAGCTCCTTCTGCCACATGCTCTCTGGGCTGGCTCAGCCACCTGGCTGCTCCTGCTGATCCACCAGCCCTGTGTCCACTTTGCTCTGGTGACGCTGGTGCGCTGCCTGGCTCAGCTGAGCAGCTAGCCAGGTGGGTGAGTCAGCCCAGGGAGTGCATGGGGGCAGGAGCGTCCTAGGGCATCCTGAAAAGACCTTCATTTTCAGTCATCCGGTCACCCAATAGGGGCCAGGTAAACCCATCGGATGCGGGTAACACATGCATTCCGCTCTACACCCCTACGTAGGACCAATGGTCCATCAAGCCCAGCATCTGTCTCGGACAGTGGACAACCTTGGTGGCTTCAGAGACATGCACAGCAGGTCACAACGGAGTGATTCATTCCTGTCCACTCTGAGGTCTCTGACCAACTTGACTAATAGCCATTGATGGGACTTATCCTCTAATAACTTACCCAAACCCTTTTTTGACTCAGTTATGCTCTTGGCTGTTGTACTCCTCTCTTATTTCTGTGCTGCTTTTCATATCATCCCTATGATCCTTCTCGATCTAAGCAAAAATGGTTACCCTCTTACCTTTCAAAGCTCCCTCCAAATGTGCTTTTCTTTTATGAATTTGAACTCCAGCCGATCCATGAATTTACTTTGACTGGACTTCCCAGTTCCTGATCCTTTCGTGAGCTGAGGCTGAGGTCTAGAATCGGGTAGGAGGCCTTCTCCTGTGTATTGCAGAAAAAGGATACTCCGCCATAAATAATGGTCAGTTCCCCACGGCGAGTTGGCAAGGAGATAGCCGTGTTTTGCTTGTGCTGGAGAGCTTCTATGATCACCCTAGGCAAATTGTTTCATTGCCGCACGGCTCTTACTGTTAGGAAGGATTTCTTGATCTCTAACCAAAACCCACCTTCCTATACCTAGAGCCTGTTGTTTCTAATCCGTCCGTCCATCGTTAAGAAGAACGGTTCCTGGCCAACTTCTTCACGGCAGTCCCTTAGGTATTTGAAGACTGCTATCATGTCTTCCCCGTAGTTGCCTTTTTGCTAGTCTAAACTTACCCCTTTATCCTTTTCTCATAAGATTTGCTTTCCAGACTTTTTATCCTCCTTGTTGCCCTCCTCTGAACCGGCTCCAGTTTGTCAGTGTCCTCAAAACGAGGTGCCCCAAACGGAACACAACGCTCCAGGTGAGAACTGACCAGTGCCGAATCGGGTGGAATGATTGATTCCGCTGACTTGGAGACGGCGCTTCTGTTGATGCGGCCTAAAATTGCATTAGCCTTTTCTTCTGTCACTTCACATTGCTGACTCACGTTCAATTTGTGACCAGACACAATCCCTAGATCCTTTCCACCCGGGCGTGAAATTTACAGGCGCCTGGGAGCCATTGGTGCCCGGAAAACTGAGGCTGGTGACTGGTTCAGGGGTATAGTGGAGCAAGAGCAATTTAATATCAGGATAAAGTCTGGCGACTGAATAATAATAATTATTATTAGCTCCTGGAGTTTGAACTGAAATTTCATGTCCTGCTTTCCACACATGCTGCTGGCAGACCAGGTATCCTCCATCTTGTGCATTTGGCTTTTCTTCTCTAATTGCAAAACTTTACAGTTACGTTGATTGAATTTCATTTTGCTTATTTCAGCCCAAATGCCCCCCAGATGAGGGGAACATGTGCCTTGGTGCTTCTGGCAACACAGCTTGCAAAAGCCATAGAAGGCCTCTTACTCAGTCATGCAGTCATTTGTGAAGCTAAAACTCAACGTCCCATAAAAATGAAGTTTTCCAGATTACAAGCCTTCTGTGATACCTTCCTCATGATTCCAGCAAGCTGGTTAAGTTTGCTTTCATGTCTGTAAATGATTTTTTTTGGGTCTCCTCCAGACAAGTAAATAGCTTTCTTATGCCCGCAAGGTATAACAAGAAATTGAGAACATGGTTATCTTAACTCTGTTCGCCCTTTGATGTATCTTATGGGATAAGAAATTGCCACTGTTGCCCAATACAGCAGAGTTGCAGATGAAACACCCACTCGCTCTCTAAGGTGCTTATTAATTATCCACAAAAAATGTTTCCCTCTGTCTCAACTGGCTTTGGGCCATCAAATGAGATTTCACATCTGCACGACGACAGCAGCATGCATGAAGGGCACATGCTCACAGATCAGAACACAGCAAGTGCCACATTTGGTCAGACCCCTGGGCCATCTAGCCCAGCATCCAGTCTCCCAACAGTGGCCACGTTTGGTTGCTACAGACAAGCGTGCAACAAGTCCAAAGCTGATAAGCAGTAGTGTCCTGAGCTAGCTCAGGAAGCAGTAGCGTCCTGAACTAGATCCGCTCCCAGCGTTTGGACAAACATTCTGTGCTGCCAGAGCATAGAGAGAGCAAGCTGCCGGCTCTTTCTCTTCCAGAGGTTTAGAGCTTGTTCCATTTTCTTGCTTTCTCCAGGCAGATGTTTCTTCCCATTCCCATCAATAAAACAAAAGATTGTGGAGGCTGTAATCAGACAGGCCAAAGTTCCTGTACTGGTGTCTCAACTGTCCTCACATTACACATGCACATTAGTTCCTTTCCTTGCTGATCTTGTGCTTAGTGTTTCTAGGCGGGAAGCTCGCCAGCAGAGCAAACCCTTTTTCTGCTTAATCCTCTCCACGTTGCCAGATTCTCTAGTTGCTGTCCAGTGTCGAAATAACTTGGTTCTCTTCAGCCATACAACTCCTCTTCAAATTTTCTTTGAGACGGAAACTGCTGAGCCAGAAGTTTGCAACCGCAGCCATGAATTTCTTTTTCTCCACCCAAATGTCTCCATATATAGTCACTTTGTAGCCCAAACCAGCAGGCAGGCCAATAATGCTGAGTAACCGCTTCCTCTTGCCTGCATATTGCTTCTCAAGTTAGCCTTTTGCCAAGTGGCCTCTAAAAAACAAACACTGCTGGGCTACTGCGGTACTTCTGCATGTGTCTGTTTCCCTCCCCCACCCCCCAAATGCTGCTTAGCTGATCTGTTTAGTCCAGGGGGGAGGAACCTTTTCCCTGTCCCTGAGGCCAGTTTGAAAATTAGCACAAGCTTCAAGAGCCACATAGATGCGGGTACTTAAGGATTGCACTCAGGTAGAGGAGAATCCAGATCATGGATCTGTGCCATAGATCTATCCTCCTCTCTGTCCCCTTCCCCTGCGCTCAGTCTTCCTGCGCTTGGGGGTAGGAACGGGATCCAGATGCCGGATCCAGGAACTGGAAAGGGACCAAATAAAAATGAGGTGTGGGCTGCGTTTGGCCCCCGGGTCCGAGGTTCCCCATCCCTGATTTCGTCTGACTGCACTAAAACATAAGCCTCTCCAGCCAGGGATCCTGTTTGCAAGGTCTTGATAAAAATAATAAAACTTGGTTGCAAAAATGATGTCATCGCACAAGCGGTTTTAATGCCTGTGATATGTTTTGGGTGACCCACGTTTGGACAGAAGTGAAGCACACGGTTTGCCGTCCTTGAGCTTGTTCCATCTTGGGATGGAGTGGGGTGAATGCCTTGCCTGGAAAATACTGGTAATTGCTTGGTTTAGGGAAAGAGACGTCCACCCCTTCCAGAAAAACATTCCTCGTTCTCTTCCTCCTCCAATTACTCATTTGTCTTCTGCTCCACACTCATCTCTTTGCACTGCTTTTCCATGCACCCAATAACACCTCCCTGCAAATACAAGCCACACTTCCTCTAGCGCCACTTTTTCGGAAGTTCTCCAAAACCCACATTTTCTATGGTTACTTACTAAGCTCCAGCAGCCACACACTGCTCCTTGTAATTTCTCCCTTTGTCTCCTCCTCCACCTCATCACAATAAAGCCCTTAAGGGCAGAACCTGAGTTTCCATTTCAGCTCCTTCTCTTCCTTCCTTTTGTTAAAGATAGCTATGAATGGGAAAAGGTGGGCACGGTAGGGCTAGAGCTCAGTCTCGGCATAATGCTGAAGGTGCGTATAAATCTTCAGCTGAACTCCATGGGAGCAGGGTTGGGCTGGGGCTGAAGTGACATCGGCTTTCTGTCTTGCAGAAGAATTCTGCATTTTCAGAACATCAGTTGGAATTCTACTGTGGAATTCCGCCCAAAGTTCCGACTGCAGGGCACCCCCATTTTCTGCCCTGGTCGTGTGCAAATTGGCAGCATCCATCCCGCACAAAATGACGGCACAGTACAGGGCGCTGCCATTCTGCGCGTAGGCAATACAGGCGGGAATTAATCAAACCGTTCTGGTGAAATGCAGACCGGATCGTGTTCTGGCTTGCATTTCACCAGAACAATCGGAACGGATAGATCTGCCAAAAACAGAATCTGCGATGGAATTTCATTTCAGCCCTAGCTAGAGGGCTGAACCAGTTCTACCACTTTCTTCAGAGGCAGGCAAGAGTTGCATTTCAGTACCTGTCTCAAGAATCGAGAACCTTTGGCCTGTGGACCAAGAATTGTCCTAATTTGGCTGGCCACAGATTCCCCCTTGGGAGCTACTGATGTGGCCTGCAGCCAGGCAAGTGGGAAGAGATGTGTTGCTCCCCGCCTGCGGCAGTGCTCTCCCTACCTCACTAAAGCTTGTAGAACAAGGATCGGATTAGTAGGGAGTAAGACTGAAATTCGGTTTTACTAGGTTTCAGCAGAGGATTGGGGTATTCGACTCAGTTTTATCGAGAACCCAAGAAATGGACATGGTAGTCGGTAATGTCTCAATCGAGTAATACTTATCTGATGCTTACCTCCTACAACCCACAAAGAGGAGGAAATAGAGGCTCCACTTTTATGCTTTGCATGAGGGGAGGGGTAGAAGAAAGGGTGGATGTGCTCTTTCGCACTGTAATTGACTTAGACGTGGTAAACAACCAGCAGGCAATACCGTGGTAGTGCCAGCATACCGACTACCGAGTATTCATCGCATTACCAAGGAGCTGCCGGAAACTTGAGGCCAATCCTTGACTACATTGAAATACTCGAGAATAAATACTGTTCTGTTCGTTTCTACCCTAGTACGGAGCAGCAGATTCTCTGTCTCCTTTGCCTTTTCTTGATGTGTCCTACCAAAAACTGCCAATAAGGCCCCTAGACAATAAACTTCCCCATTTCTAATTCCTTTAAAAACAACAACAAAAAAAACCCTGCTGCCCAAATGCCATTTTTTCCCTTTAAAAGCTACTCTGGAGTGATGAAAGGCTTTACAAGGGGGTGGGGAGGTAATGTGGTGTTTTTAAGATTCTCTTACAACTGATTCGCATAGCACCAGGGCAGGTGGCAATCCTAACTGAGGGAAAATATGAAATGTTTATATTTTTGGGCTGTGTGGTGGTTGGAGGGAGAGAGTGCAATTAATTTAAATTCCAGACCGCTTTGGTGATTATTTCCTATTGTCCTTTTCTTTAAGAATTCCAGAAGATTTCATCACGGACTTTGCCAGCGTGGTCTTTGGCAACAGGTCAGTACTAGTTGGACATGTAATTGTACATCCCCTGAAAGTTCATAGCCCAGGCACTGCCTACAGCAACCGCAGCTTGGTAATAACCGTTTGTCTGTCTGTCAAGCAACATTTCTCTCTGCATCCAGTTTTGTTAAAGCAAGTTTCTTCTCAATGAACCCACCAGTAATTATAAAACTGCCTTACATATAAACCGTATTTTTAAAAAAACAATTACTGACTTCAAGGATGTTTGATTGATGGTAATTTTGTGTGACTTAGGTATGATTAAGTCTGGGCTTCTGAATGAGCTTCTAAGCTCCATAGATCAGGGCTCATGTGTGCCTTGTCATGTAACCGTGCATAGAAGTAGATTGTTTGGGGGCAAATTGCAAAGCAAGATGAGATTTTTTTCAGAGCCGTTCAGAAGATTTCGCGACAATCTCCTGTGTGGCTTTGATGGTAGATGAGCTTTCAATTCCTTACCTTGATAACCTTAACCCAGTTCATCCACAACTCAGGCCAGGGAGTCAGTTTGAGTAATATTAATTGTGTCAGGTAGGAAAGAAACCGTAGTGCCTTTGGAAGATTACATCCACGTTCACACATACAAAACTGAACCGAGTTAACAAAGGCAAAGCAATGTTTCAGGCTTTAGTAACACTTCAGTATGGTTCACTATAAATAAACCAATTTAGACATATGCCCCCTGTGGCCATGCTACAAAAATGCACTGGATGACTCCTATCCCTTCATGCCTTGCCCAACAGCATTCCAGGATGAATTCCATAGAGTTCTCAGCAAGAGAGAAACTTTGTGCCTGGGAATGATTTGTCTACCTTGCTCTCCAGTCAAATGCAGAAAGGGTTCAAAATACAAGGAATGTTGGTTTAGAATGCAAAGGGGATTGTCTGCTCCTGATTTACTTTTTTCCCCCCTGAGTGCATACTTTGCCTCTTACTCCTGAATACCATCTCTTGATGCATGAACAATACCAAAGTACAAGAGGTTTAAAGACTTATTAAACCAATGTAGCTGTTCATGTGAATGTGGCCTAAGGAGAGGATTTTAGTGCTTCAGCTTCCCCAGAGAGTGGTTTCAAATTGCAAGAAAATAGGTGTAGATTAAATATTAGGGGAAAACTTCCTGTTTGAACAGTTCAGCAGTGGAGCAAGCTGCCTAGGAAGGTTGTGTGGAGCTTCCTTCCCTGGATTGGATGGGCAGTTGTCAGGGGGATGTTTAGATATAATAATAATAATTAATAATCTTTTTAAATAGTGCCCTCCTGCCATGGCACTCTAATCACTTCACATATAACAAATCAACACAACTTTTTATCCTCACAACAACCCTGTGAGGTAGGGTAGAGTGAAAGAAGATTGTGACTGGCCAAGGTCACCCAGTGAGTTTCTGGCTAAGACGTGAACCGTATCCTGCCTCATGGTAGGGGTTGGACAGATAACCCATGAGACTCCTTCCAGCTCTTCAGATCGGATTCCTGTCTTGCAGTGAATGCGCCATGCCACAGCCTGTTTCAGAAGCTTTTCCTAGATGGACTTCAGTCATCAAGCTTCACTGTAGTAAACTGACTTTAGAATCAATGCGGTCGAGGAGTTAATATCCGGCTCTGCTGCAGTCAAGATTCATTTACCTGATAACTAAATAGATGAATGCTCTGCATTAAATCCAGGAGGGTTAGAGCAGCCTGGAGAAGGGGTCCTTTCTTCCTGCTGGGTCCCCCTGCTTTACCCTTAGATCATCGCTTCTCCGATTAATAGAAGGACCCAATCTTGCCGCGTGTGATATGGGTATTGAGAGCGCTCAGCACCTTGCATCATCAACCCCAGGCTGCTGCTGCTGACCATATAGGCCTCTCCAGGCCAGATGAGTATTTGAGGGAGGGGTACTTAGGAGGTGTGCCCAGAATGGGGAAGGAAGAGAACAGTTCAGATCCTGGATCCATCCCCTCTCCTTGTGGACACGCCGTCATCTCTGCTTCCTTCCCCTGAGCTCAGTTTTTCAGTGCCTGAGGATAGGGACTGGATCCGCAAGTCAGATCCAGGAACTGGAACGAGGACTAACTATAAAACAGCTGCAGCCTGGATTTGGCCGACTTTCCTTGCAATTTTTCCTGCATTAACTCGCTCCTGCGTTCCATGTTGTGTATGATGATGATAAAGGTACATTGGGGGGGAGGGGGGAGGGAAGGGCAATCACTTGGACTCTAAAGAAAATACGGGTATGTAGCTGCAGTAATTTTGGAAATAGAAGAGAGAGCAGTTCTGTGCGGCCCAAAGCAGTTTCTGTAATTCTCTGTTTCATTATCACTCGTACCCCGTTCCTGTTCACCTTGACTGCTCTGTGCATCCGGACACCTTCCACACCTTTCTTTGTCCACCTCCTGCTGCTGGCCTATCCTGAGTGGGGAGACTAAAAGAGGGCAGTGGCCAGAAGAAACTCTTAGGCCGTTTTCAGACGAGCGCGGCGGCGCCCGCGCTTGTTTCTTTAAAAAGCCGGCAGTCCGTTCTACACGAGACACTGCCGCCGAATACGCGCATGCGCGGCCGACGCGCATCCATTTCCGTGCGCGAACTGACCGGGTCGGCGATCGAGGCTGGTCAGACGC
>QEPC01011901.1:8942270-9029498 GCA_003113815.1 Sphenodon punctatus | reverse complement strand
GTACTTCCGCCATCCGGCTCCACGCCCTGCCGCATCTTTGCCTCGCGGGAGTAACCGCCATCAGGTGTGAATGCGGTCTTAGAGGCAGCAAACCTGGGTCTAGGACATGGGTAGGAAGCCTCTGGCCTACAGTCCTTTTGTAGCCCTTGGGCAGTTGCCAAACGGCCCCTGGAAATTCCCCTGTGCCCCTGTTTAATCTGGCCCAGCTGCCAAACTTCCTGGCTCAGCTGCGGAGTGCTTCCAGGCCACCCCAACCTCATGTCCACAACCCCCTTGCAGGACACTCTGGCCTGCAGAGCTCTACAAGGGGGGAAGGCGGTCAGCACTCCTGGTCTAGAAACCGTGTCTTTCCACACGTTTATATCTTGGCAATTGTGGCCTTGGACACCCGGACTCGTAGAGTGGAAAAGTCTCCTCTTTTCTCACCGCTGGCTCAGCCGCCGACCTCCTGCCTCACTGAAATGGGCTGAGTTCCCCTGACTGAATTTAGCACGTGGAGGACACCAGGCTGGGGGCTTCTGAGTCTCTCCTCGAGCCGGGTGGCGCCCTGTGCTGCAGATCCCCGTCAAGAGAAAGGTGGGTTTTTATATTGTCTAGTCCTGCCAAATCTCCGCTAATGACCATTCCTAGGCTCTGACTCCTCCTGGATGCCCCCAGCTGTGCTGACCTACTTCTTATCCACAGGCTGGCAGAAGGGAAGGCAAGCCGGCTGATGGGTTTTCTCTGCTTTTGCTTTTGTCCATGCTCTCAAAAGTGTACCTCATTTTGGAGCAGAGGGACTATGATAAATGTCTTCCTTTGTTTTTGCCCCATGTGAGGGCATTGCATCGGGTTACTTTCTTGGTGTGGCACGCTTTTCTCTCTCTCTTAATTTTCTGGGCTGAACAAGCTCTAAGGCGGCACTAAACAAAGGGAACACATGGGTTCTGGTGACGTTGGGCCTGTCACAATATTCTCTCAGCCTAACCTACCTCACAGGGTTGTGTTAATTGTTATATGTAAAGCGCTCAGAGTGCCATGGCAGGGGGGGGCGCTATATAAAAATAAAGATTATTATTATTATTATTCTAACCTTGCCTACTTGCCCCGGGCAGGTAACATTTTTCCCTGGGCAGGTGAAATTTGATCCTTACTCCTAGGGCAGGCACCCAGTTTCATGGGTAGGTGACTTTTTTTCATTGACTTGTGTAAGGTAGCATTAGACTTCCGTGCGTGCAGGTCCCGGTTGAGAGAGAGAGAAATCTCTTCCTGAAACAAAGTCTGTAATGAGATTACAGCGATTGCCACGGATAAAAGAATGTGTCATTCCTTATCCAACCTCTAGTCAGAGGAGCTTTGAAATGTACCATATGTAACTTCCATGTGCACAAAGAATTCTTTTTTTAAAAATTAAATAAAATACAGTGATACAAAGTTCAGGCTAGCTCTTTAGTAGAGTGGCTGGATGAACTCACATTCCAGAGATATTTTTGTCTGCATGTCTAAAAATGGCTGAGGCTTTTTTCTTGTATCTGATTTGGTTTGTTTACTCTTTACCTGACGTTTTAAGATGCTATTCAAAATGTAAGGATGCTCAGGCAGCTGAAGCTTAAGCTCTGGTGCTTGCATTTCCTTACAGAAATGTCCTTCGACAAGGCATGTTTGATTCTTCTCACTGCAAAATACCATGTGTTAAGAAGCCAAAACCTGCATTTTTAAAGACCAAAAATCTGAATGGCTGGGCTGGTATATTGCATAAAGGACTTGCGTCCAATTAATTTGCTGTATTCTAACAAGAATCTATAGGTGACATTTTTTTGAGTGCTTCAGACTGAGCTCCAATGTAAAATTATATATTTTTTGTTGTTTAAGCTTGATGTTTCTTGACGGTAGACGTGTGTATTTCTACAAGCAGAATGCAATTGCTGAGGTGAGGGCAGGGTGTGATTAGGGATTGGCTTATTTTTTAAATCTCTCTTCTTTGCCAGTGTAAAGGGGTATTGGCGAAGGGCTTCTATTAGTGCAGTTTCAAACAGAGGCTTGAAATACAGTTCTTACTGAGGAAGGGCCCCGTGTGACCCAAAAGCTTGCATGCAGTCACCCATAGAAGCTGGTCCAGTAAAAGATCATCTGCACTCCTTTCTCGCCCTCTTTCATTTGTGACCAGCTCAGCAATAACCCTCTCTCTCTAGACTTTAAGCATAAGTTATCTTAATGCTAATTTGAGCATGCTGACTCTGAGGTTAGTGTGTCTTCATCTGAGTAGGATGATAAATTCCCGGTTGAGAAGGGAAGGAGGCACATGGATGGTGAGCTGATCACCCTTCTTAAAATGCTACTCTGACTAATACCAATAGGGAAAACCTATTTAGCCTCCGCCTGCTTATCTAGTCTCTTCCCTTTTAGAGTCTCACCTTGCACCTCACCCCTGAGAGCCAGTGTGGCCCCAGTGGATACGCCATTGGACTTGGACCTGGGGGAGCAGAGTTCAAATCCTGTTTTAGCCATGAACTGACTGGGTGGCCTTGGGCAAGTCACTATCTCTCAGCCTCATTTCCCCCATGGGAATAATAACGGCCTACCTCAAAGCGTTGCTGTGAGGATGAGCTAGACAAGGATTGTAAAGCCCTTTGGACACTGGAAGTGCTATAGAAATAATCCGCCATTACATTTTATTTCTCTTTTACCCTCCAGGCGTTCTCTCCTTGAAGCCACAATTCTGAAGCAAGGCAATAGGCTGCCTGCCATTGAAAACTTCAAATGGAGGGTGGATGTGGCAATTTCGACAAGGTAATGAAAGACAGGTTGGCTAGGATTTACCAGCCCTAACCTGAATGGGGAGAGCTGTTCTCAGCAGGTCCAGCCTTAGAATTTGTGAGGCCCCTGGTGACCCTTCCCCCATGGCCCCAGCATCTTGGGGGCACCTTCCACCTAAAGGTGGTTGTGTTTGTGGCCCCGCTGGGAGGGAGTGGGGCCCTCAGCCCTGGTAAAAACAGGGACCCCTGCAGGGCCCTCAGAGGGAGTGGAGCCCAGAGCGGTTGTCCCGTGGTAAGGCCAGCCCAGGTTCTTGCTGCAGAAGCCTAGCTCACTGCAGGTGGTTTGCGTGCGGGATTAAATGGCAACAGATGCAGGTAGTGCCGATTCAACCCATCGGTCGGGAACATACAGGGACTGCGATGTGGAGGACAACATTTCCTGTAGGCTGCCATTTTTGTAGCTTTCTAAGAGAGCCGTGCGTTTTTAGACATTATGCAGGGGCTTCATTTTATCTTTCCTGATTTCTAGAACCCACCAAATAGAAGCACCCATCCCAGTATCTAACCATCACAAAAGACCTCTTATTCAGCCATTTTAATCCACTGCCAGATGCCCATTCCCCCTCTTAGTCATGCCATATAACGAGGGCTGCCAAACTAGGGCTCAGGATCTATGTGCCGCTCCTGGACAGGTTCAAGAGTGGCTCCCAGCCAGGGCTGGTCCCAAGCTCCATCAGGGTTTAATTTGTGGGGAGGGACTGGCCAGGGCTCGGCCCCGGCAATTACATTCAAGGGATGGGGGCTGAACCCGGTAAATATTCCCAGTAGGAGTGTGTACCTCAAAATGGGGGAAAGGCCTATATTGGCCATTTCAGAGTTGGAGATGAAGGCTGTAAAAAAAATCCTGGATGGTTTATTTTGGCTTCCATTGACTACTTTCCTACCCCACTCCCTCTGCTGGTCATTGTACACAGTTTAAATCACAAGAACTCCTCTGTTTATATTCAGCTGTAGAGAGGCAGGGTGATCCGGTGGTTGGGTTGCTCGATGGAGACTATGGTTCAGTTCTCTGTTCTGGTGAGCTCTGAGATGGGGGTGGAGGGCTTCAGGGGCAGAGGGTGTGGCTTCTGGGGCAATTCTTCCTTTTTTTTCTTTTCTTTCCCAAATTAAGCACGGGACTCCTCGCTGCCTTAATGGTCCCATGTCTGTTTCATTGCACCAGCTGAATCTCGGCTGCTCCATAGAATCTCAGCAGCCAGAACCAGAGAGAACCAGCTCCACGTGTCTCAAAGCAGGAGAGGTTTCCATGTGTGCGCGGCTCTCGGCCATATGACGTTTTTGAGGTTGGGAACGTTGACCAGCCTAGCCAGATAATAACCGGTCCCTCTCAGACCTCTTTCTGTCCTCTCTCCAATTGTCCATGGAGAGCTGAACTTTGCTGCCTGTTCAGAATCTGGGCTTTAGCGGGGCCATAAGCTGGCCTCTGCTTAGCTGGGCAGTAGCAGATGGAGCTCAGCATGCTGTGTGCTTGTCCGCTCAAGCATTGGCCAGTCCCTAACGAACATAGCAAGCTTTGCCCACTAGGCGGGCAGTAGGTCACGCAGAACAAGGGCAGATGGTGGAGGCCTTTCGTCTCTGAATTACAGCTGAACAAACTGATTATAAATCATGGTATTTATAACCCAGCAGGGCTTTTGAGGTGTATGTAATGGGGTCCTGGGGCAGGCACATCTTCTCCAGATTCAGCCCCCAAGGGCCCAGGCCCACACGGGATCATACTGCACTCCTTTACCCAGTGTCCACTCAGTCCGCATACACCGGGGGGGGAGAGAGATGTCTCCCCTTAAGGCCCCGCCTGGCTAGGCCCCATCCCTCCTGGCCAGGTGTCACCCCCCGTAGTCTCTCCAGTCCAATATCTGACTTAGGCTCCCTGCTCAGTTGCCTACACCCTGTAGCTGACTTACATAGAGCCTCCCCCATAGACTTTGCTGACCAGGCACGGTCCCTCCTGAAGCCATCTAGAGGCAGAGCCCTCCCCCCTGGCTCCATACTTCACCTCAGACATTTCTCCCTCTTCCCCCTTCCGAACTCAGCTTTTCAGCTTCTGGGCTGCTCCAGCTACGCAGTTCCCAGGGCCTGGAGGCTAGCCTACCTGAGGCATCAAGGCGCCATCCTGCACCGCCTCAGTGGCTGTGCCCTCCAGGCCCGCGCTACCTTATCTTAAAGGGCCAGGTTTCAGACACCCAGCCTAACCCTGCTACAGTGTGTTTTCCTCTCTGTACGTGAAGTGGGAGAGCATTTCCTTATGAGCGGACTGAAGAGGCAGATAAGCACTTGTCATCCCCGGTGCCCTGCAAGGTACCTGATGCCACCTGAAGAATTCGGGGACGGCATGCCTTCCATTTTCTATTTCCTTCCCACTCAGCCTCCCTCTGGGAGTTCTTGTTTATCATCCAGCGGCAGCCTCTGCTCAGAGCCATCCCTGGCTCCCCACTCCGATACCTGTCAGTACCTGCCCGGTCTCTGGCAGTGGCTGCTGGCAGAAGCAGCGATGACTCATCTCAGGTCAATGACTGGGCTGTGGGAATATAGCAGTGGAGAAACTCAGCACAATGTCCAAAACAGCTCGATTGCCCCAGCTGGGATGTCTGCTTAGGGCAAGGGTGGGGAACGTCAGGCCCAGGGGCCAACGGCGGCCTGTGGCAAGCTTTTATGTGGCCCTTTTCCAGCTCCTGGATTGGTCCCCAGCACTGAAAGACTGAGCTCAGGGTGAGAAAGGAGATCAAGGATAGGAGATAGATCCCTGAATAGGACCCTCCTTTTTTTGAGCACCAATGGTTCCCTACCCCTGGCTTAGGGCTTGCACCAGCAAGACGGTGCCCATTTAGAAATGGAGGTGGTTCTGCTAATGCCCCTTCTCTAGTTTGGACATTGTTCCACTGGCCAGAGCTTAGCTCCTGGTAGAAAAGATGTTTGTCGCGGTAGACCTGCACCCAGTAATGGAGGAACTCTCTGGGTCAAAGAACCCCCCGATAGAGGTCCGTCAATGCAATATCAGGCCAGAGAGCACAAAGGGAGGTGAAGACTTTAGAGCAGGAGTTGCTAAAAGCTTTGCCTCTTTGACCCTGTTTTGAGACTTCAGTATAATTTTGTGACCCCAGACAGCAGAAGACACCAGCAGGAGGATATAAAATTATTAATCAGGGTTACAACCTTGGCCGCCATCTGCAAACCACTTCCTCCAGACTAGCCTCGTGGGGCTTCAGTGGGGCTGCTGCCCCATGCATCACAGCCGCTATCTGCAGATGGCTCAAACTCACATGGGGTCCCACTCCTCCAGTTTGGCTACCTCTGACATAGCCGATTGTGCCACTTGGCCATAAAGTTCATTGGGAAATTTTCAGGGTTCCTTTTTGCTGCTGAGACTGTGACGTTTTCACCCATTGAGATTCAGCGTTACCAAAATGAATGGCATGTTACAACGGTTGCAAGAGTAGAACTATAGTAGGGATAGGCAAGGCAACTGCTCTGGGGGGGGGGGCACAATGTCTGGTGCAGCTTCTCCCCCCTGCGTCTTGGAGGATAGCTAGGGGGGTCTCATTCCATCTTCTGCCCCAAGACCCATTCCAACCTAATTTCATCCCTAAAGGGGTTGGTACTGGCTGCTTCTCCTCGAATACCATTTTAAACATGTTTATGCATTCAATATATTATCTATTAAAAATAACATTTAATGATTTATATAAAGAAGCATTCCTTTGATACAGCTGTTGTTCTTTAGAATTTCCTGCCGAGGCAAGCACCAGAATGAAATCCCACTGAAACGTGTCCTCAGAGCTCAGGGGGGCCTCTGCCTGACCCCATAAAGGGTTAACTTGTAATAGTTGCTTCATCCTGCTCCAAGTGCATCCCATTCTAATGCTAATAATGTAAATAATTTCAGCTCGTTGGCCCGTGCCTTGCAGCCGTCCATTTTAATGCAGCTGAAGCTTTCGGATGGGACAGCTCATCGCTTTGAAGTAAGTCACTGTTCTCCTAATGGATATAAAGAAAAGACCCACTTTGCATTCTCTGCAGAGAGTTGCGTTCCTATTAAAAACGTTAAAGCTTTCAGAAGCGATTTAATTTTCATTTGGTTTCTGCGTTTGGAGCCTCCTGCACAGCCACACGCAGTTTCGAATAGGGCCCCAGCCAGAAGCAGTTCTTATCTTGTTCCTTGAAACTCAATTTGTTATAAGTGTAAAAATGAATCGCTTTGAAACTTTTTTTCATAGTTCTTAAGGTGATAAAATCTTTATTGTTTTATTAGCATCGACTTTAACCTTAAGGCTTGATGAAGCTTTTTTGATAGCTGGAAAAATAGCCAAGTAGCTGATAAAATAAAGTCAGTTATGTATGGGCATTCACTTCGGCAGCGAAGGTAGCATTTCATTTCAAATTAGGCACTTATGATCTCTCTAATGTTCTCTATAATGACTCGCTAGAAATTGACGTGAACTTGTCTGTAGTTTTAACCTTTTGCAACAGAACATTGTGGTCTATAAATAGCCCCGTGGCGCATGCAATATTTTATTCAAGCGAAAGGTATCATTATCTTTGAATTACTTAATTCTTGTGGATTCAGCTCAGATGATCATAATCTGGGGAAAGTTACCCAGGCTAAAGTTTGCAGATACTGTCTTTTAATGAGGCAAACTTTTCTCTGTCAAGACACAATAGAAATCCCTTTGGAGTATTTAAATGCAAGATAGAAAATCTCAAAGGACATTTCTTCCTGTGCATCAGGCCAGCACAGGGCCTCGTTGCAGCTTGACTCCCAAAGAAGCATCAACTTTGGGTGTTTTCATTCGGGAAGGGAGGCAGCCGGAAAGTATGGTGAATCCATGGATAAGCCATGACACTGCCACTCCCATGGGCAGCGGCATGAGTCCTTCAAACAGGCAGGGGAACAGCCTCCGCCCCTCCCCCACTCCAGCTCAGCCCTGGGAAGCATGGGAAGAACCCCAGGACTCTGCAGGATCAGGCCCCTTGACAAAGCTGCCACTGCCACCAATCATCTGTTGTAGTGGTGAGGGGGGGGGCAGGTGTGTGAACGCCCTGGGTTCACCCACCCATCAGCTGTTGGAGGGGACCCCAGGAAGGGGGAAGAGTAGCTGCATCACAGTGCTGGTCTATCTCGAGCATGGACCCGGCTTGAAATAGACCAGCAGGGTATGGGCGGGCTCCTTGCCAGAGAGAGCGGTGCTGTGCTCCACAGTGTGAATCCCCCCTCGGCAATGTCAATTTCAAGCTGGGAAGTGCTTCCTGGCTTGACACTGACCTGTGTTGCGCTCCCCATGTCCATTTCAAGGCTTCCCAGCTTGAAATTGACTCTAGGGGACGATCCTTGATGGAGATTGCAGCGCTGGTCGGTGTCAAGCCAGGAAGTGCTTCCCGGCTTGAAATTGACTGGAGGGCTACGCACTGTGGAGCACAGCACTGTTCTCCCTGGCAAGGAGCTCCCCCATCCCCCAGCAGGTCTGTTTTAAGCCAGGTCCAGGCTCGAGATAGACCAGCGCAGTGATGCAGTCAGGGGACACCGGCTCTCCTCCTCCCCGGGGTCCCCTCCAACAGCTGATGGTGGGCAGCGTAGAGAGCACACACCCCTCCGCTCCAACAGATGACTGACGGCAGCAGTGGCTTCCTCCGGGGCCCCACCCTGATCCTTGCTGGCACATGGCCTTGCCCACCGTGGTGGGGGACCTGTATGAGGATGGGGCTGCTGGGAGGCCTTTCGCACAGGAGGGCCGGCCCCAGGCATGTGCCACATGTGCAGCCGCACATGGCCTCAGAGCCAGCTGAGGCTCCACGCTTGCCTGGCTGGGCAACAGGCTGCAGCTAGCTTCTCCTCCAATAAGTTCTGCCTCCCCTCACCTGCCTCTGCCTGCTAGTAGTGTTAAAGCTGTTTGTTTACAAACAACTCCTCCCCATGTGAGCGATCAGAAGGTTGTTACCTTGTAAAGAAGGTTCTTCAAGATGGCTCCCAACATTCTCACAACTGGGTTGTGCACGCTCACCCTATTCAAATAATAGACCACATGATGGTCTGGAGCTCCTCTAGTATAAAAAGCGCTCTCCCTCTCAGAATGACCGTTCCTTCCAACCCTTTCTAGGAATATAAGAAAAAAATTCCATGTGGGGCTGGAAGGGTGGGTGTTGTGAGAATGTTCGGCGCCATCTCAAAGAACCTTGTTTACAAGACAGCAACCTTCTGTTCTTTGAGTGACTCCACACAGGTCTTTTTTACAGTCATCCGCACCCACTGAGTAACCGCTGTTTTCCCCGGTTGCTCCGTGCATGGGGACGAGTGGGGTGTGTGAGGGGATGCGTGTTAGGCGTGTGTACGCATGCACCCCCACTCACCATGGGTGCGTGCACCGCATCGTTCACACGGGGCTCCCCCACCCATGAACACGCAGAAATCCGCATGTTCATGACTGGGAGAGGCCCGCGTAAAAAGGGCCACATTCTCACAACTGTCTTACTTATACTATCTCAGGTAGGAATTTAGGATGTAAAGCAATATCTATTCTATCTTGGAAAATCTGCAAATATGGTTCTGAGATTATTATGGCTGCTATTTCACAAACTCTTCTTAATGAAGTTATTGCTAACAGGAATACTGTCTTTAAACCCCCACGCCATAACCAGTTCATTTGCGCCCCCCATGTAATCAGTTCACGCTGCCCCGGGGGCACAAATGAACTGGTTATGGGTGGGGGCAGCGTGAATTGATTATATGGAGCATTTTGGGTGTCTTGTGTGATTGATAGCAGCACCTCTAGACTGGTTGCACTGTGCGCTCAAGGCACCGGCGGCAAGAAGCAACAGACCCTGGAGATCAGGCTGGCTAAGCGCGTGCGCGCTCTCTCTCGCTCTCTCTCGCTCTCTCTCGCTCTCTCTCTCTCACACACACACACACACACACACCACACCCCCTTCCTCAGTAAGGCAGTGGACGCAGTCAGTCTCTCTGTGCCTGCCTCACTGCCCACCCGGCTGCCCCTGGAGTGGAACTACTCCTGGGGCTTGGTGGTCGATGCTCGGCTGGGGAGGTGGGAAGCATTGGGAGGCCGTGCTTGTCTATGCCCACTTGGCTGAGGGCCAGGTAAGGCAGCCAAGCAGTGCCAAACCGGGGGGAGGGAGAGGGGGCAGAGAGAAGCAAGTGGGGGCCATGCTTCTCCATGGTTGCTCGGAGGGGTGGAGAATGGGAATCCTTCCTGTCCAGAGGGAGTAAATTCTGTGTAAACTTACACATTTGCATAATTAGGTGGGGCCTAATTATGCAAATGAGGTCCCACACCAAGACTTCGCAAATGGCCTCACAAGCCCTGGGGCCGGCCCTGTGCCCAGGGTTGTGCTGGGTTGCCTCACAAGACGTGCTCCTCAATAAAGCAGGTGACGCCGCGAGTGGCAACCCCTGCCCAATGTGGGACAAACATCCGGCGGACAGCGTTCAGACAGATAGCGAGTCAGCAGCAAAGGGGTGATGAAAGCGGGGCACCATCACATGTGACAACCCCTTTCAGGCCTTGTGTGGGTCTCCTACGGCTCAGACGCGTTGCCTGGACCTCCTGCCTAATGGAGATTTTTACCCTGACAGAATAAACGAGCGCGTTTTCAAAGTTACGAATAGTCTCAGATCTGCAGGGAAATCGCTTCCCTTAAACCGCAGAATTTGGCGCAGGAGTTTTGTGGGGTGTTTACAAGGTATAAGACCGCAAACAGCAGCTCAGGAATTCAGCTCCCTACACTGCTTTTTGAGTGAAGGCTGCCACACCTGCTTCTTGGAGCAGACATTTTCGAATGGACTGGGAACAAGACGCTCCTGTGGCATGGTCAGCTCCCCCCCCCCAAAGCAAGCGGAGACTCTGCTCCAGAATTTCCTTCTTGCCAGAATGTGCTTGGAATGGCTCCCTAATTAGAGACATGTTTACTTTTGGACTGGAAGGCCAAGAATGAATCCAGAAGGGTGTGGATCAAAGAGCAGCATTTGAAAATTCTCCTGTCACCCACATGAAATGTAAATAAGTTTTGAGTTATCAGAAATTCTACTTAGGCAGACCTTAAGAAAATGGACTGGGAGATGGAGAAGGCTGATGCCCAGATTAAATTAGCACCAGATTGCTCTTGTTTTTGGTCTTCTTCCCTCCCCTTTCAGAAGCAGAGTCAGAGGCAGGCAGTTCTGCTGTCGGTCGGAGGCAACCAGGCAGCATTGAACTGTCTCCACCTGTGTGTGTTTTGTATAAAATCACATCGCTGCATTTTTTCATCGCTGCTCTCGCAGGATGCTATTCTAACGTCATCGCATTATTGCAATATCAAAGGTGTTTTCAGCCATAACTGCTTGCCAATTTATAGCTCACAAACAGACTCTTAGAGAGTCTCTTAAAAGAAAACTCAGCCCAAGATTCTGAAAGTTCATAAGATAAGTAGCTTTCTGGTTGGGAGTAAAAAGCATCATAGAAATTTAAGGCAAAATTATGGAGTACAGCTGATGTTCTTAAGCCACCAGGAATCAAAATGAAAAAGCAGCTTCCATTGTTGCTTTGGGCCCGACGGATGGCCAGTGCCAGACTGTGATCATTGTTACAAAGGCCGACTTAATTCTTCTTCAAATTCCTAAATGTTGAATTTAAAAAAATAAAAATTAAAAAAATTACAAATTTTAAAATATAGATTTCTTTTTTTTCTGGGTCACCTAGATAAATTAAGTTTGGAAACTCAAAAAGCATAAGCAGTGCCATGCTAGATCAGACCAGACCATCAAGCTCAGCATCCTGCCTTTAGTGGTGACCAGTTGCTTTAGAGACGTTCATACAACAGGTCGTAATTGGGGGGAATCCATTTTGTGCTTTTCAGTTCTAGCCCTTGACAGCCCAAGTCTCTTCCTCTAACCAACTTGGCTAATAGCCCGTTATTGATATTGTTCCTACACTAGATTTATATGACACCCTTCTCCTAAAAAGGACCCGAAGAATAAAAATACAAATAGGAGAGGTGCAGAACCAATTCGGTTGGTTCGCCCCCAGAGACTGATGGAACTGGTGAGGTTCCAGAATGCTCATGGGGAGTTACCCTCTGATCCTGATGACCAACCACTCGATGACCTCTTTGCTCTTTGGAACACCTTGCTAATGGGGGCCATTGACCGGACGGCTCCTAGGCGTCCACTCCCTAAGCATCAGCACCATAGGCCTGCTTGGTTCACTGAGGATCTGCGGCAGCTGAAGCAGGAAGGGCGGCGGTTAGAGCGATGGTGGCGCCATTCACGTACTGAAGCCGACAGTTTGCAACATAGAGCACATTACACAAGTGCTCCGTGCTCTGCACTGACTGCCTATAGTCTTCCAGGCCCAATCAAGGTGTTGGTGCCTACCTATGCAGCCTAGACTCTACCTACCGCCTCACTCCCCGGAGTCTGAATCGGCCCCTGCGATCCGCTGGGAGCGCCCTTTTTGAAGTCCCCCGGGCATCCCAAGGGGCGACTATGGAGAAGCCGTTCTCGTTGGCCGCACCTAGGCTGTGAAACTCCCTCCCGGCATAGGCCCAGGTGGCCACAGACCTCTCCTCCTTTCATCAACAATGCAAGACCTGGCTGTTCCGCCAGGCCTTTGGCGAGGGTGATGGGTGGGGGGTTGTGCGTTTAGAGTGGTGGAGTTTCTATATTTATTTATTTATTTATTAAACGCATTTATATCCCGCCCCTCCTGCAACGCAGCCCGGGGCGGCTCACAGCATAAAACAATTAAAAACAATAAAATACATTAAAATTCTAATAAAACAGTCAAATCTTCAACATAAATATTAACAGGGCTTAGAAAACAAAGGGTAGGGGATTAAAAAACCCTCCCTACCCTACCCCAAAGGCCTGGGCAAACAGCCAGGTCTTACAGTTCCGCCGAAACGTTAAAAGGCTTGGGGCCAGGCGAGCTTCCTCCGGAAGGGAGTTCCACAGCCGCGGCCCTACCACCGAGAATGCCCTCTCCATCGTGGCCCCCCGCTTAACACGGGGGACCTCCAAGAGGGCACCCCCGGCAGACCGCAGGAGCCGTCCTATGTCTTCCTAGTTTCCTTTTCACGTCCCCCATTGGGATTGAAGGGTTTATTATGTTTTATTTTTATTTCATATTTATTGTATTTATATTGTTGTATTTTTCTATTTTATTTTTATGAACTGTTAGCCGCCCCAAGCTGCTTTGCAGGAGGGGCGGGGTATAAATTATATAAGTAAATGAATTAATTTTTCTCACCTGCTCAACCCCAGTTCCCCTTCATATCCACCCTTCTTTCCTTCCCCACCCCTCATTTAAAAAAAAACATTGCACCTACAATTAATCAGTCGGCACAACGGCCGGCCGGCCAGCTGTTTTAAGCATCATGGGAAGTGCCTTGTAAACGTATCTAAAGGCCGGCCGTCAGGAAGCCAGCAAGGAACTGCTCTCCATGGCTACAGAGGGCTCCAATTACAGGAAGGGTGATTTCGGTTCGATATCAGGAAAAAGTTCCGAACGGTGAGAGCCGTGCAGCCACGGCACAAGCTGCCTCGGGAGACTGGGGGCTCTCGGACAGCCGTCTGTTGGGCATGTCGTAGCTGTAGTCGTCCTGCATCCAAGCAGGAGGTTGGACTACATGACCCTTGGTGTCTCTTCCGCCTCTTAAGTTTCTATGATTCTGAGCCATGATTAATTTGATGGGATGGGAGCCTTTGGAGTCAACCACTTTTAATCTTCCTGCTCCTTCAAAAGGCCTGCTTTGCAGCTGCTCCCAAGCCTTGTCCTTTGGCAGGATGGTGCAGTCTCTCAGCTTCCCTGAGCTGGTGAGCCTTCCCACTGCCTGCCAACTGTTGGGAGCTGAACTCTGCTTGCTGTTGTGTTGCCATTTAACCTCCGTGTCAATGCACTGGCCTAGCCTGCGTGGGCCGTTGCCAGCTTGTAGGTCCGCCCTCGCTGCTGAGCATTGTGCTTTGGGAAAATAATCCCTTCCTGTAGCCTCATTTTGCTTGTTCCTGGAAGCTTTGCGCTCTGCTATTAGTCACTGCTTGCTGTGTGTTTCTAGATCAGCGGTGGAGAACCTCGAGCCCCGGGGGCCAAATGTGACTCTCGGCAAGTTTTTATGTGGCTCTTTTCCAGTGCCTGAATCTGACCCCTGGATCCAGTCTCTGCCCCCAAGCACTGAGAACCTGAGCTCAAGATAATGGGGCAGAGAGGAGGACATGCACAAGGGTAGGGGACAGATCCATGATCTGGGCCCTCCTTTTCTCCAGTACGCCTGTTAAGCACCCCCCGCCCCCAACATCTGTGTGGCCCTCGGAGCTCGTACTCATTTTCAATGTGGCCCCCGCAACAGAAAAGGTTCCCCACTCCTGATCTAGATGCTCTCTGTTCAGATTGGTCAGTGGTGCCAGCAGGAGGTTGCCCAAACTTGGCTTATTTCCTTCCACTTCCTGCAGCAGCTTGGCCTAGAAAAATGCACCCTTCTCCCCGTGACCAATCATGCAACACCTTTGTGTTCTTGAGCAAGGGAAGCCCAAGTAAAACAGTCCCTGAATTCCCTTCTGCATCCTCTTGCCCTTGTCATCTTCCTCCTTCTCCTCGACAGAAGGATGCTGGGAGGAAGGTACAATGGGGATGTGGTTGCATCGCCTTGCCTCCCATCGTGGCCCTGCCCCTTCCAAGCATCGTGATCTCATGACACTCAGAAAAGAAGCATGGTCTTTTCAGAAAAGGGCGGGGATCCACTTTTCCCCACCCCCTTCTGATTTGATCACACCCCCTTTCTAGGAAAGGGGGTGTGATCATGTGGGGGGCAGAGTGAAGCCACTCTCCTGCTTCCTTTTGTATGTCAAAAAGGGAAGTGCATCATCTCGTTCCATAGAGATGCTGCCCATCTGGGAGCATTATCAGCAGGTTTTGGAATATGTGGCCATTGCTCCCTCCCTACAGCGACTGAGCTTTCAGAATTGGGCCCAGTAACAAAGTAAGTTTGTGCATTTCTTTAGCCTAGTTTCTGTGGAAATAAGAACTATGGTCTGTCTTAAATAACATTTGATCTTGGTGACCAATTTTGACTAAATTTGGCAGAGGACCCAAAGGTAAGTAAGGATCCAAAATTTCACAACAGTAGGCGCACCTGGAAGGAAGATAATGCCCCTTTTGTGTGTGTGTTGGGGGGGGAGATTGTGTTGTCTTAACTGAGCATTGTGTCTAGGCGCTGCCGAGCATTGTCTAGCTCAGGAACAAGACAGGAGTCTTAGGTTATGCCCGTAGAAGAAAGATCAGTTTATTTCAAGACATATTTGAAAGATGCACAGGTACCAACCATGCCTGGAAACCCATGTTACCAGGAGAGAGGTTAAGGGACTACAAAGGAGGTGGATTTGAGGCTTGTTTTTCCCAGTGTACAAGCGAAACCTAAGATGACATCACTAAAAAACGAATGAATATGAAAATGAAGGGAGATTACATATTGTTGACAGAACTCGCCATTTGAATGACACAGGTACAGAACATACTGTTTGCCGAACATTGGTTTCACAAACAAGCTTGTTTCAGCAATCTAGCCCTTGTTTACACTGCCTCTCTGTCGCTTCAGAAGGCTGAAGGCGGCTGTGGCTTTGAGGAAGAGCTGAACTAGGTACAGGAGCAGCTTGAGCAGCGTTGCTTTGAAAGGGAAAGCTCATTGCTTTCAGCTTGTTGGAAGCTGGCTGGCTTCTGAGTTACTGTTCGAACGGAAGTGTCATGAGTCCAGTTCTCTGTTGAGCTGAACTCAGAGCGGGTCTTTTACAACCGTACGGGGCAGGCCACAACCGGATGCAAAGCCGGTTTGCTTTCTAGCCAGGTCTGCTCCTTAGCATCCCAGTTCTCTTCCACACTGGTATGGCTCGTCTCTTGCTCCCCAGCTCCCTATCATGCTTCCCCCCCAGGATAGTAACCACCCTTCCTTCCCTGATGATTCCTGGCCTGTCTCTTAGGTGTGGGCTCCAGCACAGCCTGGGAGGTGGATTTGTCACAGTTTGTGCTAGTGCACACTTGCTCCGTTGTAGAATCCATGGAACTTTTTTGTGGCTAGGGAAACTAAAGTTCAGCAGTTCATTTTAATCATGGAATTTTTAATCAAAGAATTTTGGTTTTTCTATCAGGGAAAACTAGGAACCCTTAGTAATAGTTGTAGTAGTACTAATAACAACCCAGTTGTCCTTACGGATGAGTCGCAATCCAAACCTTTTGTATTCCAGGTCCCAGTTTCAAAGTTTCAAGAACTGAGATACAATGTTGCCTTGATCCTGAAGGAAATGAATGACCTGGAGAAGAGGAGCTTTCTGAAAATCCAGGACTGAGCCATTCCAAAGGGCAAATGAAATGGGTCTGAAGCCTCCAAAGAGAATTCTCAAACGCGGTAGGAGCCTGCAAGCTGCACCATTTTGCACAGATCCGGTTTGTAAACTAGCATTTCTAACAGCTGCTGTAAATGGGTTGTTTTTTTTGTTAAAGTGTTAAAAAGCCTTTGTTTGTTTCAGCTGTTTTGTTTTGTTTTCTAAATAGATATATATATATATATATATTTATGAATCTAGCAACTCTCCCTGTTTTGTGAGCCGTTCTGTATGATTCATCCAAACAATTTTTAAAATAACTGTCCTAATAGATGTAAGAAGCTCTTCTTTCTGATTTATGATTCATCCCTCTAATTATTTTGGAAAGCTTGCTGCTGGTGAGCCCAACTGACATGCAGGAAAAGTAAAGCTTTGCAACCTTTCAAAGGAGGGGGGGGAAAAAAAAAAAAAGATCCTAGCTGAAAACTAGCACGACAGAGGCATGAAATTATGTGTGCCTCACAGAGGCCAAACTGCTGCGTGTTTGGGGGAAAATATGCACATTCTCTGTGTTTTGAGAAGGGAGGTGCAGCTGTATATGATTTAAAGGGCATAGTAAGGAAGATCTAAGTGCCAGGTACACTGCTGGCTCTATATAAATGTTTGTTAATAATAATAATAATAATCTACTGTGTGGCACAAGAGAAGATGAAACCTGCTGTCACCGTGTAAATTGTCGTGGGGGTGCAAGCCTGCCTGGGTTGTTGGAGCTGAGGGCGTTTTGATTGTAGCCAACAACCACAAGATATAGTGGAGTGATCCAATAGCAGCCCCCTGGATTTCCAAGCAGAAGTCTGTATTACTTGCCGCACTGCCATGTCCTACCCTTGCCACGCAGAAAGGTGGCACACTGTCCCAGTCAGTACCTGCCAGCCTAATCTTGCAAAGCATTTCAGTCCCTTCTTAACAGGAACAGATGCAAGTAGGTTCAGCGAGGACCGTTTATGTCCTTAAAGCTGAGCCGGTGTCTACGTGCTCTGTTGGGTGAGGGTTAGGATGCTCTGCACCATCAAGGCTTGAAACATGCCGTTAAGTCGCATTGGCATCGCTGGACTCCTCCGTGCATGCGTGAGTGCTTTGGGGGAATAAAGATACTTTCCTGAATCCAAGGTGAAGTGAGTTGTGTTGCCAGGGGAGGTCCCAGAGGCTAGACAACAGGTACATAAGTACCGTACTATGGCCCTTCTTACACAGGCTGCTGCGCAGGGGGGGTCAGTATGCACTGCAGTCTCTGTGGCGTGTGGGGGGAGGGAGTAGACAGGCACACACCCATCTACCCCCACCCATCAACACGCACGGAGCAACTGCTGTTTTCACCGGTTGCTCCGTACATGGGAGATGGGTGTGCGTGGGAGCACGCACGCGCACCCACCTGCTGTGGGATTTACACGAGCGGCACCCACGCAGGAACACCATTGGTGTTCATGCATGGGTGCCACCCGTGTAAAAAGGGCCAGTGTCAAGCCAATGGTCCACCAAGCCCAGCATCCTTGGTGGGCAAGATTACACTGCACGTAAGAAATCATGGCGTTTTCCAATCTGTTAAAGGCATTGAAATATATACTTTGTACAAGAACAACCTCTGGTGAGCAAGTGCAAGCTTTAAAGTGAGCAGAGCTTGCACCCGCTTGCCAAAAGAAGTTGGTCTCCTAAAGACACCACCTTAAGTACTGTAGTTTGTCTCTCTTCTCTCTCTCGTTCCTGGGACCGTTATGGCAACCACACTCACCGAGGGGTAGCCAAGATGTCAGTTGTGATCAACAAGCCAATCATGAGAGATCCCAGGGGAGCCCTAGCTTGCTGGCACCTTTACAAGGCAGTGGGCGCTGCCCTTCTCCTTTCTGTGGTAACCACGTCCCTTTCCTGAGCACCATGACGCTAGGTAAAAGAGTGTGTCTATGCCAGAAAGAGTGGAGCAGAGTATCCTGCCCCTTTGCCTCATAATTGCCAGCAGGCATGGCCAGGCAGTTGATCATCCAGGGCTGCCACTTGGTCAGGATTGACACCTGCCCAGGCAAGACTGACCACCCCTACCCTGAGCAAAATCCATTAGCTGGTGCCTACTTCTCTGGATTACGCTACCTTCTAATTCCCCAGGAGCCTGAGCCCCCTTTCCTGGTAGCCCATCTCTCTCCCTTCTTTGTGCATGCACGTACAGAATGCAGTTAAATCCATGGAGACTCAAGAAGGCCTTTCTTTCACTCCCCCAGGTTTCTGTGTGGGAGCGGATGACTTGGTTCTCACTTTTTGAGAACCACAATAGGCATAAAAAGAAATGAATGTGTTGTTGGACTGGCTTCAGATTCCAGCATTATTTCAGGCGGCGTGACTTTCTGTTGAAACACGAGCCAGCTGAAGGTTTCAGAACAACTCGTCCTGCTGCTGTTAAAAATCCTGTGGTGGTTGGGAGAAGGAATGCTCACTCAGGACACACTGGATAAGTTCTTAGAACAGGGGCAGCCAGGAGGTTGATCACAAGCCAGTCTCCCGTAGATCACAATGTGGGAAAGGGGACCAGCCTCTCTGAGATCACCTCTAGGGAGGAAAGCAGAACAGGTGCCCATGGGAGTGTCTCCGAGGAGACAACAAGCAAGGAGAGCTCCTCCAGTACAGCTTGGAAGGCACTTTCTCTGAAGGGGAATGTTCCTGAAGTGCCCAACAGCTGGGAGGAAGCCAGAGGGAAAGGTTCCAGTCTAGAGATCTAGAGCCAGTGGGATGGGTCCTGGTAGATCACCTGAGGCTCAAGTGGATCATGTGCGCCATATGTCTGGCCGCCCCTGTCTTAGAGGATAGGTCCATAAAGGGCTATTAGTCAAGGCGGTCAGAGGATGAGACTTCTGTCTGTTGAGAGTTGGGAGTAAATAACATAAGTACCAGCAATACTGGGTCAGACCAATGGTCCTCCAAGCCCAGCTCTCCCAAAATTTTGCTGCATCTGGACTTTAATACACCCTGCAAGCCCCTACCCTTCAAGCTTCCTCCAAATGGCAAGTTCTGGAACTGCACAACCAGAACTCATTCCTCTTGGAAAGCATTGTATTCTCCTCACGTAAGAAAAGAGATGGGTGTCGGTTTGAGGCATATCACAGCGAGAAGCCCCAGCGCTGCAGCATGAGCTGTTAACAACCGAGACCCTAACCCGCTGGAGTCGAGACTAGCCTATTAACTGGGCAGGCCAACCCCCTCTCCTCCATATCCTGCCCCCTGCCGGGACTCCGCTGCCACGAACCAATGGAAGAAGCCGCCACCACTGTTTCTTTCTTCCAGGTTATTGCTCCGAGAGGCGAACAATTTTAAATGATTTTGGTGGCATCAATAAAGGCTTTAAAAATGTTTCTTGTCTGTCACTGTGTTTCCCTCTGGCCAATCCGCCTCTCCCACAGCACCGTCCTGGACGGCTTCCTTTCCCTTCTTCTGCCCCGTTCCCTGGGCCATTTTCCAGCTGGCAGATTTTCCCTGTAGGGTCCCTATCGCCTCTCCCCTTAGCCCCCAGCTGGTGGCTTTTCCATGTGTGTTCCCTATCGGCATTCCCATAGTAGCCGGCTTCGGGCCTCTGCTTGCCTGTTCCCTATCGGCATTCCCATAGTAGCCGGCTTCGGGCCTCTGCTTGCCTGTTCCCTATCGGCATTCCCATAGTAGCCGGCTTCGGGCCTCTGCTTGCCTGTTCCCTATCGGCATTCCCATAGTAGCCGGCTTCGGGCCTCTGCTTGCCTGTTCCCTATCGGCATTCCCATAGTAGCCGGCTTCGGGCCTCTGCTTGCCTGTTCCCTATCGGCATTCCCATAGTAGCCGGCTTCGGGCCTCTGCTTGCCTGTTCCCTATCGGCATTCCCATAGTAGCCGGCTTCGGGCCTCTGCTTGCCTGTTCCCTATCGGCATTCCCATAGTAGCCGGCTTCGGGCCTCTGCTTGCCTGTTCCCTATCGGCATTCCCATAGTAGCCGGCTTCAGGCCTCTGCTTGCCTGTTCCCTATCGGCATTCCCATAGTAGCCGGCTTCGGGCCTCTGCTTGCCTGTTCCCTATCGGCATTCCCATAGTAGCCGGCTTCAGGCCTCTGCTTGCCTGTTCCCTATCGGCATTCCCATAGTAGCCGGCTTCGGGCTTCTGCTTGTATGTTCCCTATTGGCATTCCCATAGTAGCCGGCTTCGGGCCTCTGCTTGCCTGTTCCCTATCGGCATTCCCATAGTAGCCGGCTTCGGGCCTCTGCTTGCATGTTCCCTATCGGCATTTTCAGGCTAGCCGGGTCTGGGAATAACAATTGGAAGCGCAGGTGTACAGGCGGCTACTCTGCAAATGGCCAGCACCCAACCTTTGCTTGTGGCTTTCCTACGACCATTCCCTTTGCACCCAGGCACATTTGGGGTACTATGGCCCTTCCCCACCCTCAAGTGCATGACCCCCTGCCCCCCTCCCCCCCTGCCATCTTAGGCACGCAACCCTTTCCAATCCCAAAGTGACATATAACGATGCCATAGCTATCACCATTATCCATGCCCTCCCCCACCACCACCACCTCCCTCCTTTCCACAAAGCAGCATGGATTACTTTAAACAAATTAAACTATTTATTTTTAAACTATTTCTTCTTCTTTGGGGTCCAGCTTAGCGTAACCGCTTGGGTGGCGGGATGGGGTGGAGAGACATTTTCTCGAGCTTCCTCCTGCAGATCCGACTGTGGCGGAGAGTTTACGGAAAGCATGTAGGAATGATTGTTGCAGGGGGAGGCATGCCTAGGATCCAGCTGTGGCAGATGTGGTTGCGGTGCTGGTTGTCAGTTTGTACCATGCCCCCAACGGTGTCAGTCCTCTATGGAGAATGCAACGGCTGGGAAAGAGTAAGCACCGGGGACGTCCTGCCGGCCAGGAAGAGCTGGGAGAACACATGTTCGAAAATGGCACATTGGGCTTTTTTAAGGCAGCCGCTATGTATGCGCCGGTGAGAACGAGAGGTGGGAGAGGGGCCAATAATGATCGCTCTGCGGAGCGCGCTCGAGTGTCTCACCCGTAACTCAATGGTGTTGGTGGATCGAAACGTGAGGAGGCTACACGCAATTAAACTGATGGGGCGCGGACATGTGGGCGCACATTAGCAGCAGGCTCTGGGACCACGCCATGAGTGGGGGCCGCCTGGCCGGTGGGGGTGAACACCTAATAAACAGGCAGGTGGACTGTGGACACCCAATTGTTGTGGGCTGCCGGCTTAGTTATTAGCCCCCATCCAGTGGGGTGGGAATGGGCAGTCCCAGGAGAATGCTGGGATTCCAGAAGGATTTGTAGCTCCGGTCTATTTACCACCCTGGTTTACTAAACAGGGACAAGCCACTTGTCCCTCTGACAGACTGGATTGTTGGGAGGGATGCGCTGGTGCCAAGATTTCCCTCCCCTCATGGGAAGTATAAGGCAGTGAGCTTAGTCTGTCAATGAAGGGTGATAACTGAGAGGAAGCAGCGTAACTGTAGCAAGAACCAAACAGCCATTCCCATAACCAATTTGGCCCACACTTCGCTTTCATTTGAACGTCTCAGAGGGTTCTTCAAACACACCTGCTTCTCAGCAAGACGTGTTTTTGTTATTAGGCCCATTTATCAGATGGGTAAATTACAATTTCTCAAAGAGTCACAAGTGTTTCTGTGGCACAGCTGGGAACAGAGCCGCAGAGTCTTAGCTCTGGGTTCTCTAACATCGGATGGCCATGCTGCTTAAGTTGACTTCCTCCACTCTTCCTGTTTCCTTGATGACTCAGTGTTGGATCCTAGCATCCCAGCCTGCTGAACTTCCTGTGAAACAAGCTTCTTTACAGCTGGCAGGAGACATGAGGAACTGCGTCACCTGCTGTGGTTGCTCTTTGATCCCGCTAGGGAGGAATGTGTGATTAGCGAGATCTGCGGGAGAGTTGTCTTGGAAAGAAAGGTCATTTGAATCTCGAAGCAGAAAGAAAATGTACCTATATTACCTGTGCCACAGTAACACCTTTTTTGTATTGAAGAGTAAAACTATTCATCCCATCCCCTGCCCCACATGTTTGTCTGCAAAGATCCAGCCCCTCTGATCCTTGGTTAGCTTGTTGTCTTCGTAACTCACAGACCCGACAAAAAGAGGCAGATTTTGAAACACCCTCAGGCACTAACGGGGTAGAACGAACTCCTGTGGGTCAGGGTATCTAATGGATTGTGTTAATTTGATAGCACCTTTCTGGTTCTAAAGCCTGATTGATGTAAGGCGGTATGACCCAAAACCAAGCCCAGGGGCCAAATGTGGCTTGTGGCTAATTTTCAGTTCCTGGATTTGACCCTTGGATCCAGTTCCTACCCCCAAGCACTGAAAGACTGAGCTCAGGGGAAGGGAGCAGAGATGAGGGCGTGTACACAAGGAGAGGCGATAAGTTCCATGCCTGGAACTCCCTCCCTGTCCACATCCGCCTTGCCCCCTCCCTTCAGACCTTCAAATCTCTCCTTAAAACTCACCTCTTTCGCTCTTCTCCGTCTGACTCTTTATCCTGCTGAGCCACTATTTCCTATACCTACCCTTATCCTCGCCACATGGACCTGCCTGCTGTCATTCTCATCGTAACCAAGCCACGTACGTGCACTTGAGACCTCGCATCTTCATGAATGTTAGACCCCTTGTCTCTCCCTCTGTTCCCCTTCCTAAGTCTCTCCCCCAGCTCCTGTCTCTCAGATTGTAAGCCCTAGGGGCAGGGACCGTGTCTATTTTATTACTTTGTAAAGTGCCAGGTACACTGCTGGCGCTATATAAATGTTTGTTAATAATAATAATAAGTCCATGGCACAGATCCATGATCTGGACTCTCTTCCTGACTGCATCCTTTATGCACCCCCGGCCGTCTATGTGGCCCTCAGAGCTTGTACCAATTTTCAAAGCAGCCCCTGAGAGGGGAAGGGTCCCCTCCGCCCCAATCAACAGATTGGCTCCAACAATCCTTTGTTTTACCCCCTTTCCATGGAACTATTAGACATGAGCACTTTTCACACAGGTCACAGTGAGTGCGGGGATGGGGGAGGCGGTGCGCTGGGGGGGGGCGGTGCGCTGGGGGGGCGGTGCTTTCCCACGGACCCCGCCCATCTCCACGCATAGAGAATCCACCATTGGTGCCTGTTGCTCCATGCATGGGTGATGGGAGCAGTGTCGGAATGTGCACGCACCCCCCATGGTTTTCCCACAGGTGCCCCCTGCACCCACTGCAGTGTTCGCACTGGCGCCCCCCCACCCGCCCACGTGTGCAGAGCCTGTGTGGAAAGGGCCATAAATAAATGACGTCTTCACTGGCAAAGGGGCAGGACCAATCCTCCACCATTAAAGTTCAGGAGAGTTTTGCCATGGCACTCTAATCCCCTTACACGAGAGTAGACCCACTGAGGTCCTGTGGAGCAAGTGGGTCTCTCAGCCTACTAAATTGCTGAACTCCTTTAGTGAAGTCTTTCAGTCTGCTAACGTTTGGTCAGTACAAAATGTTATTAATTATTACTATTATAAGCATTTATATAGCGCCAGTAGCGTGACCTGGTGCGGTACAGAACATAGAAATAGACACGGTCCCTGCCTGTGGCTTACAATCTAAAAGCCAAGGACGGGGAGAGGGGATAGTGGGAGAGACAGGGGAGAAGACAAACAAACATTCAGGCGGATGCGAAGTCTCAGGTGCGTGTGCTTGGCTTGGTTACAATCAGGTTGGTTGCAGCAGGTTCAGGGGATGTATTATTTGTAGCACATTTCTACTCCCCATTTAAGATTTCCTGGACTTCCGGGAGCAGGCACAGGGACTAGCAGTGCAGAGAAACTGCTCCTCCTGACATCCCAGCAATAATCATGGCCTCCACGCAGCATGAAAGGCACAAAGTCCAGCTTGGAATTGGTAGTTTTGCTTCTGCTGCTCCACCAATCCACAGAATACCAGTGATTAGCCCTGACATCACACCGGGGCTCTAGACTCTGCACTGGCTGCCAGTGGCTTTCCGGGCACAGGCATCTGAAAGACCGCCTCTTCTCCCATGTCCCGGCACGGCCTCTGAGATCAGCCGAAGGTGCCCTCTTGCAAGTGCCAACTGCCCATGAAGTGGCTACAACGATGGCGCGCAGGGAGGCATTCTCAGTGGCTGTCGCACAGTTATGGAACTCCCTCCAATCCGCCTAAGCAAACGCCTGTTTGTTTTCCAGAGGAGATGCAAGACCTTTTTGTTTGGCCAGGTGTTTGGGAGGCGAGGATAGGGTTGTGTGGGATTGGGTGGAGGGGTTTGGGGAGGAGGATTGGTGGGGATAAAGGGTGGGGTGGTTCAGTGATTGGAATGATGTTGGGGTTAAGGGATTTTAATTGTCATTGCATTTTATATTTTTGTTGTAAGCGGCCCTGTGTCTGAAGAAGAGCAGGGTAAAAATGTAAATAATAAATAAATTAATTAATGAAATAACTTGTGGCCTGGCCCAGTTCTCATACTGCCTTTCCCCTTCGTAGCATAAACCGCTTACAGGTGGAAAGCATCTGCTCTGTCCTTTATAAACTGTGCTTCTTTCACTCCAGTGTGCACAAGAGATGGAAATGCTGGCTGGCTTTCCTTGGCATCTTCAGCGTGCCCCGTAGCCTCGACTAGAGCAGACTCATGCCAGAGGTATAGCTTGGTTGAAATGGATCCTGGTGCAAAAGATGGAACCTCCCTCTCTTAGCAAGTCTTCAGTGGGTGCTAATCACCCATTTGTCTATCTATACACACATTTCACATGGGTGTGCTACACCCCCTGCACGTAGTATAGCTATGCCTTAGCTTAGAAAAGTCTGTCTTGAAACAGATCCCCATCAGCGTAACCAGAGGGTTCATTCTAAGGAGAAACACAGTTTGTCCATTGCAACGTATTGAAATTATTGGGGATTTTTTTTTCACGCTGTTGAGTCAGAAATGCAGGTTTTCCATCCTCCGGTGAGCTCTGCTCTCTCTGTCTCACCTGTTTGGAAATGGCACCAAACGTAGCTCTCTCACTCTGCTAGTCCCAAGGACTTGTCAAGTTGATCCCCACTCAGTCATCAATTAGGAGGAGATGAGCCTTGCATGAAAAGGACATTGCTTCTTACTCATTACACTCCATTCATGGATCAGTAGATTAGCAAGGACCTTTCTCGGGTTTCATCTGCAAAAAACGAGAATGCGAGTCCCAGTTCTCTCCCATTGCCTTCCAGGTATGCTGGTCCTCAGTGCGAGATGCTCCAGCAGCATCTTCCATATCCCCGGTCTAATTATCCCAGTGCTCTGGCAGGGAAGCTAGGCAGCATGCCCTGTAATTAATGGGGACACTAAAAAGGATGAGGCCTTTGCTCCTCTTCCTTTTGGGGAGGATGTGGGTGCCAAAATCAAATGTAAATCAATGGCAATTCAGCACAATAATTCCTCACTAGAAGTACCAGTTGCAGGGAGGAGGGATCTAACAATACTACCAGTGTGACCCCCCTGGGAGGATAGTGCATGTGCTAGCACTTAGTACAAGCATCACCCTTACCCAAGGACTATGCTTTGAGGATCTCTAAAGCTAGATATTATCCAGGAGTATAAGAGCAAGGGTGGGACAGAGGAGGCATGTCCCTCCCAGCACCATGCTCCTCCTTGACCCTCAGGAGACCATCCCCTGCATTCCTAAATTGGGGAATGTGTCCTTTCTGCTCTCTCTCCCTTTATTACATTGGGGGATTCAGGAGGCAGGACTGTCCCCACACACCCTACTTTGTTCTCCCCAGAAGGATACCCATTTTATAGATAGGAGCTGATGCACTGACAGCTGAAGGCGAGAGAGAATGGGCCAGAGGTTCGTGTGCTTGCTTAGTGCCTCTGCCCTAAACTAGCCATCTCTGCCCAGAAATCTATCTGGGTTGTGGTTAGTGCCTTCTCTGCTTCTGTTAATGAGGCTTTTGCGTCGCTGTTCTCTCCTTGGCTTCCCCTTGCGCTCCTATCTCCCCCTCAGCTGGGACCATAAGCCAGACTGGAACCCCCAAAGTCAGCTCCTCCCTTACAAGGCCGAGGTCTTGCTCTTGTGTTCCAGGCCATTGGCCCCTTCCCCCTGCCTTTCCTTGGGCTGGGCAGAGCCATCAAGCTCACCCTCAGAGCCATGTTGCTTTCCCCTTAGAAATGCAGATTGGGCTCTTGACTCCCTTTGTTGTTTTGGCTGTGGGGACAAGACGGGATGTGTTTTTACACACACATTTCTCCTGCATGTTTGCTGTTACATCCTGAACTTTCTGTGCGTCTAAATCACTCACCCAGATCTTCAACATCTGGCTCTTTGAACTTCTGCGTAGAACTTCTCCCAGACCTTTTCCTCTGTTTTCTTAAAAGTACAGAACTTTTGTCTGGGTGTCTCTGATGTTACTTGAGATCTCCACCCCAACGCCCTTCAGGTTTGGAATTAAAAACGTTATGTGCCTTACCAGTCAGCTTGGGGAGCAGAATCCTGATCCAAAGGTCCTGGTTGATTTCTTCTTGCATGAAGATGTTATCTGTGGTTGTGGAGAACTCCTCTATGCAAGTCCTTCTCGGTGTACTGGTGGAGGAGGTAGGACCGTGTAGTCTCTGATCTGTTGTCTCCTTTTGCTCTCTGGGTTGTCGGTGTGGCCGATAGGGATAGGTAGGCTCCTCCATTTGTCATCAAGTCCTTCTTGTCTTCTTGCTTTGCTTTCAGAATTTCCATCACATGTTGCCTCTGCTTCTCCTTTTCCTCCTCCTTTTCCTGCTGCCTCCGTTTCTCCATCTCAAATTTTTCACGCTCCAAGTCAAGCTTCAGCTGTTGTTGTTGCTTGAGCTATAATTTTGCTAGCTCTAACCATTATTAACAGTGCAGCCATATTAGTGTGTGTGTCCCCCTCCCTCCTTCTTTAGCATTAGCAGGGCTTCCTGTTGTGGTTCATGCTCCATGATACGGAGTATGAGCTCGTCTTTATTCTCCTTCCTTCAGTCTGCAAGTTTCTGAGCTGACATCATCGCTCTATTCACTTTTCTTTGTTCATGTTGCACAGTCCTAGAGGTCATACCATCTTGTCTGTCTAACCCTGGTTCCCGAAATGAAAACCAAGACTCTCATGCAACTTTGCCTGCTTGCCTCAAATCCAGGAGCTGAGTTCCAGCAGCAGCTCCAGTTTGTAGTTCCTGCACATTGGTACACAATTTGAGGTTGGCTCCTGCCTGGCTCGCCACTGTGATGGAATTGGGACATCTCTGCTCCACTCTGGGTTGGCTGTGACTCGGTTTCCCCAGTTACAGTGCCTACTGGACCAGCTCCCTCCAGAACTGTTCCCTGGGGTCAAATCCTGGCTCTAACGCTGACTCTTTACCTTGGGTCCCATGTGCCAGTGTATTGACCCTCTGTCCTTGCCTCTCTATCACTCTTATCTCAGAGCTTCCCAAACACAGAAATGAATTACAAGGTTCAGTCTCAGTCTCTAACTCAGAAGAATCCCTTCACTGTGTAACCCCAAACGTCAGGTATCCACATACAAGCACACAAGGCTTAGTTAAAAGAATTTTAATTTGTGAATCAAGATTAAAATATAGTGCAAGATTATGAGAATGCAATAAAACTAGATAGATAGATAGATAGACACATAACATGATTCTAATTTACTAGGTGACTTCTAAGCTAATCTTACCCTATCAAATCATGATCTGTCAGTTCCAAGATGATTTGATGAATTCCTCTCCTTTGTCTCTGATTGCTTTATATAGCTTCTTGATAGCCCTTCTCGGTCCTTCCAGGGCATTCTCTAGATTTGAGGCCTAGGGCCATGTAGGCAATGGATTTGGCAGTGACACCCCCTAATCTGTTTTGTTGATTCAACCTTTCCCCTCAGACAGTTGTCTGTCTTCCATGGGCTCACACTCCATTTTTGAATTTCCCTTCAGTCACATAGCTCACAATGTATTCTTATTTTGTATTTCTTACATACAATGTTTCCATTGGATATTTCATAATGTTACATTCCTCTCTTAATTCTGAGTGGTATGACCCAAAATATGGCTACAAAATATTAACACACTGTGCTCACACCATATACATGTATGTTTCATGTGTGTTATGTATGTTGGTTTCCTACTTTTTATCACAAGTTCCCATCTGGGTTGAAGACTTTCCTGTGCAAGGTCGGGCAATGTATTATTTATTTATTTATACCTTATCCTTTCCCAAAGGCTCAGGGCAGTTTACAAAAAGAAAAGCACAACAAGAAAAAATAGTAAAAATACAAAACAGTATAATAAAATCCCTACCCTCACCCCCAAAACGCACCCATCCAACCTCTACCCCCATCTGCCAAATGCTCTGCAAAAAAAAGTTTGACACTGCCTCTGGAATATGCTCAAGCTTGCTCTCTGGCAGACCGTCGGGGGAAGGAAGTTCCATAATACTGGGGCAGTAACCAGCAACGCCTCTCTATGGGCCCTTTTATGGACAAGTATGGCCAGTGGTACCGGCAAGAAGATGTTCCTGGCTGACTGCAAGGGTTGCAGTGGAGCATGGAAGGAGAGGTGATCTTTCAGGTATATATATTTAGCAGAGTTGCAGCCATTAATCAATTAATCAAACCGATCAATGAATCTGTCTAAAACCGATTAAAAGTTGTCCCCTGATTAATAGGTTAGCTTCCAGGACCTTCTGACGGTCCATAGTTCTGAATTTGTAGCTCAAGGGGAAGCGTTCAGAAGGCAAGTTTACCCAATGCACGCAAGTTAGGCAAAAATATGCAAATGTATGTATATTTATGTAAATGTATGAAAATTTTAATCAATCGGTTAATCAACAAAAAGGCTTAATCAATTAATCAACTAAAATTTCTAATTGGGTAGCAGCCCTAGTACTTAGCTGATATATGTATTTAATCTCTCTTTAAAGGGGAATAATAGCACTACCTCACTTCCAAGCGTACACACAGACAAGGAGCACTTACCCATGGTGAGTTGCCCCAGGGTTGCATGATTGTGTGAATAGATACGTGTTAAGCGACAACAGTATGAGAGTTAGGTTTAAGTTTGTATCTGTAGTGTATATAAGGAAGAACCAGATCCGCTGATTTTGAGGAAACAAAGAATCAGAATCTAGTATGTAAACTTCGGAAAGGTTTATATGGATTGAAACAAGCTGCTAGGGCATGGAATGAGAAAATAAATGAAGTGCTAACAGAGGAAGGATTTGGACTAAGTAAGGCAGATCCATGCTTGTACTCTAAAAATCAAGATGGCAGGTGGATGTATATCTTAATTTATGTTGATGGTATAGTAACTTGTTTTTAACAAGAAAGGGATAATGAGAAAATAGTTTATCAAATGAATAAAAAAATTTGAAGTGAAAGATTTAGGAAACATTACTCATTATCTTGGGATTCAAATAGAGAGAGAAAAGGATGGTAGTTATCTTCTTAACCAGAAACATTAAAATTGCTGAAATGCTAGAATATTTTGGAATGAAAGATGCAAAGGAAGTAAAAACTCCTATGGAAGTTGGTTACATAAAGAATAATGGTAATAAAAATCTACTACCAAATATTGATCAATATCGAAAGGCAATTGGAAAAAATACTATATATTGCCAGTGTGACAAGGGCAGATATTGCATCAGCAGTTGGAATTTTATGTAGGAAAGTTTAAAAACCAACTCAAAGTGACTGGAATGCAGTGAAAAGACTAATGTGTTATTTAAAGGGAACAATTCATAAGATATTATGACTTCCAGCATTGCCAAATCCAAAGTTGATTGGTTATGTAGATCGGACTAGAGATGCTTTAGATCGCAAATCTACCAGTGGATATTTATATTAATATGGGAAAGGAAGTATTTGTTGGTCCAGTCGAAAACAAACATCTGTAGCACTCTCATCTACAGAAGCAGAATATATAGCAGAATATATATTAAGGATTCGTCAAGTATTAACAGATTTGGGTCTGAATATTCTGGAACCTACAATAATTTTTGAAGATAATCAAGATGTATAAAACTTACACAAAGTGAAAGGGTTAATCCTTGGATGAAACGTATAGATGAAAAGTGTCATATTTTAAAGGACGTGCAAGAGAAGGGAGTTATTAATATTAAATACTGCCCATCAGAGCAAATGGTTGCAAATGTGCTTACCAGACCTTTACCCAGAGAACAATACTGTATTTTGCAAACAAAAACAAATGTTGTGGATTAACTTGCATATTGTTGAGAAAGGGTGTTGGAGTGACAACAGTATAAGAGTTAGGCTTAAGTTTGTATCTGTAGTGTATATTTTATTAGTTAGTGTATATAAATAAATAAATAAATAAATATAAGGAAGAACCAGATCAGCTGACGGTTTCCAAGGCTACCCAGACAAAACATTCTGTGGGCTGATCTGGTTTGTATGGCAGTTCACTTTGACAGCGGAGTTATTAAGCTGTGAGCTCGCTGTTATGTTTTCTTGTTCTCTTTTCTTCACTCTATTAAGGAGTAAAACTTTCTGTTTAATGTAGCTGCATAGAGGAGTTGTTATTACTCATCGAAAACAGAACTCTTGCAACAGCCCTCCTGTCCTTGTTCCCTTCAAAAGTAAGCTAGTCTGGCAGTACGTACCCATGAGGGGAGCCACACCCTGTTTGCTTTCAGCACCGTGTTCACAGGAATATTGTTATTATTATAAGCATTTATATAGCGCCACAAATGTACCTGACACGTCACAGAGAATAAGATAGACAGGGTCCCTACCCGAGGGTAGGGATGGGAGCAGGGAGTGTTAAATCAAAGGAAAAGTGGTTACTCCCAGGGTCAGTGACTGTGGGAAGACATCATTGTAATGCAAAAAGGGCATTCAGATGCGATTGACAGGTGCTTAAATGCCACCTTTGTCTTTGTAAATTGACTCCCTTTAATTTCTCTGTGCCTCAGTTTTCTGTCCTTAAAGCAGAGCTGCCAGGAGTGAGGTGGAGGTTAATACATTCAAGACTGCAGAGCCTTCAGCTACTAGAGGCACAGGGACAATAAGATACACAGCAAACAAGACATCTATGCTTCCTCAGCTGAATCGGTTTGGGGGAGGGGAGTTTGCTATGTTTAAATTCCAAAGCACAGCACATCGGAGCATCTGCTCGGATTATTATTTATTTATTTATTTATTTATTTCACTACTTTTCTACCCCGCCCCCTCCTGCTCACAGAGCAGCTCGGGGCAGTTTACAAACTACATCAACAATAAAAACACACATAAAATATCATTTAAAAACATTTAAAAAGATAAAAAGAACTAAACGGGCAGAATTCTCCCTCCCCCTCTCCAAAGACCCGGCAGAACAGCCAGGTCTTACACTGCCTACGGAAAGAGGGGCGGTCTGGGGCCAGGCGGGCCTCTGCCGGAAGGGAGTTTCACAGCCTAGCAGCGGCCAACAAGAACACCCTCCCCATCGTCGCCACCCGGGCAACCCGGGGGACTTCAACTCGGGTGTCCCCGGCCGACCACAGGGGCCGCAATGCAATCCAGGGCCTGAGGCGGTCCCACAGGTAAGCCGGGCCCAGGCCGTTTAGAGCTTTATAGGTCATTACCAGCACCTTGAATTGGACCCAGAAGATAATAGGCAGCCAGTGCAGAGAACGGAGCACTGGTGTAATGTGCTCGCGGCGACCCGTCCCCATTAAGAGACGGGCCGCCGCATTCTGCACCAGCTGCAGCCTCCGAACCGTCCCCAAGGGCAGCCCCATGTAGAGTGTGTTGCATAGTCTAGTCTAGAGGTGATAAAAGCATGGATGATGGTGGCCAGATCCGAGCTCGAAACATACAGCCAGAGCCGTCGTACCAGATGTAGCTGGCAAAATGCTCCCCTCGCCACAGCTGCACCTGGAGATCCAGGCAGAGCTGTGAGTCAAGGAGCACCCGCAGCCTACGGACTTGCGTGGCCAAAGGGGGGCAGACCCCATCAATGATGGGGGCCTCCCCCCACACCTCAGCCCTACCCACCAACATCACCTCCGTCTTGTTGGGATTCAACTTCAGACGGCTCGCCCTCATCCAGTTCCCCACAGCCGCTAAGCACTGGGTCAGCACCGAGGCTGCCGGGCCTGTGTCTGCAGAAAAAGAGAGGTTGTCATCGGTGTACTGATGACAACGCACACCAAATCCTCTCATGACCTTGCCCAAAGGCTGCATATACATGTTGAACAGGAGGGGGGACAGAATAGAACCCTGTGGGACTCCACACATGAGGTCCCGAGGAGATTAAGTACATTATTTGTGTTTTTATTATTATTATTATAAACATTTATATAGCGCCAGTCGTGTGACCTGGCGCTGTACAGAACATAGAAATAGACGCAGTCCCTGCCTGTGGCTTACAATCTAAAAGACAAAGGGGGGAGACAGGGAGAGGGGACGGTGGGAGAGACAGGGGAGAAGACCAACAAACATTCAAGCGGATGCGAAGTCTCAGGTGCATGTGCTTGGCTTGGTTACAATCAGGTTGGTTGCAGCAGTCTGCAGAGGAGAGCCGACAGTAGGTATATGGGAATGACTAGCAGGCACTTGAAAAAGTGGGTCTTGAGGAGGGATTTGAAGGAGCGGAGGGAGGGGGCAAGGCGGATGTGGGTAGGGAGGGAGTTCCAGGCATGGGGGGCAGCGAGGGAGAAGGGTCGAAGGCGGTTAGGTGAGCAGGAGAAACGAGGGAGAGTGAGGGAGGGGACAGAGGAAGAGCGGAGAGCGCGTGCAGGAGTGCGTAGGGAGATTAGGTCCGAGAGGTAAGGGGGAGCTTGGTTGTGGAGTGTTTTGAACGTGAATACCAGGAGTTTAAACAGGATACGTTCAGGAAGGGGGAGCCAGTGAAGAGAGAAGAGGAGAGGCTGCACATGGTCGAAGCGACGGGCAGAGTGAATGACCTTGGCAGCGGAGTTTTGGATTGCGATAAGGGGGGACAGGTGAGAGCGAGGGAGGCCAGCAAGGAGGAGGTTGCAGTAATCGAGGCGAGAGATAACCATGGCATGAACAAGGGTTTTGGCCGAGGAGGTAGAGAGAAAGGGGCGGATCCGAGCAATGTTATGGAGGGCGAATCGGCAGGATTTGGCAACAGAGTCAATGTAAGGTTTAAAAGAGAGGTGCGTGTCAAAGATGAAGCCCAAGCTACGGGCTTGGAGAACAGGACGGATGGTGACTCCCTAAGGGAGGCATTGACAACCCCCGTTACCTGCTCATGTAAACTGTTGCCTAATTTAAGCTACATTATAGGGAGCGCACTTAGTTCTTCCTTTGCCGCTTTGGTAGCTGTGGAAGTTGTTAGATGTCTCAAAATTTGCACCATCACCTGAATTTATTGGTGGCAACAAAGAATTAGTGGAATCAATTGTTGCAACTCACCAATGACTTTAAGGGGGGAGCAGACTAGCCAGGTGCCCCATGGAGGTATCTGAGAGGAATCCGAGCCCCTTACACACACCCCTAGCTGTGCCCCTCTGTGTGACCCGTTACCCCTGATTTCTGCACCGTGCACCTGCCCTTCTGCTCTGACTCCCTGGTGGATGAGTCAAACCCATTCCTGTGCATGCCTTGTTCAGGATGTCCTCACACCAGGTGCAGAGGTGAGGGCAGTCGGGGCAAGCCTTGCTTCCAGGAGCCCCACAGTGCCCCCCATTTCACCAGGGCAGGGTTTGTGGCCCCACATTTTATCTTCACCCTGGGCCACACAAATTCTAAGGCTGGCCCTGGGGTCAGCACTGCAGGCGCACAAAGCTGCACACCACTTGGAAAGAGCTATGCTGGTGGTGGTTATTTATGGGCAGTTCCCTCCTAGATATGCTGCAAAGCACAGGGCCCCTTTTCCCCTGCTGACCAGAGGGGCCATTGCACCTGTGCTGATCTACCTGGGAATAGAAATGTTTAGGACCAGTCTGTGGCTTGAGATCCCTGGGGTCAAATCCTGGCTCTAATGGCTCTTTACCCTGGGTCCCATGTGCCAATGTGTTGACCCGCTACCCCCTCATTGTATATGATTTGTGTCTGCAGAGGGTTGTGGCTTCTATGTCCTCTTGTGATACAAATAATAGCGAATGGGATCTGACATCTTTCACTCCTACTCCAGATAACTAGTGCCGAGGTCACCTGATGGGAGGTTCAATGTCTTTTCACAGCCACAGCAATCCCCGCTGACGATGGGACAGCAGCACTGCCTTGCTGAATGGAGATGCTGTAATAGCCAGGCACATTGCTAGAGTCAGGTTGGGAAACGGTCATTCAGTTCGGATCAACCAGCCCCCAAAGTAGGCCGGCTTCGAAACAAGCGCTTCCATGTGTTGTGTTAGTAAAGCCTCATTAAGCTAGGGGAGCTAATTTTGTTAAGGTTTGTCAGCAGCCTTTGCTGCAACTTAAGCCTTGAGTGAGAGCATCACACAATTAGATAAATGCTACATACAGGGGGGAATGGATGCTTTTGCTATACCTGTCTATATTGGCAAGAATGGACTTTTGGATACAACCTTGGATAAAAGCTTGTATACACATACTGGTGTGTGTGTGTGTGTTAGATGTTGCTATTTACCAGGGGTGGGGAACCTCAGTGCTGAGGGCCAAATGCACCCCACAATTAGTTTTATTTATTTTGGCCCCTCGTAGTTCCTAAATTTGACGGTAATCGGCCTGGGACCCAGATATCTAAGAGACCGCTTTTCCTACCATGCTGTGGTCCCTGCAGTCAGTCAGGAGCACCCTCCTGTGGGTTCCACCTGCTATTTCGGGAGCTTGCAGGGGGACATTCTCGGTTGTTGCCCCAGTGTTGTGGAACTCCTCCCTGGAGGTCCGACTGAGTCTGGGCCTGAGCATCTTTTGGAGGCGGTGTAAAACGTTTCTTTTTAGTAAAGCATGTGGCAGGCGGACATGGGGATTAGGTGGAAGGTTGTTGGGGGGTTGGGTTCTTTTGGTGAATTGTATTTTACTGTTTTTAAATTGTATTTTATGTTTCTTTGTAAGCTGCCCTGAGCCTTCAGAGAAAGGCAGGGTAAAAATGTTAATAAATAAATGAACAGTTCATACCTTCAGGTACTGAAAGGCTGAGCTCAGAGTAAGGGAGCAAAGATGAGGGCATGCACACAAGGATATGATCCATGATCAGGATCTGCCTCTTCCTTGCCCCCACCCCCAGTAAGCACCCCGCCCCTAACGTCTACGTAGCCCTTGGAGCTGCCACTCATTTTCAAAATGGCCCTTGGGAAGGAAAAGGTTTCCCACCCCTGCTATACACTATGCCAACTAGGGTTGCCAAACTATGGCTCAGATTCCACATGCGGCCGGTGGCTCTTGGGCAGATCATTCATGGGTGGCTTGTTCGGTCAAAGCTGGTCCTGGATTTCTTGTTCCCTTCATTGGACCCGAGTCTCAGCAGCTGAGTCCCAGCTGCTCCTCAGAATCTCAACAGCCAGGACTGCCAGCCAATCACAATAACCAGTAGAGATTTGTGTGCGCAAGCGTGTGTCTTGACACTGAACTCTATGAAGATTTTGGTTAGCAGCTCTTGGGTTTGGGAATTTTGACCACCCCATATAATACTGTCAACACTGTCGTTTGTGTGCGTGTGTACACACACTACAGTACTGATAGAGACAATAGAACTTCAATCCAGCAAACCCCTGTGGGATAAAAAGTTTGTTATACACATGTTCACTATAATAGGGTTTGACACTTTATTTTAATGAATATTACATTGATCAAGAGTCAAAGGAAAAGCAGTTGTATGCTTTACGTAGCCTTTCAGCATAGACTGCTTAGTTGGGGCACTTCTCTCAAAACACCGTGGTTTCAGTCTTATGCAGAAATGTGTGCAAAAAGGTGCTTTTAAACACCTGGCAACGACTGGAGATGGTTTGTTATATTAGCGTCAATCCTGCCAGAGCATTCATTACAGTGGGGCTGTTTGGAATGGATAGAAATGTGAGCTGGAACGATTGTAAATACTAGGGACTCATTCTAAACAGGATTTCTTCTAATGAAGTTTGTCTATATACTGCTGAACCATAATATCTGTTCTGCAAATTTATATATAGATTATTATGTAAATATGTTATATATGCACTGTGATTTGTGTATTGTGTAAATATCCGTTATGTGAATTTATTATAATAAAGTAATTTATACTTGATTATGTAAATGTCTGGCTTAGTTTCCTGTTTGTGCAATCTTCTGGCTAGTCCACTGGCGAAATGTAATCATCTTCTATGGAGCTTTAAAACTGGTCTTACCCCCCCCCCACTTGTTGTCTCGTTTCACCCTGTGAAATTACATTGCTGGCGGTTGTTGGCAGGGCCCCGATGCTGGCCTGTCTGTCTGTCTGCGATGAGGCAGCTGATCAAACGCACTCGGTAAGAAGAAGCAATAACGACTTGGCCCTGCCCGCCGTCTGGAGGGAATAAGGGATTATGCAAGAGCGGTTTGGAAGGGCAGCGTGTATAGCAGGGAGCGCCTCCTCGACAGGCAGAGAAGAGAATCCATCAAACATTCATTCAATAAGAGAACGATTCCCGGTATCGAGGATGGGGCTGGCCGGGCTCGCTGCTCTCCCCCGGGGGGAGGGATTTTGCAGGCTGATCTAGACGGAGACGGTGCGGACTGGAGGCAAAATCAAACCGGAGGGTTGATTTCCTAGGCGAGCCCGTCGAGGAGCCCGAGCTCGGGACAGCTCCGCGGGGCGAGATGCAGCAGGAACCGGCCGCCGGGAGAGAGGCTCCAGACTAGGGCGGGGGGAGAGAGAGACAGAGCGGGGCCCAGCTCTCCGCTCCGGTTTCTAGTTCTCCAGGGGGTGGTACCCCAGATCCTGGGAGAGGATGCAGCCCCCGCAACCCACTGACCCCGGCGCTGGGAGTCCCGGAACCTGCTTTTACATAAGCCCCCCTCACCCTCCGGCGGCGGCGGCGACCCCCGCTCGCTCGCCCCGGCGCGGAAGAAGGACCAGTCTCTCGGGGGGAGCAGAGAGGAGACAGGCCCCCCAGGGGTGAGGGGAGCAGAGAGGAGACAGCCCCCCCCGCGGGGTGGGGAGCAGAGAGGACACAGCCCCCCCCCCCGGGGTGGGGGGGAGCAGAGAGGACACAGCGCCCCCCCGGGGTGGGGGGGAGCAGAGAGGACACAGCGCCCCCCCGGGGTGGGGGGGAGCAGAGAGGACACAGCGCCCCCCCGGGGTGGGGGGGAGCAGAGAGGACACAGCGCCCCCCCGGGGTGGGGGGGAGCAGAGAGGACACAGCGCCCCCCCGGGGTGGGGGGGAGCAGAGAGGACACAGCGCCCCCCCGGGGTGGGGGGGAGCAGAGAGGACACAGCGCCCCCCCGGGGTGGGGGGGAGCAGAGAGGACACAGCGCCCCCCCGGGGTGGGGGGGAGCAGAGAGGACACAGCGCCCCCCCGGGGTGGGGGGGAGCAGAGAGGACACAGCGCCCCCCCGGGGTGGGGGGGAGCAGAGAGGACACAGCGCCCCCCCGGGGTGGGGGGGAGCAGAGAGGACACAGCGCCCCCCCGGGGTGGGGGGGAGCAGAGAGGACACAGCGCCCCCCCGGGGTGGGGGGGAGCAGAGAGGACACAGCGCCCCCCCGGGGTGGGGGGGAGCAGAGAGGACACAGCGCCCCCCCGGGGTGGGGGGGAGCAGAGAGGACACAGCGCCCCCCCGGGGTGGGGGGGAGCAGAGAGGACACAGCGCCCCCCCGGGGTGGGGGGGAGCAGAGAGGACACAGCGCCCCCCCGGGGTGGGGGGGAGCAGAGAGGACACAGCGCCCCCCCGGGGTGGGGGGGAGCAGAGAGGACACAGCGCCCCCCCGGGGTGGGGGGGAGCAGAGAGGACACAGCGCCCCCCCGGGGTGGGGGGGAGCAGAGAGGACACAGCGCCCCCCCGGGGTGGGGGGGAGCAGAGAGGACACAGCGCCCCCCCGGGGTGGGGGGGAGCAGAGAGGACACAGCGCCCCCCCGGGGTGGGGGGGAGCAGAGAGGACACAGCGCCCCCCCGGGGTGGGGGGGAGCAGAGAGGACACAGCGCCCCCCCGGGGTGGGGGGGAGCAGAGAGGACACAGCGCCCCCCCGGGGTGGGGGGGGGAGCAGAGAGGACACAGCCCCCCCCGCGGGATGGGGAGCAGAGAGGACACAGCCCCCCCCCGCGGGATGGGGAGCAGAGAGAACACAGCCCCCGGGTGGGGGGAGCAGAGGACACAGCTCCCCCCCCGGGGTGGGAGCAGAGAGGACACAGCTTCCCCCCCCCCCGGGTGGTGGGGAGCGCCACGCGCGGTTACAAAACTGTCTGGTTTTGTAACAATCCGGGGCGGCGGCGCTGGCCAATGAGCGGCGCGGCGGCGCGTCACGTGCCGGCGCTCTCTAGATAAGGCTCTGGCGGGCGCTCGGCTCGGGGCTGTCGGGCGGTCGGCGACGGCGGCGGGATGGAGCGAGCGGGGCGAAGCGAAGCGGAGGCGGCGGCGTTGTTGTTATTATTGAGACGGGCTCAGCAGCTGGGACCCGCCCCGATCCCGAGCAGCAGCAGCAGCCTCAACCTCCTCCTTCTCCGCTAGGGGTTTGACTGGCGCCCCGGCCGGATCCGCTGGGCAGCCGGGCCATGGGCTCCCCGGAGCAGCAGCAGCAGGAGGCAGTGGCGGCGTTGAACTTGGAGCGCTCCGGGGAGGCGGCCCCGAGCCTGAGGCTGCCCCCCGAGTGGCAGGGGCTGCTGAACCGGGCCGACCAGCTGGCGCACCGGGGCCGGCTCCCCGAAGCCCTGCCGCTCTACCAGCTGCTCTGCCGCCACCAGCCCCTGCGGGCCGAGCAGCTGGAGCGGCTGGCGGAGGGCCTGGCGCAGGGCATGAGCCACGGGGGGCTGCCCGCCGCCGGGGGCCGGGAGCCCCGCCACTGGGACGGTTTCAGGTGCCGCAAGTGCCAGGGCTTCCTCGTGGAGCCCGTCTCCTTGCCCTGCGGACACACCTCCTGCAGAAAGTGCCTGGAGAGGGGCAGGGGCAGCGAGCCCCACTGCCCCCTCTGCAAGGACGGGCAAGCCGGGGGGCAGCAGCAGCCGCAGCCCCCTCTCCGGATCAATGTCGTCCTCAGCAACCTGCTGGCCAAGTGCTTCCCCAGCCAGGTGAAAGCATCGCAGCTCCGGCACGAAGGGAACCTCTTATATAAGGAGACGAAACTGCAAGCTGCCCTCAAGCAGTACAACGAAGCCGTCAGCTTAGGTAACGCCCCTCCCGTCCCAGCCACCCTGATTCTTTCGCTTTCCCACCCCGGGGCCGAGTTAAGGGGATTATTCCCCCTCCCAACTGTGTGTTCCCTCTAAGCAACTTTCCGGGCTGAACAAAGCTTCGAGAGGGGATGGTCTCATTAGCTCAAGCTTCCAGCGCTCAACTTTTCCTCTCTCTCTTATAAAGGCTGCTGGGCGTGGTGGTGGTAAGGTGTTCAATTGGAACCCACTTCCCCAAAAAGGTGAGCCAGCGCAGCCATGGGCTTGGATCAAGAGTTCAGAATTTGAACGGTGCTCTGTGTGGAGCAATTTGGGTGGGCGGGACTGCTTCACCCACTGGCTCAGAAAGTGAAGTCCTTGCTGAAGCCAATAGCTTCATTTTTTAAGGACTGAATTGATGTAAGGAGCGATGCCATGGCTTTCAATGTGTGTGCCAAGCAATTAGATCTGTGCTGACCGCTCTAATTAGATCTGTGGTCTTACGCCTGTAAGTACTTGCATGCCTTCAGCAGACCCCATTGGACGGTGCCGGGTTGTAGGTTGACATGAAACCACAGTTATCCATCCTTGCCGTCTCCTGCTGCCCATCAGACCTGCTCAAATGCCAACAGTACGTTTTTTTCATTCTCTGAACCTTCAGCAAAGTATGTTTGTTTAGTCCGAAGTGGAAACCGGTCAGGAAAACAGCGCGTTACATAAGCTTGTAGCCTCCGACACTGGTCTGGATTCCCTGCCCCCTTCTTATGGAATGGTTGTGTAACTGGTGAAGTAACAAAGAAATGGGTCATGTGTCTGATAATATCCTGGAGGTCTGATGATATTTATCAAAATTGCTCATGGTTCGGCATGATGGCTTTTTCCCATCACAGGGACAGGTTTTTATTTCAGGAGATAATGACAGTATTTTGCCTGAGGGAGCCTTCTACTGCCCCCCCCCCCCTCCTTTTGACAAATAACTTAAGCAGAATGGGGTGCATCATGACAGGTCACGGTTGTGATGGCAGAGAAGATTTAAATGTCTCTGACCTAATTTGTTGATGCATTTGTTTGACAAGTGGTGATGTAAGGCTAAATCTTGGAATAGATCGTGTGCAAGGTAATTATTGTTTTTAAAGGAATTCCTGGCAGTTTTGTATCTTTTTTTTTTCTACAGTAGTACAACAAGCTGTGAAAGATTTATATTTGCCATACAGACAGCGCAGTAGTGCAGAACTGCTAAAAGTTTTTGTCCGTGCAGCTCAGTTTAATTGTGTAACACCAGTTCAAAACCAGTATAGAAAATCCTGTGGTGAAAACCTTGGCTTTGTTACTTAATACTTGTAATTTTGGGGTTGGGGAGTGGAGAGGAATTGGTATTGCATCAAGAATCTGATTTATTCTTTTATTAACTAAAGGACATTCCAAAATAAGGGATACCACTTCCTCCTGAATCTATGACCACACTGTGCCTAAATAGTACAACATATGTAACAATTGGGTCATTTGGCTGGTGCACTCATAATAGTTGCATCATGGGTGTACTTTTGGCGTTCCATTTCCTTTGTTCCTTCTAACTTAGAAAGCCTTGATACCCTGCGTCAAAGCTTTAATCACACACTTTGAGGAGGGGAAAAGTTGAGCTTTAGTCTCTGCTATGGTAGCATTGTTCAGGTCACATTTGGACAATCGGAACATGTTTTAAAACTTTGCCAATTTATATGGACAATCTGATCCTCTGTCTCAGTCAATAATTCACTTTTGTGAGGTGTGCTGTGGATTTTATTTCTGCAGTTCAGTAATTGTATAATGTGACATCTGATGGCTGGAATTCCCCAAAGAATATCTGGGTTTTTTTAACTTGGTTAATTAAATAATGGATGTCAGCCTTCCCAAGACATTTGGAAAACAAAGCTTTTCCTTGAGATTGGCTGTGTTAAGGATACTGATCCTACATCCATTATGGCTATTGCAGAGGCTGCTGAACACCAAGGTGGGATCATTGTTCATGTGGATGTTGTGATCCTTATTAACCTTTCATGTGTTTTGCATGCTTGTTTCCCTCTAGGGCAGGTGTGGGGGAGAACCTTCCCCTCCCAGGGGCCACTTCAAAAATTAGTCCACGCTCTGAGGGCTACATAGAAGTTGGGGGGGGGGAGGCAGGGGGGCATTCAGTGTTAGGGGAAGAGAAAGCCCAGATCATGGATCTGGCCCTTGTCCTTGTATGATGCATGCCCTCCCTCATCTCTGCTCCCTTCCCTTGAGCTCAGTCTTTCAGTGCTTGGCAGGAGGGGGACGGGAGTAGGAGCTGGATCCAGGGGCCTGATCTTGGAACTGGGAAGGGGCCAAATGAAAAACCAGTTACAGGTCACATTCGAACCCTGGGCCTGAGGTTCCTGTCCCTGGTCTACATGGTCAAACAACTCTATTTCAGTCTCAAAATGGGGTTCTGCAGGCACCAAGCTTGTAAAATGCTGGGCTATAGCGATTGTAATGAGTCCATGTTTCCATTACTTACAGCTCCAAATGATCATTTGTTATATAGCAACCGGTCCCAGATTCACTCGACTTTGAAATCTTGGGAAGATGCTTTGCATGATGCAGAAGTGGCATGCAGGCTCCAGCCCTATTGGTTGAAGGTAAGTTCTGATTGCAGCCCCCCCCCCCTTTAAATAAAAAAATTTCCCGTTCAAATCTTTCAAACTCAGCCCTGTGGCTTGGCAAATACTGGAAGCAAGAAATGTCCCATCCTTAGGCCAGTAGACATTCAGCCAGCCTCACCTGCCCCAGAACCCCTGGTTTCCTGAAATGGCTTTGCCTCATCTCCCATGCAGTTTTCTATGCTTAGAACTCCATCCTTGAATGTATTTGCTCTGCTTCCTCTTTCCCAGCTTTCAAATCCCCCCAAAGCTAGCTACCTCTTATCAGGCTTTCCTTAGCTCCACGCCCTTGGATTGCTGACTAATGCTCCTACTGCTGTTGTAGCCTTTAGGCTCTCCTTCTCCCTTGTAACTAAGCTAAGCATGGACACCTTTGCCATCTTAACAGTGTCTCAGTGAGGGGAATTGGTTAGCAGGCAGCCAAGGCATGTCCTGTTGGTGGATCCAGGAAAGGTTATTGGCATCAACCTTGAGAGAGGTCATTTATGCATCCTGCCAAAAGCTGGAAATAAGTATTAGAGAGGGCTAAAGTTCCGGCCTGGGCAGGCAAGGGAATGGCTTCCTCCAAAATAAGTAGTCCTTAGGACTCCATTGAACCATGCTGTGAAGGTAAACTTGCATAAGTGTCCATGTTAGCTGGTGAAGAGATCTTCCAGAATAAGTGTCATGAGAACTGTGCTAGTTCAATAAAAAAAGCATTTGGGCTTTCTCTCTCATTACCTTGATGTTGGCGAGGTAGCCCAAGCTCTGTCAATAGCCTCTTTGGGCCCCATTGTGTTTTGCTGTTGTAAATACCTGCTGATTTTCCCATGAATCATCTTCTTTCAGTTAAGGATGCTCCAGATCTGTTAATGGGAAATAAAACTCAAGCTGTGTTTCTTTTCCCTATTCCCAGGGTCACTTAAGGAAAGGACAGGCATTGGCCAACCTGGGAAAAAGGGAAGAAGCTTTACGGGAGTTTCTGTTCTGCCTTGCCCTAGATCCTGGGAATAAGATGGGCAAATTGGAGGCTCAAAAGGTGAGTCCTGGTGATCATGTGGCACCATTGTATTGCAGAGTCCACCATTTCTCCCTAGAGGATGGTCAGCATAAGTATGTTGCTCCTATGAACAGTGATCAGAGTAGGCTGCTCTGTGTCCTGTAAATCCAGCATCTGTTAGGGGACCGCACTGAGCAGACTGCTTTATGGAAAGGTTGTCTTGCAATTCTAACGTTGATGAAGAGAGACATTGGTCTTAACTCTGAGGCATAAAGAGAAGGGTTATAAATCAATGGATGCTTTTAGTATCGCCACGGTGACTTTAAGGCTTCCCGTCATCCCATTTGCTAGGCTGATCTGACACTGCCAAGGAAATGGTGCTATCCGTTTCTAAGCAATGTCCTACGGTCCGTTGACTCATAAGCTGTGAAAATAATGAGCACAGCCATCCAGACTCCACTTGGGATCAGCATCACTCTTTCCTCGGCCCCAGTCGCTCTTGTCAGCAATAGCGTGCGCGAGATGCATGAAAGGGAGCAGAGTAAACAAAAGCGGAATCTTGTTCTAAAACCATCGCCTGAAGATTGCTGCTAACGAATGGTAAATAGGCAATGTGGCCAATCTCTTCATCAGCTTCTTCCCCACCACGGACAAAGCTGTCGAGTAGTCGTTTCCTTTCTCTTTTAAAGGGATATTGTCAAGGTGGCTAGCTCGTTTCTTGCACCTTAATGACCGTGTTCCATTTAATAACACTTACCTGAAGACTTCATTGGGGGGGGAGGGGGAGGAGGGAGTGTGCTTTGTATGGGATTTTATTTAACCCTTACTGTACTGCACAACTTCTTATAATGCTCCTTAAAGTAGCAACAGAATTTCTACTGGCTGTTGCAACAACAACAAAACATGATACACGTGCTCTGAGCACTCATGCAGCGCAACGTACGTAGACACGAAATGTGTGGTCGGGCTTGAGGGGGAATATAGGTTTACGTATATAACCTCTCCTACTCCATTTTTCCTTTATCCCCCTTCTAGACATTTCTCTAACCTATACAAAAAACCACACCCAACCATCCCAAAGGTGTGTTGGCTGTGGGAGGTTCTATGGTATTAGACACAGTATGTTCTGCGGGGGGGGGGGGGTCTCTAAAGTTATTGTAGAGAAAGTCTTGAGCATCTGCGCTGTTCAGATGGGAATAACTGGTGAAAGGGGGTGATGTGGGATGATCATCCTTTAACTTCCCTTAATTGGGATGTGATTTTTAGATCCTTCCTAAGTTGTCGGCATGCTCCTTCCCTTCGAGCTTGTCGTTCTATCATGCCTTGATCTTGTGGGGTCGTGACGCTTATTTTGGAATGCCAGTGCAAAATGTACTAATGCACTGAGAGGTCTCTACATTAAGGCAGAGACCGGTCTTATTCAATAAAGCAAACCACTTCTGAGCCTTAGGGACTTGAGGATAAACTAGCTCTTGGGTTTTTTTTTGGAATTGTGACATGCACAATTCAGCTCCTGAGCACATCATTATACAATATTCTATTGTTTCTTTATTCTTTGTGTGCGTGTGAAGTCCATCCAATGCAGACTTGAAATTCTGCTTCTTGTAATTGGCTGTTTTCGTTAGTTAATTTCAACAAAGAAAGCCTGATCGCAGGCGTTGCATGTCTTCATGCCTTCAGGGTCTGTCTTTGTTCTTGTCATGACATTCCTGCCAGACACCTGATTAGTCCTGGATCTCTGAAGTGTGTGCAACGCTTGCTGCCTCTAGGTTGGGTGCACAGCATTAGCTTAACTTGAAAAGAACCCAGACCATAGAAATACAATAGACTCCTTCCCCTTAGCCAGACATCTTGAGACATGCTTTCCTTGGGATTAGAGAGATGCCCACCAGAAGGGAGGAGATTCTACTGTAACGATAGCGGTGTGTGTACACTGCTGTTCTTGGGGGCAGTAAGACCTGTCCAGAAGAAGACTGAATTTTGGGAGTGGAGGCCTGTAAGAGTTTCAACTGTAATTGCAGACCTTATGCCTGAAGGTCTGTGGCTTGGGGGTTGCTCCCGCGGGAAGGGTGTGCATGTTGTTGACCTATAAAACAGCAGTTCCCAACCTTTTTGCCTGTGACTCTATTTTGATACTTTTAAAATAGAATCTTGCAACCTCAGCTGGGAACCAAGACCATGAAAAGTATATTGATGAAATGGTGTGACCCCATATAGGAGTCCAGCCTGGACCCACAGATTGGGAACCTCTGCTGTAAAGCAAAATCAGCTGTTAATGTATTGGTGCATTGAACTTTGGCAAATGTGCCTCCGCTGCACCAGCCTTTGCCTGTTCCTTGTGCTTTCACCTTCCATTTTAATTGTCATTTAAGGCTGCTTTAAATGGTTTTGCAAATGAAAGATGTTTGTTTCACCCCCTCCCTTTCCCCTTTACAAGGGCAGAATGAAGTAGTGATGTATCTGGTTTTATATCGCAGCTTCTACTTGGTTTACTTTCGCCCATCCCGGGGAACGCTCGGGAACACCTACCTGATATCCTGCAGCTGTTGTCGCATCACTCCCGATTAAAGGGGAACCGTCTAAATTCAGTGGGATCTGGAGACTCCAGCCATAACCTGCAGAGGTTACTCAAGGTAAAGACTCCACTCCAACATGCAGTTCTGATTGTTGCGGTGTTTTTTTATGTGCCATTTGGAGAGGGTTTTCTTTCCCTCCCAACCATCGCTGTGTGACTGAAGGATGATTTTTTGCTTGGAGTCAAAATGCTTGATGCCAAAGACTTGGACAGGTGTGGTTTCAGAAAGCTTCCATAAGCTGTGACACACTGGGTTTGTTTAACTTGTGGGGCAGGGAACCGTTTTGTTCCTTTGAAAACTAGTAAGTGCCCCAAGAGCTGCATAGAAGTTAGGGGGCAATGGTGCCCTTAGGAAGAGGTGGGCGCAGATCATGGATCTGTCCCCTCTCCCTGTGCGCATGCCCTTATATGTGCTCCTTTACCCCAAGCTCAGCTTTTCAGTGCTTGGGGGTAGAAGTGAATCCAGGGGGTCAAACCCAGGAATGTGAAAGGGGCCAAATAAAAACTAGCCACAGGCCACATTTGGCCTGATGTTCCCGATTTTCTGACTTGACTGATGCAGAGGAAAGGAAGTGCTATGTTTGGACTGGATCTGTCTTTTTGTGAGAATTAGGCCCCTTCTTCCATACATGCCATCATTAGTTGTGATAATAGAAATTCTGGGTGTTCCCTGTAATCACTCGGGTCTGCCTTGGGACACTGAGGTCTGCCGTCCTTTGGCCTTTCCAATATAAGGATGTAGGCCACCTACTTGATTCCAGAGGACACTGAAGCATGTGTACATTTGCATCCAGATTAGAGCCATGAGTTTGCAAAAAGAACAAAGGAAAAAGCTTTTTTCTAAGCCAGCAGTGCCCAGGCCTGACTTGGCTTGGGAGCCACATGATGGGGTTTTCAAAAAAAAAACATAGGGAGCACTGGGATGGTTGGGGTTCAGCTGGGGACAGGCTGCTGCTCTGAATGCTAATCCAATGTTGGTACTCAATAGCTCATTGGTGCCTGGAGTGGTAGTCTTTCCCTGGTTGTGGGTGGGTAAAGGCAGCTGTAAAGAGAGCCGTTGGGCACAAGCTGAAGAGCCACTCGTGAGCCACGGCCTGGGTATTGCACTAAACCCTGCTACCTCTCACGATGGCCTTTTCACAGCTGTGTTGGAAAGCTACCCTCGGAACCAGTGCCAGAGTGTCCCATTTGGGTCAGGATAGGAGAGAATTCCATCTGCCTTCCTCCTCTTATTCCCTGCCAATCCTGTGTCATCACAGCAATAGGCTCCCAACAGAGCTCCATGCTCTCTGCGTTCAGGCTTACCTGCAGGTGGGAGAATCTGTCCCTCCATTGGAGTTAACAAGCTCTAGGCAATGGGCTGTGAAACTGCTGCCCACCAGACTGATCCATTGCAGCACTAGGATGGAAAATGACTTGGCAGAATTTTTGAATTGATGGCCTGTTCCCCAGGGTGCGGCAAGTGACTTACGCGCATGAGCCAGGAACCCCTTTTAGTTACTGGGCAGGAGATGGGTCTCCTGGGGAAGCCTTGGTTATGTACTTTCCCTTTCAGTAGTTGTCTCTGTGGGGGAAAACCAATTGTATAGTGCTGATCTTTAAGACCAACCAAGAGAGACAAAATACTACTTGCTCCTAATTTTAAATCAGGTCAAACGTGTGTCTGCCCTTGCCACCAGGAAAGCGGCCTTGCAGGCGAGACACTTCTAAAATTCGACCGAAATCTAGTTTCAGGGCAGAGTTTATAAAATTTGAAGAACGAAGGTTCTAACGCCCCCGATTGGCAGCAGTCTGATGCTAACACTGTATGGAGGTTATTGTGGGAAGAGCGAAGGCCACCGCGATGGTTTCTTTCCACGCTGCGATCCAGCTATTTTAGAGATTGCTTTCTGTTGATCTGCAAAATGAAACCTTTTTATAGCAGATTCCACCCCCTCTGGAGAGAGTTTGAAAATTTAGTCCAGGTTCCATGTGCTGGATAAGAAGGAGGGATGTGCCATGTGGTGGCATGTTCATGACAAGGGAAGGGAAGGGGAGACTCCAGATTGTGGATCCAATTCACAGAGCCATCTTCTAGTATACAGCCTCTTCTTCCGCCCCCCCGGTGCACTCCCTCGCCCCTTTCGGGCTGAATCTGTGGGCCAGATGAAAACCCACCCACAAGCTGCATTTGGCCAATGGGCCAGAGATTGACCAGCCCTGCGTTAGAGAGCTGAGTGGGCACAGGCTGGGGGTGAAAGAAGAGTTTTTTTCTTTTGCAAAGTATTTCTGCAGAATGAAAACATTGGACAACTGCAATCCTAATGACCTCCTCTTTCCGCAGGCAAACATGGAACCGAGAAAGGGTTACCCTGTACAAGAGGACCTGAAAGTGACTGGTTACGGCAGCTTGAGGAAATCCATTCAAGCGATGGAAAGTAAAAAAAGCTGCTTGGAAGATGAGAACAAGCACACCTTGGGGCCGGAGCAGGGCCGCATTATTTCGGAGAAATGCAACTTCCTGAAGCGAAAGCACTGTTCTGAGGAGATGAGAGGCGCCGGCGAGGTGCCAACCAAGCTCCTGAAGAAAGGTAACGTGCCTCGTTGCCATCCTATGGCGAGGCCTATCCCTTGTGCTGGTTTGAAGTCGGTGGGAGTTCTGATGTAGAGTGCAGGAGAGGAGCCTTAATTCTTTTGCCTGGAATAGGATGGCATGCCTGACTTCCAGCTTAGCCTATTGGCTTCCTGTTTCCTTCCTGTATCTGAAACTGAGACCTGTGGCCAAATCTGGTGGCTGTTTTTCTGGCCCCTTTCCAATTCCTGGACCTGGCCTCTGGGTCCAATCTCTCCCCTCAAGCACTGAAAGAACTTGGAGGAAGGGAGCTGAGAAGAGGTCATGTGCTTAAGGACAGTGGATGGATCTGTGGTCCTGGCCCCTTGCCCCATCCTGAACACACACTTTAAGCTTCACAGACACAGACACAGACACAGACACAGACACAGACACAGACACAGACACAGACACAGACACAGACACAGACACAGACACAGACACAGACACAGACACAGACACAGACACAGACACAGACACAGACACAGACACAGACACAGACACAGACACAGACACAGACACAGACACAGACACAGACACAGACACAGACACAGACACAGACACAGACACAGACACAGACACNCCCCCCCCCCCCTCCTTTTGACAAATAACTTAAGCAGAATGGGGTGCATCATGACAGGTCACGGTTGTGATGGCAGAGAAGATTTAAATGTCTCTGACCTAATTTGTTGATGCATTTGTTTGACAAGTGGTGATGTAAGGCTAAATCTTGGAATAGATCGTGTGCAAGGTAATTATTGTTTTTAAAGGAATTCCTGGCAGTTTTGTATCTTTTTTTTTTCTACAGTAGTACAACAAGCTGTGAAAGATTTATATTTGCCATACAGACAGCGCAGTAGTGCAGAACTGCTAAACTAGATGTGTATAAGAGACAGCACCCAACCCTATTCCCGCCTAGTTTTCAAACTGACTCCTGGGAGGGAAAAGGTTTCCCATCTGTGCTGTATAATCTAACCTGGCCATAGGCCTAACTTGACAACATTGCACCTGGGGCAGAAAGTCAACACCCTATTGATCCAGATGCCCCAGGGGCATTGATGTGGGGGCAGGGGAACTGCTATGGGGCAGGCATAAACCCAGCCTTGGGGTCTCGAGCATCCAGTGGGCACTGGTGCAGACCAGCACAGAGTCTGGTATCAAGGGGCTTCTGGACTGGGTTTGTACCTGCCCAGGGTTACCCTTGGGGTGGCTTGCCCACTGGCCCCAAGCCTTTGAGCCAGGGTTTGAATTTGCTCAGGTAAATGCTGCTTCTGCGATTTAAGAATGGGGCCGTTAATAAGTGTAGGCAAAAGGAAATTGACATGTTGAGTCCCATAAGTAGTATTGGTGCCGTGACTAGTCACAGAAATAAAAAGCAGAATTCCAAACTCTTGACTTGCTCTGTTCATACTTAAAGCTTGAAAATTCACCCTTGTTCATGGAGTCTGAGACCACGGAAGGCTTTGGGCTATGGTTCTCTACTAGTATTACCGATGAGAGAGGAGAATCTCGCCTTTTGTGTATTATCAACTGTGACAGGGAGGCACTGGAGAGTGGAAGGCCAAATTTGGCCCTCTTGTGAGCAGCCATGGAAGTGAATGGTGCTGCAGGCACTTGCGTACACCAAGGATGAATCGGTTCCTTCCACACAAGTTACTCCCAATCTTGGCTTTTACCTCATGCTCAGTCTTTCGGTGCTTGGGGGTAGAAATTGGATCCTGGGACTAGAAAGGAGCCAAATAAAAACTAGCCATAGGCTGCATTTCTCCCTTGGACCAGAGGTTCCCCACCCCTGCAATACACAATGGCAATAATCTTCATTTTTATATAGTATCCCCTTCCCCCTTGCAGCACTTTATGTATAACACACCCAACTTTACAACCCTGTGAGGTAGGTTAGACTGAGAGGATAGTGTGACTGGCCTAAGATCACCTAGTGAGTTTCTGGCAAAGGTGAGACTTGAACTGTGGTCCCTCCCCCCACCAGTACTGCACACTTAGCCATTATACCACACTAGCTCTAATAAGGCACTAATCACAATGCACTTCTGTAAAGCAGTGTATCACTGAAATGTTACACGATGCACGCACTTAGCTGTATCCAGTGACTTGTTCTAATGCGACCCCCTTTTTTATATACCAGATGCAGTTGCTGCTAAAGGTCCTAGTGTGGGGCAACGCGTTCCGTTTGAATCTGTGGACCCATCTGACCTGGAGTGCTCTTTGTGTATGAGGTATCCATCACTTTCTTGTGGGTGTTTTTAAAGCTTGGTGTGATCCATTGATCCAGTAGACACTGGTAATTAGCCTGCCAGGACTTGAAAGCTGCTGTTTGCATCTCCTCCCAGTTCTACTCAGTAGGTCCTAAGGAGACTATGAATAGGAGCTTTTGATGCAGCCCTGGTAAACAACCATTTGGTCATGTCAAGGTTAATTGGATTAGTGGCTGCTTCTCAAGGATTTCTTCTTGGCAGCTAGATAGTTGCATTTCAAGGGAAGTCCATGGTTGGTCCTAGACTGCAGCACACGAGACATGCCTTAACCTAGCAATTTTATTATGATGCTTGAAATATTTGAAGGGTTAACTTACAAAAGTGTCTTACTTGCAGTCAAATATCACTACTGTTACAATAGCAAGGCAATTAGAGTCCTTGGTGTCTGTGTCTAGCATTTGGGTCACCTTTGCAGACTGATAACTAGCTAGCACAGGATCAATAGACACTAGCTCAGTGCTCTGCTAAATAGAATTGATTGTTCCTCGGAGCTGCCGCTAATTTCAACATAAATTCAGGGGTTACCCAACACATCTGCCTTATTACCGGCGTCTATCCTCTGTTCTTGGGCTAGAGTCAAACTAAGTGTTAAGAAAAAATAGTAAACTCTTCAATAGAGAACGTTGTGTCTGCCTTTGAGCAAATGTGCGGTAATAAGCTTTATGAAAGGACGTTTATATGGCTGCTTATAGGGCAACTAAAGAGCTGGTGGTAGATAGCAGTTACCCAAAGAACGCTGGTGTAAAATTATGGGATTTGTTAGCTGCCTATAAACCTCTTGAACATTTTCTTTAAAAGCAGCGGATTTTCCCCCACTTCATGCTTGTGTTAATGCTTAGCATCACCACAATTCCTTGTCACTTCAGTAGGAATGATGTTGGTGTTAAGGGTTAGCATTGGCACAAAGTATGTAGAGGATCATACCCTAAATAGCAAAGGGTGTATACATGACCTTAGGTTTGAGTCAAAGAACTGGGAAACATTAAACTAAGCTCCTTTCCCAGGTCTACCACTTTTTATAACATCAAGTAGGGATGACTGAACTTCTGTGGCCTGTATTATGTAGGAGGTTGGACTACATAATCCTAACACTCCCATTCTGGTGGTAAAATCTGTGGCTACAAGTTGCTTAACCAACCTTCAGTTTAGGGTGTCTAGTATTGAAATGGGTGGGATCCTCCTGACTTGGCCTGAGCCACTTGGGATAAAGAATGTGCCAGCCCCGTGAGTGACTTCCTGGGTTAACTCAACACACTTTTAATTAAGATGAACCATGGTTTGCATGTTGGGATTCCTTTCCATTTTGCTTCATAGTGAATGATTGCAAGTGTACTTTTGGGTGGGCTTGGAATCTGTTTGGGAAGACATGCTGCTTAGTTTCCACTTGGGATGGACTGTCTTCAAAGCAAAACTGAACCAAAAGCCCCCAGATGTCAAGACTCACTAAGTTTACACAGCTGTCAAAACGTTCTGAATGGCTAAGAACAAAACCTTCTCCAACTTCATCCCTAAAATTGACTTTACATGTTTGTCTTGTTATGTCTACAAAACACTTTGAGTTTTTTGTTTAAATCCCATATTTATCCTGCTGTTGGTGGGGAAGAGAAGCAACTGTCTGCAGCTGACACCCAGATCAACTCATGGTAAAAACAGACAACTTTAACTCCATCTGCGCGCTCACATTTCTTATGCATGTTGTAGGGCTGTATTGTCCTATGCAGCCCTGCAACATGCATATGAAATGTTCAAGCAGTGTTAAAGTGAAGTTACCGTTATGACTGTTTTCACCCTCAAATATTCCTGATGAGGCCTTTTTTTAAGAGATCAGCTTCAGTTCTCTGTCCAGACTGTTTTGCCCTGTACTGGGCTCCATTAGTGCATGGGAGGGGAACCTTTCCCCTCCCAGCGACCCCCTTAGCACACGCTCCAAGGGCAGCATAGAAGCTTGGCTTGGAGGTGCTTACAGGATGTGCTCAGGAAGAGGTTGCTCCAGATCATGGATCTATGCCCTATCCTGCATGCCATCGTCTCTACTTCCTTCCCCTGAGGCTCAGCCTTTCAGTGCTTGGGGATAGGAATCTGATTCGACGACAGAAAAGGTCCAAATAAAAGCTAGCCATAGGTACCATTTGCCCGATGAACCTGAAGTTCCCAATCCCTAGTGTAAACTTTAACCAGATTGGTGAGTCTGATCAGGCTTGGGCACTCCAGGAGCATAATCGAGAGCAAGCCAGAGGTCGGTCCAAGCTAAACAACAAACCCAAGGGTAGTTGAAAGAGCAGAGTCAAGAGGGTAAAGCCAGGACAATACAATCGGACAGAGCTAGGCTGACTGGGAATGAGGACCAAAGGCTGGAAAGAGAGCAGTTAAAGGTGGGCAGATGCACAGGTAGGCTGGAAGCAGCTGGCAAGGCTGAGGAACAAGATGGGCATGAGGCCCATGTCCTGCCCTGCCTGACTTCCGCTTCCTGCTGAGTAGTCCTTTGTATGAAGAGCAGACATTTGGAGGTTCTGTGGGCAGGGAATCTCATCAGAGAGTCTAGGAGCATGAGTCCAAAGAAGAGCACAGAGGTGTCACTGCAGAGACTGCCACTGCTCTGGAGGGTGTGTGTGTGTGTGTGTGTCAGAGGGGACCAGTTCTAATCCTGGGTCCTGACACAATCCATCTGCAGCTGGGGTTGCAATCCAGATGACACTGGATCTCCATTGTTTGGGATTGTAGGATTGTTTGGTCTCAAAACAAGATGGAGGTGATGTTGGTGGGCGAGGGCTTGGGGGACCTGGGGGTGGTTGAATCTCCTCTTGTTGGGGGGGGTTCTCCCTCCCATGGTCTCTCAAGTGCAGAGTCTGGGTGTGCTCCTCAATTCATGGCTCAGCTTGGAATCTCAGGTTGTGGCCGTGGCAGGGAGTGCATTTCGGCAGTTACATCTTGTCCAGCGGCTTTGGCCGTTTCTCTCAGACTCTGACCTCGCCACGGTCATCCATGCCTTCATCACCTCGAGGCTGGATTACTGCAACACGCTCTACGTGGGGCTGCCCGAGAAGCTGGTCCGGAGGCTGCAGCTGGTGCAGAATGCCGCGGCCCGTCTCCTTACGGGGGTGGGTCACAGGGAGTGTATGGCACCAGTGCTCCGGGCTCTGCACTGGCTGCCTATAAAGTACTGGGCCAGGTTCAAGGTGCTGGTTTTAACCTTTAAAGCCCATCACAGCCTTGGCCCTGCCTATCTGCGCGATCGCCTCACTCCCCATGTGCCCGTGCAACCCTTGAGATCGTCCGTGGGAGCCTTTTTGGAGGTTCCCCGGGCGAGGCAGGTGGCCACCGATGTTAGATCTTTTTCGGTGGCCATCCCTGTGCTGTGGAATTCACTCCCGGAGGAGGCTCAGCTGGCTCCCACTCTCCTACTGTTTTGGCATGTATGTAAGATCTGGCTGTTCCGTCAGGTTTTTGGCGTGGGGAGGGTGGGGTTCCCCACACTTTAAAATTGTTTTAAAATGTTTTTATATTTTTATTGAATGTTGTTCGCCACCCCGGGCTGCCCTGAGGGCAGGAGGGGCGGGATATAAATTTTAAATAAATAAAATTAAAATGGGCTGCACAGGCAAGTATGTGGGAACCACTGTTGCATAAAGCATTGTGTGGTAGGATCTCTCGCTTACCCTTATCACCCCTGAATATTGGTCTCCATCGCAGTTACGCGTTATGTAACATACATGAGAGATAGCTTATAGGTATCTTGAATCAATGACTTTGTAACCTAGTGACCTATTAAACGGCAGAGGCTGCTATTAACCTATTTTTGTCCACCCAAGAGGCAAAGGTGTAATTGACCTACATCCGCTTTGTCAGTGCAGACAAAAGAACCCGTCAGGCGGGAAGCAAGAAGACTTTCCTAGCCAGGGTGAACGTTTCCAAGTGCTGTGTAACAACAGCACTGCAGCAGCCAATTCCATCATAAGAAACCTTTCTCTGCCACATGCAAAATGGGCTGCTCCTGAGATAGGCACAGCAGCAGTTAAATCTTAGGGCTCATCTAGTCCAACCCCAATAACTGGAATGCAGGGTTCCTAGCTGGTGGCGGCCTTTGAAAACCACTCTTCCACCCCCCTCCCCCTTTCTTGGAAGTGGTACAAAAGCAAACCATGCTGGGAATGATTAGGAAAGGAAAGAGAATAAGATAGCAACATCTCAAAATGCTGCTCTAGAAATCCATGGGATGCCACCACCTTGAGTTATGGTGGTGGCAGCTCTGCCTCCAAAAGGCTGTAGTTGAACTGGACCAACCCAGAGGGAGCATGACGTGGCTTCCATAAAAGGAGGGGCTCAGAAGATTAGGGGTGCTCATCTTAGAAACGATGGCTGGAGGGAGAGATTAATGAAGGGTGCAGAGAGTAAATGGGGAGCTGCTGTTTACTTTGTCTTGCGATAAGCTAAGGCAGGAGTAGGGAACCATGTCCCATTCAGGGGCTGCTCTAGAAACTAGTACAAGCTCTGAGGAGTGTGTAAAAACTGGAGGGGGCCATGGGTATTTAAGGGATACACTCAGGAATGGATCTGTGCCATGGATCTGACTCCTATCCTTATGTGAATGCTCTGAACTTAGTTTTTTCAGTTGTTAGGGTTAGGAACTGGATCCAGGCAGTGGAAAGGGGCCACATTTGGCCCCTGGGCCTGAGGTTCTCCATCCCTGAACTAGGGCATGCCCACAGATGACAGAGGTATAACCAAGAAAAGGAAATACTTTTCACCCAATGCAGTTAACTCATGGAACTCCTTGCCGTGGGATAGTGTGAACGCCAATGCCATCACTAGATTTTAAAAAAGAATTGGGTAAGTCATGGAGGCTAGTCATAGTCGAGTTGAATTAGTTTTAGCCATGTTAGTTGGAGGATGAAACCTCTTGCAGGCCAAAGCTCAAAGAGGATAACAAGGAATGGATACCTACGTGCCACGTTTTTGTACACCTCTGAGACATCCAATGCTGGCTGCTATTGGTGCTAGGATACTGGGCTAGATGGCCTATTGGTCTGGCAGCTCTTATGGTCTCGAACTTAAGCTAGAAATCCGAGAGTGCGTCACAAACACTTGGGGCTTGATCCAGCTCCCATTTGAAATGCTGGCAAAGTACCTATTGGCTTCAGAAAGACTTGGATCTCAGTAGACGAATCTGTGTTATGCCTGTATCGGAAGCTGCTTTTGTCCAATTAAATCATAAGATGAACAAATATACAAACAAATGCAACAACTTGATGTTTCAAAGCAGCAAATGAATAAATTACATGTAGTAATTTTTCCCACTACCTCCCTCTGTCCCTCCTTAAATGGTCAACAAAGGTTTAATAAGACTGATTTGTAACAAGATAGCAGAGGCATTTTGGCAATTCCTTCACACGTCCTTTTCTAAATGTCAGTATTTATAGCAACTAATGACTTTTAATAAGCAGGCGACAGCTATTTTGCTCAGTGCCAATTATATTCCAAAACATACTTCACATGCTGTAGGAATTAATCCGCATGTCATGCTGTATTTAGAATTTGGATATTCATGGCAGCAAGCAGGCTTAACTTTAAAATTAAATAAATAAATAAAAATAAAAAAATTGTAATTTTTTTATCAAATGAATCTGCATTGTTGGCCTAATTGAATACTTAGAGAGGTTTACAGACTGATCCTTAAAGTACTATGCTAGTGCACATTCCATTGACAAAAGTGGAGCCTTGCTGGTTGTGTGTCTGTTTAAAAGGCAGAATAACTTATTTCATGTTTTGGTTCTAGTTTTAATGTCTGCACAGGAATTCCAATAACTTCTTGCAGTTTTTCTTACCTGCAAATATGCATGTTGGCTAGGAAAGATCAACTTCCTATCACTGTTTCTCTTCTTTGAATTTAGCCATGCACCAAAGCAACTAGCCTAAAAAGGAATCTGTCTGTGATATTTCTTAGATGAAATTAATGTGGTGGTGTTATGACTGAAAACATGCGAGACCCTTGCCCATTAATGTCAAGGAAAGCTGAGCCATTGACTTAGAGGGCAGGATTGTACCCTCTGAAATCAGAAGCTGGATTTTCAAATAAAGTAAAATGTCAGTGTTGGATTTAGAAATAACTCACTTGGCTTCCAGTCCTTCAAATAGTTATGCATAGACTTTAAAGCCTTTTGACTTCTGTAATTACTACTACTTCTACTACCATTCATTTCTATAGAGCTACTAAGAGAACACAGCTTAGTATCCTGTAATCACAGGATGAAGGCCTTATTTGCAATTGCTTTCGTTTAGATCAGGGTTGGGGAACCTTTTCTGAACATTAGTACAAGCTCCGAGGGCCACACAGAAGTTGGACTCAGGGGTCCTTTAGGGATGTGCTCGTGAAGAGGGGCCAGATCTTTATTCTTGTGTTCATGCCCTCATCTCTGCTCCTTTCTCCTGAGCTCAGCCTTCTGGTGCATTGGGGGTCCTAGAGCTGGATCCTACAGCTGAAAAGGGGGCCACATAAAACTAAACCACATTTGACCCCTGGTCCTGAAGGTCCCTACCCCTGATCTAGATGAAGGTGTTGCTGTATTATACAGGGTCTTTAGAAAATAAACACCAGGAAAATGGTGGCTTCTTTTTGTAAAGTTAGATGCCTGTAGTACTGTCTCAGGTATCACTGGGTGTTTTTACACACACATTTCTCCTGGATGTTTGCTGTAACATCCAGAACTTTGTGTGTCTAAATCACTCATCTGGTTCTTTGAACTTCTGTGTGAAACTTCTCCCAGAACTTTTGTGTGTAAAAGGTTCTCCTGGTAAACTGCCTTGTCAGGCAGCTGTGGTCACTTGGTTTCCATGGGAGCCTGTCGCATTTACAGCTGCGGCTACTTTAGGCTGCCTCAAGGCAGTGTTTGTGTGAAGAATGCATCCAGGAACAGCCTCAGGGCAGCGTGTGTGTGAAAAATGAATCTGTAACTTACTTGTGGACTTGTAAAGCCAGAAGATTGAAATTATTATTAGTAGTAGTAGTAGTATTTGTATAGCGCCAGCTGTGTACCTGGTGCTTTACAGAACAGTAAGATAGATGCGGTCTCTGCCTATGGCTTATAATCTAATAGACATGGTGGGGGGAAGACAAGGAGAGGGGACATAGGGAGAGACATTGGATAAATAACATCCAAGCGGATGCGAGGTCCCAGGTGCACATGCTTGGCTTGGTTGCAGTTAGGCAGGAGTCTGCAGGAAGGGCAGACAGTAAATATTGAGAGGAAAGTTCTAGCAGCCGTTGGGAAAGGCGGCGATGAAGAGGTGGGTTTTGAGGAGGGATTTTAAGGTGCGGAGGGAGGGGGCAAGGCGGATGTGGGCAGGGAGGGAGTTCCAGGCATGGGGGGCAGCTAGGGAGAAGGGACGAAGGCGGTTAGGGGAGATGAGGGGTCAGAGGAGGAGCAGAGAGTGCTTTCAGGAGTGTGTAAGGAGTTTAGGTCTGAGAGGTAAGTGTGTGCCAGGTTGTAAAGGGATTTATAAGTGAATACCAGGAGTTTGTGAAGGATGCGTTCGGGAAGGGGGAGCCAGTGAAGCAAGGAGAGGAGAGGCTACACGTGGTCAAAGCGACGGGCTGAGCGGATGACCCTAGCAGTGGAGTTTTGGATGGAGATAAGGGGGGATAGGTGAGAGGTGGGGAGGCCAGTAAGGAGGAGGTTGCTGTAGTCAAGGCGAGAGATAACCATGGCATGAACAAGGGTTTTGGCTGAGGAGACAGAGAAAGGGGCGAATCCGAGCGATGTTGTGAAGGGCAAAGCCACAGGACTTGGCAACAGTCGATGTAAGGTTTAAAGGAAAGGTGAGCGTCAAAGACGAAGCCCAAGCTACAGGTTTGGGGAATGGGACGGATGGTGACCCCATCGATAAGGATGGACAGGGAAGAGGGAGAGGAAGGAGGAAAGATAAGTTCAGTCTTAGCCATGTTGAGCTTAAGCTGACGTTGGGACATCCAGGCGGAGATATCGGAGAGACGGTTGATGAGGCAAGCTCGGACAGGGAGACAGAGGGGGAGTTGAGTGTCATCAGCATAGAGGTGATATTGGAAGCCGTGGGAAGCAATGAGTTTGCCAAGGGACAGGGTGTAGATAGAGAAGAGGAGAGGGCCCAGGACAGAGGCTTGGGAAACCCCAACCGAGAGGGGGAGGGAGGAAGAGCTGGAATTGGGAAGAGACACATTAAGGGAGCGGTCAGAGAGGTAGGAGGAGAACCAGTCAAGGAGGGAGCCGCAGAAGCCTAGGGAGCAAAGAGTCCAATAGGAGCGAGTGGTCGACAGTGTCAAAGGCAGCAGAGAGGTCAAGAAGAAGAATGGAGTAAAGGCGCTTGGATTTAGCGACAAGTAGATCATTGGTGATCTTGGCTAGAGCAGTTTCAGTGGAGTGAACATCTGGAACTTTAATGTGTGTCTAAAAATGCCCAACTGTGTGCAGGAATGTTTGGGTTTAGAATTCTAAATTCGTGTAGAATCAGTGCGGTACCCTAGTGACCAAGATGGCGGACAGCCTAGAACAGTTGCCCCATAGAACAACATAGAATTGTGGCTTCTTTTTGTAAAGACCCTGTAGTTATGTAAAGCACCAGCCACCAGGGTAACTAGGGAGCACCTTCTCCATTACCCTGGACATAGCTGAGCCAGTTTAAGAAAAACAAGAAATACATTTTTTTTTCTGTCAAGTGTGCACAATTGTAATAATGGATAAGGGCTGAAAAGTAGGAAAGTAGCATTTTCTGTTATTTCTGCTACAAGATAGTGTTGTCTCATGTTTTTTTGTCTGTTCCATTCCAGGCTTTTTTATGAACCAGTCACTACACCATGTGGGCACACCTTCTGCCTGAAATGTCTTGAGAGATGCCTGGATCACAACCCCAAATGCCCCCTATGTAAGGAAGGTCTATCTGAGGTAACCATGCATGAGTTTAAGAATTGACATAAGCAGGTATTTGGTGGGGACTCGACCAGATGGAGTAATTTCATAGTCCTATTGGTATTTCCAAGTAAACTTTTTAAAATTCCACAAGATTTGAAGAGGGCTTTTCAAATGTGTCTATAAGGCACGAAAATCATCTAAACTTGGAGTGCATAAAATCATAACATGTAGATTTAAAATCATAACATGTAGAACTCCAATTCTGCAGTGAGCTATATTGAAGTCAGCTGGCAGAGCAATTGAGGGGGGGAGAGACGTTTCTGAACTTTTCATTTCTTGAATTGGGATTAAAATATGATTTTTTAAATATTGTTTAATTTCTGAAAGCTTCTGATTTGGATATAGAAAAAATATTTGAATATCTTGAATAATTTCTTGAGTACTGCAGTGTGCTTTTATCCCGATTCAGTGATAGTGTGGTCACTGTGTTGGTCCCAAGTGACAGGGAGACAAAGTGTTTGGAATGATAACTTTTTATTTTTCTTTGTTTCTATTTTAGTCTGTTTCCTTTTGTTTCTTAGTTTGTCTACTGCACCAATACATAATTTTACAGGTGTTTTTAAATGTCTGTCGCACCTCTCTTTTTACCCACCCCCCCACTTGTTCTATCCACTTCCACCCATTCCATGCCCCCTCATATAAACCTGCTCTATATTTGCTCAGCTTATATATTTCTTCTGGCTATGCTACATGCCTGAAGAAGGTCCCCGTATGGCCCCAAAGCTTGCTGTTTTCCACCAACAGTTGGCTCAATAAAAGAGACCATTTGAACCATGTTATCTCCTTGATACGAATTGTCGTGTTTCATGTTGAGATTTTTCCAGTAGGGTTGGATAATTTTCTCCCCTTTCTGCATGATCTTGCTGGCACCACAGAACTGCTCTTGTGTCTTGCTTCAGAAAACAAGGAAATAAATTGCTTTAGTGACTTGGGGCTGAACACACTATCCTTGGTGTGGGTGTGTATTGGATTGGCCCCCTTAGCAGTCTCTTAAATTAGGCCTTGCACATGCAAACACTTTCCTGCAGAGTTAGTTTCATTTTTTATTATTATTATAAGCATTTATATATCACCAGCAATGTACCTGGCGCTTTGCAAAAAACAAGATAGACACAGTCCCTGCCCAAGAACTTACAATCTAAAGAAGACAGGGGGAGGGGAGACAGAGAAAGGGGAACAGAGGGAGAGACAAGGGATGCAACATTCATGAGGATGTGAACTCAGGTACATGTTCTTGGCTTGGTTACAGTAAATTGGGAGTATACAGATAACAGGTGGGGAATAATCCTGGGTGGGGATGATTAGCAGGAGTCAGGCAGGGCAGAGCAGAAGAGGTGGGTTTTGAGGAGGGACTTGAAGGTTTGGAGGGTGGGAGCAAGGCGGACAAGGGCAGGAAGAGAGTTCCAAGCATGCAGGGCAGCAAGGGAAAAGGGACAAAGGCGGTTGGGGGAGCAGGGGGGGTGAGGGAGGGGATAGAAAGAGTGGAGTGCTCAAACAGGGGTTTGGAGGGAGATCAGGACAGAGAGGTAGGGGGGAACGAGGTTCTAAGGGCTTTGTAAGTGAAGACAAGGAGCTTGTACAGAATACGCTCAGGAAGAGGGAGCCAGTGGAGAGAGGAGAGGCTGCACATGGTCAAAGCAATGGGCTAGGTGGATGATCCTGACAGCAGAGTTTTGAACAGAGATGAGGGAAGAAAGGTGAGAGCGGGGAAGGCCAGCAAGGAGGAGGTTACAATAGTCGAGGCTTGAGATGTCTAGGGCATGAATGAGAGTTTGGGCAGAGGAGACAGACAGAAAAGGGCGGATCTTAGCAATGTTGTGGAGGGAGAAGCAGCAGGATTTGGCTACGGAGTCAATGTAGGGTTTGAAGGTAAGGTGCGAGTTGACGATGGAAGCCCAAGCTACGGGCTTGGGGGACAGGGAGGATGGCGACCCTGTCAATGGTAATTGACAGGGAAGAGGGAGAGGAAGGATTGGGAGGGGAAGATAAGGAGTTCAGTTTTCGCCATGCTACTCTTCAGATAAGGTATCTAGAAATTCTCTGTTCCACAGCAGCTGGAACCACTGCCGAGCTGCAAGCACCTGTTTGTCACAGGAGTGATAACTTTGCTCCAGATTAACTGTGCCGTTACTGCGTGTAGGGACACAGCCTGCATTCATTCCATTCAAACCCATATCCTATAGCACCCCATCGGCACAAAAATTCAGCCCCTACCCCTGCCAGGGAAATAATGACAGGTCATACATTCCGATAACCTCACTTGGAAGCTAGCACAGGGAATTACTTTGCAGAGAAATGTTTGTGTTGGCAATTTGTGGAATGCTACATCGGCAGGCGCCATTGATAAAATGTAGTACTGTGGGTATTACTAGGCACTGCCTGATAGTGCCTCTGTTCTGTCTTCGTGCTGCAGTGCTTAGCAATGAGGAGATACTGTAAAACGGTCCTGATGGAGGAGCTAATAGCTAAATACCTTCCCGAGGAACTCACGGAGAGAAGAAAGCTTTACGAAGAGGAAATTGCAGAGCTATCCAAGTAGGTAATCCATCCGTGTGGGCTTTTCATTGAAACCTGAGGCTTTAAATCAGTCTCACTAATAGCTGCTGAATGGCTACTGTCACTGTGGATCAGGTCCTTGGGCACTGATTCTGATTCTGTATGACACCATTCAAGGATGGCATTATTCAGAGAGCTTAGTAAGTGAAGTTTTTAAACTTTGTGTCATCTGGAGAAGAGCCCAGTCCTCAAACAGCTGCACCAGCACAAGCCCCTACTGATGCGAATGGGGTTTGTGCTGGTGGCATGCTTTGAGAATCTGCCTGGTAGTATCTAGACTGTGTGCTTGGTCAGAAGGGATAGCTAAAAGCCCAGAGCAAATGCAGTACAAATGCTAGGCGTGTGACAAAGCTACTTCCAATAGATATTGGCCCTGATTGGAGAGTCCTGTTAAAGGGAGGTTTTTAAAAGCCTGTGGGAGGGGGCAGGGTGGAAGGAAGAATTGTTGGAAATCTTTCTAAGAAAGTCCCTTTCAAACCAGCTCTTTCTGGCTTGTAAATGTTTCCTACTTTAATGCTCCAGGTGATGCAGTAATCTCAACATCATTGCGAAGCTTCCTCTAAGCTGCGTTCTATTCTATTATATAAGATTTGTCCATGTCTTCTCCCCCTCTACAATGTGGGTTTTTTGTTAAAACGTGGGTGTCCTCTCCAAAGGCTACAAAGGTTTTTGCTTTTCCTTCTTACAGCTTAAACAAGAACGTTCCCATCTTTGTCTGCACGATGGCCTACCCTACTGTCCCATGCCCGCTGCACATCTTTGAGCCATGTTATCGACTGATGATCCGGAGGTGCATGGAGACAGTCACCAAACAATTTGGGATGTGCATTGGTGATCCTGTCAAAGGGTAAGTGAGCAGCTCAGATCAGCAGTTCAGGAGGAGGACACAGAAAATGCCATAAAGGGCAGTTACGGTATATCTAGCCAGGGAGAAAGCTTCTTGGCAAGCTGGCTACTTAGTGGAGGCTCTGGCATCCACTATGGGTGTTTTTAAATGAGTACGGCTTGGGGGGTGGATGGACAGAGTGGCACAGCTGCAGAGCAGCCATTCGGGTGGAATACTTGGGGAGAGATTCTGAGTGGCTCCCAGCTTGGTTACTGCAGCTGGTGCCTCACTCACGCTGCCATGGACCATTGCGGTGGGGGAAGCGTGCCAAACTGGCCTTTGAAATTGACACATCCTGGCGTGGCCAGTTCCTGTGATTTGTAAAGGCCATGTCCCCTACCCACAGTGGCAGACCGGTCTGCTGACATGGCTGCCTGTCCCAGTTCATACTGGCAGAGATGCATGGCTGCCAGCTGCCACGTACCCTTCTGGCTTGCCCTGTACAGCGCATCTCCGATTTCTTGGCAGTGTGCTGTCCGTGGCCATGAGTGGGTGCTGTGTGGCTCACGAGAGCACACATCCCCCCCCACCACCACCACCACCTTCAGAAGGGCAGCTGGATGAGTGGCTCCTGGCTGGCCATGTATGGTAGCATTAAAAAAAAAAAAAAAAAAAAAAAAAAACCCCAAACAAACCCCTATGTGGCTTATCCTTTCTACATCTTGATCCTGCCCAAAGTAACTGCGGATATATTCATATAAATGTGGAATACCACTAAGCTCTAATCTTCAGTTGTATCATGTGGCTGTGAGTTCCATAGGCTTATTTTGTATTTTGATCATCCATTTTACCAGTGCCATCAGTTTACTTGCTCTCTCTTTTTTTGACAGACTAAGATCTTTTTCTCCTGTAAAGTCATGATGTGTCCTAGTAATCTTTAGGCAGGCCACCAGATGTGTGACTGATTACATGCAGTGCAGTCCCTTTTTAAAGCCATGTACTTGGTGGGCATGGGCCTTGCTGAAAGTTAAATAGTTTAGTTAGGTGGTCTAGTAGCAGGCTTTTCTGGGTGTTTTCAGACATGACGCTAACCCCAGTTTAACCACACTTAAACATTTCTTATGCATGTTGAGGGGCTGCATAGGGCACCAATACAGCCCTGCAACATGTATAAGAAAAGTTCAAGTGTGGCTAAACTGGGGTTAGCATCATGTCTGAAAACACCCTTTGTTGCTCTACATGGTCTAGATATCTCAAGTATGATCTTGGCTCCAGTAAAGTCAACAGTAAAACTTCTTGGCTCCTTGGAAGACAGTGAACTCCAAGCAGCCTTCCAATCATTTGCCATTCATCTTTTTGTCTGTTCAGTGTTAAGGACTCTTGGCAGACCCCCCCTAAAGAGGGTTATTTCATCTGAACAAACTGTCTGGGCAGAAGCCATTTGACTGAACAGAGGGACTGAAATAAGAATGACCACTGCATGAAGAAAAATACTTGGGGGACAGAGTTGCAAAGTGCTTAGTGCAGGGCTCTTTCAGCCTTGCATACATGAACACCAGTGTCCCCAGAGGTTCCTTGGTGGGATCAGTAGGTTTGCAAAGCTTGACAGTTCTAGTCTCATGGGGTGTTTAGTCGGGGGAGAAGAGATCACATACTAATACTTTTTTAAAAAAAAAAAAAAAAAAAAAAAAGCTCTGCATAAAATAACATTTGAATGCCAATCTATCCGTATTCAAATGGCATGAGGAGTCATCTATGTAGAGCCAGGCACTGGAACATCTTATATAACTGCACATTGTTTGACTGCAACAAGACAGCCTCTGTGCTCCATTTGAAAATGCTGGGTTAGGAGTGTTCAGCTGGCTTTATTGCCTGAATATTCCCACCGTTCCATGTTTGGCAACAGGTGCTGTGTAATCTGAACTAGTATGATGTATGTTACAAGTAGCAGTAAGTGATGCTAGTACACACATTAGCATTGCTACGCAATGGGTCTGCAGAACTAATCATCCCTGCTTATTTGTTCTGGTAAATAGGTTTGCTGACTATGGCTGCATCCTGGAGATAAGAAATGTTGAATTCTTTGCTGACGGACGCTCAGTTGTAGACAGCATCGGCAAGAGGAGGTTCAAAGTGATCCAGCACAGCCAACGCGATGGGTACAATACAGCGGATATTGAGTACATTGAAGATCAAAAGGTAAGTTTAGGTGCAGCACAGAACCTGCTTTGTAATACGTTCCAATCCTCTTCAAAAAGAAGAAATGCAATTGGAGCCAGATAGGGAGACTAGAAAGGTTAATTCCTTTGTGTTGGCTCTTTGAGATGTTTTTAGAATCAAATTTCTTCCTAGAGTTTGTTTATGGGATGACACACAATAGAGCAGAGATTCCTGAACTGTAGGAAAGGATCTTACTTGAGGTCCTTCCTTCCTGCATATTTTGCTGTTGGGGTTGCAGGATTACTTGGGTCGCAAAATGGAGTCGCACAGGCAAAATTTTATTTGTATTTATTTATTTTATTTTTATTTTCATTCATTTGTACCCCACCCTTCTTGCCACAGGTGGCTCAGGGTGGCTAACAGAATAAAACATAATAAATATAAACATAAGTATACACCTTAATGTATGTTGCAGGGGCAGCCGATAAGTGTTAGGCGCTGTACAAACCTATACTGCGCTGCAGTATACAGCACCTGCCACCAGGAGCATTTAAAGAAGATCTTAACACAAAGGGTGTTTTTACACAGACGCAGGTGTAGGTAGCAGAACCCCCTCCCTTAAGACTCTCGAAAGAGCAGCTCTTAGCTCGGAGAACTAAACTCACTACATGTTTTCCCTTGGCTCCAGAGTCATTCAGCAGATTGATTAGCTTATTGATGTTAACTTCAAGGGAAGAGGCGAGAGAATTTGTGTCCTCTCCTAGTTCTGTGTTCTGTTCATGGTCTGTCTGTATACCCAAGAGTGGATAGCACTGCCCAAATTACAGGGAGGCCAGGGGACCACAGTCCCACCTACCTTTTTTGACAGACCCTTTAGCTACTGGTTTTAGAAGGCTATGGGGGTGGGACAAGATTCCATTTGCAGGCCCCATACCTTTTCCTTACAATTCAAGCCCTGGTGGATAGCTAAAACAAGCTGTATTTGTGGAACCAGTGGTCTGTAAACATTTTCTGTAAGCTTTTCTCATTCTATTCATTATGTATTTCATTTCCATATTCATCAGCTCTGTAATGACGTATTTTTGACACGTCTTCGCTTGTAGATAAAAATGACCATCTGGAGACTCCTCCTTTGTTACCCTCTGTTCTCTCTCCCTCGTGTGTAGCCAGGGTTTCCAGGATTGGTGTGGTGGTAGCGCACCTTCACGGTAGAGGTGCTCAACCCCCACGTCTGCCCACTTGAAGCTGCGCCTAGGTCTGTCTTAAATGGACCTGGCAGCTGCCGCAGCCCCCTCCCCCACACCATAGAGCTGCAGGTGGATCAGCCACCACTCTAGGCTGCCGCCCAGAACTCTGTGGTGTTGCCTGGGGCAACCCCTGGCCAGGAGCAGAGCTGCAGCAGCAATCCACCAGGTAGATGGATCACAGCTCCGCCTCCAGCCGGTGCCCCAGGTTTGATCAGTGGGCTCCACTGGCGATGCTCGGCTCTGCCTGTACACCTGGCAGGTGTGAGGCGGAGCAAAGCTGTGGGTGCCGTCCATGTAAAGGCACCCAGTGTCCTCCTTGTTGGGGTACAGAGAGGTCCAGTCTTATCGAACTATATCTCCAAACAAAAGATGTTGGTTGTGAAGATGGATTTCTTTTCAGACCATAATGGTGGTGGTACGTTGGTCCAAAACATAAGAGATGGAGACAAAGTAGTTCAGGTGATCTCTTATTGGTGAGATTATGCATAGAAATAACCCATTAATCTCACCAGCTACAGCTAGTCCAATAAGAAATTACCTGAACGACTGACTCCATCTCTTCAGAGCACATACAGCCCATTTATAGCAACGCATTTCTATCTTTCGAGGGGATGATTAAAGACTCTCCAGACTGCACTTTTCAAAAAAGGACTATGTAAGTGTCTAGCGCCTCCTGAGACTCCCAAGCGAATCAATAACACCTGCCTCATTTTCTCTTTCTGCTAATCCAAGGTGATAGGACGGGACTACGCGGAGTTGCTTGTTCTCCACGATTCCGTGTACGACCACGCTTACATGTGGTTTAACTCGCTCAAGCAGCTCCTCAAGACACGCATTCTCAGTCACTTTGGTCCAATGCCAGTCAAGGATCCTGACCCAAAGGTACACAACTTTTACAGCTATCCAGAAACTGAATACAGTTACTTCTATAATGACAGGTGGATCTTCAATCCCTCACGGATCATTTTAAATCAAGGAGCATTTTAACATTAAAGGAAGAAAATGCCAACTCCTTTTTATCCCATACAAATGTTACAGCTATTGTGCTGCTGTCGAGTGTAGTAGCCCAGACAGGTTTGATATTTATAATAACTTGGTAGCATCCACCACCAAATGGTGCTTGGAGTGCTTCACAAACGATAAATATAAATTCATCTAAAAGTAAAGAGGAAGGACCAGATACACCAAGGGGAACCTAAAAACACCTGGAGAATAAATAAGTTTTCAGGTGCTTTTTAAAGGTGAGGAGGGAGGAACTTGAGACCAACATCTGAGGGGCCTTCCACTGCAAAGGCCCAATTGCCTGCCGACTTGAGTCATGATGGCAGGATCCCCAAAGAGCAGGTGGTTGCTGAGGGCAGATAGCCAGCAGGGTGAGGCAGCTCCAGGAAGTGGCCTGTCTCAAATAAGGCCAGAGCCTATACTAGGGCTGAAACTTTGGTCTTTGAAATTACTTGTTCTTTGCCAAGTATCCCAGCACTTGACTCAAGTTTGCCGAGTACTTAGCAACCAAGGAATTGGCCTGGCCTCAGTACTCACCAGCTCCTCAATTTGAGGGGTGTAGGCTGCAGGAATGGGGACGGGACGGGAAGGGCAGGAGGCAGCAACCCCCATTGCCCCTCCTTCTCTGCCCCTTCCCAAGGAGCAGCAAACTCACCAGAAAGCCGAGGAAGCCAGCGCGCCATGGAGTACATCGGCTGTTCTAATGCGAGTCTCTAGGAGACGTAGTCTAGTATGTTCCCAGAGAGCCAGCCACGGCCACTCTTCTAATGCTCTCTGAGCGCATGCTGGACTACATTTCCCAGCATGCTTCTGGATTGCATTGTAGAGCATGTTCCAAGGGACTCGAATGCTCCACTCCATGGCGTGACTGCTTCTTCCTGCTTTCCAGTGAGTTTGCTGCTCCCTGAGAAGGGGAGGGGAAGGTTTGCTGCCCCCTGCCCTTCTTCTGCCTCCTGTTCCACACCCCCTTCCCACCGCACCCAAGTACCAAGCATTTGCTGAATTACTGAGGACCAGCCTGAAAACTGTGGCCCGATCCTCAGAAACACTCAAGAATATATATATTTTTTATTGCTCAGTTCAGCCCTAGTGTATTACCTTTCAGGGTCCTGAAAAATCAGCCTTATACTTGAGGTCAGAAATGGAACCATGAAGGATCAAATCCAGAATGTATCAGTGGATCTGTCTACTCACAACTGGGATTGATTTATCCTAATCAAGCAAAAAGTAGAAGTCAGACATAACTGGAAGAAGAGAGACCTGATGGGGAGTGGGTTCAGATCTCCATTCTGGAAGATGTGAATGTCCCTAAAATCCCAGGATACTAATGGAGTTGAGTAGAAATTCAATACAAGGACCAAAGGGGACTTGAAGGTGCAGTGACGGGGTGGTTCAAACATTCAGCTGCATTCTCAAGACTTGTGGCTTCAAGCCCTACTTGGTCTTGCACTGAGTGGTCACCTCCAGTCCAGCTGGCTTTGAATGGGTACCCGATCCCCTCGGTTGGGGGAAGTCCAAGACAGTTGGATGCACTTCTGGCCACATCACTCCCTTGTATACTGGAAGCAACAAAAACGGATGTCTTACCCACGCCAAGAGGGAATAGGATTGAGCCTACCATGATGGACAAGTCCTAAGCTATAGGTTTATGACTAGAAATAGTAATGTGTGATCCAAACAACCCAAATTCTAGTATAGACTAATCCTGGAATAGAGCTAATGTTTCAAGCCCACCTCTATCTAGGTTGGTATCTAGAAAAACAGTACAGCAGGCAAGTTATCAGTAAGCGTGTTGCGCTCTTCTGTGCCAAGGTTTATTGAAGTCCTAGCTTCCGTTTCCTAATTTATACTTGCTCTTCTCTTTGCAGGCTAATCCCAATGGTCCTGCCTGGTGCTGGTGGGTACTGGCTGTCCTTCCCCTTGAGAGCCGAGCTCAGCTCCCCTTTCTTGCCATGACTTCCCTGAAAGACCGTTTGAACGGCATCCGCCGCGTCCTTACATTCATGTCCCGTACGAGATCACGGTGATGCCGGGAAAGTTCTGTGAAGCTTCTTGCAATACTTGACTTGAGAGCTGCTCTCTCATCGCTATATCTAACTGCAATAATGTCTTAGTCGGGTGTCCAAGCGGGACAAGTTTCAAGTCTAAATTTCAAAGGGAAATGAAGTATACTGAGCAAAGGATCTGTATGCCATCCTTCCATTTGGAACTCTTAATTTTCTTGAGTTGATTGTCCAATTGCTGCACTGCTAAATTAATAGCATAGTGTTAGATAAGAGAACAAGTGATCTTGTTTGCCATAAACCTTTTAAAGATTTTTTTTAATTTGATTTTTTGTAGTAGAGAAATGAAATCTGTGCAGTTCAATGTGAAGCAGAAATCCTAACAACGTCCATGCATTATTTTAGTCAACTGCAAAGTCTTTTATTCCAAACAGTTCAGGTTTTATAGAGGATTGTGTATAATAATGGTCACAACTTCTGTTGGATAATTTATTTTTGCACTATGATGTTTGTTTCGGTTTCCAAATGTCAATTGTAATTTATTTGTGTACATTCTTTAACAAAAAGTGAGCTGCTCTACTTTATTTATGGTGTTCAAACCCTGTATTGAGTGACTAGGGAAAAGGAATACACAACTTATTTACTAGACAGATTGTTTTCCAACACATTTCTGTTGTGGTTTTTTTAAACATCCTCTCAAGTGTGTGTGTGTGTGTGTGTGTGTGTGTCCCCTAAAAGGATCATTTCCCACCCCCAGCCCCTCAAGGCAACCTCCCATGAAGTCTTCTCTAGAAATGGGGTCTGTCTAACATAACTTGGTTAAACCTGTAGGATCCAGCCCTTAACATTGCATGGATATACAGAGTAGGCAATATCTTGCACTGAACATTCGCACTTATCTCAATAATGATGAGACCCCTTAAGCTGTTAGCAAATGCTAACCAAAGGAGCGTGTGGGGGAGACAGTGGATGTTGTGTTTTTACTGCAGGTTATTGCATAGGTTCTGTATATATATCAACCCATGTTAAGGGGTCTTGATTACTTTGTCTTAATGTTATGATTTAACTTTGCTATGTAGGATTCCATGAAAGCAATTTCTGTATTGCACCCAGGAAGGAATAGAGATTGCTGTGTATTTTGGCCAAACCTCCCAGAAGTCCAAGCTTCTCAGTTAGCTAGAAATTCTCTCCCTCCTTTCTGTCCTCCCCCCCCCCCCCCCCCCCTCTGCATTTTGTCTGGCAGAGACCCAGAGTGGTATGGTAGCTACTGGGCTAAGTGAGAATTTCTAGCTATATAATGCAGGCACATCCAGGGAGGGGAGATTTCACATGTTTTCTGTATCCCTGGCTGCTTTGTCTTGCATGCCGGGTCCAACCTAACCTGCCTTCCACAAACATCAGCTGAAGTTCTGTCACTGATTCTGGTGTGAGTAAGGTCACCCTCTCCTATGTCTACTACAGATTTCTTCATTCAGTGGGCAAACATGATAGATGTGGGTTAAGGTTTTTTTTGTAAAAGGGTGCCATCTCTACTCTTATGCCTAATGAAAAAGCCCTATAGAATTCAACAAGCTATCCTCCTCTTTCCTGTAGCTGCTGCTTGACTTCTTAAAACCTTCTAAAGTTCAACAGGAAGCTATACTTTTGCCGTTTAGCCTAAGAGGAAAGATTATCACCTTGTGCTAGTCACACTTCTTAAATTGAGATTGTGTTAACAAATGCAATTGTACGGGTGGAAGGGACTTTGAGCAGGCATCTGCTCCACACCCAGCTCCAAAGGAGCATTGTTCTACCCCTGACAAAATTAGCATTGCGGCTTGATAATGAACTAAGGATCTGAAATCGGTTAACGCATAGGTTGTTATAGTCGGGTGGTTCCGTAGTTATAATTGCTGATAGTTTATAAAACCTTCTCCTGACGGGCTTATGATTACCTGACATGCATTATGTTCCTAGTAATATTCCTTTATTAAAAAAATAACCTTGATATGAAGGTGTGACCCTATAATTTAAGGGTTTATCCTGATGCTCAGTTTGCTCTGCTGGTACAAACTGCATTCATTTCAATGGGGCTTGTGCCAATAGGGTGCTTTGAGGCTCAAACTGTTAAGTTTCTATCAGGACTGGTTGGCCTCACTTTTAAATTCTGTAGGATATTTTCAAGTCCAGCTGATGTGGAGGGGAAGCTTATTTTGTACTTGCATGTTTATCCTTTATTTAAAAAATAACCTTGACACGGTGTGACCCTGTAATTTAGGGGTTTTATCCTGATCCTTAGGATTGATACTAAGGCTGCTTTTACACATGACAAAAATGGGTGGTTCTTAGTGCTCGAGATAATACCGGCTGTTATAAATGCTTGAGTTTTGTAATGTGTAAATGCACTATTCCTCTTTAAAGCAGAGAGATCTTGCAGCCTTGTAAGACTCACCAGATGTGACTCATACAAGGTTGCATGATTTCACTGCATGAAAGAGGAATAGTGTGTTTGCACATAACAGCCGGTATTATCTCGAGCACTTATAAGAACCCATTTTTATAAGAACCTATTTTTGTCATATCTAAAAGCGTCCTAGAAGACAAAACAGGCTAACATAACAGGCAGCAATCTAGGAGTTTCCTATCTCCATGGAAGGCCCTGAATATGTTTGTATGAGAAGGATGTATATATTCTGGTATCTTATGAAGGATGCAGATAGTTTGGGATTTACTTAGCATGGACTTATTTGCTTGCAGGCAAATTCTCAATAAATGCAACTGAGACTTCTGCAATTCTAAATAGATAACATGCAATTTAAGGGACTCAGTTGTGTTCCCATAGGAATCCGTGAGATCTGTTTTGACATCCACAAGATTGAGGGGATCATTAAGAGCCACCTGTGTGCTTGGCTATTTTTTCACCAACTTTATTGCACTGTGTTTCACCTGGCAGAGGTTTAGACTTGCATTCCTACTGCTGATTCGCAGACTTCTGCAGAGTCCCTCTTTATTTAGGTGGCAAATTTTAAAAGTAATCGTTATCTGTCTCGGGTGAGATGCGGCCACAAGTTTCACCTTACAGAGATGATTGCTGCTGTGTAGCATTCAAGTTTGATTATATAACCATATACACGATATGTTAAATGCATCGTAGTCAGAAAGTAGCCTTAAATATCACTTGGCATTGAGCAGAAAGGAGACTTGGAACGCTTTCTGATGCGCTTTAAAGTGTACTTTAAGAGTTAGGTGGTGGGATACACATGCAAATTAGGCATGGCTAATAGGCATAACACTGTGCATGATTGAAGCTTTTTGGCACACTGATAAGTGTGCTTGACCAACCTGGATTTTTCAGCTCAGTCAAGTGCATTTGTCAATGCACCGAAAAGCTTCAATCATTTATTTATTATTTATTTATTTCTTCAAACTTATATCCCGCCCCCTCCTGCAATGCAGCTCGGGGCGGCTTACAACAATAAAAAACAGTTAAAAACAGTTAAAATATAAATATAAATATAAAAACATCAAAACAGGGTTAGGAACAATAAATAACTAAATAGGCAGGGGATTAAAATTACCCTCCCCCTCCCTCCCTCCCAAAGGCCTGCATAGCATGCCTTTCCCACGTTACCAAAGCTGTGCCTAATTCCCACCACCTAAACTCATAAGTACACTTAAATGCACATCAGAAAGCGCCCTAATCTTCAGGTAAACTCAAAAGGTTTGGTTAATATTCTAGACACTAATCTGCTCTCCCAAGTGTAAGTTTACTGACTGACTGGAGCCAATGACCCAATCTTACACTTCCTGTAAACCCCAAAGCATCGATCATCCTGGTTTGAGAGACAGCGAATGCAGTGACTGACTCATAGTTTCTTAACGCTGTAGAGTGACATTTACCCCCGTGCAATGGGCAAGCACAAGGCACCATTTTAAATCCCATTTAATTGCTGTTTTTGACTAGCAGAGTCCACAAGTAAATTTTCCTTTTGGTCTTCAATTCATCCACTATTGAATTCAGCTGACGTTGGAGTAGATGCTAAAGGTGACAGAGGAGACAGTTTAAAATAAAAATAAAAATGAATGAATGACTGGCAACTCCCTCCTGTTCAGTGTCCTGTAGAGAGGAATCCTGGTATGGCTTGCCTTTAAAATTGTGGGCTTATTTATGCTGGCATATTTATATGGGAAACTTCCACTCCCCGCCCCATTCAGCTAAGACACCAGCTTTCAGTGCTGAAGTAAACATGCAAATGCAAAAAAAACCAAAGTCACTTTCAGGCTGGCCATGCTGCAATGCCACTTTCCTTCCGGGTATGGCTTCACAATCTTGGCACTCACGCTTCCCCTCTGCCATGGTTCTTTAAGCAGGTTGTCTTGACTCCCAACCAAAAGGCAGCCTCTAAAAGAAAAATCCTCCTCCTTCTGGCTTTGGGTAACAGTAACCAAAAATATTGTTTGGTGGGGATAGGGGAGAAATGCAGCCTTATATGAAGGGGGCGGAAAAAACTACCATGGCTAAGTGAAACGGAAGAGAAGGGAATTGAGTTGCTGATCTTGTCTACACAGATGTATAGCGGGAGTAACTCCCCTGGCCAATAGGAGTTGCCCCAGCATGCTGAGCCCAAAGGCTGGCTCTTTCTGGAGTTAGTCCTCATTTCCTTCAGGTGTACAGCTTTGGCTTTTCCATTTTCTTGTGTGTGCATAGAGATGTTTTCATTATTATTAGCTGTGTTAGCAATGAGAGATCTAACCTGTAGGGTTGAGCCGCATTTGGTCGGCCCATCCATCCTTTGTGAAGACTTCCTACCCTGCAGGATGCATTTGAACCGCTGATTTCTCATCTCTGTAAAAATAGACCCTGCATTTGCATTGACCAGGCTTGATGCAATCTGTTCTCTGTGAAGCAGAGAGGTTGGAGAGCTTTATAAACTGAAGTTTTGTATTGTAGTGTGTTTTGGTTTTTTGAAGATGGTCATTCAATGACTTGTGTTGGATGCTAGAATTCTCCAAATTTGTTAAACTAGTTAAAGAAACACTGCCATTTTTGATGAAGGGTAAAGTGGTACATTTTCAGTGCAGTAGCGTTTCTGGGATGTGTCCTATACACAACAGGAATACTGTAGATGGGTAACTCTCGCAGTTAATTCTCCCTGTTTTTCTATGTAAAGAGGGCGTAATATGCACTTAAAACCTGCTCCTGCATGGTATGAACAGCCAGTCTGGATCAGCAAAACACTAAATGCATGTGCTTGGTAAAAAGAGTGGGGTATAAATCAAAAATAGCCCCATCCCATCCAAATCAAAGGAATTTACTCATGTGCTTAGCACTTAACCCAATCAAGGAAGCACCTTGCAAGATCTAGCTCAGTCTTGGGACTTGCTCTGCTAAATTATTGAAAAGGTTCCCATTATGTATTGGCTCAGACCCACAACGGCTGCAGGGTTGGGGACAAGTCTTAGGAAAAAGTACCCATTTTATGAACAAAATACTGTGCAAAGATTTGCAGAATAAATGTTTCCCAATGCACAAAGAAGCCAGGTTGTTTTGATTTTTAAGATTCTGAAGTGGCTGATATTGATTTAACATGCTAAACGATTACATTGAGGCCTCCCACCAGGTACTGTGTACAGAAGTGCTTAGCAACCTCGGAGATTCTTTTTTTCATAAGGTGTAAATTAACCCTTGGATAGAAGTGCCTGTCTCTCTAAGTGTCTCTTCTTGGTTGCCATTCTTCAGCTTCTCAGAGTCCTAGCCATATATACTTTCTATTTTTTTAACTCTTTTTACATCGGATTCTGAGGAACAAAGGTTTACAGAGCAGCACTGTAGCGCAAAACAAACTCCCACCAATGTAGTAGTTATACATATATTGACTGGCAAGAAAACAGTGGAAGGAAGCCATCTGATTTTAGAAATCTTAATGGGTCACTTTATTTTTGCCCTAATTCCGTTTGGTTACACAGTAACTAGTGCCAGGAATAAAAAATAAATCTATCAAGCCATTTTAATTAGTGGGGAGCAAAAACAACTTTTGTGGGCTTGTGTATTTCACTGGTTCGCAGAGCATCCTTTTTTATTTTCTTGCACTGTAATGAACTTGAAGTGAAAACTTTAAATTAAACTCTTATCATTGAACATCAGCACTGTTCAGCTACCTCTATATAAGGTTGAATTGTGGCTTTTTTATTTTTTATGTTTTCAGTTCTCTTTGTTGTGTTCAGGAGACGAGGCTTTTTCCTCTCCATAGTCCAGTCAACCTGTGTGTGTTTGTGGATGTATTAATAACTGTAGTAATGACAATGTCTGTGTGGATTAGTTTTTCTAATTAAAATTTTTTGTGTTCTTTACTTGTGTAAAGGTTTGTATTTGATAAACTATGAAAAGAATGAATTTGCTGTCTCTCAAAATAATAGGCAGGGCTTGCTTTAGCATGGGGGAATGCCCTACTCTTCCCCACAGTGGCTTCTGTTTTCACCCAAGGCAAGGTGTCAGGACCCTATGTCCTCCCCAAACATGACCACCTTTAGGGTCCTGCAGAGGGTACCCCCAGTTAGAGAGGGGCCATGCTCCAGGGAAGGTGATTGAGAAGGCTGTGGCCATGCAGCTACAAAGACTCCTGGACTCCAATAATATTTTGGGAAAATTCCAGTCTGGGTTCAGGCCTTCCCACAGGGTAGAGACTGCACTTGTCAGGGTGTTGAATGATCTGTTGATGATTTTAGATTGAGGACAGCTGGCCATTTTGGTCATGCTGGACCTTACGGCAGCATTCAATACAATTGACCATGGGTTGCTGCTTTGGCAGCACAGGGATGTTGCTGGTGTGACGGGAGCTGCCGGTCAGTGGCTTGTCATACCTGCAAGGGAGGAGCCAATCAGATATGTCATCCACGAGGGTCCTGAATTGCAGCATTACTCAAGGTTCTATTCTTTTGCCTGTTCAACATATACATGTAGCCCTTTAGGGATGTCATGATCAAGCATGGGGTTGAGTATCGTCAGTATGCCGATGATACACAACTTTACACCTCTTTCCCCATGAGTCTTGCCAACTTGGCCTCTGCCTTTGAGAAATGCCTGAATGACATAGCCGCCTGAATGCATCGGAGCTACCTCGTGCTCAATCTGGGAAAGACTGAGGTGATGTTGGTGGAAAGAGGCAGCTGATAAAGATAGTTCCCTTGCCTCCTGTGGGCCCCTGAATGTGGCGGGGGTAGAGGTAGTGGGCCAGGTAAAGAACTTGGGTGTCATTTTTGACCATGCTCTGTCCATGAAAACTCAGGTATCAGATGTGGTGTGGAAATGCTTTTTTTTTTTTTCAACTATGCAATTTGGGTAAGTTAAGCCCTTATTATCCCAGGCTGACCTTACCACAGTGACTCATGTCCTGGTGACCACAAGGCTTGATTTTTTTTGTAATTCCCTCTTTTATGGGCTTCCAGCAGTGCTTATCTGTCGCTTGCAGCTTGTTCAGAATGTGGCAGCACAGCTGTTTACTGGTTTGGGCAGCCGTGATCCTATTATGCCTGCCCTGCGTTCCCTGCATGGGCTGCCTGTAGAAAGATGGCTTGAGCTTAAGATCGCACTGCTGGTTTTCAGGGCTCTGAACGGTTTAGGCCCTGGCTATATTCGAGACCTACACCTGCAGTCTCTCACCGATGGGTATCTTTGCTCAGGAACCACCTGCTGTTTGGGGGATTCCGCCATTGTGTCTTAAATCGGGGGGTGATCAGGCTTCTGGTGGGGCGAGCCTTTCAGTTTGGAACTCGATCCCCCCAGATGCTCATCTCAGTTTCTTCCTCCGTACCTTTTTAAAAGCACTTGAAAACGTATTTGTGTTCTAGGAGCTTTTAGGATCCACTGCTGATCCCCCTTAACGTATTTTATCCTCCCCTGTTTTCCCTTCCCAAATCCTAGTTTTTAATATCCTTTTAATTGTTTAAATTGTGTTTTGATGTAAAATGTGAAGCACTCATAGTGCTATGCAGGGGGGTGCTATACAAATAAAATTTTATCTTTGTTCCCTAGGTCTGCAAATTCTAAGGCTGGCCCTGATGATAGGCTCAAATTGCAGGAAGGTAGACTTCAGTTAAATATAGGAGTGTGGAGCTGGGGAGAATTTCCTAACTGTAACAGTTGTGTAGCAGTGGAACAACTTGCCTGTAGATTCTCCTCCACTGGAGGTTTTCAGATAGAGGCTGGATAGCCATCTGTCTGTCACGTTGTAGCTGTAGTCATCCTGCCTCCAAGTCATGATGTCATCAGTCATGATGGTCATGCATTCAGGAAACCAAGGCTACAGTCTCCAAACTTACGCTGGAGAAGTCCCATTCCCTTTAATGGACCTTCTCTAGAGCAAGTAATTTGAGGATTGTAGCCCTAGAGCTTAAATCTTTTCTTGTTCAAACACCTAAGCAAGGGCTTAGCTTTAGGCATGTGCTTGTGTGTCACTGACTTACTACATTTGTGAGGATTCCACTACTTATAATTTCTATAGCACTACTCGGTGTATGCAGTACTTTACAGTTACAAATTTTCAGAGACAAGTCCCTACACCATGGGCTTACAATCTAAGCTAGACATGGATGAAGGAAGCTCAAAGGGAAAGACCGTCATATGTACACACCCACCCATTTTACAGATGGGGAACTGAGGGTGTGACTTGCCCAAGGCCACGTGAGTACATTCAGGGCTAGGGTGAGATTTGAACCCTGGATTTCTAGGTCCAAATCCAGCACCTTATCCACTACACCACACTGGTTCTAGATAATTTTTTAAAAATTGCATCCCTATCCTCTCTGTAGGCATAATATCCTTCTCAAATGAATTACTGTTGCTCTAATATAGTACTTTGCAGATCGAGATATAAATAAAAATGATTGCCTGAACAAAAGTATCTTGCCCCTGTTAACGCTGACTGCCTATCTCTTAGAAAAGCAGGGTCAGTGGAGTAACTGTTTCTCTAGTGACCTAGCAGACCCACCTTTCATAACTTGTGAAGTCACTTTAAAAGGCACAACTGGGTCAGAGAAGTGCATAGTGGGAAGCTGCTACCTAGTTATGCAACAAGGGTAACTAAAGGTTAGAGAGCCATTGAATAAAGAACTTTTTGCCAGAAACGATGGAACAGATAAACATGCAGTATTTCCAAAAGTTGGCTTGCAAACAGCAGCAGTCTGTTGCAGGGCTAGTTAGTCTCCAAGCTGATGGGGAACCTGCCATGGCAGCGCTTTGTGGAATGGGAATTCAACCCCTTGAAGGAAAAAGACACGCCCCCTGCCTGCAAAACCAGCACCACTGATCATCTTACACTGATGCAGGAATAAGAGTGGCTTCCAACTGGGCTGCTAAGCCCAAAGGCCCCACATAATTGTACCTCAAATCATACAAATATTTTAAAAATGCAACTGGGTTGTTTTTACTTTGGCTCAGAGTAGCTGAGCCTTCCAGTCATGCTGCAATCAGGTTATGCTTTTCTCTACAACCATAAGGGTGATAGCTGTAACTTTTTAAAATGAAAACTCAGATTTTCACCATTCTATCGCAAGTCTCGCAACAGGAGGTTTCAAGTGCCCCTATCGGTGTGAGGCTCAAGGTAAAATCAGGGACCTGAAGCAGACAACTCTAAAAAGATCTCCATCCTGGTCTTGCTACTCCTCCTTTTTGCACTGTTGCTTCATGTCTCTTCCCCTATAATTGCAAATATAATTTTTCTGCCCTTTTAAGGAGCTTTGCAACCTACTACTTCTCACGTGAGCCATGTTGTACTGTGTCACTCCAAAATCCTCCATGTGCCCAACCAATGCCAGCCTTGATGGTGGGCCTTTTGACTGTTCTGAGGTGACCATACTTTGAAAACCTCAAAGCCGCTGGTTTTTCCAATTTGCATGAATGGTCCTCCTAGCCTCTGGGGGCAGTGTGACAGAGCAGCCCCCAGTGTGACTACCATTTGAAGTGGGATATCTGTTCACCTTAGTCATGATGACCTGCCCTTGTGTCAACGTCTACGGAACAAACTCTTTTTTGCAGTTACTCAACCGGGCCTTGTTGCAGGCCATTGCAGAAGTTCCCAAAATCATTTGGACACACTGTAGATTGTAAATGATTGGCTTCTCATTTAAAACCCAAATGAGATCATTCATTCACTCTGGATGCATCTCTTCATCCAGAACCTCTCCTCAGACACCAACTGCCGCTCTTTTGAACAGGGTTGCCCCTGGCAACCAGGGCCTAGTAATTTGGATGTCGACAGGTTGCTTTGTCCAAAAGCACCATTGTGCTTTTTCATGCCACCATGTTACGTCACCTTTCCCCACCCCAGATCCATTTCTGTCATAATCCCTATAGTACAAACTGGTAGCTGTAAGCAGGTGCCAATTGGGGATTAATGACATCGTTAATGTCTCCTGTTTATATGTTAATTTATTTTTTTAAAATATCAAAGCTGCTGGCTGTGCACAAATCTAGTCCCCTCTGCAGCTAGTTTCATCCTCCACACCCCTGCCTTTTCTTTGTGCTACCATCTTTTTGCATTTCTTCCCAGCCTGTGAGCTTTTTAAGGCAGACTGACTGTATTCTAACTCATCTACTACCCCAGCTGCTGCTATACATCCTACTATCTTTTACAGTACAGCCGTTCTTAGCTAAGATGGTGGTACCATGCAGGTCCACCTGTCCGCCACCCACCTGAGCGCCCATCTGAGTAGGGTGCAGGGGCGAGCTCCTGTGACCCAGCCGCTCAAGGAGCATCAGGGGGGAAGCCGGGATGCTCTGGGCAGGGGCAATGGTGCTGGGGGACAGATGCCCACAAATCCCCAGCTCGTATGAATGGCGGCAGCTAGCCATGTCGTCTGAGTGGTCCGCTGTTCAGAGGCACTGTGGGTGGGGAAACAGCTGTTGCATGACATAGGAAACTGGCTAAGAGTGCTGGGGTGCCCTGGTTCCCCAGCACACAGCTGGGACATCTTGATCTCCAGGGCCAGCCTGGCACGCTCCCCCCTCACCCATGGGCTGTGGTGGGGTGGGGAGCACGTGGAGGCTGCCAGGGTACCCACCCATGGAGCAGCCCCTTTGAACCCCTCCCCACTCATCTGACATGAGTGGGCAGTTCGGCACATCCTCTGTGCCGGGTGTAGCTCCTCCCCCCCAGAGATAGAAGGCAGAATCCAAAGCCTTTGATTGGCAGCCTGAGCCTGGGGGAGGAGCCACCCCGGCTTTGCCACCCAGAACTCTTCTTGCCTCAGGCAAGAAAGGTTCAGGATCCGTTCTTCTCCCCCCTGAGGGAGAGTAAGCCTTAAATTTCGTTATTCTTTTTCTTTTGCTTCTTTACTTTTATCCCCTAGGGCCACTAGTTTAGGGTGAAAACAGACATGACGCTAACCACCCTTTATGGTCATGTATGCATGTTTCAGGGCTGCATAGGGCACCAATACAGCCCTGCAACATGCATAAATAACCACCAAGGGTGGTTAAAGGGTGGTTAGCGTCATGTCTGTTTTCACCCTTAGTTAGCTAGAGGAAAGGGTTGTTTTATCTCAGACCCCTCGGAGGAGCAGGCTCCCCACCCTGAACTCCCCCCTTTAGGGGAAGAGTAGCACGGGGTGTTGGGGCTGTGTCTTTTCTCCGTGGACACAGAGCCCAGTGGTGCCGGAGCGCCTCTCAAGGGTGGGGGGGATGGACCCTTCCCCCTCAGGAAGGTCAGAGCCTCCCTCTAAGAGGAGGCGCTGGGACAAAACGGAGCTCGGCCCGGCCTCCCTCCGGGGAAACTCCCAGGTAACTGGCACCCCGCCCTCCTACCCCTGTGGGGATTCGCAGGCAGGCAAGCAAGGTTCTTACCGACAGAGGGGGTGAGTAAGCCCAGCTTACGCAGTTCGTGTGCCTTCGCTGGGGCCCGTCTGAGCCTGCTCCCGCTTGACTTCAAGCTCCTCGAGGAGTGGTTCTGTCAGGGGGCACAGCTCCCACGGGCAGCGTGGGCATCGTTCCCACTCACCGGGGCACGGTCATAGTCGCTATTACGCAAGGAGACATCAATTCCTCAGACTCTTCTGAGGAGGAGGTCTAGTTTCCTGCCTTTTTCACAGAGGACCCCGCAGCCACTCCGGGGGGGGCGGAGAGGGCACCATCATTCCAGGCCCTGCTCCGGTCACAGAGAGCATAGCCCCTGGGGCTGGGATAGTGTCCTGCAAGCCCCACGGGTACGGAGAGGCACTGCCCCCTATCCCCATATCTCCCAGCGGAGGAGTCCTCCAGTCTATGCGAAGACAACTGGTTTACAAGGGGCCGGGGTGTGTGTTTGTGTTGTTCAGGGGCTGGGGCGGATCCCAAATGAAGTCTCAGCCAATTTTAAAGGGTCAGGTCTGGAAACCCGCATTGTGTGTTTCCAACAGGGCAACCTCTCCCTGGTCAGAGAGGCCCCAGCCTAATTCCCCTGACCCTGCCCAGGGACAGAGTATGTAGAGATTCCTCAAGACCCTGTACTGCCTGACATTGACAAAGAGGTGGAGGACCTCTCAGATCACAAAGTAGATGATCCCATACCAAAAGCAGGGGCATGCATATTCTAACCTGAGCTTTCAAATGTATAGCCTAAAAGGTGGCAGCTTGCATTGGGCTATCTATTCCAGTCACCACCAGCCCCTCCTCCTGAGGAAGAGAAACTGGCTGATGAGGCTCATTTGGTCCTGCCTCAGGACCTCCTTTTAGAGGCCCGTCTGCCATTGCCCTCATATCTTAAGCTGCTTAAGGCAGAATGGGCTCAACCAGGCATACTGAAGGGCATGCCCACTCTAACCAATAGATTCTACTCCCTTTCTGAATCCCAGTCAGGGCCTTTTGCAATGCCAAAAGTGAATGCTGGAGCCTCTGATCTGGGTAAGACTTCAGTCCTTCCCACTGATAGTGAGGGCACCCCCAAAGACCCTCTTGATTGCAAGATTGAAGCTTTTCTGCACAGAAACTTTGAGGCTTCCTCCACAGCATGCAGACCAGTCTTAACAGTCTCCACTTTTTTCAGTGCCCTTGTTCTGTGGTTCAAGGATCTGGATGCCATAGCTTCTACTAAAGAACTCAAGGATGGGAGGTTGTTGATGGCAACGTCATTTGTAGCATACGCAACCCTGTATGCAGCTCGATTTTCAGCATGAGCAATAGGGATGTACGAACACCAGGGGGATTCGGGGTTCAGCCCGTTTGCGGTTCGGTTCCCTCAAAACCATTCGGGTTTGGGATGTTCAGCCCGAACATGTTTGGTTTCACTGAACCCATTCAGGAGGGCAGGGGGGAACCCGGTTTTCCCTCCCTCCTCCAGGCTGCGTGGGTGGAAGAGGCGCCGGGGCTCACCTCCCCACCCCCTGCCCAGCCTGGTAAAATCTTTTTTAAAAAACAACCCCCCAACCTAGGGATCGACCAACCTGGTGGTGCCAGGGCTCCGACCCCAGGTCCGGCAGCAGGAGCAGCGGGTCCAGCTCCGGCGATGCTCCGGAGTGATTCAGGCCTCTTCTAGGCCTTCCGGGAACTGAAGGAAGGCTTCCAGCCCCTCATCACCAAAAGGGAGGGGCCAGAGCACTCTGGAGCGCTGCTGGAGCCGGATCTGCCGCCGCCAGACCGAGGGCCAGAGCCCCGGCACCACCAGGTAGGTCGATCCCTGGGGTGGGGTTTTGGGTTTTTTTGGGGTTTTTTTAAATTACCAGGTTTGTGGGGAGGTGAGTCCCGGCGCTCCTTCCACTCGCGCAGCCTGAAGGAGGGAGGGGGTGGGAAAACTGGGTTCCCCCCTGTCCCCCGCCCACCACCCAAATGGGTTCAAAACCCGAACTTTGTTCGGCCGGTTCAGGTGGGGGGCAGTTCAGGTTTGGGGTGTTCGCGGATGGCCTAAACACCCCGAGTTCGTGTCGAACACCGAACTCCCAAACTCTGTTCGCACATCCCTAATGAGCAATAGCAAATAGTGTGACAGCCAGGAGGGCTGTGTGGTTGTGGCCATGGAGGCTGATTATCAAGCTAAGATGGTTCTCCCTGCTGCTCTCTATCATGGGGATAAGCTAGTTGGAGAACCTATGGACAAAGCCATGACTGACAAACCATAATGGGTCTTCAGGAAGAAGCCCCAATTTCATCAAACTTTTCACACCTTCAAGTCTTCTTATAGAAGAGGAGGATCCAGAAATAAGAAGCCACAATGGTAGCATGGGAACAAGTCCTCAGGCAAGGGTTCTAGACACCTTCACAGATAGGATAAGGCCCCTGCCTCCGGCACTTCCTGAATACAGGCCTTGCCCCCCACCGACAACGTCCACTGAGGGACGTCTCAGACTATTTCCCACGTCTGGGAAAATACCACCTCCGACTAGTGGGTGAGGAAAACAGTGACCAAAGGTTACGTCTTAGAGTTCCTATTACAACCAGAACCCTTCTTCTTTGCGGTTCCTAAGGCTAACTGCTTGACCAAACCCCAAACCATGATCAGTGCCATCAAGCATCTCCTGCGTATAGGGGTTACAGAACCATGCAACAGTCATACTTAGGTCTGTACTCCATATTCTTTACAGTTCTCAAGAAAAATGGAGACATTCGAGCCATCCTGGATCTGAAGCAGCTAAACCATTTCCTGAACTGAAGAAAGATTCAGAATGGAGACACTATGTTCAATCCTCCGCACGCTACAGCCAGGGGATTTTCTCACTTCCATAGACTTAAGGGAAGCATATCAGCATATTCCCATCAGGCCAACCCACCAACGATACCTCTGTTTTGCATATAGACACCTTCACTACCAGCACAAGGTGCTGCCCTTTGGGTTGGTCTCCTCACCCAGGATATTCTCCAAGAGGCTAATAGTTCTAGTGGTGTCTCTCAAGGAAAGAGGAGTACATGTATTTCCTTACCTGGATGACATTTTGGTAAGAACACAGTCATCCCATGAGGGTCAAACCACTGTTTTGAAGACAGTGGATTACCTGGAGGAATATGGTTCATTATCAACTGGAAGAAAAGTTCCCTGGTTCCGTCTCAATGCCTGACACACCTGGGAGCACTGATAAACACCCAGCAGACAGGGTCTATCTGACCAAGGACAGAGAAGACCAGATAATTGCTTCAAACAATCCAACAGTCCACGGTAACACCCCTGATGTTTCTGGCCAGCAGGCTAGGTTTGATGATGTCATGCATGGAAACAGTCTCTTGGGCCTGCTTCTATCTTTGGCCCCTTCAACAGTTCTTGTTGAGATGGCAGAACCAAATAGTGACCACAAGAGAATTAGTACATGATGGGCCTTCCCATCAAGAACCTCTCTAGAATTCTGATAATGACAGATACGAGTCCCCTTGGTTGGAGGACCACTGTGAGGGAACACCAGTCCAGGACAAATGGACAGCAGCCAAAGCAACCCAACACTATGGGTTGGAGCTATGGGCAATTCGCCTCACACTTCTACACTTCACAGCAAAGATCCTGACTCGTCATGTTTCAATGCGCATCAACAGTACGATGTCAATGGCCTATGTCAATGGACAAGGGGGCATCAGATCAGAGACTCTTCACAACAAGTTGCACATATTTCTCTCACAGGCAGAGCACAATATCCTAGCTCTAATGGCGAGACATGTCTGAGGGGAGTCCAGCACACAGAAGGCGTAGGTACATTGACTCAACAATGACCCCACTAGGGATGGGTAAACAGAACGCCGTTCAGATGTTCGGACGTTCGGTTGTTCAGTTCGAAACCCGAGTTCGGGTTTGGCTGTTTGGTTCGGCGGAGTTCGGTTTGTCCAAACTCGGCCGAACATTCAAAAAAGTGCTATCGGTACCGAAACAGAAACCAACAATTTTCCGGTAGCAGTATTTTTGGCCCTTAAACCACCCCTGGTGTCCACCCCTGGTGCCAGGAAGTCTGCTCCTCAGCTGCCTCCCCCTTCCAGTCACATTTTTCCCACCCAAAGTCACGTTTTTCCCACCCCCGAACTCATCTGAACTCATCTGAACTTTTCCGAACTGTTCGGAAGTTCGAGCGTTCGGTTTGGAAGTTCGGTTCAGTCATCCGAACAGGTTGAGTTCGGACCGAACTCCGAACTTCCAAACCACGTTCGCCCATCCCTAGACCCCACCAGCTCCTATACACATCGCCACCAATTCCTGCTTCTACCAGCAGTACGAAGAAAGATAAGGACTCAACAGGCAGAGGTAACCCTGATAGCACCCCATTGGCCACGAAGAGCATGAAACTCGGGGAATCAAATGAGTTGCTCCGAGCAGCAAGCATCTTTCTTCCACAGGCAATCTTCTGATTCAAGGCCCTGTCCAATTTCACGGTCTCAGCAATCTTTGACTCACCACTTGGAGCTTGAGTGGGAGCAACTGAGCTTTTTTGTATATTAAAGCACGTTGCTGGAGACCCTCTGGCACACGGGGTGATTTGACGAATCGCATTTACACCACCATCTGGAAGGCAGTCTGTGTCCTGGTGGAAACTCTTCACAGACTGCCACCATGAGCAGGTGTCAATGAGGTATTAATTTCTTCTTTCAAGAAGGCCTGGAAAAGGATCTCACTACAAGTGTCACTAAAAATTCTGTCATATAACGTAGCCTTCCTCATTGCCATAATTTTGGCCAAGAAAAGTTCTGAATTTGGGGGCCCTATCAGCAGATCCGGAATTATGTTTCTTTGACAAGGAAAAAGTCTCTCTACATTTATATCTGGGTCATGAAAGTGAACTCTTCCTTCCATATGAATCAAGACACAGAGTTGCTGTTATTTTTCCCAAATAATGGGCAATAGATGGCTTAGAGGATGTATTTCTCTAGCTTATATTTCATCTGGGCTACTGGCGGTGTCAGAGCTTCAGGCAGCATAGGTGTCACATTCTTTTCCCTTTGTACTGCGGCTGCCAGCACAGCTTCAAGGGGCCACAACAGACAATATTTGTAAGGCAGCATGTTGGCCATCTTTCCGCCTCCACACGACATCACAATATTAATACTTGGGCTTTGGCACGTGCGGCTTTTGGCCACAGCGTGCTCCAGAGAGCACCTGCCGTGAACTCCTCGGACAGACAAGGTGAAGGAGAATTTGATCAAACTTATTGTCTGCCTTAGTTGGTGGATTCTTGGGGTTACTGCTTGGGAACTTCCCAGCACAGGACTGCCTGCCTGCAGCACAGACAGAGAAAGGAAAATCTGGAGACTTACCTGGTGAATTTTCCTTCTTGTCTGTGCCGCAGGCAGGCAGTCCAACCCACCCCATTGTTTTTTATCTCCTTGGTGCTTTTTGTCCAGTTCATGCAGTATTCACGGGAGGTCACGCCTGAACTCTTAGACAGTCAGTTTGACGCTGTTGGTTCTCAGGATCTCTTTGATTCGTCCTAGTCTTGTATGATTAGGAGTTCCTATATTCGTTTTTACTCAGCTGTGTTCTTGAGCTGTTCTTTGACATTTTTGGTATAATTGAAATAAGTGTTAATTATGGTTTTGTAAGCTTTGACAGTCACAGTTCTGGGTGGCAAAGCCAGGGTGGCTCCTCCCCCAGGCGCAGACTTCCAAGCAAAGGCTTTGGATCCTTCCTTCTATCTCTGGGGAGAGGAGCTACACCCAGCACAGGACTGCCTGCCTGCGGCACAAAAAAGAAGGAAAATTCACCAGGTAAGTTTCCAAATTTTCCTTTCCTGTTTAAAAATGGCCTGTGTTAACATACCTTTCAACATTTTGAGCAGCCACAGAGGGCTAAGCCCCACCCCCTTTGGTCAGTAAGCCCCACCTTCATTGAATGAGCTCTGCCCCCTCACGCACTTACACACTAACACCTTCTGAGATTCCAAATGCATAAAGAGAGACAATCTCCTGCCTCTCATTTCACTTAGCTTTTCATCATTCCATCATCTCCCCATTGTCCTCAAGGGCTTTTTGGGGGGAGGCAACCAGGAAGGAGGTGTCTGAGGCTTGAATACCGGTATGTTTGTCTCTGTCTCTCTCTTTCTCTGCAAGAGGGACTTTATTTATTTATTTATTTATTTATTTAAACACATTTATATCCCGCCCCTCCTGCAATGCAGCCCGGGGCGGCTCACAACATAAAACAATTAAAACAATAAAATACATTAAAATTTCAATAAAACAATCAAATATTCAATATAAATATTAACAGGGCTTAGAAAA
>QEPC01011901.1:8926199-8938424 GCA_003113815.1 Sphenodon punctatus | reverse complement strand
GGGGGGGGGAGGGGACAGGCCAACCCACGTGGTTGGCCTCTGCGATTCCCCCCTAGTCCCCCAACTCACAGCTGGATCTTCCCCCCTGCAGGTCAGCAAGCAGCGTCTATGATGGCGTGGGCAGCAGCGGAGCAGCCAGGCACTTTGACCCCTAAAAGAGGTGACAGTGGGATTCAGCACCCAAAGAGGAACTGTCCCTCCTAAATAGGGACTGTTGGGAGGTGTGCAATAACAGGTCACCTAGCATTGCAGGGGCCCTGATCTGAATCAGGGCCGCTGGGCTCCACTGAAATGCAAACAGGATACCTACGTATCCTTTTATATGTTCCTTTTTCAAAGTGGCACCACAATGAGTGGCAAGCAGTCCAGTAGCCAAGTTTTCACATGGTTTCATTAGGTGGTAACTGAATGGGGAGCAGCTAACCAGTAGCCCCTACCCACACCTGCATCCCTAGACAATATCCAGGGTCGGTGCTACCATTAGGCTGCTCAGGCAGCCGCCTGGGGCGCCAACATAAAGGGGGCGGCTCTTTTGCTCCTGATCAAGCTGCCCCGCTGTCGCCACCGGTGACAAGCTCTGCGTTTGATGGCACAGGGGAGACACCCCCTTCACCTTGCTGCCCCCCAGGTGGCCTTGGCAATAAGCTCTGCACTGGACTGGGGGTGGGAGTGGTGCCCCCTAGGTGACTCCACCTCTGATCTAGCGTCCGCTGCCGTCTCTCCTGCTCCCTATCCCGCTGTTGCTGCCACTTCTCCTGCAAGTGGAAGGGGGTGACTCTTCCGTCCCCGATCCAGCTGCCACCGCTGGTAAACTCTGAGACTGGGTTGGGGGCCGGGGAGCAGGACGGAGCAGGGCTGCCAATCCCTCAGTGCCCGAGAAGCAGGCTGTGCATGTACATGTTGTGCACTAGCCGTGTGCACATGGGGGTTGTGCGTAACATACGTGTGGGTTGCATGTGAGGTGCACAAGGTGCAAAGTCTTTGCACCGGTCCTGACAATATCCCAGGGTGCATTGTTCCTGACTGAGAGGCAGAGTAGATCAATGGTTCTCAAACGTTTTCTACCCATGCCCCCCCACCACACATACACTTTGCTCCCTCTCTCCCTTCCTACCCTCCTGTTGCTCCCCCAACCTCCCCTTGCCACCCCATTATTTTGGAGATTTCCCTCCTGGTTCATTCAGAACGGAAAAAGATTAGCCTTCTGTGGTCCTTCTCAGGGCTAGCCTTAGTGTTTGCGGGGACCAGGACGAAGATAAAATGCAAGGCCCCTGATGGACCCTCCCCTGCAGCCCTACCTTCTTGGGACCACCCTCTCTGTGGGGCCCTAAAGGTGGTCATGTTTGGTAGTGAGGCCCACAGCTCTACCCTGGTGAAAAATGGCCACTGTGGAGCCCCCAGAAAGAGCAGAGCCTGGGGCGGGCACCCCGGGTTGCCCAGTGGTAAGGCCATTCCTGGTCCTTGTCACTCACAGTCCACCTTGAACACCTTCCATGTCCACCACCCAGTTCAAGAACTACTGAAGCAGAACATTGGTGGTAGAGTCCTGGTCAGTGGAAGACTAGAATTTAGACACAGGTGGCTTGTGTTTACCTTGGCAACACAATGGTGAATCATGTAGCCTCATAAGTGTAGCAGACTTTGATGCTGCACTTATAACAGTAGGTGAACCTGAGGGCGTGGAGGACCCGTCTTGTCCGATTTCATGGGATCAATTTCAGTGGGTGTCGCCTGCTGATGCGGCGGATGTCCTTGGGGATGAAAGGGCCACCTGTTGCAAATTAGGTCCGTGCCCATCCTGGCTGGTCAAGGCCTGCCAAGAGACATTAGGGCCGTTGCTGGCAGGGGTTGTCAATGCCTCCCTTAGGGAGGGCAGGGTGCCGAGCTGCCTTAAGGAGGCGGTGGTGCAGCCCCTGCTCAAAAAAACCATCTCTTGACATTGATTCCCCGGCCAGCTATCGACCAGTCTCTAATCTTCCCTTTTTAGGGAAGGTTATTGAACGGGTGGTGGCTCGACAGCTTCAGGGGCATCTAGATCGGATCAGTTTCCTTGATCCCTTGCAGTCTGGTTTTCGCCCTGAGTTTGGCACGGAGACTGCACTTCTGGCTTTGGTTAATGACCTGCGCCATGAATTACACTGGGGCAGATCTTCTATTTTAATTCTGTTACATCTGTCAGCTGCATTTGATACCGTTGACCACAAGATGTTGGTGGCTTGGCTGCGGGACTGGGCCGGGGTGGGCGGAATTGTTCTTGAATGGTTCCACTCATTCCTGGCCAGGAGAACTCAGTGAGTGGTTCTCGGGGAATGTACTTCATCTCCCCAGGATGTCACGTGTGGAGTCCCACAGGGTTCTATTCTGTCCCCCCTCCTGTTCAATGAGTATATACAGCCTTTGGGCACGGACGTGCGAGGGTTCGGTGCGCATTGTCATCAGTACGCCGATGACACACAACTTTACCTCTCTTTTTTCCGCAGACCCAGGCCTGGCAGTCTCGGTGCTGACCCAGTGCTTGGCAGCTGTGGGGGACTGGATGAGGGCGAGCTGTCGAAAGTTGAATCCCGACAAGATGAAGGTGATGTTGGTGAGTAGGGCTGGGCGTGTGTGTGGCCCCCATCATTGATGGGGTCTGCCCCCCTTTGGCCACACAGATCCGTAGTCTGGGGGTGCTCTTCAACTCACAGCTCGGCCTGGATTTCCAGGTGTAGGCTGTGGCGAGGGGAGCATGTCGTCAGTTACATCTGGTGCGACGGCTGCGGCCGTATGTTTAGCACTCGGATCTGGCCACCATCATCCATGCCTTTATCACCTCTAGACTAGACTATGCAATGCACTCTACATGGGGCTGCCCTTGGGGATGGTCTGGAGGCTGCAGCTGGTGCAGAATGCAGCGGCCCGTCTCTTAACAGGGACGGGTCGCCGCGAGCACATTACACCGGTGCTCCGTTCTCTGCACTGGCTGCCTATTATCTTCTGGGTCCAATTCAAGGTGCTGGTAACGACCTATAAAGCCCTAAACGACCTGGGCCCAGCTTACCTGCAGGACCGCCTCAGGCCCCGGATTGCATTGCCCGACTCAAAGTCTCTCAGGTTGCCTGGGTGGCAATGAGGGGGAGGGTTTTCTCGGTGGCCGCTCCCAGACTGTGGAACTCCCTCCTGATGGAGGCCTGCCTGGCCCAGGGCCTCCCCTCTTTCCATAGCCAGTTTAAGACCTGGCTGTTCCGCCGGGTCTTTGGAGAGGGAGACGGTTAGGTTGGGGTGAGGTGGGGAGGGGGAATTCTGCCCTTTTAGTTTATTTTTAGTATTTTAATGTTTCAATGATATTTTATGTGAGTGTTTTTATTATGTTTTTATCTATGCATTTTGTAAGCTGCCCCAAGCTGCTCTGTGAGCAGGAGGGGACGGGGTAGAAAAATGGTAAATAAAATAAATAAATTATCTGGCGGTCGATAAATACAAGTTTAGCGTGTATCCAGTCCACAGTAGAGGTTATACAAGGATAATAATAAACATATTAAACAGCAAGTTTGGACCAAAGGCATCTTGAAAACTGTAGCATGTTGAAGGATGCTGTGTGATAAAGAAGCTCAGTGAACTGAACGTGTGCTTCTCGGACACTTCTAACAATCCTACCCACAACAAGAGGAGGAAACGGAAAAGCGTGTGTCCGCTGCAGGCTTCTCAGATGCAGGAGGACAACAAAGGATGAGATTTTCAAATGGGCCCAGCATCATTCGCAGTTGGAACCAGATTTTCAAAAGAGACTGCCTCCTATTTACCCAGCATGCTCCGTGTATCTGAAAATCTGGCTCGGAGTGTCATAATGGGAGCTGCTGAGTGCTCAATAGGTTTTAAAATGCAGCTTTGAATTCAGATGTTGAGCACTTTGAAAATTTGGTGTGTGTGTGTGTGTGTGTGTGTGTGTGTGTGTGTGTGTGTGTGTGTGTGTGTGTGTGAGAGAGATATTGATTGATTGATTGATTCCCAAATTCTGGGGAACAGTGCAGCAGAGAAATGTATCCCTGCTGCTCACAGGGTTTCAGATGAAGTAAGATTCAGAGATTTCAGTTGAAGCATCAAACCTAAATCTACAGTTATCATATAAACCCACGAATGACACTCCCCCCCCCTTTAGAACTGACTAGACAAATTAGTCAGAAACGGAGAAATTTACTGCAAAGAGAGACTGCACTTTTATCATAATTACATCTCCCGCTACAGCTGCACACCAGATAAATATATTAATCATGATGACCTCATTTTAGGCTCGAGTAGCAGGGTGTTATATAACTGTGTTAAGTATGCAATTTTATTTCTCTCCTGCTGAGGAGCGACAGCACTTGTCTTAGAAGAATTTCAAATTAGCCTGATTGTAAAATGACAGGAGAAAGAAGGAGAAAAGTGGGGAACAAGAGGAGGGTGGAGAATGAATGAGCAAAATGATTCACCCCCCCAAGGGCAGAATGACTTTGCTGAAGCAGACCTGGGTGGGAGTAATTCCACTGCTAAGAAACAGTGGCGACATGGGGGCTTGATGCTCCCACCAAAGGGTCAGGGGATTTCTAATGCTTCGGAAGGGGGAAAGGGAGAAAGCAGGGGTGTATTATTATTTATTAATTAGTAATTATTATTTATTAATTAGTAATTATTATTAATAATTATTATTATTTATATAGCATCAGAATGGGCCCAGTTGCAACAGATAAATATGGGCCTTCAGTTAGGGGTCCCCAGCCCTTTCATTCCCTTAGCAATGTGCCAACCAGAGACACCTTGTTTGTCTCCTCAAAGCACAAGCCAGATCCTCCAGACACCTCCTCTTACAGCATCAGCCAGATCCCCCAAGAGCCCTTGTCTTCCCCCCCTTAGCACCAGCCCCCTAACCACTTCTCTCCCCAATACTATCACAAGCCCCACCCCCCAGATTCCTTCTCTTTCCCCTCCCCCAGCCCATGCACCAGCATGAGAGCCCAGAGACCCCTTTTCTCTCCACTAGCCAAGCCCCCCCCAAGGCAGCCGATACAGCTGCACCAGGAAGTATGCCCGCAGCCCCACTAGGCTTCGGGGCCCAGGAGCAGCTGCACCTGCTAGGACAGCTACCCCCTTGGGACAAAGAGCAGGGTGGCAGAGGCGGACCCCAGCTAACCAGCTTCGAGCATTTGGATTACAGGGGCTTCGCTCATTTTTGTGTTGCGAAAGACTTTCCGCAAAGACTGCTTCTGCTAACATGGTGTCTCTGCATGGTCCTCTAGAAAGTCACACTAAAGAGAAGAGGTCAGTGTTAATAATCGTGCCTGAAAATCGACTCCTCGGAGGGCAATATGCCGCTCCAAAGACTCATCCAGGCTAACAATGCATTGCTAACCTGGAAGTGAGAGAGAGAGTGTTCCCACCCAAGATCGTTCAGGCAAAGCATTCTTACAAGAACTGGAAAATGTGAAAGGCAACTGGCAGGGTATGCGGCTCCTGCTTGGACACAAAAGCAGCGTTGCGTAGGAGTCCCTGCAGCATGCCAGCATGTCCAGAACTCAAAGGTTAGTTACATAAATTCAAATGGCGAGGCGGAGGCTTAAAGGCTTCATTCAGCTGGTTAATGACTAGTTTGTGGCCTCGGCCAATGTTCTGAAACAGGTTCCTGCGTCTGACATTGTGCTGCTGCTGCGTCCCTTGCAACTCCAGCTATCGAGTTCTTGAGCCGGAAGGCTGAGTAACAAGTGGCTGAGCTTTCGGGGGACCGGTTTGTTGTCTTCAGGAGAAATACTTGCCTATTCATAGTAGCTCACGGGCACTCCGCTATTCCCTTCCTTTCTTGGCGATTGCAAGGTTAATAACTTTTGAGCAGCGTTAACATAAGTAAGGTTACTAGTGACCACACACATGGAGGATACCAGTGACGTCTGTGTTCTGAAAACCACCTCCTTTTAGTTCCTCCCTTGTTGTTTATTTATTTATTTAGTCAAATTTATTTCCGCCCTTCCCGCAAAGGCTCAGGGAGGCTTACAGTCATAAAAACAATAAAAAGTCATTAAATCAATAGAAAATACCCCTCAGTGCCCCACCCAGCCCTCCTCTGCACATCCACCCCCATCCCATCGAACCCCTGTCCCTGCCTGCATGTTCCCATCGAACCCTAGCCCTGATGTTACTCTGCAGACCAAACGGAGAGGGGAGCTCACCAGAAACTATTCCAGTGAAATGACCTCTTGACTGGCAATGGCTCGAGCCCTGTTTTCATGAGAATGAACACATCCTACGCCTTAGGGTAGCTAGCTACTCTCTGTGCAGGACTCTCGGAAGGGAATGTTCACACCCACATTGACCCTTCAAAGGGATCTGCCCCACTTTATTTTGCTGCCATGATCTTGCATGACAGGATCATAAACTGGGGTACAATTCTCCAGATTATGGTACTGTGCACGCAAGATGCCTAGGGGACTGCCTTCAGCATAAGGTTATGGGGTCCCCTTTACCCTCAGCACAGCTAGGGGTTCATACCCTTACTATAACACTAGATTAACCTCAATACGGCATGGGCATTGTGTGAACGCTGGTTTGTAAACCAGGATGGCGGAGAAAGGGGAGGTATTTTCATTAAATAGAGCCTATGAATAAAGGACATGAGTTGCAAAATCCTGCTTTCTACTTTGGAAGCTTGCAAGCAAAACTGGTTGCACTTTCAGTTCAGTCAGCTGCAATATTTACTTGACCTAGTCGTTTTTGCATCCTGGGCAAGTGCAGCCTCCCAAGTTTAACAGCCTGACATGAAGTGTCTAACTCCAGCCTGCCCTGTTCATATTTCGTGAGCCTCAAGACTAAATCTGGACCATCCAATGCACTTCCTGCCCAAGAGGAGTGTGCCCTATGGGGAGTTTGCAAATGATGGGTCCAATTTAGTTTTAAAGGACTTCAGTGAGGGGGCTACCTCCAGTTTCTTCTCAGAGGCCATCCTCCCAGCAGATACAAACTGCACTGTGTCCCAATCGGCCTCCTTTTTTTTAGGTTTTCCTACATAATGATGGTCGAGTTATGATGGGATTGAGACCTCTCTGTCCCAGCCTGGGCTAGCTATGACTCCATTTCCCCACTTACAGCTCCTACTGGATCAGCTCTCCGCAGAACTGTTCCAGCCCACAAGGGGTTACCTCGCTTAGTCACCTTTGCCTTGGAATTTCCCAAAGCACAGAATATACTTCATGAGGTTCGTCCGAGTTTGATGACTCTGAATCTCCCCAAACTGTGTTACCCCAAAGTTAGGAATTCACTTAAGCACACTGGCTTAGTTAGAAGAAGTTTATTATAATAAGATTAAAGTGCAAGATTGTGCTCAGAGTGCAGTAAATCAAATAAACATAAAATATAGCACAAGACTACCTAACTGTGAATTTTAAGTTAAGCCTTACCCTACAGTTGTGTGCTTACAAGTTCAATTCAGTCTTTAAATCTTTTCCCTCAGCTCTGGTGTTAATGGAGCTGGGCGTTAGACTCTTGCTTGGTTTCAGTTGCAAACATTTTTCACAAGAATATCTTGCATGCTGTTGGTCAAGAATTCGCTCTTTCTCATGTCCTAAGCAAGCCTTTTAACTCCACCAGTCTGTTTGTTTTTCAATTTTAATTAACTTAGGTTGTTAGTCCTTTATCCATTGTATCCTGTCTCTCTGAAGGTTATTTAATGCAAATTGCTATGTCCAGCCTTTTAGGATAATACACACAATGGATAGCTCTCTGCTTTATCAATACATACACATAAGAGCATTGGTAGTTCAAAAAAGAGTTTCTTGTCCCATTCTTTCAACTGGTATTGTAACTTTCATTCTGACTTGTACACTATACGTTTTCATACAATCTTTCATATCATGGTTAGTTACATTCCTTTCTCAGTATTGAATAATATGCTACCAAACATTGGCTATACGATACTAATACAGAGTAGTCATTTGTGAACATGTATGTAACATGTACGTTGGCTTCCTGATCTTTACCACACGAGTAGCAATCCACAGTTGCCTCATTTTTTATGTTTGTTTGAAACATTTACTGCTCAAAAATGGTTCCCTTCCCAAGACAAACAAGCAATCGGAAGGCAACCAGAATGTCTTTGGATGTTCTGGGGTCATTCACATCATAGGAAGTCACTGCAGCTACCCTTTTCAGAGGATGCCTGCCTGCTTGCCTGCATCATGGCAGGGCTTAGCACCTCCTTGGAACGTTTCAACTTTCTACTCCTTGTGGCCTAGGTTCAGAAGAACGGAGACTGTGACTTCCCATTTAATACAGGAAAACTCCTTGCACTTGGTCCGAGACTGGATCCTTTAGGCACTACGGTTTTAGTGATAAGACCCAACATCACTAGCTTTAATGCTTCCAAAAATGGCACAGGTGTAAAATGATGCAGTGAGGCCTGCCTGCAACAGCCTGAAACAAGAAGTGGAGGAAGATGGTCACAATGCCTATTCCTTAAAATAAAAAAAGTTAACTCTGGAGCCTAGTCATGACAACAATGAGAAACAGCAGCACTGCTAACTGTTTAAATATTCTTCTGTAGATGAACTTGGTGCTTAATTTGTTTAAGAAACAAAAAAAGGTGCAGGGAGTCAGAGCCTGCCCTGGAAGTCCTGCCCTTCATCCTGGAGGTATTGGGGGCGGGGACCAAAGCAGGCCAACGTGTCTGTTTGACCCTGCCATCCACGGCTGGGCACCATGGCTGCCCGTCATGCTAGGGGGCGGGGCAGGCTTCCCACATGTCTGTTGCACCTCCCATGCAGGCGGTGGAACAGCTCTCCCGGCAGCAGGTACATTTCTTCACTGCCACCCACCGAGCCGGAGAGTGGCCGTTGTGGCTTTCTGTCTTGGGCGGGGAGCCACCTTGCCGCCTGCACATTTGTTTTTACCCTTGGCCTCTTGCTCCAGCCAACCCTTTGCAGCATGTTGCTGGTGTGAGCTGGGAATCCCATACTCTGATATTGAAAGTCATAAATGAGCCTGTGGTTAGTCAATTATTGCCTTCACCATCGTGACCATTTAACCAAGTTCCTGTAGTTTGTCCTTAAGACTCGATCCTCTTTTATTTTATTTTTCTCACCTCTGAATTCTCAAGCATGTTACACTCATGAGAGCACTGCCAGTGCCTCCCCAGAGCTGTGTGCAGTGCTCTCTAGCGAGGATCTTACCAATCACAAGCCCCCAGGACTCCCTTCCCTTTCTTGTTGGTGTCATTGTATTGCATTGCAAGCTCATATTGAATTGGTGTCCACTCTCATTCTTTGTTGTTTGTTTATCACTCTCTTTTCCTAAAATCATAGAGTTGGAAGGAACCCGGAGGCTCATCTAATCCAACCCTCTTGCTTTGATGCAGGGCACCTACAGCTATGGGTGCTTCCAAACACGACAACGCTTGGTTTGGCCGTGCCAAACCTGCACGTCTGTTCCATGCCCACAAGATGTGGGTCTGGTTCCGACCCAGGCGGCTGGGCTGGAAACCGGGACCACGGTCTGGACCCAACAGCCACCCAGGCGGGCCGAACCAGGCGGGTGCATCTGTTTTTGCTCCCACCTGGCCCAGTTTGGGAGGGTGCCATGGCTGACTGCCTGCTATTGGCAGCCCTGGCTGCCTGTCATGGCAGGGGGGAGGGGCCAGGCACTGACCGCAGTGCGGGGGCAGAGCCAGCTGGCTACAACCCAGCGCTCCCCGTCCCAGCTGGGTCAGGCCGCGGGAATGTGGTTTCCGTTCCCAAAGATGACCCAGCCGGGGGTGGCCCCCTTTCCACACAGCTCTTACTGTCGGGAAGTTTTTCCTGATATTGAACTGAAGTCTCCCTTCTTGTAACTGGAGCCTGTTATTTCTAGTCTTCTCCTCTGTGGCCACGGAGAACAGTTTATTGCCATCCTCTTCGTGACACATAATTGACTGGCTTCCTTTCAGACTAGCTTTCCCTCATGCTTAATTAGCCTGCGTTCTTCCTCCAGGTCAAATCTCATTTTGTTATTTCCTGTCCATGGGCTGTATTGTGCCACTGAAGTTACCCCCACCCACCCTGAAATCAATCAGGGGATCTGTTTAAAAATTCAGGCCAATTTTATTAATTATTAATTATTATTAATTATTATTATTATTATAAGCATTTGTATAGAGCCAGCTATGTACCTGGCGCTTTACAGAACAATAAGATAGACGCAGTCCCTGCCTACGGCTTACAATCTAATAGACACGGAGGGGGGAGACAAGGAGAGGGGACATAGGGAGAGACACAGGATAAATAACATTCAGTGGCTGCAAAGTCTCAGGTGCACGTGCTTGGCTTGGTTGCAGTTAGGCAGGAGTCTGTGGGGAGGGCAGACAGTAAATATTGAAGGCAAGTTCTAGCAGGTGTCAGGAAAGGCAGCGAGGAAGAGATGGGTTTTGAGGAGGGATTTGAAGGAACCGAGGGAGGGGGCAAGGTGGATGTGGGGAGGGAGGGAGTTCCAGGCAATGGGGGCAGCAAGGGAGAAGGGACAAAGGTGGTTAGGGGAGCAGAGGAGATCAGGGAGAGCGAGGGAGGGGGCAGAGGAGGAGCGAAGAGTGTGTACAGGAGTGTGTAAGGAGACTAGGGCGAGAGATAAGGGGGAGCCAGGTTGTGAAGGGAATTGTACATGTCCAACAGGAGTTTGTGAAAGATGCATTCTGGAAGGGGGAGCCAGTGAAGAGAGGAGAGGCTGCACGTGGTCGAAGGGACAGGCTGAATGGATGACCCTAGCAGCGGAGTTTTGGATGGAGATAAGGGGAGACAGGTGAGAGCGGTGGAGACCAGTAAAGAGGAGGTTGCAGTAGTCAAGGCTCGAGATGACCATGATGTGAACAAGGGTTTTGGCTGAGGAGACGGAGAGAAAGGAGCGAATCTGAGCAATGTTGTGGAGGGCGAAGCAACAGAACTTGGCAACAGTCAGAGTCGATGTAAGGTTTAAAGGAAAGGTGAGTATCAAAGACAAAACCCAAGCTACAGGCTTGCGGAACGGGTCAGATGGTGACCCCATCAATAAGGATGGACAGGGAAGAGGGAGAGGAAGGGTAGAGAGGAAAGATAAGGAGTTCAGTCTTAGCCATGTTTTAAGCTGACGTCGGGACATCCAGGCGGAGATATCAGAGAGACAGTTGATGAGGCGTGCTTGGACAGATGGGGAGACAGAGGTGGTGGAGAGATAGAGTTGAGTGTTGTCAGCATAGAGGTGCTATTGGAAGCTGTGGGACGCAATGAGTTTGCCAAGGGACAGGGTGTAGATAGAGAAGAGGAGTGGGCCTAGGACAGAGGGGGAACCCCCACCGAGAGGGGGAGGGAGGAGGAGTTGGAATTGGGAAGAGACACATTAAAGGAGCGGTCAGAGAGGTAGGAGCAAGGACAGAGCCGCAGAAGCCTAGGGAGTGAAGGGAGTCCAGTAGGAGTGTGTGGTCGACAGTGTCAAAGGCAGCAGAGAGGTCAAGGAGGACAAGAATGGAGTAAAGGCGCTTAGGCCGTTTATAGACGAGACAAAAAAGGCGGCTGATCCTTTGATCAGCCTCCTTTATTTGCGCTCGTCTATCCGTTCCAGCTGCATCTTACCCCGCATCGGAGGGGGCAGGCGATCCTGCCCCCTCCAACGTGGATCCCTGAAGTGCCGGCTTAATGCCGCACTTCCGGGTTCCTTGGGCTTGTGCGCATGCGCAGAAGGGTGCGCGTGCGCACAAAGACTCTCTGCCATTTCTGAACAGCAGACACGGCAGAGAGAGGAAGGCGGGGGACAGATGCCGGCGCTGGATGATCCCGCTTGTCAGCGGGATCGTCTATCAACGCCCTTAGATTTAGCGACAAGTAGATCATTTGTGATCTTGGCAAGGGCAGTTTCAGTGGAGTGAAGGGGGCGGAAGCCAGATTGCAGAGGGTCCAGGGAGGAGTTGGCAGAGAGGAGATCCAGGCAGCCAGAGTAGACAACACGTTCCAGAAGCTTAGAGGCGAAGGGTAAAAGGGAGACCGGCCAGTAACTAGAGGGGTCAGAAGGGTTGAGGGTGGACTTTTTGAGGATGGGAGAGACAGCCAGCCAGCCAGAAGCCCCCAGCCGCCATAGCAACAGCAACAGCAGGGCTCATCCCCTGCAGGTGAGCGAGGCTCCACCCCCCTGGGAGGGCCCAGCCCAGGCCCCAGGCCAAAGCTGCCCGCCCGCCCCCAGAGGGCGGCGACAAAAGGGCAGCGGCCGTTTTGTTGCCGTTGTGAGGCC
>QEPC01011901.1:8882359-8895250 GCA_003113815.1 Sphenodon punctatus | reverse complement strand
TTTTGGACAGAGATGAGGGGAGAAAGGTGAGACCGGGGAAGGCCAGTGAGAAGGAGGTTACAGTAATCGAGGCGAGAGATGACCAGAGCATGAACAAGAGTTTTGGCAGAGGAGACAGAGAGAAAAGGGCGAATCTTAGCAATGTTATGGAGGGAGAAGCAACAAGATTTAGCAACAGAGTCAATGTAGGGTTTAAAAGAAAGGGCTGAGTCAAAGATTTATATGCTGAGTTGGCATAGCTAGGTTGGAATGGGCCCTGGGGCAGAAGAGGGAATGGGGTCCCTTTGCCCTTCCACCCAGTGACCGGGGGAACAGTTACACCAGAAAGTGTGGGGGCCCCAGGCACAGGGGCACCAGTGCAGGGTTCTTAAAAATACAAAAATAATACACTAGCCTGATATGACAAGACTACTCACCAAGGTGGGATTTACAGTGAGAAAGGATGCCCAGGGCTGTGAAAACCCACTAGCCAGCTCAAAAGGTCTGCTCACCACAGGCAAGCCCAGAGGCATGAGCTCATGAAGGATCCACATAACACCAACACCAAGGGAAGGGCATTCACACCTGAGAGACAGTGAGTTGCCCATAGCTCCAATCTGAGGACAAAAATCTATGATTTGGACTCTGGGCCAGCTCCAAGACCAGCACCCTCACTACTGGAGCACCTTGTAAATCAGGAGTGGGGAACCTTCTCCCTCCCTGTGAGGTACTAGGGGTAATGGGATGGAGGGAAGGGATACACCACACGCCCATACACACACTAGGCGATAGGTCCTTTCCTGTAAACAAACCCTCTGGATCATAAATGGTTTCTGGGGTTAAGAACCCCCAGCCTAGATCATCACAGGGTGGCAGAGAGTAGCGCAAGGCCTCAAGGTTGCTGAGGTACACACACACACAAGCACCGGGGTTAGGACGGGGAACGGGGAGGTGTAAAATGGTGAACGGGAAAAGGAGTGCAAATCCCTGCGGCCAGAGAGCAGGATAGGGCAAGCACAAAGGGAAGGACCAGGTCACGTGAAAAGGGGGGCACACGATGAGGAATCCCACACCCACATTGCAAACAATCCACAAAGTACTCACCCCAGTCACACTCACAACAAACTCGCACCAACAACAGCTATCTCAGTCACAATAATCTAAGGTACACCAAACAACAAGGAGGGAGCCAGTCTCACAGGCACAAAGGCGCTGATCACCAGCAAGGGTGGGGGGGCGGGGAGCTGCTGCTTGTAAAGCACACAAGCGCTCTGAGCACCGCGGCTGTGAGGCAGGGGGTGTGGCCTCTCCGGGCGGCAGCAGTGCATCCCTGGCCACACCTCCCACCTCTGTTGTTTGACGTGGAGGGGCTCCTGAACTGTCAGGAATCCCCACCACCACTTTCTGTGTTCCTACTGCCACAGATCTGGGCTGCGGCACTGCCACAGATTGCTCAGCTCTGCTACCGGTCTGGGCACTCTCCCAGGTACATGTAACCCCCCGGGCTCCCCTATATCCCCGTGCCCCATACCTCTGACCCCGGTACAGGGGTCTGACACTCCCAGGGGCAACTATGAAAATTAGTACAAGCTCCAAGGTTGGAAGTAGGGATGTTAAAGGGGTACGCTCAAGAAGAGGAGAGTCCAGGTCATGGTTCTGTGCAGTGGATCTGACCCCTATCCTCCTGAGCGCATGCCCTCATCTCTGCTTCCTTACCCTGAACTTAGTCTTTCAGTGCTTGGGGGTAGGAACTGGATCCAGAAAAAAACCCAGACACTGGCCACATTTGATCCCTGGGCCTGTGGTTCCTCACCCCTGTGTAAATAATCAACACAAGCTTCTTAGAAAAGCAGTGGCGGTGCGCCCCCTAGGGCGTATGGGGAAATGCCCCCCCCCCAGCCGCTGGGGCCCCAGGAGTCGCATGATCTGACTGCCGCCGGGGGCGGGGGAGGGGAGTTGAGGGAGGAGACTCAAGCCAGCTGCGCCTCAAGCAGCATGTGTGGAAGCAGCAGGAGGCTCGGCTCCTGCTGCTACTGCACACGCTGCTTCAAACCTGGGGACTGGAGGTCCAAGGGAGGCCGAGGCAAGGAGGATTGTCGTGACAATGATGCGGAGAATCACCCGGCCTGCAGTGAGTAAATTGTGGGGGGCCCGGGAGTGGGGGGGCACACGGGGAGGAGGGAGCTAGGGGGGACCTGCAGGGGGGAGGGGGAAGCAAGGGGGGACCTGCTGGGGGAAGGGGGGACCTTCCATTCCACATAAAGGGACCCCACAATGAAATTGTGCCAGCAAGGGGCACTATTTCATTGCGGGGACCAGTCAGGGGGAAACTCCATACCTGGGTGCCCATTACAGGCGCCCGGGTATGGGGGGGGGAGGCTGGGACCTGCCACCCACGCGCGCAGCTCCCAGCCTTCCCCCCCTCCACCCTGAGTCCCTCCCTTCCGAGTCCCTCCCTCCCTGTGTTGAGTCAACTTTGACTTGACTGGGAGGGAGGAAGGGAGGGAGGGGACTCAAGCCAGCTGCGCCTCAAGCAGCGCGCATGGGAGCAGCAGGAGGGTCGGCTCCTGCTGCTCCCACGCACGCTGCTTCAAGCCTGGGGACTGGAGGTCCAAGGGAGGCCGCGGCGAGGAGGATTGTTGTGATGACGACGCGGAGAACCACCCGGCCCGCAGTGAGTAAATTGCAGGGGACCCAGGGGTGGGAGGGGCACACTGGGGAGGAGGGAGCAAGGGGGGACCTACTGGGGGGAGGGGGGAGCGAGGGAGTAGGGTTGGAGATGGGGGGCTGGGAGCCAGGACTTCTGGGTTGTTGGGGAGGGAAGTGGGGGCTAGTGGGTTAGAGAAGAGGGGTGTTGGGAGCCAGGGCTCCTGGGTTCTCTGGGAGGGGAAGTGGGGGCTAGTGGGTTAGAGCAGAGGGGCTGGGAGCCAGGACTCCTGGGTTCTCTGGGAGGGGAGGGGGGGCTAGTGGGTTAGAGCAGGGGGGCTAGGAGCCAGGGCTCCTGGGTTCTCGAGGAGGGGAGTCGGGGCGAGTGGATTAGTGCAGGGGGGACGGAGTGTGGTAAAACTGAGGTTTGGAAATCCTGAGATGTCACTGCAAGTCATGCAATTTCAGCTGTGTTCAAAATTCTGGGAATGGGATGTGCGTGGTAAAATTGGACTCAGGCTGTGACTCGGGTGCTTTACAAGGATGGATCCCTGTGTTTTGGGTTTATAAATTATTTATTTTAAGCTCGATGTGCATGTAGACTGTGTTTTCTTCCATCCAGTGTTAACCCTGGGAACTCCTTGCTGCTGGGTTATGCCTACCATCCCCCTGGCTCCGCCTCTAGGCCCGCCAGCCTTACTGCCCCAGTGCCCCTCCAACATCAAAACCCACCAGCCGCCCCTGCAGAAAAGAATATTGAGTCTCAGAGTTGGTGCAGTCTCCTCTTTAACACATCCTTTTCTCCATGCGACAGGATGACTTGAACAGAAGGCTGGGATGAATCCAAATCCATGTGAAATGAAAAGTGACAACTCTACAGCATCGTATGACCAATGCCTGAGAAATCGGTCGCAGGAGCGGTTAACCGATTCAGCTGTCATCTCCGTGATTAGAACCTACAGTTGGTAATTGTCCAAAGCGAAAGCACCCCTGCATACTCCAGCTTGGCAGGAATCAAGGAAGTCTTAAATCAATGCTGGTTTTTTTGTTTTTTTGAATGTGTCAAATGACCGGTTTCCCACAACTCAACTACTATTCCATGTTCTTCATAACACGGAACCCTTACATTTTGCTACATGAGAGAGACAAGGATGTCAAATTAGTATGATGATCTCAAAAATACAGCATGCTGGTCTTGCTTTTGACAAGAGATTAGTAGGAGCCCCAGGGAAATATAAATCTTTTTTTTTTTTTTTTTTTGGTAAAAAAAATCAGGTTTGCTAGTTTAATCAGCAGCTTGACCAATTTAAACACATCGCATAAGCCTGAAGGGTTTGGTGCGTGTTTTTTTCCTACTAAAGGGTGGTTCATTCAGAACATAGAAGTTAATTACTTTCAAATTAAAATAACAGATTTAAGGCAACTAGAAAAAAATACTTCAGAATGATACAGGGGCCATACCTCTCAACCATGGAATGGGGGACAATGACTCTCAAAGGACCCGTTCAAACAAGCCACAGTGGGTGGGGGGGGGAGATGGGTGTGCGCCTGTTCCCATGGGCACCCGCCCATCTTTACCCATGGAGCAACCAGCATTGGAGCCCGTTGCTCTGTGGGTGGGTGATGGGTGGAGCACGGGAATACACACGCAGCCCCGCCCACTGCAGGCACCATTCCGACGGGCATCCCCCATCCCCTCGCACCTGCCGTGACGTTCGCATGCCCCCCTCCCCACTGCTCACGGGTGCGGTGGACAGTGGGGCACTCATGTGAAAAGGCCCAAAATGTGAGACAATGCAGGGCATAAGTTTCATACAATTTGATATAAATGCACATTCATAGTAATCCATTGCTTAACTATGAGTGTTTTATTAATTATTATGATTATAAGCACTTGTATAGCACCAGCGGTGTACCTGTTGCTTTACACAAGGGATAAAACATTCAAGCGGATGCGAAGTCTCAGGTGCACGTGCTTGGCTAGGTTGCAGTTAGTCAATGGGGAGGGCAGACAGTAAATGTTGAGAGGAAAGTTCTAGCAGGCATCGGGAAAAGCGACGAGGAAGAGGTGGGTTTTGGGGAGGGATTTGAAGGAGCGGAGGGAGGGGCCGAGGCGGATGTGGGCAGGGAGGGAGTTCCAGGCATGAGGGGCAGCGAGGGAGAAGGGACAAAGGCGGTTAGGGGAGCAGCCACCCATACATGTCACAGGACACCTGTAGGACAACACTGCAGCCCTACATGTATAGGGAAGGGGGGGGGTAGTGGGTGGAGAGTGTCTTGTGTGAAAATGACCTAAGAGGCTGGACTGAAAAAGAAAATCTTTTAAATGTTCAGGGCTCTTGTATCCACAAAATAAACTCTCTTGTAAGCCAGACAAACTCTTGTCCCGCCAGTAATTATGTCCAAGCTCAATCCCAACACTTCCCTTAGTGACTTGGCAAATGGCCTCTGCACCCACCTGACAAGTGGCTTTTAATGTTTACACAGCCCTCCTTCATTTCTCCTCCTGTGTGGATTCTCTGGCAGATGAGCCTAATGGAGAAGCCGGCCTGAAATTTTGTTATTGTTTTTAAAAGGAAACTTAATTAGAGGAATCGCAACATCAGCCCCCTAACAAGGTCCAGGTCCGAAGCCCTGACCTGCTGATTTTTTTCAAAAGAAACAATTGGAAATTATAGCTTCACACTGATGCTTCCGAAAAGAGTGTGTTGTGTTGTGTTGCATTTTGTTGTTGTTGTTTTAAAAAAAGAATTTCAAAGACAGCAAGGAGAAGAGTAATTAGGAGTAATCAAGGAGAAGACAATAGAGAGAGTCCATTGTCTCTAGCATGGGAAGGGCTGCTTTGAGCCTGCTCGGAGAAACTTGCTTGGTATTTTTAGTCAGGAGAATCCAACTCACTGGGTACTTTTAGATGGACGCAGGCATAGCCACCCCTGGAGTGCACCCCCGCGTCCAGACCCACCTGGGTTGGGTTTAAACGGACCTGGTGGGTACCCTGGCCCGCAGTCCACCCATACAGTACCCCTTCCCCTCCTGTACCATAGAGTTGTGGGCGGATCGCCTGACACTCTAGGCTGCCACCTGCAACTCTATGGCATTGCCTGAGGCAATAGCCTGCCAGAAACGGAGCTGCGAGCATGGCTCCGCTGAGCAGACGGACCGTATCTTTGCCTTGGACCGGTGGCCCAGGTTTGGCCAGACCACTCCACAGGCTGGTGCTCTGGGATGTTCCGGAGCACTGCAAGCAGGGCTGGTGTGGAGCAGACGGGGCTGGCATGGAGCAGGCAGCGCAGGCTGCCTTTAGCTGGACAGGCAGACCATCCATCTAAAATCACCCATTGTCCCCACTGATGGCCTGCAAAGTGCTCTCCCTTTTAATCTAGGCCATTACAGCAGCTTTCCAGGGCTGATAACAAAAGAGGTGTGAAATCAGGGACGCCCCCGACAATCCGGAACACTTGAGAGGTGGGGTAAGGGCCCATGTAGATTCCCTGTGGGAGAACCTTCCAAAGTCACTGAAGGCTCATTCACACAATACGCTTTCAGAGCTGGTAATGAATGAGCTTCGGGGTGGACAGTGACACAAACCCACATTCCAAGTCTTGAGTGAAATCATTGCCAAGGGGGCTCCCAAGCCTAAGAGGCCTACCCTACCCACCCAGGAGCAGTCATGTCCCCTGCCCCTGGGAGAGAGGCCCCATTCCATCTTGAACACCCAGGCCCATTCCAACTTAGCTAGGCCCCTGCTTACTGCCTCCTGTGCTCCTGAATGATTCTGCCACCAGGTGCAAGGGGCCTGCCACTGGCAGGCAGGAAAATCCACAGTTGTGTGATTGGGTTGCTACAATAGAAGGCAAACAATTAAGGAACACTTGGCAAGTGTTGTGTGAATGGTGCCTGTATCTCAATCTCGTTTCTGCACTTGTAAAATGGGACTTCTGATGTCAGACCTGGCCAGTCAGATGGTGTCATTTGGGAATGAATAATTAGATGCCCTCCAGGAGCCTCTGACCCTAATTAGGATTAAGACCCAGATCCCATCCCACAGAACATGATGTGCACAACTGTGACTAATTGCAGTTGCCTTTGTGCTAACATGTTAGCATCAAACAAAATGTTGTTGTGAAAATTAAAACCAGAATTCCAGATTCAAGCACTCCTGAATTCAAGGGAGTTTGATTCAGGGTTCTGGATTTCCAGAAAATTTCCCAGTAGACCCACTGCTCCTTAGCAGGTGAAACCAAACCCCAGATCTGAACCCTTTCTTAACGCCGCAAAAGTTCAAATCTAGGCCAGGAACAAATAGGCAAACAGGGTGGCTTTGGGGGGGAGGGGGTGTCACAACCAAAAGGAGCCCAGCAAGGAAGATATTGTGAATTGGAAAATTTTCTTGAGACACTAATTCACTGATTAACAAACAAGGGTGGAGACTGGAGAGTTCTTTTCCCTCCCACTTTGAAAAATTGGTATAAATTATGCAGGCCGGTTTGGAATTTGGGAGTGAGGGGCTTAAGAAGTCTGCTCAAGCTGGTTGTAGGAAGGGGAAAGTCCAGAACGTGTGTTTGTGCCATGGATCCATTCCCCACCCTTGAGTGGAATTTCTCTTCCTCACTCCCTTCCGCTGAGCTCAGTCCTTCAGTGGCCCTTTTCACACAGACACTCTTAACACTGATAAAATGGGTGTTACATTTTATTATCCATGTTGCAGGGCTGCAGGTGTGCTCTATGGGTGCCCTGCAACATGGATAATAAAATGTAACACCCATTTTATCAGTGTTAGTGTGTCTGTGTGAAAAAGGGCCAGCGTTTGAAGGGAGGGACTGGATCCACAAGCCAGGAACTGGAAAGGGACCAAATAATAAATAGCTGGAGGCCAGATCTGGTGCACAGGCTGCATGTTCGCCACTCCTGATTTACAGCAACCCCATCCCCAAAGAAAACAGGCGAAAGTAGTGGCACAGTGAGGGCTAGAATCGTGACAACTTTCAGCATCCTGGCGTGCTGGGCTCTTCTGAGAATCTGGCCAAGAATGACACAATGGGAGCCGGCAGCTGCTCGGTACTTTTGAAAGCGGGGCTGTAAGCAGTAGGTCTGAGCTCTGTTGAAAATCTGGCTCTGATTTTGGGGACCTGAGCATTTGAAAATTTTGCCCTGAGAAACAGAAAAAGGACTAAGTGACTATGGGGTAAATAGTCCAGACGATACGGCAAGGTAAAGACAATCTTGGGCAGGAGAATCCTCGGAGCATTCTGCTAAGAAAAACTCACTTGAGGTGAGTGGGCTACGCTAACACTAGTATTCGGAGGATCTGTGTCTTAGGGTTCATCCACACAACCCTGTGTTAGAGTGGCTAGTGGAACAAACCCACTTTCTTGGTATTGCATGGAATCTTGACCGCTTCCTGTGCTCTTGGATGACCCAGTCTTCTCTGCCACCGGACGCAAGGGGCGGGCCACTGAAATGCAGGGAAATCAGCATGAATACATTGTTATGTTACAAGGCAAACATAGGTAAAGGAACAAGTGGTAAATTTGCCAGTGGTAAGAGTGTCGTCGTGTGAATTTGTCACTTGTTCACACAGAACCAAATTCTGTTCTGAGACAGCCAGTGCCAACCAGGAGCTGAACTTCAGTTGACATGGTATACATGGCATCCAATTTTGGGGACTCCATTCTTTCTGGGAGATGAGGCGGAAACAAAAATCTCACTCCTTTTAAAAATATATATAAATAAATAATCTCCTTCACATCCCTGTATCACCATCCCTCGCGGTGGAGTTCCTCCCAATTGACAGCACTGTTAAGAAGATCAGAGCAGAAGCCCCAAAGCAAGGCTTAGCATGGAAATCTTTCCTGTTGTTTTGCATTTTGCTTGGACAACTGTGTGGCATTGGTTCTTAATTGAAGTCATTCCCCAAAAGGGAAGCTCTTTGCTGGAACTTTGGGCTTCCAGGCCCCATCTTGCTAATTAAGGCAATACCAAAGCCTAGCAGAAATATGAGCCATGTACTTGAAAGCATCTCAGTGTTATCTGGCTAATCCAGAACAAACCTGGGTGTGTTTACTCTGGAAGGGCGAGAAGAACTTGGGCCCTGGGAACAGACACCCCAGACCCTGACTCAGGTCTAACACACCCCCCCCCCCTTCATCTACTCCTCAGTGTGACAGGCCCAGGAGGATGTAAGGGGTCCTTCCTCTTGGGGGTGTCTCCCACTTGACCGACAGGGAAGCTTCAGGGGTCCTGGGCTCATGTTGCTTCTTCTGAGACCTCCCCAGTATGGGGATCCTAAGTAACATGTAGCATTTTTCTAGCAGCTCATTACCTCCACCTTGATGGATGGATTAATGGACTCTGCCCAGGGATCATTTTACCCTACAGGATCCACAAGCCGTTACACAAGCAGCATATACCAGTAAATCCTGAGGAAATACCCCAGGCACTTTTCGTATTGATTCAAAACAACAGCACAACAGGCAATAGTTACAATAGCATTGAAACCAATCAAATCCCACCCCATCATTTACCCCTTCCTGTAATAAGGGCCCCCCAAGACCGGCAATGCCCAGCTTTTTAGATGTTGTCCTTGCTGGGGGGAGCCATGGAAAGTCTGAGGGGAAAGAGGTGCAGTGGGGTAACATGGTGTCCAAGCAAGGGTAGAAAAGTCAGGAGTGGGGTGGGGTAGTAGCTGGGTGTAAGTGTAGCCCCAAAGGGTTGGCATGGAGGTCCCTTCCAGCGGCATAGTGGTGACTAACCACCCGCAGGTTCATGAGCCTGCTAATCTCAAAGCTAACAGACCCAGGTCTTTTCGCTTAGCGGGCAGAGGCTCATGCAGATGGCGCTGAGGTCCCCAGTTCAAATCCCCACCCTTCCCAGGGTGTAAGGGTTGCATAAGGGCTTTCTCACTCTCCTACGGCAAGCTCTCAGGGATGACCCAGTACTACTCACAGTTGGATGGCTACACGACGGGCCCACCTCACAGGGCACTCGAGCAGACCTTTTCTCTGCTCCATGGGTAACCCTGTCCGTCTATGTCTCTTCCCCAATACTCACCTGGAGGGTTATTCGTTGTGGCACAAGTCAGTACTGCCCCACTCCCTTGCTGGACTCCTTTCGCCATGAGGCACTCCTGTGCTTCCTCTGGTCACGTCACCATGAGGTGGCCTAGGATTTCAGTTCTTTTGTCCGAGCTTCTTCTTCCCCGCCTGGATTTCCTCAGCCTATGGCCAGTCTTACCATAGGGTGACTGCCCCGGGCTCTGCTATTTTCTCTATTTCCAGGGGGCCCACAGAGACCTCCATTTTTAACAGGGCAGGGGCCTAGGGTTCTGCAGAGGGTGTCCCTGAGAAGGGAGAGCCATAGGGAAGGAGGCAGGGCCACCAGGGCCACCACATTTTATCTTCACCCTGGGCCCTTGTAAAATCTAAGACCAGCCCTGCCTCAGTCACGATGAGGCAGCCTTTGCCTTCAGCTTTGTACCGTACTAGCATAGTTGCTTCCTCTTCTCAGCCGCCCCATGGGGAGCCATCGTGTCCACTGCTCACTCTGTCTGTGCTGGGCCCCCTGACCTTTCCTGAGACAATTTGGCCATGTCAGCTCGTCTCTCTGAGCAGCACAGGGACCTGCGTCTGACTGGCCCCTAGATCCAAGTCAAACTCTGGGACTATGCCTCTTCCCAGCCACCCCACAAGCAGACACATTCAAGAGGGAAAGGATATTTCTAGACAAGCAGCCAGGTTAAAATATGCAGCCAGGAGGAGACACTAAACAACATAAAATGGGGCACGGGGTCGGGTGGGGTGGAAACCAAACAGGAGAACAGGACTTTCATCCTGGGAGTTTCAGACAGAAGCAGTTATATAAATATTCTTTCTTCTTTCTACGTCAATCATCATAGCAAGGCTCTTCACTTGGCTTCTGTTTAAATTAACAGACACAGTTTCTGACAATTCACTTTGCTACTCTGTCATGAAACTTTCCTCAAGAGAGAGCCAATATTCTCCTCCTGGAAGACAATGGGAGCTTCGCCGCAACTTCCATGGAAACAAGCCTGGCATCTTAGGCCCTAGTTTGGCAAATGTTTTGCTTAGCAATTGTCCGACATTCAGCATGTGAAGTAGGGGTGTGCATTTCATTTTTATTATTATAATAGCAAAAACGAAAGAGGGCTCTTTCATTTTTTGTTATTGAATAATGAAAATGAAAGAGCATAATAACAAAAGAATATTGTTTTGTTAGTATGAGTTAATAGGAAACCACTGAAAAACACATTTTTGGCTATAACTTTTTTGTTTCCTTTTGATTTTGATTAAACTTGGGAAGATTGTACCCCCAGTGGAGGGCATTATGCGGACTACACTTCAGAACGATCGGGTAAAGGGAACCAATTCCATATGCAATTAAATTTTGTGATGTGTAAGAAAAGTTGCATACACATTACTGGCTCCAACGCCTTTGTCTTCCATCTAATTTACATGAACATTGGGTAGAAGACGCCCCTCCACAAAGTTACTATCTCTGCCAAATTTCAGAAAGATTTGATAAAGGGTCCTGATGTTATAAGCAATTTACGTTTAAATGCATTTCTGACTGTAACATTTTTATTTTCCAGCCATTTTACACGAACTTTGGGATTGTATCTCAGTTCTTTAGGATCATTTCAGCCAAATTGTAGAATGATTTGATAAAAAGTCCACAATTTATAAGCAATTGAAGTTTCCCTCTTGAAGACTTTTGTTAGTCAATTAAATAGCACATGCAGTGCCATTCAGAGACAGACACGGCAGGGTGGAGGGGGCTGTAGAAGGGAGGGGGAGCAGCCCAACAGACTGACAGACACATTCACTGGCCAATTACTGCACGCTTCCACCTTTACAGGCCCAATCGGTGGTGGCTTCAAGGCGGGCATAGAGGGTAGATATAAGTTGCTGTTCTTTGTGTGTGCTAGAGCTCATTGCAAGATTTCAGATAGCTACATAAATCCAATCCCCACGCACCTGGGGTGCTGCCCAACATCCTTCTGTCCCCCTCCTGGGACGTTCTCTGCAAGTTGACGGACATCCCCATGCACCTGGGTTGCCCACCCAGATTGAAGCCTGTGCTCTGGCCAATTGGCTTGACATTTCAAAGACACCTTGGCTGGGACAGAGATGTGATTGCCTCTCTGACTGCTTGCTTCCAGCTTTCCAGGACCAATCCTGGGCGGCTCTGAGGCAGGTATAGAAGGGACATAACTGGGACTTCAGGCAGCAAGGCAGAGGGCAGAGGCATAGCATCCCATCCCGGCAATCAGGAGACATGGTTTACACACCCAGGCTGTCCAATTGTCATCACAATCATATTCTGCAGCGCTGTGATAGAGGACACTGTGATAGAGGACAAGTTTCATTCAAATTGGATAGGAGACAAAGCTATTACATCCAGGAATGTACACAGAGTTTTGTAAAATAACAAATTTCAACTGCTTATACAATTGGATCCTTCCTTTATTCAATCTTTCTGAAATTTGGAACACATAATGACCTTAGTTGAGGGTATAATCGTGCCATGCTGTATCCAATTCAGATGAACAACAAAAAAGTTATGGTTGAAAATGTGTTTTCCATTGAAACCAATGGCAATCAAAAACAAAACTAAAAACGACAACGAAACAAAGACTAACGAAATATAACGAAAACAAATGACATTTCAATAATGAAAAAGTAATAACAAAAATAAAGGAGAGTTACTGTGCATATCCCTAATGTGAGCACAATCAGGGGTGGAGGAGACAGGGAGGACACCTCCCCTACCCGCCAGCCCCAGTAGGGGGATACGGCTCCCCCACTGCTCACTCACGCTTCAACTGCTCCCACTGCAACCACTTCCACTTGCACCACGGACAAAGAGCCGCGGCCACCAGCGGAGCTCCCTCCATGCCCACCCCTGCCCCAGAGCCAGCACGGGTCAACGTGGACACGGTGACTCTTACTGTCTATTCCCTCCATCTTGAGAGCCAGGATTGGCAGGATTGTTTCCTTTTGATCTTGATGAAACTTGGGAAGATTGTACCCCCAACAGAGGGCATTATTGGATCGGCCCCTGCAGCCATCGGGGGGTGCTCTCCTGGAAGTCCCCCGAGCCTGCTGGGGGGGCCACGATGGAGAGGGCCTTCTCGGTGGCTGTGGAACTCCCTGCCAGTGGAGGCCCATTTGACCTGGATTTCCCCTTGTTTCGATGCTGTTGCAAGACGTGGCTGTTTCACCTGGCTTTCGGGGGGGGGGGGGGAGG
>QEPC01011901.1:8849257-8877782 GCA_003113815.1 Sphenodon punctatus | reverse complement strand
GAAGACAATCTCAGGCGATCTGTTTTCATGTGTTTTAATGCAAATAAATAAATGTCTATTTGCTGGACTGTAAAATGTGTTAATTAATGCAAATATGTAAATAAATGTTTGTTTTTAATTATAAAGATGTCATTACTGCTTTTAAAGAACTCATTTTTAATTTTATTCGACCGGTTTTGTAACTTTATTTGGTCGCAGAATTTTCCATTTTGGGTCGCAGAATTTTCCATTTTGGGTCACAGAATTTCAGAAATTTTTTTGCAGAAGAATCGGGGCCCTGGTGTTGATGCACCTGCATTGCCAAGCCAGGTGGTAATGAAAATGTCACAACCACATCAGCGCACAAGTAAATTTGTCCACAAAATATTGCAGATTTTAGTATCACAGAAGGATGTAATTTTTTCACTGGGGGGGGTGGGGTGAGGACCACTGTATGTTAAGTGATGGAAGGCAGGTGGGGGGATCTGCAAGGCATGGAAGGTCACTGTACTCAGAATGTATATGGGAGCAAGGCTGGGACACTATTGCCCATTGATTGAAAGTTACTCATAATTTCTTATCTTTGAAAAGTAACAGTTTTTGCTTGGAATGAGCACAAGACGTCATAACTCCATAGAAACTCATTGCAGCGGGTTGATTGTCATGCAAAGCCAAATGGATTTGAGATGTGGGTGCTGTGACTGGCCAGGGTCCTCTGGGCTGAGAAATTAGGCAGGGGGTCATGAATACACTGGCCTTTGCTGACATTTGGACGAGGCCAGATGTGCAGAGAGAACTGGCAGACTCCTGCCTATGAGCTCTTAGGGTGGTACATCCACACAATGGGGTTCTGTGTATGCATAGTGGAGTGCAGACAACGTGCAACCATGCTGCAGTTGCACGTTCTGCAGAATGCAACAGTGGGAGCCCCAGATGAAGTGAGAGAGTGGGATCCAAATGAGACCAAGTGTTTCCTCAATGTTTGTGCAATGCCAGAAGTAAGGCCGCCAGTAACAGGGACTGGACTTCCTTTGCCTTTGATTCTCATCACTGCCCTGATGACAGCAAGAGGAGACCTGAGGGGCCGTCAGGAGTGCCTTGAGCAGGTTGAAAAGATGAATATCTTGGGGGAAACTAGTGCCTCTGGATTATAGTGCATGTTTTCTTGTTGCCCCATAAGAGAATTGGAAACTCTTCAGTGAAGAGCAGAAAGCCCTCACAAGTGGGGATGTTTTCCACCCGCACTATATGGTGATTCAGAAAGGGAGTATAAGAGACGTACGTTTGACTGGGGGTTTTATGCAAACCACGAGGGATTTCCAACACCACGGGGTATGAGACCCCAATAAAACTGCGCGCTGCTTCCTGCCAGTGCATCGCTGTGAGCCGTGGATGCGAGAAACCAGACGGCAGTGTTGAAAGACTGATTGCTTTCAATGACATTTGTTACTTTTGTTTTCACTTTTCACTGTAGGTGCTCAGTAAAGTCTGCAATTCGTTACTTAAACTCAGTGTTATGTACATAGCGACTGGTTAGTTCCAGCCACCAAGTGCCGGCAGGTATAAACCCAGGGGCGGGTAGGGATTGCAGGCACTGGGCCACCTCCCAAAGCTAGAATAATCACCCAGAAGAAACAAACAGCTGGTTCACGGCTCCCATGGTTCACCGTGGCTGAGAGTCATGACAGGGGGTGGGATACTGAGAAGTGGGGGGAGGTGGAACAGGATGGGAGAGAACATCTGCCCGTGTATTAAGCTGGTCACACTAAGCCTGTGAGTGGGGGCTCAATGAATGCACACGCAATGCATGCAGGGAGCTGCCCATTTGTTAGGCTCTACATGCTAAACATCTGAGTGGGGGCGGCACAGAATGAACCCAGACTCCAACAGGTTATGGTCTTGTACGTTTGAATTTTGCCCTAGGCCTTGCAAATTCTAAAGTCAGCCCTGCCTCTCTCACCCTGGACTCTTGCTACTCCGCTAGGATTAGACCATTGGTGGGGAACCGCTGGCCAAATCTGGCCCCTGGCCGCTTTTCTATTTGGCCCCCTGGATCCCACCCCTCCCCCCACGTACTGAAAGAGTGCGCTATGGGGAAGAAGGTCGAGATGAGGTCATACTGTGAAGGATCAAGGATAGATCCATGAGACAGATCCATTATCACCTCAACCCCCCCAACTCCTGTCTGGCCTGCAAAGTCTGTGCTAACATTCAGAGTGGCCCCGTGGGTATTTTGAGAAAATAGACACACATAAACAACACTTCTGGTTCAGATACAGTTTCGACCAGACCAAGTATTCTTTCATAGCATCTTTCTCTTGTGTCATACAGAATCCCGCAGGACCAACATTTCTGTTTCACGAAGGGCAGCCAGGACTCAGGCAGCACTTGAAAAAGCCATATGACAAAAATTGCATTTACTCCCAAATGAGCCTCCAACTACAGCTGTTTCCATATTAAACCAGTCTGTTAGATCAAGAACAAACACCTGGAGGGGCTGCTGTCATCAATACCTGCGGTTTCCATTATTACAGGGACAAATCAGGACATCTCTTTTTAATGAATGTTCCTCCGTAATCTCAAGGGGGAACGCTGCTTTTAAACCGTACGGTACAACATATTCATTCATCGGAGCAATGTGACAAATGAAACGGAGCAGAAACCCTGGTGTCTTTCAAACCCAGACTAAGAACAGCATGCGGATGGTCCTGGGCTTTATATTCAGCTGTATATATTCACCAAAAGAAATGTTATTCCCTCATCTCCACCAGTAAAATGCGATATCCTTGCAGCCAATAAAGTCAAGGAAAGTTCCCACCGCCCCAACCCCAAGTTTGCCCTGCAAAATGCTCATCTCTTTGAAGGCATATCCTAAAAGAATGTTGTTTTCCACTGCTCGTGTGTGTGTGATGCAAGCTGGCTTTTATTAGCAGTCTATTCCCAGCATCAGTTTTATAGCATGTGTCCAAACCACTAGGCCTGGCTTTGCTCACTGCAACCTGAGCAGTAAACGTCTCGCTAAAACTTCAGAGCTGAGCAATACTAGTGATGTAAGGGCCAGAGAGCTGGTGCCTTCCAAACTATTACATCTCCTATGGAAACCAACAAGCCTCCATGACTGCTCTGCTCCTACAGGTTGCTGCTGTTGCTATGCCGTCCTTGTTTGGTAAATTAGAAAGAGGGTTACCTAAATGCTGCAGAAATGTGTTCTGAAGCAGACTGGTCCGGAAAGTTTCTAAATTTAGAACACCAGCCTCACCCTTATGTTTTGAAAAAGATGCCTCCTTTTGCTGAATGTTTCTGAATTTATTTCAATATTTTTTTATTTTATTATTTTTTTTTAAAGAAGGATGGAAAGGAGGCACCTAAATGAACATTAGTACAAAATGGATAATCAGCAAGGAGCCAGGTTCTTTCAAAGGGTTCAGGACCACATGGTAGTGCTGAAACTTGGTCCTCGATTTTCCTCAGGAAACACTGAAGACTAGAGCATTCTGCTTCAATTTCCCGAGTTCCAAAGTAGAGTCCCAGAACTTCAAAACCCGGCCAAACCTGAGCTGAGTGCAGGGTAGGGCTGAAACAAGCCATTTTTTCCTTGCGAAAATATTGTGAGAATCGAGAATTGTTACTGAGATCTTGGTACAATCTCGATAAAAGACCGACATCTCAGTTTAAATTTTTTTCTTGAAATACCGTTTACCATTTATCATTTACCGTTACTGTTTACCACAATTTACCGTTTACTGTGAACCGCCTTCATCCAAAATGCAACTTTGTGCATGCGCATTACCGGGATGAATGCGGTACACCGTCGATTAGTATACGGTCAACAGTAAATTCTGGTAAGCGGTAACAGTAAACAGTATTTTGAGAAAATTTCTCAACTGAGAACTGTCAAGAATCAATATTTTTTCTCGATTATCGTTTCTTGCTTGAAATGCGTCGAGAACCTGAACAGCCCTTTATGAGCATGCTCCGTTGTTACATTTTTTTAACTTTCAAATTTACAAGCTGGCAAGAGGCCATGTACCACACGGGTCCCCTCTGGAAGGTAAGTAACCACCCACCCTGACCCCTCTGCTAGGCCCCCCTGCTCCCCCCTCAGCTATCTCCCTAGCCTTGGAAAGTCATGTGTATTCTCCGAGGGGCAGCTAGAACACTCAGGACTGCTCCTTGCACCCTCAGAAAATACTCGTGATTTTCCCGCCCCCCCCTTACTTGGAACAAACCTACCACACAGTCAAATACTGACACCCTGCCTCCCCCCCTCAAAAAAAATTATCTGAGCCAGAATTTCAGAAGTGCTCAACCCCCATTTAAATATCAAAACAAGGGTGAGATTTTCAAAAGCATGCAGTTCTTGGCTACTCACCTTTGGCCAGATTTTCAAAACAGTTCTGCATGTGGGAAATCTTCTCAAAATCCAGCCCCACTTGAACAATAGCCTCATAGAACAGGATGGTCTATTGTTGAAGACACTGGCTTGGGACTTAAGAAACCTGGGCTCTTTTATGGGCTCTGCCACTGACTTTGCTGTGTGTCCTTGGGCAACTCCCTTCATCCCTCTCCTTGGAAAATGGATAGCTGCACCTAACTTATCTTTCAAAGTGCTTTGGGAATAATGCTCTACAAGAACTAAGTATTTGTTATTACTAAAAATAAATTCATAAACAGAAAGTCTAATTGGATAGTTTGCATCCCAATAAAATAAATACAAAACATTTGTTTGTTTCTTCATGCACTTGCTATTGCTTTAATGAATGAATTAAACACTTTATTGCTTAGCCAATTGGCTACTGCAAAATCAACCATCAAAGTGCAAACAAAACATTTCCTGCAAGGTTTTAAATACAATTAAAATATCTCCTTATTCAAAACATTCCTCTTGCGATTACGATTGCTTTAATAGCAGATACTAGGACAAGTTCCCATCAGCAGCAGCTTAAACTGAATGACGATTTCCCACAACATACATGGATGTGCGAATAATCCATCCTCTTCAACGGACTGAGGAGGAAGGTTCAGTAAACATGAAGTCACAAGGGAAGATGACCTGGGCTGAGAGCAGCCTTGCTTCCTAGCCTGGGAGCTTCCTGGGGCTTCACTTGTGCCAGTGGGCAGACCTAGTACCGCTTTTCAGGAGTGAGAGCTGGAGGGAATAACAAACATGAGCGGGTGACTATTAGTGGACATTGACCAGGAACTCATGTTCTCGGTCAGTGAGCACCTCACCTTGTTCTGTGTTCCTCGCCCGGCGGTGTCTCGAGGAGGACTCTGCGGGCTAAGGCAGGAACGCATGTTGGTTCCGGGGCCAACACATCTTCCTTCCATCTAATAGGGGATCACTGCAGGGGAGTGTAGCAATGCGCTCCCCTGCAACCATCTCTTCTCTCCTGCTCCCTGATCTAGTTCAAGCCAGGTCCCGTGTGTGGCTGAGCATGGGTGACACTCACCTCCATCCATCGGTGAGCTGCTAACACCTACCAGATGTGGGTGAGTGGCTCACGATACTCCCAGGCCACCCGTGGGGCTCGGGTTTCGTTTGTTATAGCCTAGGCTTGCCACTTTTAAAAAAAATATTTTTATTTATTTTTATTTATTTATATAAAACATTTATATCCCACCCCCTCCTGCCCCCAGGGCAGCCTGCACTTCTTGCAGTTCGACCATGAAACTTCCCATTTTGGCCTGTAGGAGTCTCAGGGGCAAACAGTGAGGTGACAACCCTAGAGGGACAATGAGGCTCATGCTTCTGGAGTTCAAGGGTCAGGCCGTTTTGGGCGGGCTTTGTTTTGTATTGTTTTTCTGTTTGTTTTTCAAAATTAAGCTCTGGCGTTTCCTCTTTGAGGGTCTGTCCTAGAAGCCAACATCCTCGCAATGCAATCCAATAGCATCTCAACCTATTAGCAGGTATTTTTTATTAGGGCTGCAACCCGATTAGAAATTTTAGTTGATTCATCGATTAAGTCTTTTTGTCGATTAACCGATTAATTAATCAATTCACATTTGCATATATCTGCATAGATTTACATAAATATACACAAATGTGCATAGATTCACCTAATTTGCATGCATTGTGTGAACTTGCCTTCTACTGGAATGCATTCCCTTGAGCTACGGACTCAGAATTATAGACTGTCAGAAGGTCCCGGCAGCTAACCGATTAATCGTGGGACAAATGTTAATCAGCTTTAGACAGATTATCAATTAATCGGTTAGATTAATTGATTAATGGTTGTAGCCCTAATTTTTATAGTCCTGAAGCTGGCCTTGCAATAGTCAAAGCTTCACCCGAAAGCCAGAACAGGGCAAGCTAATCCTCCTCCTTCCTCAGTTTGGAACATTGCTGTCCTGAGATTTATTTATTGACTTGCTACAGTAACAAGAGCCGTCGATACAGTGATTCATCACCCAATGCCCTGATATAGTCCGGCTCACCTACGTGACACTGTATATGCTTAGGGCCCTGTGCAATTCTGTATATTAAAATAAATAAATAAATCAGGAAATGGAAATTCTGCAGGCAGAAAATCCATATTTTGTGAGCAGAATTATGCAAATGACTGAATCCAAAATTATGCAACTGTAGAATGCAAATGGTTTCCCAGCATGCCATTGCATCAATTTAGACCATTTCATGTGCCAAAAAACTTCACAAAACAACCCTGGATCCATCAGGAGGAGGGGGCTCTTCTCTCCAGTAAGGAGTCATGGGCTGCTCAGGTTTCAGCACCTGTAGTACAGGGTCCCATTGTCCCAGAATATATACCAGCCACTAACAGTTCCATTGGCTAGTGCCAAACGGGGAGCCGTTTGGGCTGTTATTCTGCGAGGGCAGAGGCGATTTTGGCAATAACTTGGCCAAATGCAAAATGCTGCAAAAAAGACTGCAGTTACAGCCATGAGGTATTTCTGGAGCCCTGTGTGCATTCAGACCGGTTCACCAGGGACATGGCTCTCCTGTGTCCACCCTCCCACTTATTCACCCATTGGTTTACTGAACCCTGTTCATGTGATGTGCCTGTCAAATTTCCTGCGTAGTGTGTTTTCCCTCCTCGCCTGTAAAATCTGCCCTTTCAGCTCTCTTTGCCTTGGAATCGCAATCAAATGGTTTTCAAAATAAATACAGTGGTTTTGTTGAACCCACCCCCCAAACCCCTAGCATAAAAGCAAGAACAGAGGCATCATCCCATTGGATTCAGCAATCATCTCCTCCTCTCCAAAACGTGAGCCCAGGCCTCATTATAGCACAGGGACCCAACCTATCAACACAGAACCCACAGAGTTTAAATCGCTGGTCTGGGCTGCTGCAGCCTCCACCGGTGGGTCAGAGGCAACGGAGAGAGACACGGTAAAGTTCCCTAATGAGATTAAGGTGCACACCTGCCTGCAGCAGGTCACAGGAAGGAGGCAAATGAGGCCTGCTAACATGGCAGTAGCTAGCTTGGACTCATGACGCTTGCTAAGGGAGGGGAGGCAGAAGCCTGTGCTGGCAACTACGCCAAGCAAGGAGCGGATGCCCTAATATTTAACAGACGCCTCGTAAACTCTCCCTGGCGAGAGATCTGACATAGCAACGTTTAGCACATTAGCACTGACACGGTGCCTTTTAGCCACAGCTACGGTCGCCACCTGGCTGGAGTTCCCATGGATTTACCAGGGGAGCTGTCCAACTAGGGGGTGGTTGGTTTTTTTCTAGCCCAGCTGCCATGATAGGCAATGAGCTTCTTAAAATTTCCCTAAGTTAATGAACATTTAGCTTAATGCAAAGACATTCCGTCCCACTCCCAAGATCAGCCAGGGCTGTCCGCTTGCAAGTTCCCTCATTGCACCAAGCCTGTACGGCACGAGCATGCAGAGAAGCATTCTCGTTGACTGCGCCACAGTTTTAGAACTCTCTTCCCTGGGCCGGAGGCAACGTAAGGCCTATTTACTTAATCAGGCTTTTGGCAGGTGGGGATAAGCCTTGGGGGTTTGGGTGTGGTTTTAATTGGAATTTTATAGAGTTGGGAATATATATAATCCCCCAATGATGTAAAACTTTATTTTAAGACAGCCTTTGGGGAAGGGCAGGGTATAAATCCAAATAAATAAGTGTGGGGCAGGATTATGCCCGTGTGTGGCAGGGACAGGCTTACTTGCCGGGGTGAGTCTTTGCAAGGATCAGGGTCCAAGCAGTCACTCACTCTCGGGGATTCAGCTCACAGTCCTTTTATTCTCTCCACCTAAAGAGTCTATATACGAACTTCCAAAGTCCTTAGCTGGTGCCAGGCACCACCCTCTGGCTAGCTAAGCCTTGAACCAGAGCTAGCTCCTTCCCAGCTCCTGCCTCTTCTGTGGTCTTCTTTCTTTCTGAGCTCCGGCTCAGCTCTGTACTCCCTGGGCTGGCTTCTGTCCCACGGTCCTGCTCTCTGCGCAGCGCCTGCAGCTCTGCTAGCCCACTCCCCCTGGCTGGCGCTAGCTCACTCTTAAAGGGCCCGCAGGCTGCAGGGACTCTGCCCTGTACACACCATGGATCCCCAGCACCTTGTATATTCAAAAGGTTGTCCTAAAAAAGGTGGAGGATATTTGCTCTCTACTGTCTCTGAAGGTAGGACAAGAGAGAAGGGGCTGAAGTTGTAGGAAAGTAGTTATGATTCCCCCCCGTCCCCCAGTTAAGAGCAGTCACGCAGTGGCACAAGCTGCCGAGAGAGAGCATGGAATCTCCTTGCCCTGGAGACTGGAATTGAATAAACATCTGTCAGGCAGTGAACCCTGCCTGTTGGCACTGACTCAGGGAGTTGAACATGATCCTTGACGCCCCTTTCAGGTCCTGGCTTCCGAAAGCAGCAGCTGGAGTCATGGAGCTGGAAGGGACTTTGGGTAATAACAGACATGACTTTGGCCCGCTCAGACCCGCTGTAGCCCGGAACCCACCTGTGCAGGTGCCACCAGATGTTGGCCCCAGATTGTCCCAGGCCGTGTTGGCGGCTACCCTGGGCTGTGACCTCAGCAAATCTCCAAGGTCACAGCCCCAAGATACAGCCTGCCTGACAGGGCCAAAGCAGACCACACCAGGATAGCATGTCGATTCCTGCGCAGCATGCCCGTCCGGTTTCCATGGCTGTACCTCATTGGCTGCCATGGCTGTCTGTCATGGTGGGGGGGGTGGAGCACTGGGAGCAGGGCGCAGGTGGCGGGATGGCTTCCCGGTTGCGGTCACATCAGTTCTGTGCTCCAACCTGGTCGGGATCATGTCGCCAGTGATTTTCCGCCCCCGGGCAGCCTGGGGAATGGTCCCGCCCATTGGACGTCTGGTTTTTACCCTTTGAGGGTCATCGAGTTCAGATCCCCAAACTACTCCCACATAAAAATCCATCCAGCAGGTCACTGGAACAAAAATCTGCTATAAGCCGAGAGCAGAATTCAGAACCGACCAGACCACGCCAATGTCTGGAATAAGAGGGAACGCTCTTATACAAGAAAAACCCAGATGTCTCAAACAAGTGAGTCACACTGCAGGGGAAGGCAAAAAAAACAACCCAAACCCCAGAGCCGACTGCCAGTCTGCCCCAAAGAGAAATTCCTTCCCGACCACAAATACAGCAATCAGTTCGACCATGAGCATCTCTGCAGGCCCCACCGACAGAATGATAGCACCAAGGCACCAGTTGTGGACAACTTTTATACTTCAGGAAGATGGAGGCAGGGGGAGGAAAAAGAAAAAGTATTGTGGGTAAAAAAAATAAAAAAATATTTCTGAAGCATCAAGTTGTGTGTCATAAACCTATCCAACTCTTTTAAAAGGTTATTTAGGTTCTTTGCTTCCACAAACTGTCCCCGGGAGCTTATTTCAGTCTGATGGTTAAGAAACCTTCTTTTCTTCATGCTAGTTAATTCCGCTTATAAAGGTAGGAGGGGGGTTGGTGTGGAGAGCGGTTGGGAGGGATTAATTATTATAAGCATTATTATTATAAGCATTTGTATAGCGCCAGCTGTGCACCTGGCGTTTTACAGAGCAATAAGACAGATGCGGTCTCTGCCTATGGCTTACAATCTAATAGACATGGAGGGGGGAGACAAGGAGAGGGGACAGAGGGGTGGGTAGGGTGTTTTAGGGTGTTGGATTTATGGTTTCTGTTTTAGAGGTGTATTTTGTATTTTAATATTGTAAACCACCCTGAGTCACCTTGGTGGGAAGAGCAGGATAAGAAATTAGAATAAATAAAGAAATCCGCTGCTTCTAGCATTTGGCGGGCTTGAGGATTCTTTGGAAAGGTACTAGCACCCTCTGCTGGTCGGCAGCAGCATAATAGCGAGTCGAAAAGCAAGGCAACCAGTACCTTTCCACTAAACAAACCCCAAATGTACCCAGCATTGAATGTGGCAGTGAGGTTTGCAATTCCACGCAGCTTACATGTTTTTAAAAGAATAGATCTTATCCTTTACAGCCCTGGCTATATTCGAAACCTACTCCTGGAGCCTCACCCTGATGGTTATCTGCGCTCAAATGCCACCCGCTGTTCGAGGATCCTGCTGCCGTCACACCTTAAATTGGCAGACGATCAGGCTTTTGCTGGGGCAGGCCCCTTGGTGTGGAACTTGATCCTCCCAGGTGTTGATCTCAGTTCCTCCCTCTTCACCTTTAAAAAGCGTCTGAAGACATTTATTCTCCAGGGCTTTGTGGGGCGCTAAGTGCATTCTCTCCTCCTTTTCATTTGTTTTCAATGGATTTTATATTGCTACTGTACTGTATGATCATGAAACACTCCAAGTGCCATGTGGCTGGGGGCTATACAAATAAAATTATTATTAATTAATAATAAAATTAATTAATTATTATAATAAAGCAGGCTCATAGCGGAGCACACACACCATAAAGTCCCCTTGCCCACTCCTCCCACTGTTGAAATAAGATGTGGTCCACAGTTTTCCCCTCAGAAATGAAGTCTGAAGAATTTCTTCCCTTGATTGTTCATGGATGCTGCTTCTTATCCCACCTTATATTTCAGGATCCCCCGCCTCCTCTTATAACTAAGCTATACACATAGACCAACGTCTTAGACTGAAGGTTCAGTCTCTCCCTACGTTCCCTTCCCTTGTCCCTGTCGATTGTAAGCCCCTCAGGACAGGGACCAGTCTTTAATTAACTGTTGTTCCAGAACCAGGCAGATTGTGGATTTTGTATAAATAATTAAAAAATAATGCAGTCTGGAATTATAAATAAAAATTTAAAGAAAAAACAATAAAATAATATAATAATTAAAAAATGATAATGATGATGCAGTCTGGACCCCACCAATGCCCTACCTATGGGCCTGCTGAAAGTAACCCTGAATTTAAGAAATAAACCTCAAGTATTCCAAGGAACAGTTTCCAATGGGGCAGTTACTGCAGCAAAGTTCCAGTCAGAATTAATGCCCCATTGGGCACTGAGGAGGGAAATCAAACCAGCTACTGTGAAACAGCATCACTTGCTTCAAAGACAGGTGTGGTCTCAGGAAAGGAACTGCCAAGTGCTACAGGGAGGGAACAAGGGGTGCATATGCCAGCCACAAAGGAAAGGCACTAATGTACCTGATGGATCTTTGAGACTCTGCTAACAGCGTGCCTTAGCTATGACAGACCTCAACCTTTTGGTCATTAGCAAAGGACCATGTACATTGGGGGGGGGGGGGGGGCGGATATTCTGAATTCTGCAACCAGAAAACCCAAATCATATACAAAGTAAATCCAGATTCTTAAACCAGAATAAATTATGCACATGAAACTAAATTGGGCAGATGATGCGTTGTGTTTTTTTTAATGCAAATGAGTTTCCCAGCAGGCCGTTCCATCAATTTTGGACATCTCATTCCTTAAATCCCCCCCACCCCACCCCGAGATGCCAAAAGACCTCCAGAGATGTAGAGAGAGTTCTCGCTTCAGTAAGGGCAGAGGGATCATATAGGCTGCTCCTCTCTGGCAGGCGTGTCAGGGGACACCGCGCTCCCAAATGATAGGCCAGCAGCTAGCGGTGCTGACAGCCCACTGGCTAGCTCACAGGCCTCCCCACCCAGGCCATGATTCTGAGCTGTTGGAGGCAGTTTTGGAAGATTTGGCCACAACTGCCATAAACAGTGGCAGTGTAGAATTCATGGGGCCAAAATAACAAAAGTTGTTAATGCACTATCGTAATGAAGGCGAGGGGGAGCTGCTAACTTCTTTAGAGCCTGAGATGCTGTACGTATAACACAGGGGGTTTGAGCTTTGAATTTTTTTTAGCCTCAATCTCTTCACCCTTCTATGGGTTTCTCTTTCCCCAGCCGTGACATTAACCAGCGACTGAACTTTGGATTGATGAAGGTGGCTTTGCGGGGTGATGTCCTTGTGACAGAGCCCTGCACTGTAGGCTGGGTCCACAGTTGCTTATCCCTTGCTGATGACCTGTATTTGTGTCTATTATTACACCAGGCTTAGATGGAAGCAGCTAGGCACAAACAGATGAAATCAATGAAATAGAGTAAAACACAGACGCTACCTCTCTTTGCAATAAACACGGACTGGTTAGCATCTCTGTGTTGGGGCAGCCCGTCGCTCTAACCACTCACAGAAGGCACTGAAGTTGACAGGAAGTCTAGTTGCTGGGAGTTAGAAATAAGGAACCCAGGAGCCCATTCCTGCAGCGGCCGGCTCCACTGGAGGGTGAGAACGCCTTCTTTCAGTAGCTGACTAAGGGGGGATTCAGACGTTCTGATTTGTGTGATTTTTTTAAAAAAACGAATGTTTCATGCCTGTCTGAACACTTAAATTCGATTAAATGGAGTCAATATCGCACTAAAGCAATGCGTGTTGAAAAGCTACTCAAACCTACCTTTTTGCTGTCCGTTTTCAATAAATCCGCACTTAACAGCAGTGTGAAAGCAACATCATACTGGTTTTAACTAGTGTGTAATCTTTTCTGATGCGAATGCAACCGTGCTTCCAAGTGCGCTGTTTTACTCCTGCCCCTACCGGAAGCAGTGAGACCAGCTGGAGCCCTGTAGTTGCCTCGCTGGGTGCAGGCTGCAGGCAGCTTCTCCCCAGAAAAGTTCTTCCCCTCCATGTTTCCCCTCCATGCTTCTCCTCAAAAAAGTTCTTCCCTCCAAGGGACTTTCAATCATCTGCCTCTGCCTCTACCGTAGTGCTGCAGCAGTAGCAGCAGCGGGATACCGGAAAGAAACCAGGGAGAGAATGCGAGGGGCTTCTTTCCAGCAGCCTCAGGCTCTCCCTCTTTACTCCCTGATTCTACAAAGTAGCAACCTTTGCTACAAAGGTTGTAGCAAAGGTTGTTGCAAAGTTGCAGCAAAGGTTGTAGCAAAGTTGTAGCAAAGTTGTACTTTGCTACAAAGTAGCAACCTTCTGGCTCCCCACAGGCCACTTCCTGTAACTGAATGGCACTGAGCAGCTGGGTAAGCACGCACTACAAGAAGGTCTGAATGCATTATTTCGCTGTACTTAAAATCGGTATGGCATGCATGTGAATGCAACAGGACTTGTTAACAGCGAACTATTGAGAACCAGTTTTTAAAAATCCAGATAATTGCTGCATGTGTGAATTCGCCCTAATTATTAAAGGCAGGCAGCTTTCCTAGAGATAGTCCAGCTCACCAAGGCCTTGGGTTCCCTTCTTAGTTCACCTTGCCCTTAATGCCAAAGAAACAGGCCAAGTGGGGACACCGGGGAGCAACACACTGGCCAGGCAGGACTTGCCACCTTTCATGGGTTTGACCCCGACACTCCCATATGGGTCTATGGGAGTGTCAGGGTCAAAACCACGAGAGGTAGCAACCCTACTAACCAGGTTCACGCAAGGTACAACAGGAGGCTGCTGCTGCTGCCATCAGGCTGCCTGGAGCTCCAGTAATGCGATCCCTTACTCCAGGACTGCTCCAGAGTCGTTTGGTGACTGCACTCTTGGAATGGGTTAACTCGCAAGCACACAGCTCCTCCATCAATTGTCCTGGGAGACGAAGGACAGATCTCATGGGCAGAAGTTCCCAACTCCAAAGAGCCACCTACCAAAACCCTTCCCTACGGCCGAGAGCCACAAGATACAAGTGCACTCCCAGGCTGAGCCTCTCTTGTTTTGTGATTGGCTGGCGGAAGCCGTCCTGGCTGCTGAGATTCTGTGGAGCAGCTAGGATTCAACTGCTGAGACTCGGATGCGATGAAGTAAGACACAGCAGGACCATTGTAGAAACCCAAGGCCTGGGACCAGTCTGGCCCAAGAGCTGCAGTTTGTCTGACCCTGCTCTATGTTCATGTTCTCCTAGCAAGCGCCAGGCTCTCTTGCACGTCACCATCCCCTTCACAGTCCAAGCACTTAGGTAAGGCTCACTTACCTACTGAAGTCTTGCCACCAAACATCTGGGACTCCCAGCTTATCCAGACGATGAACAATGCCATCTTGACAATAGCATTTAATAGTGAACCAAATAGAGGGACGGAATACAAAAGGGGTTTTCTCAAAAGGAGAGGATTACAAAAACAAATAAACCCCCAAACATATATACATACCATACATAAACAGCAAGAGAGAGGCTACCAAGAGCGATCGTTATACGGGAATAAATTGTGTCAGAGGAACCATGGGGTGGAGGATTGCAATCCGAACTAGCCAAGAATAGACGAGCAATTGCAGCGTACAGAAAAGTGCATGTTATAAAAGAGCAGCAGGAAGCCACGGTAAGTAACGCCAGCTGCACAAACTGTAGTAGCTAATGAAAAGTGGCTCGGCAAAGACAAAATCTGAAGTGTTTGAGACTTGAAAATGTTTCCATTCTTCGCAGGAGGAAAACCACTCAGAAGAGTCTCAAACGAGTTGGGTTATTGGGCTGACTGCAATCCCTACTCTTCCTGAGAAGCACTTACTTATATGGAGTGGACCCATTGGTTTCAGCAGGATTACCGGTGTAAGAGACCTGCCATTTAACCCTTTTAATTAGCAGTAGATTCAGATTTCATCTGAAAATGCAGATCAGAACCAGATGGTAGAATCGAAGATAATGAGTTACTCTGAGATCAGATACTTGTTATTTTGTATTTTGACTTATGGACAGGCAGCATTTTCTTTTTAAAAGACTGTCTGCATGACGTGTTTGCTAAAGACAATTGCTCGCATGAGGGCTAAACAGAAAAGAGGTTACAAATGTGCAACACTGAAGGAAAGGAGGACTGCTGGGTGTGGTTCAGGTTACAACGCTCTTGGAACAAATAAAACCGAAGCATTGTAAAACCGCTTTAAAGATCCAATTTTGTCCCATGATGGCCGCAAGACTCCTACAGACAAACACTGATAGTAGGAGTGGGCCGTGAAATAGGAACTGCTTCTTGGCAACATGCCTTTGGACAGATGTGGAGCTCCAGCCTTCAATCAAATGCTGTTGGGTCAGAGGCAGGAGCTGCTTGAAGCTTTTGGTTTTAGCTCTAAACCCAGCTACCTAAAACTAAAGCTTGGGATCTGTAGAGAGTTAGGTGCTTCCTAGAGGAAAACAAAGATTCTTGCCTTCCCTGCAACTCTTGTGAGACATTTCATTTAAAAGGCTTGGACAGACAGAAATTGCTGTGTGAAAGAAATTTTTACAAATACATTTTTTTTGGCTTTGGGGAGAAGGACCAAAATCCAGTTATCAGTCACGGCAAATGACACTGAAGACAACGGAGGGATACATTTTACAGTAGCATCAAGCAAAAGCAGGATTTGGGTCTCGGAGGGCAATTAATACCTGGGCAACAAGAGATGAGACGAGGCAGTGCATTTCTGGTCCATCTAAACAAGTAGCATTACCAAGGCAGCAGATTCAATACCGAGTGACTTAGCACCTGAGGAAGATCATTGCTAAAGCGGACACCGCCATTGCAATCCTGTTGCAATCCTGGAATGGAATGTTCTACATTTAAAAACGAGAAATGCCAATACGCCTGCCCCAACCCAGCCATTAGTTACAGCATGGATAGCTAGCCAGGAGAGCTCCGAAACCTCTCAATTCACCCAACAAGCTTTGCTGGCCAAGATGAAAAAACATAGAAATACTGTAGAATAGGGAGAGGTGCTCTCAACTCATCTTTTGGAAGGAAAAGGTTTTCAAAGTCTCCTCTGAGAGAAGCATTGTCTTTTGGTCAAGTGTTAAGTAGGAATCAAGTGGCATTTTGCAGCATGTTAAGAGTGGAAAGTGTTCTGTTACTTAGTGCTGGTAGGTTACGGCGACCTTCAATGGTGTTCCTTCATCAAGTATGTACAAGTTACAGTTGTTCAAAGTTCTAAGGCTTTTGTTTCATCCCCAAACGATGGTCCCAGGAAAGACGTCAGAACTGGAGACAGTATTAATACAGCTATTGGCAACAGAGACCGGGCCTGTGCCGGCGCTTTCCTATTGTACAATCTGAGGCATTTCGCTCCATGCTTTGGCTTTTTTCTTGGCCAGGGAAAGCCAGGGGGGCTCGGCGGGGCCGCGCGGTGTAACGAGCAGACTCGAGGGTGGTCTCGTTTCCTTTTCGAAGACGGGAGGCCGAGATGCTTCCTGAGCAACCGGTCCAACTGCCGCTGCTGCAAAACAAGAGAGGACGGTGATCAGAATGCAGGAGACTGCCTGGCAGCTAGAATCCTGGCTCAGTTTTCATGCTCAAACCCCCAATAACTTCACAACACAGATGGCCTGCGCTAGTAATCACAGGGGTCGGTTTCGACTGAATGTTGTGGGGGAGAGATGCCTTTAAACCTCACCCAACCTCCCTCCATCAAAGCCAACGGGAGCTGGGCCACTGACTTCAGTAGGTGGAGGACTCAATGTCCTGTTGTTAAAAACACAACATTTCCCCTTTGTCTGTCTCAGCAGACACACCTGAGGGCATGTCTCCCTCCTCCTCCTCCTTCCAAAAGTCCCAAGCCTTCCAAAAACCTTCTGTCCTACAAATTAAAATCAATCAAGTAGTCCCTTGGCTCCTTTCCTGCAGAACCCTCTCCTTGCCACTAACTTTTACCTGAGCAGAGAACGGCTAAAAAGATTTGTCTGAAAGTGAAAGGGCCTGGAGGATATGGACATTCATCTCCCCCTCTGTGCTAAGAGTTGGATGGGATGCAGTCCTCCACCCCTCCCTAGAATGACACCCATGTTAGTAACACAGGAACGGCCGTACGGGACCATGCTAATTCAGTTTGCTAAAAAGCAATAGCCACTACCAAGAAAGGTTGGGATACACTGGGATGAGCCATTGACGGGCAATTTTCCCCCCAAAGAAAGTTTCCTCTGAACCAGCAGGAGTAACCAATGTTTTCCAAACTTTGTTTATCTGACCCAGTTAATATTAATAGAATATAAAAATAATTAATCTAATCCCTCCCCAACAGCAACAAAGGCACGAAAGGTATCTCAACTATGACCTCATGCACAGACAGTGGCAGCCCATTTGGGACAAGATCCCTCATTTAAACTTTGGCCAGACTTGTTATTCATATAAACTAGTGAGATACTCACGGAATGTTATGGTCAGAAAGGCCTTGAAATACTCCTACACCTATCCCGTCCCATCCACGGTTGGTCAACGTCCCCTCTACATGCAGCCTCAAACACATGCTCTCAACCAGTCACTGCTGACCTCCCAACCCCCCTCTACCCTCGTGTGCCACGTATCCAAGTGGAAAAAGGTTCCGAACCACTACATTGTGTTACTTCTATTATCCTGCCATTGTCCTGTGGTTCCTGAGCGATTAGCCTGTGTGATCCCCGTTTTGAGACTTCACTGAAACTTTGAGACCTCAGACGGCAGCAAAGACATGTAAAATCAATCCAATATCAACCTGGATTGGGACCCCATCTGCAGACGTGACCCCGCAGGGGGTCCAGTCTGTAGTGTGGGAATCTCTGCCTCAGCCCTTTTAAAATCCTGCCAAACTCTTGGCAAGACGTTTCACAGGCCACTTGTGTATTGCGTGAAGTACTAACAGGTTTTAGGAGTGTGTGTGCGTGCGCGCTACACCAGAGAGGTAACATCTGTAGGAGTTTGGGAATTGTTCCAAGTTCACCTTAGGACTAAGAGGCAAATGGGGGATGTTTGTTCAACACAGAGAGATTGAAAGATTTATTTTCCAGTTTTGGCTGCCAACAAAAATACATCTCCTGCAGAAACACTATTAAAAAGAAATACAGGTCAAACAAGCACTTTCTTTCTATTCCGCCCCGATTCAAAGGAGTGGGCAGGCCGGGGAGTAATGCTACAAGATGTTCTTTCAACGCCAACATGTCTGCAGCAGGCTGCAAGGATCAGCAAAGAGTCAGGGTCGTAGATGTTGTTCCTAGGAGAGCACCAAGATGGGCTTTAAAAGGCCTCCTCTGTCCAGTTTTGGAGACAGGCTGCAGGATTAATAGGGGCAGAGAGACTGTCTGCGCAGAAGAACACAGTCCTAAGTCTCTCTAGGGATCAGTTCACAAGCCATTCTGTGCTCTCCTCTCCCTCATGCTGAAACACGGAATCAGGGTCGGAAGAAAAAACAGGTTTCCTTGGACTTGATTCTGTGTGCGAGACTGTGCGTGGGAGCACCAGCTAGCCGCATGCCGACGGAAGAGGGAATGGAAGCTCTTTGTGGGTGGCAAAAAAGGTTACGGGCGTGGATCACGTGTCCTGAAACAACTTGCTCGTGACTGAGCAGTCCCACTGACTTCAGCGGGGCTCCTCCAAAGTAAGTGGCTTCAGGACTGAAGCCTGAGAGGGCTTCATTCTGCTTCTGGTGAAATCAAACAAAACGTCCCATTGATGCAAATCAGGAGGCGGCGAGGCTTGGAGAGAGTCCTCTGCACAGAGCCAAAAAAAACACCTAGTACAAGGTTCACAGAATCATATAACTGGAGATCCGGAAGGGACTCCAAGGGAGGGCCATTCCCCTGCCCCAAGGCAGGATACCCTATAGCCAAAGCATCCCTGACAGAGAGTGACCCTAGACCCAGCTGGCTGCACCACCCTGGGAGCAGCTCCAGAGAGCACCCCGACTCAGGCACGCTGCTGAGTCATCATTCCTCCCCTGCAGTCACCCTCCTCCCCAGGAGCCAGTGATTTCTGAGCTAAGCTAGGCTAGCAGGGAATTACTTCAGCCTCTCAGCGGTGTGAGGGGTCAGGAGGAGCTGTGGCAGGCAGCGTGGGGAAGGGGAAATCTCCGGACAGTCCCCATCCAGCTGTAGGAGAGAGCGAACAAGGTGGCAAGGGCAGCAGAGTTTTCCTCTACTTGCCAAGAGAGTGGGTGGAAGGGCCATGCCCCAGGCCAGATGGGAGGGAAGATACAATTCTATCCATCCCCCAAGCTCAAGCACCCCCCCCCAAAACTACAAGCAAGTATCTGTGTGAATGAAGTACCACTCTCTCCAAAAACTGGCGTGGCCAACCCCTGGGCAATGGGGGGTGGGGGGAGAATGGGAGGTAGCCTCCTCCCCTCGCAGCTACCAGGATGTACCACACCCCTCATTTCGTTTATCAGACCTGAACACACCTTTTCTGCAGTTGGCAGGTCACTCTGGCAGCACCTGGCACTAGATACCCCAAAAGCTGCAACACTCAGAATTGCTTTTTTTTTTTTTTTAATATTTAGGCCGTTATCCCCTCAGACCAAAAGATTGTTGCCGTTTTAGTACCTGCTGCAGCAGATACAGCAATCGTCATTTGGGCCTTCGCCTCCTGAGTTCACAGGCCAGGAATGATGTTCCTTCTCAGTAAATTCTCACTCGTGCAGCTCATTCGCTTTAAAGAACAAAAAGAAAAGGATACAAATAAGGGCCCTCACACATGCTGATCTAGTTCGCACACTCAGAAATATTTGCCTTTCAAATGCTGTAGGTGTTGCTGCTATTTGAGATAGACCGTAAGTGCTCGTCAAAAGTGAAACTATTTATTCATTTTTATCCCACCCTATCGCTTAGGCTCAGGGTGGCTTACAATTCTTTAACTTATTAACTGTAACTTTAACAACTAATTAACTTAACTAGTAACCCTCACAAGAACCCTGTGAGGTAGGTTTGGCTGAGAGAGCTGTGACTGGCACAAGCTCACCCAGTGAGTTCATGGCTAAGGTGAGACTTGAACCGGGGGCCTCCCCCTACCTCCTGGTCCAAGTACTGCACGCTTGACCACTGCACCACAGTGCCACTAAGAAAGCTGTAGAACAGAGAGGTGGGGAACTTCCCACCATGAGCCAGATCTAAATTTTGTCAGTGCTCTGAAGGCTAGACTGTTGCTGTGGGGACCTGTCCCAGACAGGAGCTTCTGCGGGTGGAAAGGACCACCAGCTTCCCAGGATCACCCTGAGAGCATTCTGTGGGGAAAGGCCCTGGCCACCGCAAAGTGCTCTGGGCTGGGGATAAGCCCCCTACAACATACTCCTGGCATGGAGTTCCAGTCCAGAGTGCTCACCATTCTACCCAAGGGGCTATTCTGGAGTAAGCGGTATTAAAAACACTGGATCTAGACCCAAGTCTGTAATATCATTATGATCAGTCTGGATGAAACCCTAATTTCTGGGCTTCCATCCCAAGGATGGATCTCAGATGCTTTCACAAATATTAAATTAAGTAAGCCTCCCAATATCGCTGTAAAACGGGGAAAGGAGTGTTTCCACTCCACAGATGGAGAAACCAAGTGATGTGCCCAAATTTGCGGAGCAGCCCAAAGTAGCATACAAAACTCTGATCTCATATTCCTGGGCTATCACAGTTATTCTTGGTGGAAAGAGCACCTCAGAGGGGACGATGGGGAGCAGGTGTCATTTAGAGCAGCCCTGTGGTTGCACTAAGCTCTGCTGGAAGGTTAGGCAAGCCCCTGACATGATACAAAGGTAACTAGCAATGCAGGATCTGGCCCTTAAATTCCAGCTACCTGAGTTACAGGTATGTCCAAATGGACACTGTAGTTGCAGCAGTGCCGGCCAACGGAAAGCAGATGTCTATACTAAAGAGAGGGCCATGCCCTGGACGGGTGCTAAGAAAGGTGCCGGTGCTGGTGGTGTAATGGACAGCACCTTCAGGCAGAGAAGCCTTAAGAGTTTCTGTCCCTTTAAGAAGGCCAAGCAGACTGGCTAAGGTGAGTGACCCCAGCTGGGTTTGGGTGTGGCTAGATAAGCCACAGGAGCCTCAGCCGCCTAAGGAGAAACTTGGAAGCTCACACAAGAGACTAGTCAGGTGAAATTGGAAAGATTCAAGAGCTCTGCCGAGTGAGAGGCCGAGGAACCGGCCCGGTGCCCAAGGAGGGGAAATAGAGGTTACTTACCAGTAACTCTGTTCTTCGGGAGAGCTCCGCATATTCTCACTCTCATGGGATTCACTTCCTGCTCTGCAGGCACCGGAAAACCTCTCGTCAGCAGTATCCGGGAAGAATATGCCTGGAAAAGACTAGAACATGGTGAGGGCTCCGCCCCCTCCATCCCCCTCCCATCCTGAGAAAAGCGCGGGCCTGCATCACGAGGGATGATTAGCATAAATAGGAGGAGGAGCCCTCACTGCCTCAGTTCCTTCCAACCCCGGTCCAGAAGACCCCAGCCGTGTCCATCCGAGACTGAGGGGAAGGAGGGCGGGATGTGAGAATTCGCGGAGCTCTCTCGAAGAACAGAGTTACTGGTAAGTAACCTCTATTTCTTCTTCGAGGATCTCTGCGATTCTCACTCTCGGGAGAGTGATAAGCAGTTTCCAACACCTACCTCAAGGAGGCGGGAGTCGAGGATGTCCCTCCCATAATGAATCAAGCACTGCTTTCCCCACTTGGGAGTCTGCTCTGGCCGCAAGATCCAAACAGTAGTGCTTAGTAAAGATATGGACTGACGCCCATGTGGCAGCTCTACAGATGTCCGATAAATGTATCCCCTGAAAATTTGCAAGAGATTCTGCCATGGCTCGAGTTGAATGTGCTCTCAGCCCCAAAGGTGGGACCTTGTCCGCTAATGCATAACATTTTTGAATGCATAGGATAATCCATTTTGAAATCCTTTGAGAGGAAATCTTGACTCCGATCCTCTTGCCCCCATATGATATCAACAGAGAGTCACATGCTCTAATGCTCTTAGTTCATTCAATGTAGAAGGCAAGTGCTCTTTTAACATCCAGAGCGTGGAGTGTCCACTCCACGGGCAAAGTATGAGGCTTTGGGGGAAAAACCGGCAACTAAATTGTTTGGTTTAGGTGAAAAGGAGATGCTATCTTAGGAAGAAATGAAGGATCGACCCGTAGGCCAACTTTATCTCTATGGAATAGGATATAAGGTGGTGATGCCCTAAGAGCGGTGAGTTCACTCACCCTTCGTGCTGAAGTGATTGCCACTAAGAAAGTAGTCTTAATAGTTAAGTCCTCCAGGTTCAAATGGGGGAAGACATCAGTTTTGATAGTACGAGGTTCAAGTCCCACTGAGGCGCAGACTGGGATCTCTGTGGAAACGTGTTTACCAGCCTCTTCCAAAAAGATTTCATTAAGCAATGGGAAAATAACGTTTCACGGCCTTCTGGCTGCAAGCATGATGATAGAGCCGCTAGATGCACCTTTATAGATGTAATTGATAAATGCGATTTTTGTAGGGCCAAAAGATAAAGGAAAATGTGGTTCATGTTAAGAGAGCGTAAGGAGATGGCCTGTGACTCGCACCACTTAGAAAAACGCCTCCACTTCATCTCATAACACCTGCATGTAGATAGTCTCCGAGAGTTTATCATAATCTCCGAGACCTCTGGGGGTGCATTCATTATGAGGGCAGGATCAACCATGCGGAGAGGTGGGGCATCTGTAAATCGTGGTGTAGTATTCTCCCCTGATCCCGAGACAGAAGATCGTGTGTGAGTGGGGGGGACTGACTCGAGATGCCATCCCGTGCAAAGTTTGGAACCAAGTTTGACGGGGCCAAAAAGGGGCGATTAGAATCAGATGAGCCTCGTCTGCCCTGATTTTGCACAGGACTCTGTGGAGGAGAGGGATCGGTGGAAAGGCATAGAGGAAGGTCCCGTGCCAGGAGATTGCAAAGGCGTCCAAAATAGATCCTGGTACTAATCCTGCTCGACTGCAGAATTCTGGGAACTTCGTGTTTTCTTGTGACGCAAACAGGTCTATCTTTGGCGTCCCCCATTCCCGAAAAATGTCCAAAAGAATGTCTTCTTTCAGTGACCATTCGTGCTGATCCGCTGTCTTGCTGCTGAGAAATTCTGCTACTGAGTTGTCTTGGCCTGCTAGATGAATAGCTTGGATATATATATCGTGTGCTATGCACCAATGCCAGATGGTCTCTGCTTCTTTGGAGAGATGTGTGGATCGTGCTCTGCTTTGTTTGTTTATGTACCACATGGCTGTGGTATTGTCTGTTACAATTAGGATGTTCTGTCCCCTGATGTGGGGTAGTAGGGCTTTCAGAGCCCAGCGTATCGCCCGGAGTTCTAACATGTTGATGTGAAGGCGCGTTTCTTCTGGGGACCATAGTCCATGCACTTGAATGCCTCCCATGTGAGCACCCCATCCTGTTAGGGATGCGTCTGAGGTGATTGATGCATGGGTGTTTGGGGGATCGAACGGTACCCCTTTCAAGACTTGGTCAGTGTCTGTCCGCCACTGGAGGTTCCTGAGAAGGCCCTTTGTTATGGATAGTTTCATGCTGAGAGAGTGGAGAGTAGGTATTGCTGAAGCGGCCTTATGTGAAGGCACGCATGCGGTGTCACCATCGTGGTGGATGCCATTAGTCCCTGTACATGGAGGAAGAATCGGACCGACTTGGTAGGATGGGATTGAAGACCGTCCAGGGCACGGCCTATGGCCAGGAATCTCTCTGCTTTCGCCTGGCGGGTGTCCAGAATCGCTCCTATGAAGGGCAGGTGTTGGGACGGGTGTAGATGTGATTTGGGTAAGTTGATGACGAAGCCTTCGAGCAATGACATTGTTAATTCCAGATGTTGCTGAAGTTCCTGATGCGATGTCGCCATGATCAGCCAATCGTCCAGATATAGGAATATTCTGATCTTTAGTCATCAAAGATGGGCAGCGACCACTGCGACACACTTGGTAAAGACACGAGGTGCCGTAGACAGTCCGAATGGGAGGACCCGATACTGGAATCAAAGGTTCCCTGCAATGAAGCGTAAGTATTTGCGGTGAGATGGTCTGATAGAGATATGAAAATATGCATCTTGTAGATCAAGGGAAGCTAACCAGTCGCCTTGTCGTAATCCCATAAAGATAATGGGCAGGAAAGTCATATGAAACTTAAATTTACGGACAAACTTATTGAGTTGTCTGAGGTCCAGAATAGGGCGGAAGCCCTTGTCCTTTTTGGGGACCACAAAGAACCTAGAGTAAAAGCCAGTGTTAAGTTTGTTTTCGGGGACCGGCTCGATGGCTCCCTTTTGGAGGAGCTTCTGAATTTTAAATAGTATTTGAGTTGAGGGGGGGGGAGCCCCTTGGGGGCAGGGAGAGAGGGGAGGGAGGATGTGGAACTGGATGGCATATCCACACTGAATAATTTCTCTGACCCAGTGGTCCGTAGAAATGGCTTCCCATTGGGGTAGGGATGGCAAAAGGCAGTCCTGGAATGAGGGGGTACCCTCATCATTTCCCTTGATCAAGGAGACGTTATAAACGGGACTTCGTCTGCTGTCCAGAAGACGAATTAGAGGATACTTTGCCTCTGCCCCTCTGTCTCCCAAACGCCTTGCGTTGCTGGGTGTCCTGTGGCTGATGGTATTGGAATGAAGCCTGTTGCTGGAAGTGCTTCCCAGCCTGGAAGTTATATGGCTGGTACGTGGGCCTTCTAGGGGAGAAGGCATAGGCACCTGGGGTAGGGAAAGGTTTCTTTCGTATGGTGCGTATGACTCCTGTAGATCTAGCTGTTTGGTTCATTTCTTTGATTTTTTTCAGGGTGTCATCGGTCGATGCAGAGAAAAGTCCTTCGCAATCAAAGGGTAAATCCTCTATTCTCGTTTTATTTTCCTGCGTTAGGGCCGTGGAACGGAGCCATGCATGCCTCCGAAGAGCAATGGCAGATGCCATCCCTCTGGCATTAGCATCCGCCATGTGCATATTTGCAGTCAGCTGGAATTGGGCCATCTGCATGCCTTCCTCCTGAAGCGCTGCTATCTGGTTTGGGTCTGTAGTGCTGCTGAGCCTCGACCACAGCCAATGCCGGTAGCCGCACATGGTGGATGAGTAATTGGCAATTCTAAACGACAGGGAGTCCGAGGAAAACATTTTCCTTCCCAGCACGTCTAGCCTCCTTCCCTCCCTGTCAGCCGGGGATGTTTGTACCGCTCCCGCGCTGGATTTTACTGATGCAGCGGCAATAACTAGGGAGTTGGGAGGGGGGTGTTTGTGGAAGATCTCGGCCCCTTCTTTGGGTACAGCATACAGGGAGTCCGCTAGTTTATTGGTGGGAGATACAGAGGCGGGTTTACCCCATACGGCCGAGGCGGGTTCCATTAGCTGCTCTAGAAGCGGAAGCATTATATGCCCAGATTCCCCACTCCCCAGGATTCCAAAGATGGGTCCCGGCTGGGATTTTTTAACTACCCTTGTGGGAAGTTTAGGGAGGGAGGATGACATCCTCTGGAGCATTGCCTGAAAGGCCTTCGAATCCTCTGTAGCCAGGGATATATTGGGATCCGAAATGGTATCTAGAGGGGAAGGGGATATCGTCTCATCCTCCTCAATGGATGGAGATGAGGAGGAAGCTGAACAAGACGCCGATCTCCCTGGGGAATCTAACCCAGTTGGTACCGTCGGTACCGCATCTTCTCTCGGGGCCCCCAGTAGCGAGGTTAGGAGCTGCGTAGCCCCCGAGGGTGCTAACCTCTCTTGTGGTTGCGTCACCACGCTTCCCGGCGCTGGAACCTGGATCCTAGCATCGATGGTACCGACGTCCACGGGCGCCTGCACCGAGTCTGTCTCCGAAGGTGGACGACGAGACACTGTAGCTGTCGGTGCCGCCCTCGGTGGGGTTGGCGGTACGTAAGGCTGCTCCCGTCCCGATCGTGCCAGGAAGTCCGAATCTGCTCTCGCCCTATAGGGTGATGGGCTTTGGGACCGGGACCGCTATCCTTGGATGTAGGCATAGTCCTGACGTCCGTCCCGTGAATTGTAGGGCGAGCAGCAGGAGCATGGTGAGCGGGATCTGCGCTCCCTATGGTACCTGAGTGGGGTCCTATGTTCATCCCGGTACCTCGGGGATCGGGACCGTGAACGGTAGTGCCAATGCGACTGGGAGTGGGAGTTTCTCTGCACCGGTGGCAGTATGAGTAGCAGGGGCAGGACCGCCCGCACCAAGGGAGTCGTCAGCTGTAGGGGGTTGCCTTTGCACCATCACATCTGTCGGTCCCGACATCGGTGTCGTCAGCTGCAGGGGTTGAGATTGTGTGGCCGTGCCCGTCGGTCCCGACGGCAACATTTCCTCCCTCTGAGGCACCACAGACTCCCCTGTTCCGCTCTGTTCTATCACCTCCCTTGAGGAGCTTTTCTTTTTCTTTTTGTCCCCGCTTTTAGTGCCTCGCTCCGAGGAGTGGGCCGAACTGTGCGTGCGAGGCACGCCAGTACCGCCTTCCATGGAGTGGGCGGTACCGGAGTGAGCGGTACCAGGGACGTGGGAACCGTCCTTAGGCGGCGATGGTACCGCCGGTGCCAGTTCCGTCGGAGCCTTCTGAGCCATCTCCATCGCTGGTGCCGTGGAGTGCCGGGTGGGGAGCCTGAGAGGCCCCTCTTCTCCACCCTCCAGTGCCCTTTTTGTTAATAAGTCCTGCAGGCGGAGGGCCCTGGCCCGTTTGGCTCCGTTAGATAATACAGAACAGGCTCCGCAAGTCTGCGTGTTATGGTCCTCTCCTAAGCACGCTAAACAGCGAGTGTGTTGGTCGCTGACTGATAAGGTAGCGGGGCACGAGCTACATCATCTAAAGCCTGGCTGTTTGGGCATTCCCGCTCGCCCTGAGGGGCGGATTAAGCCCGGGGAACGTCCCGCGGGCTACGGCGGCACTCTTTACTCACAGGAGTTCTTTTAATCTTCTTTTTTTTTTTTTTTTTGCTGAACAACGCTGAATAGCGCTAAGAGGTCTTCGAACGCCACGCGGTTGGAAGGAACTGAGGCGGTGAGGGCTCCTCCCCCTATTTATGCTAATCATCCCTCGTGATGCGGGCCCGTGCTTTTCTCAGGATGGGAGGGGGATGGAGGGGGCGGAGCCCTCACCATGTTCTAGTAATTTCCAGGCATATCCTGCCTGGATACTGCTGACGAGAGGTTTTCCGGTGCCTGCAGAGCAGGAAGTGAATCCCATGAGAGTGAGAATGGCGGAGATCCTCGAAGAAGAACCTGGAAGCAAGCAGGCAGAAGGGATTGTGCTTGTCAGATCTATGCTTAACAGCTACCCAGAGACCGTACATCCTAGACTTAAGGAGCCTGGCTGGAGGGACTGCAGTGTGCAGTACTGGGACCGGGATGGGGGCGGGGGGAGTTCAAAGTCTCACCTTAGCCAGAAACTCACTGGGTGACTTTGGGCCAGTCACAATATTCTGTCAGACTAGCCAACCTCACAGGGTTGCTGTGAGGATTCAAAGTTGTGTTATATGTAAAGCGCTCTGTGTGCCATGGCAGGGGGCACTATATAAAAATAAAGATTATTATTATTATGGTAAAAGGCACCTGGAAACCATAGGCGGAACGGTTATGGAACTGCTGGTGATGGTTTGAATCTACGGTGAAATAAAGGAGCACTGGAACTTGGAGACAGCTGTTATTTGATGTCCATCCTGTAGGGACTCATCTCCCTGGGGGCACCACCCTGTTACAGACATTAACTCATTTGCACCAGCAGTTACCCATGGCCCTGTGGTTTGAAAAACTTGGCCCTTACGTTACTTCAAACCCCTGATGCCCCAAACGATCCAAATTCAGTATTTTGCGGCGAGGCGGTACAGAGTTCTGGCAGAACTCCTAGTGGTCCTCAGTCATCAGTAAACCTCACCCCCTGAAGTACTGCAGCACCGTACCTCTTTCAGATCCATTTTGGGCACCATTTTCTCCTCACTCTTATCTTCTTTGGCAAGAAGGTGGCCCTGAAATCCTTTCTGCTTTAGTTTTGCCACCGAGATCCATGCCGGTTCAGAGGAAGTGGTTTCCAGTTGTGCACTAGGGACTTTTTCTGGGGAATTTATTTAAAAAAAAAAAAAAAAAAACTTTCAAAAGGAGAGAAGCAGCTTAGGGGAAGTCAGTCAACCCTAGTGAGTGTGGTTTTACATCCCTCAGTGTCTGCTCTAGGCTTGCCATCGATGCACATTTTTAAGAAACACCTACAAAAAAGATATGTTACTGGCCCCATCGCCCTGCTTGTTTAAAAACCCTCATTCTTTCAGTGCTTGAGGGTAGAGCCTGGGTCCATGGGCCAGAACTAGGAACTGAAAAGGGGTCAAATTAAAAAAGCGCGACAGGCCATATTTTATTGATTTGATTTCTTTTTGCCACCCCCTCCTGCCTTCGCAATTCAGGGTGGTTCACAACATTTTAAAATACAACATAAAAACATTAAAACAACCAATAGTAAAGCTAAAAATGAAAGTATTCCCCCCCC
>QEPC01011901.1:8731130-8849228 GCA_003113815.1 Sphenodon punctatus | reverse complement strand
TCCCCCCCCCCCCCCAAATACCCAACCCCCCACCCTCACCCGTCTCCCTCAGCAAAGGCCCGGCAGAACAGCCAGGTCTTACAATGTTGCCGGAAAGAGGGGCGGTCCGGGGCCAAGCGGACCTCCACCGGGAAGGAGTTCCACAGCCTCGGTGCGGCCACCGAGAACGCCCTCCTCATCATTGCCACCCAGAAAACCCGGGGGACCTCAAGGAGGGCAGAACCCGGGGAGTGAGGCAATCCCGCAGGTAGGTGGGGCCCAGGCCGTTTAGGGCTTTAAAGGTCAATACCAACATCTTGAATTGGGCCTGGAGAACTATTGGCAGCCAGTGCAGAGAGCGGAGCACCGGTGTAAGGAGCCGGGTTGCCACGTTCTGCACCAGCTGCAGCTTCTGAACCGTCACCAGGGGTAGCCCCACGCAGAGCACGTTACAGTAATCTAATCCTGAGGTGATAAAAACATGGATGATAGCGGCCAGGTCCGCATCTGAGACATATGGCTTAAGCCATCGCACCAGATGTAACTGGTGAAATGCACTCTTCACCACAACTGCCACCTGAACATCCAGCCAGAGTTGTGGGCCCAGGAGTACCCCCAGACTACGGGTCAGCAGAGGCCGGACCCCATCTAGGACGGGGGCCACCACTCCCCTGGCAGCCACTACAAGCATCACCTCCGTCTTGCCAGGATTCAACTTCAGGCAGTTCGCCCTCATCCAGTCCCCAACAGCTGACAAACACCGGGTGAGCGCCGAGACTGCCGGGCTTGAGTCAGGTATAGTTGGGTGTCATCAGCGTACCGACGACACCGTACACTGAACCCCTTGACGACCTCTCCCAAAAGGCATGTACATGTTGAACAGGAGAAGGGATAAGATGGAACCTTGGCCTTCGGGACAGGGGACCCCACCCCTGGTTTATGTCAGATGTTCTTCTAGGACTGGATAAGTTCTTGGAGGGTAAGTCCATTGATGGCTATTAGCCAAGTAGGCTGAGGGATGTAACCGCTGACGGTCGGGAGCTGGGGGTGAACAGCAGTGAATGGATCACTCCAGCGTGACCTGTTGGGTGCTTCTCTGAAGTGACCGAGCGGCCACTGTCGGAGACAAGATGCCAGGCTCAACGGACCATTGGTCTGACACAGTAGGGCACTTATGTTCTTGTAGATGCAACAGCAGTGGCAGCAAGTCCTACGGAGCAGCAAGCGGATGCTCCCAAGTCCTTCAACCACCATCTCTGTTCCTGCTGTTGCTCCCTGAGACCCACCCCCAGGCTGCTGCTTAGGAACGGAGGAGGCTCCCCACCTACCCTCCCTAATGTAGCAACAGCTCGTACATCCTGAGAATTCCCCGGGTAGACAGTCTTCACCACAAGCAACTTGTACAACCGCCCTTTCTGAAATCTTCTTCACCTTCCATCCCTTCCCTCCCACCCACCTGTGGCACCAGGATGAGGCACAGCACTTCCTAGCACCCCACGCACTAGACCAAAATCCAAGCCAGAGGCAGCCCTAGGCCATGCAGCAGGGATCTCTCAAAGTCAGGGAATCGTCACCTCCAGAGGAAGAAACAACCTTCATTCTAATGTCCTCACCTTCCTGCCCGACAGCTTTGTTCATGCAAGCACACCGCATTTGTAGAACGTTAATCAATAGTGGGAGGTTTCTGCACCAAGAAGTATACAGCCACGTAGCTTGGTGGAATTCATCTGAAAGCAATTGGGTTTATACCAGTAGCTCTCGAACTGTGGTCCACAAGCCACTGGCAGACTGAAAACCCATGGTAAGCACTGGGCAGCAGTCCACAACTACAGTAAAGCAAGCTTTGGTTCCCTCCTGTATCAGCATCCCAGCTATAGCCAGGAGGCATGGGGGAGAGAAGGGCCCAGGGAATGACTAATGTGCACGAGCTGATCAGGGCCAGTACAGTTGTCCCCTGGATCTTAATAAACAGCCATGGCACCAGCAGGAACCAAGTTTGCTTGCTTTGTTCAGCAACCACCATTTCTTGTGGGTGCAAGAACTAGGGTGGCCAGATACACAAATTCTAGAGGACACTTATGAGAAATACAGGTTGCAGGGCTGCATTGGCGTGACTGTCATCCATGCATTTGTCACCTCGAGGCTGGACTACTGCAATACGCTCTACGTGGGGCGGCCCATGGTGATGGTCCGGAGACTACAGTTGATGCAGAATGCGGCGGCCCGTCTCCTTACGGGGACAAGCCGCTGGGAACGTATTACGCCAGTGCTCCGGACTCTGCACTGGCTGCCTAGAGTCTTCCAGGCCCAATTCAAGGTGCTGGTATTAACCTAGAAAGCCCTAAATGGTCTGCGCCCTACCTACTTGAGGGATCGCCTCATTCCCCCGGGTCGGCTCCTGCGGTCGTCAGTGGACGCCCTCCTGGAGGTCCCGAGATATCGAACGGTGGCCTCGGACAGGGGGGCGTTCTCGGCGGCTGCACTGCTGCTGTGGAACTTGCTCCTGATGGGTGTCCACCTCAGCCTGGATCGCCTCACCTTCTGGCAGCAGTGGGAGGCCTGGCTCTTCCGCCAGGCGTTTGGTGGAGGGGATGGGTAGGGGGCGGGGTAAAGGGGAGAAGGATGGGTGATGGGTTACGTTTCTTAGTGGGTATGGGGTTAGGTTGGTTTTGTTTATTGTCTTGAATAGTTTTTATTGTATTATTGAAACGTTTATTGTTTTGTTATGTGAGCTGCCCCCAGCTGCCTGAGGCAGGAGGAGCAGGATAGAAATAAATGAAATAAATAATAATAATAATTAATAATAAAATTTGCATCTCTTATCAGCCTAAGCAGGGCCTAATTTGGGGGAGGAGAGCTTGCTAGGGATCAGCCCCAATAATTAAATTCAAGGGGTGGAGGCCACGCCTTGAGAAATGTTCCCACTAGCTGTGGGCACCCCAAAAGGGAAAGGCCGATATTGGCCATTTGAGGGTTAGAAACAAAAGCCCAAACACTCCTTGCTGGTTGATTTGGCTTTCATTAATGACTTTCCTGCCCTGCCCTCTGTCCCGGTCACTGTACAGAATTAGATTCAATCACAATGACTCAGACAAGCTCTGGGACAGAGTGGCATGGCGTCTGGAAAGGGCTTGGGCCCCGGCAATTCCTTTTTAACAAATTAAGCATGGGTGCAAGGCAGCGAGGGTGGATAGTGACCCACTGGTCAAAGGAATTTCAGAACCAGTAAGTGACACCACCGCTAAATATGGTCCTCTAACCTATGGGGGTTCTTGCAAGAATTTCCACCTCCCCACCCCACAGTTTATAACCCTGGTTACGTGCTCTTTCAAATTTGCATCGCAAAACCACACCCTCGTGTCATTCTTTGCAAAAAAATATATAATTGAAATACCTGTAGGTTTGCTGGTGCATGGCTTCTTTGCCACTTCCTCTGGTTTTGTCTTGGGAGGGTTTTTCTCTTCCTGGGAACCGGATTTTTTAACGACACGTTTTGTGCTGCCTGGAAGGCCTTGAAGAGGCTTCCCTGCCCCTACGGCCTTTGGGTCATCTTTGACAGAAGCAGAGGAGGTAACAGAAGCCGCTAGGAGGACCTGCTTTGGAGACTCGCTGCGCTGCTCACTTTGATACTTTAACAAAGAGGAGGTTCTTCTCAGTCTGACCCCAAATGGGTTCCCAACACTTTGTGTTTCATGCTCAGCCCACTCCATGGAGGAATTCAAACTGGCTTCAAATTTATTATCCCGATCAAGCCCTTCTAAGTTGCTCCTTGTAAACTCTTGCATGACTACATCTAAATGAGCCGTTCCTTCAAACAGCTCTGATCGTATGGGCGAGGATGGGGAACTCCTAGGAGAGGAATCGTCCTTAGAATTGGAGCCTCCTGAAAGAGATCTTTGCCAGGCAGGGGCAATGGTGAACCTGACTGGTTTAGCAGCAGCGGACATCAATGGGTTTTTTATATTTTCTTCTGGAGATTTGCTTTCTTTCCTTGCTTTCCCTGGAGAAGTCACCCTGCCTAGCAGATCTTCTTTACTCACATCCTTAGAAGGGGTACAGGTCTTAGAAGCAGCATCAGTCAGTCTTGAGAAGGGATGCCCTCTTACAGGAGGTTTATCCCAATGGGTGGATGCCTCTGCTTCTTGACCGCCACAGCTAACCTCGGAAACAGAGCCAAGCAATTCTGCTTCAAAAGGTAGCTCCCCACCCGATTTACTCTGGAGCAGCATGCAATCTACATCAGAGATGGGCATGGCTGAATTTTTTGCAGGGAAGGCTTTTGTTTTTATATGGTCTCCAAAGGGCTCAAGTTCTAGATCTGCAGACTGTCCTGCATCATCTTGGTCTGCTGGGGTATATTCAGGCAAGCTTTCTGCCTCCGAGGAAGACTCTGCAGTGGCTAAAGACACCTGTGAAGGGCCTAGTGAGATACTTGTATCAGGTGTGATGGAGCTGATCTCTTTAGTCCCAGGCTGAGCTGCTTTGCCTTCAAATGCCGCACTGCTGTCTCGAGGTTTGTTTGCACTTTGATCTACACGTTTTGGGGATGTCTCCTCCATAACTTCTGCCAATGGGCTTATGCCCTCTTCTTCCACGTCACTGCGGTACAAGTCGGATGCTATTGTATCACAAAACACAACAGCTTCCGTTTCCATCGGTAGAGACTCAGGAAGATCAGTTACTTTCTTATCCGAGTTCTGCGGACAATGCCCGAATTCTCCAGTAGGACAGCAAGCTCTTTCGACCTTGTTCTCCTCCTCTGGCTTCGAAAGGGAAGGCAGCACTTTCAGAAAGGACTCTGTTACGTTGTAGGAGACATCAGTTTCCATAAGGGACCGTGTCTCCTCTGGGACCAAGGTACAAATTATATCTGCAAGAGATACAGAATTCTGAGGGTGGTGTGTGGAGTCAGTGCTCCTTGAAGCGACTGGGGGAGTCCAAATCTCGCTTTCCTTTGCATGACCCTCGTCCTGGATGGATGAACCTGCGGGCAAAGAAAACAATGATGGTTTCTGGTTCCAACTAAAAGGTGTTTTCAGATGTCAGAACTATCCCCTGTGGTCTTGGCCCTGGCTATAGTGAGCCCTGCTCCTGGAACCTCAACCTATTGGTTATCTGTCTGCCATTGGGGATTCCCGCCCTCACACCTTGAGTTGGTTGGTGGGCTATTGTGCCTCTGCTGTGACAGGCCCCTCAATGTGGAACTAGCTCCTTCCAGACGTCTGTCTTCGTTCCCCCTTCCTCACCTTCAAAAACACCCAAAGACTTGGTTTTTTTTTTTATTCTCCAGGTGTTTTTAGAGGATCCACTGCTGGTTTTCCTTCAAGTATTTTGTCTTCCCTCTGTACCTTTCCCTTTCAAATGGTTTTAAATGGATTTTAAGTTGTTTTCTGGTATTTTATTGTATTTTGTTGTCCTAGTGTTGTACAGAGCCCAAAGTATCATTGAGCAGGGGCAACCTCTCTATAAATAAAATTTATCATCATCATCATCATCATCATCATCATCCCAGTGGCAGCAGCACTGCTTTGCCTCTAGTTTATCCCACGGTGGCATTTGAGGAATTGAAAATATAGGTATAATTTTACACTCTGGGCCCTAGATATCCCAGAGACCGTCTGTCCTACCTTCTCCTATTTCTGCCCCGGTGGTCAGCCGGGAGCACGCTCTTGCATGTTCCATCTGCTACTCTTGTCCGAGCTATGGGAGATGCAGGAGGGTGTTCTTGGTCGCTGCCCCCGTTTTATGGAACTCCCTTCTGCCAGAGGTTCATCTGAGCCCAGGCCTAGGCATCTTCTGGAGGTGGTGTAAGGCATTTTTTGTTTTAAAAAGCATTTGGCGGATGGGGAAAGGGATTGGTTGGGTGAAGGGTTTTGGAAGGATGGGGAGGGAGGAGGGCAAAGGTTGGTGGGAATCTGGAGTTTTTATGCTGTTTTGTTTGTTTTGTAAGCTGCCCTGAGTTTGTAAGTTGCCCTGAGCCATTTGGGGAAGGTGGGGGAGAAACTGGAAAATAAATTTGTTTTGACCTTTAAAGCCCTAAATGATCTGGGTCCCANTTTTGTTTTAAAAAGCATTTGGCGGATGGGGAAAGGGATTGGTTGGGTGAGGGGGGGGGGGGGGCAGGGATTGGAGTGGAGGAAAGGTTGGTGGTGGGGATTTGTTTTTGTTTTTTAATGCTGCTTTATAGGTTTTACCAGATTTTGTAAGTTGCCCTGAGCCATTTGGGGAAGGTGGGGGAGAAACTGGAAAATAAATTTGTTTTGACCTTTAAAGCCCTAAATGATCTGGGTCCCATATATCTGAGAGGCTGCCTGTCCTACCACCACGTCCCTTTGCGGCTCCTACAGTTGGCTGGGGGCACCCCCCTGCAGGTTCCATCTGCTACCCTTGTCCATCAAATGGGGGGGCGGGGGCGGGCGCAGCAAGGTGTTCTCCATTTGCTGGCCCAGGTTTGCGGCACACCCTTCCCCAGGAGGTTCGCTTGAGCCCAGGTCTAAGCATCTTCCGGACGCGGCGCTGCAAAGCTTTATTTGAAAAAGCATTTGGCAGGTGGGGATGGGGGTCGGTTGGGTTTTTGGGTAGGGTTGTGGGGGAGGGTGGAATTAATTAATTTAGTTTTTATGGAATTCATTTTATTATTCTTGTTTTATGGATTATAAAGTCCCTGAGCCTCTGCAGGAAGGGCAGCATGTACATTTGAATAAATAAATTATTTGTTTCTGAACAGATGATAACACCCATGTGTTGCGTGGTAGAGGCCCCACAGAAAACAGCTGGTGTGACTCTATCACAAGGTCACTGGACCTATCAAAATATGCCACCAGTAGTTAAGTTGGGGGGACAGGTTTAGCTTTGCGGAGACTGGAGAATTATTTTGATGCAACACCCCCAGCCTATCCAGAATTTAGTAGAGCTTCTTGTCCTTCTTTTCTTGCCAGTAAGTGCACTCTCAACTTAGGCATCTTGCCAGAGTGTAAAGGAGCAGGGGTTAGCGTAGCCTAGAGGATAAGGGTTCAAATTCCATCCTAGCCATGAACTCATTGGATAGTCTTGGACAAGTCACAGCTCTCAGCCTCATTTCCCCATCTGTAAAATGGGGCTAATAATGACGTGCCTCATAGGGCTGTTGCGAGGGTGAGCTAGATAAGGATTGTAAAACACTTTGAGCACTGAAATTGCTAAAGGAATGATAAATGAATAGATAATAATAGTTAATGCTTATGGGGTCTCAGGGAGTGCTGCAAGGTAAAAGGGCTGCCAAAAATCTGGAAGGGCAAGTAGCCCTTTCCTCTTGTTTCCCAAGCACTGCTTATGAAACGCCATGACCTCAGAAAAGCGAAGGCAGAATTGGGCTGTCTTTAAAAGAAACTACCAATATTTTCAACTCTTCAAATACCCCTTTTCACAAACCCGGAGCTTCATCCATAACAGGACACAACAATTTGGCTACCAAAATCCCACGTTACCTTCCCAATTCTTTTCATGCTGGTCAACATCAAGCAATTTGGCCTGGCTCCTCTTCTTGTCTTCTGCTATGGGAAGGCTTGGCTCCTTTTCTCCTTTCTCCCCCTAAAGGGACACAAATCAGGCTCTTTGAACTGGTTCAAAATAATGAATTACCCCCAAAACTTCACAGATTTCTAACTTTCCTTTGAAAATGAAAAAAAACACATCTAAATACTCTACCCCTATAGCAGAGAAAAGAATCCCTGTGCTGTCAACTTGACCAATGCTTTTTAAAACAAATATAGCAATTAACAATATAGCAGGATGTCAAAGAATTAAAAGTGCAAACACAGCATTTGGGGGCACACAATCATACTATTAATAGCCACGTTGTAGGTATGGAATTAGGATGACAGAAGAGGGACCTGCTAGGCATATCTGGGAAGGGATTCCTTCTGGTGTCTGGATTCATGGCCATTCAAAGAGCAGTCATTCAAGGACCATATTACGCAGCAAGATCTCAGGGCTGGTAATGGCAATGACAATCGAGGGGAAGAATAAACCATGGACAGGGCTGGGGGTAGGGGCAGGGTTAGGATGGCACCGCAAGCAGCTGCCAAGGATGCTACGTTTCTACGGTGCAGTCTGGGCTCTTGGCTGCGGACTTGTCTCGCACTAGGTTTGGGCTATTAAAGGGGCTGCTGGCTGCAGCGCACAAGCAGGAAGGAGCAGGAAGGGAAGGAGTGGAGAGTAAGTAGCCTGCACGAGTGCTTCAGCCCAGGCAGTGGAGGGGCTGCAGCCCCTTTAAGGCCTGAACCAGCATTGGTGGAGCTGGTGGGCCACAGCCAAAAAGCCCACAGTCCGACTAAAAGCAGGTTACTTGCTGGAGGTGCGCGGGGCAGGGAGGGAGTCTGCAGGGCCAGCCCCAGGGTTTGCAGGGCCGTGTGCGAACTCTTGGTGCAGGGCCCGATTTGCATTTGAGGTGGCATTCCACTCATACCTGCGCACAGGCCTTACCAGTTACACCACTTTCCCCTTAGCTTCCCCCCACACAGCACCCCCTTGTCACTTCCAACTCACAAATCCACCCCACAACATCCCCTACAGAGTGCACCCTTGCCCAGCCACCCCCTAGATTCCCCAGAGTGCACCCTTGCCCAGCCACCCCCCAGATTCCCCAGAGTGCACCCTTGCCCAGCCACCCCCCAGATTCCCCAGAGTGCACCCTTGCCCAGCCACCCCCCAGATTCCCCAGAGTGCACCCTTGCCCAGCCACCCCCCAGATTCCCCAGAGTGCACCCTTGCCCAGCCACCCCCCAGATTCCCCAGAGTGCACCCTTGCCCAGCCACCCCCCAGATTCCCCAGAGTGCACCCTTGCCCAGCCACCCCCCAGATTCCCCAGAGTGCACCCTTGCCCAGCCACCCCCCAGATTCCCCAGAGTGCACCCTTGCCCAGCCACCCCCCAGATTCCCCAGAGTGCACCCTTGCCCAGCCACCCCCCAGATTCCCCAGAGTGCACCCTTGCCCAGCCACCCCCCAGATTCCCCAGAGTGCACCCTTGCCCAGCCACCCCCCAGATTCCCCAGAGTGCACCCTTGCCCAGCCACCCCCCAGATTCCCCAGAGTGCACCCTTGCCCAGCCACCCCCCAGATTCCCCAGAGTGCACCCTTGCCCAGCCACCCCCCAGATTCCCCAGAGTGCACCCTTGCCCAGCCACCCCCCAGATTCCCCAGAGTGCACCCTTGCCCAGCCACCCCCCAGATTCCCCAGAGTGCACCCTTGCCCAGCCACCCCCCAGATTCCCCAGAGTGCACCCTTGCCCAGCCACCCCCCAGATTCCCCAGAGTGCACCCTTGCCCAGCCACCCCCCAGATTCCCCAGAGTGCACCCTTGCCCAGCCACCCCCCAGATTCCCCAGAGTGCACCCTTGCCCAGCCACCCCCCAGATTCCCCAGAGTGCACCCTTGCCCAGCCACCCCCCAGATTCCCCAGAGTGCACCCTTGCCCAGCCACCCCCCAGATTCCCCAGAGTGCACCCTTGCCCAGCCACCCCCCAGATTCCCCAGAGTGCACCCTTGCCCAGCCACCCCCCAGATTCCCCAGAGTGCACCCTTGCCCAGCCACCCCCCAGATTCCCCAGAGTGCACCCTTGCCCAGCCACCCCCCAGATTCCCCAGAGTGCACCCTTGCCCAGCCACCCCCCAGATTCCCCAGAGTGCACCCTTGCCCAGCCACCCCCCAGATTCCCCAGAGTGCACCCTTGCCCAGCCACCCCCCAGATTCCCCAGAGTGCACCCTTGCCCAGCCACCCCCCAGATTCCCCAGAGTGCACCCTTGCCCAGCCACCCCCCAGATTCCCCAGAGTGCACCCTTGCCCAGCCACCCCCCAGATTCCCCAGAGTGCACCCTTGCCCAGCCACCCCCCAGATTTCCCAGAGAGTGCACCCTTGCCCAGCCACCCCCCAGATTCCCCAGAGTGCACCCTTGCCCAGCCACCCCCCAGATTCCCCAGAGTGCACCCTTGCCCAGCCACCCCCCAGATTTCCCACAGAGTGCACCCTTGCCTAGCCCCCCTGTAGCCTGACAATGGGGCTGGGAGGGAGCAGAGGGCCCTGGGAGCAAAGGGGGTGGGGCTGGTCCCTGGTGATAATCCTCAGAAATACAGCAACAGGCAGTGCATTTTAGTGGCAGTGCCAGATCTCCATGGAACAGACCCACCCACCCCGTACCCTAGCATCCTTGGACCGAGAGAAAGACAGACAGTGACATCTCCCCCAGCCAGCCAGCTACCTAGATTTCTCCCCCATGCATCTTCCTCCTCAAGTTCTTCCCTGGTTTTCCAGGTCCGATTCAAGGTGTTGGTTTTGGCCTATAAAGCCCTGAACGGCCTAGGCCCTGCCTATCTGCGGGACCGCCTCGCTCCCCGGGTGCTGGATTGACCCCTGTGGTCATCGGGGGGCTCCCTGCTCGAGGTTCCCTGGGTCTCCCGGGGGGCCACGCAGGGGAGGCCGTTCTCGGTGGCCGCACCATGGCTGTGGAACTCCCTTCTGGTGGAGGCCCGGTTGGCCCTGGACCTCCCCTCTTTTCGGAGAAGTTGTATGACCTGGCTGTTCCGCCAGGCTTTTGGCGGGGGAGAAGGGTGAGAGGGCTTTTTGGGGTCTGGGGTTATTTTCTTTTCCTCCTTTTAGTTGTTTTAATTGTTGTTTTAATGTTGTTTTACAAATTGTAAGCCGCCCCAAGCTGCCTGTGGCAGGAGGGGCGGGGTAGTAAAAGTTTGAAATAAATAAATAAATAAATATCAGATCGTGGTGCAAAAGCAATGGGTCAGGTGGCTGGCTGGTTCTCCCTGCCCCCCTGCCCTGGAGGCGGGAGTCCCTGACTCCCCTGAGCCTGCAAAGGGAAGAGGGCAGGGGCAGCAGGGCCAGGGTACAACAGGCGGCTTTACCTGTGCTGGTTCTGGCTGGCAGGCTAGGCTGCTTGCTTCTTTGGCCGGCTAGTGGCTACTGTGCACTAGTGGCCTCTCACCTGGCCTGGCCCCCAAGGCACCAGCACGTGCTGCTGCTGCTGCACCAGCCTGGGAAGGGGGTGGGGTTCGAGAGGGGCCGGGGCTAACGCCACTGCAGCTCACTCCGCCTCAGCACCGCACGGACCTGTGTTGTCTGTCAGTAGTCTGTGCTGTAGCTCAGTGAGGAGGTGGGGCGGGGGTCAGGCTGGCGGGGCAGTGAGTGGAGGCCGCCACCCTAGGGATTTCCCTAGTAGGGGGTCGGCCTGTGACCCCTCTGCTGGTGCTTCTGGCCACCCCCTCACAGGCACTGGCAGGAGCCCCTCTGCTGCTCCCTGTGGTGCCTGAGGCTCTGAGCCTCCTCTCCTCTCTGCCATGTCCGCTCTCACCTCGCTGTTTGTGGCCGGGCACCGGCTGCTACTCTTCCTCATGCTGCTGCGCTGCTCTGAGTCGGCGGGCTTGCCCTGTGCGCTCCTCAGACTTTCCCAAGGTCCCAACCACCACGTGGGGATCGTTGACAGGCACAGCTGCGCATGCACCCGACTCGCCCCTGAACTGTTTGACAAAACCAGTTGCAGGTGCCAGGCGCTGCAGCGCAGGGCTCCAGGGAGGGGAAGGGATTAGGGAAGCACTGTAGTGGGGGAGGGGGGCAGGTCTGGGGCAGAAGCCGTGGCCCACAGGCCGCAGTGAATGAGGCAGAGCCAAGGGCTAAGCGGGGGCTGCACTGCCACCCTCAGTTCGACCTAAGCGTAGGGCCAGGCTGGACGCGGGGCCATGTGCGACCGCACACGTCGCAGTCTGGAAGTGGGAGAGAGAGGGATGAAGCGGCAGACAGAGGGAGAGTGGGTTTGCTGATGTGTGTGGCAGGAACAGCAGGGGGAATCATGGGGACGAGGAGGTAGGCAGGGGAAACAGGTGGTGGTTTCTGGAGGCAGGTGTATCTAGTGGGGCTGGATGCGACATAAAGACCTGTTAGCCTAACCACAGTGGTATGCAAGATGTTGGAACAGATACTGAAAGAGAGAAAAATTAATGATACGCTAGCAAAGGGAAAACATGATCAAATGCAGCATGGGTTCACAAAGAGCAGATCATGCCAGACGAATCCCATTTCCTCTTTTGAAAAAATAACTGGCTTTTTGGATAGAGGGAATGTAATGGATTTAGTGTATTTGGATTTTAGTAAAGCGTTTGATACCGTGTCACATGGAACATTACTGCTTAAGCTTGAAAACATGGGAATCAACAAAAAGGTAGTTAGGTGGGTTCGTAGCTGGTTAACTAGAAGAAAATTAAGGGTTGTGTTGAGAGGTAGACTTTTTAGGGGTGGGGGAAGATTGCTAGTGGAGTTCCTCAGGGATCTGTTTTGGGACCCATCTTGTAATATATTTATAACTGACCTTGGTGAGGGAAGTAAGAGTGTGGTAATGAAGTTTGTTGATGATACCAAGTTGGGGCGAATTGCCAATGCAGAGGAGGGTCGGAAATTTATACAGGATGATCTGGATGGCCTCATGAACGGGACTGTTAGGAATGGGATAAATTTAATAGTGTAAAGTGCAAGGATATGCATTTGGGGTTTAATAGTAAGAATTTTAGTTACCAGCTAGGAACTCATCAGTTAGAAACAACAGAGGAGGAAAGGGACCTGGGGGTTATAGCTGATCATAACATGGCTATGGGTTGTCAAGGTGATGCAGCTGTAAAAAAGGCAAATGCTGTCATGGGGTGTATTAGGCGTGGTATTGCCAGCAGGGACAGGGGGATATTGTTGCCTCTGTAAAGGGCTCTGGTAAGATCACATCTGGAGTACTGTGTTCAGTTCTGGTCACCCATGTTTGAGAAGGATGAACCTAAACTGGAACAAGTGCAACGTAGAGCTACCAGGATGATGGAGGACTTACCCTATGAGATGAGGCTGAAGGAGCTTGGCTTACTAACTAAGTCAGATCAATGGTCCATCTTAGCCCAGTATTGTCACAACCTGACATGGCAGCAGGGGTTTCAAATTCAGGTCCAAATCTGGGTCTTCCAGGGTCTCTGGCAGAGGCCATCCCGGCGTGCTGCCCGAGACCCCTCCAGGCCCCCAGTGGAGGCCTCCCCCAGGCGTGTTACCAGGGATCCTGAGGTGGAGATGCCAGGGATTGAACCTGGGACCTTATACATGCAAAGCATGTGCTCTTATTACTTGAGCTATGCCCCCCCCCCTTTTTGATAGGCTTATTTAGCCTATCAAAAAGAAGGCTGAGTGGAGATATGATTGCATTGTATAAATATATCAGGGGAGTTTAACACAATAGAAGAGGAAGATTCGTTCAGACTAAAAGGGAGTGTGGGTACAAGAACGAATGGATGCGAGCTGGTTATTGATAAGTTTAGGCTGGAAATTGGAAGAAGGTTTTTAACCATTACAGCAGTGAACTACTGGAATAAGCTTCCAGGGGCTGTTGTGGAAGCAAAGAATCGGAATAGCTTCAAAATGGAGTTGGATACATTTATGGCATAGATCTTGTGAGGAGTTTTCATTATTTGATGCTTCAGGACAAGGTGTTTCCCCACCTCCCCAGCAATATATGTTGGGTTTCCCCCACCCCTTTCTTCCTGTAGCATCAAAGTAGTCTGCAACTGGAGGTGGGACTGTCAGTGCATTCGGAAGCCTGGATACTATATTGTATAACAGGGGCCTGGCGGCACGCTCGGGGTCTAAGGGGGGATTCAGACGTTCTGATTTGTGCGATTTTTTTTAAAAAACGAATGTTTCATGCCTGTCTGAACACCTAAATTCGATTAAATGTAGTCAATATCGCACTAAAGCAATGCGTGTTGAAAAGCTACTCAAACCTACCTTTTTGCTGTCCGTTTTCAATAAATCCGCACTTAACAGCAGTGTGAAAGCAACATCGTACTGGTTTTAACTAGTGTGTAATCTTTTCTGATGTGAATGCAACCGTGCTTCCAAGTGCGCTGTTTTACTCCTGCCCCTACCGGAAGCAGTGAGACCAGCTGGAGCCCTGTAGTTGCCTCGCTGGGTGCAGGCTGCAGCCAGCTTCTCCCCAAAAAAGTTCTTCCCCTCCATGTTTCCCCTCCATGCTTCTCCCCAAAAAAGTTCTTCCCTCCAAGGGACTTTCAATCATCTGCCTCTGCCTCTACCGTAGTGCTGCAGCAGTAGCAGCAGCGGGATACCGGAAAGAAACCAGGGAGAGAATGCGAGGGGCTTCTTTCCAGCAGCCTCAGGCTCTCCCTCTTTACTCCCTGATTCTACAAAGTAGCAACCTTTGCTACAAAGGTTGTAGCAAAGGTTGTTGCAAAGTTTGCAAAGTTGCAGCAAAGGTTGTAGCAAAGTTGTACTTTGCTACAAAGTAGCAACCTTCTGGCTCCCCACAGGCCACTTCCTGTAACTGAACCGCACTGAGCAGCCGGGTAAGCACGCACTACAAGAAGGTCTGAATGCATTATTTCGCTGTACTTAAAATCGGTATGGCATGCATGTGAATGCAACAGGACTTGTTAACAGCGAACTATTGAGAACCAGTTTTAAAAAATCCAGATAATTGCTGCACGTGTGATTACACCCTAACTGATCGCCATATTTGGGGTTCGGAAGGAATTTTCCCTCTGGGCAGATTGGCAATTGACTCTGGGTTTTGGCCTTCCCCTGCAGCATGGGAGTGGCTCGCCTGTTTGGGACATCTGGATCCTCTTTTTCTAAAATTATTTCCTGTTATTTCAAGCATAATTGTGCTCTGGTTGGTCTCAGTCCCTACTTGTAGCTATTGGTGGGATTTCTCTGCGGCTGGTTGGGGTGTGGCGGGTCGTGCCGTGGTGCTGGACTAGATGACCCTCTTCCAGCCTTGTGACTCTAGGACATGTTGTGGAGGGCGCTTTTACATTGCCTGCAGTGCAAATAAGTGTAACACCAGCCCTGATTATTACTGAAGCAGTCAAGGGCTACAGAGCCAGGGTGGGACGTATGATTTTACTGTCTCTATGATCAATTGTGACACTTGTAAGCAGCCTCTGACATGGGCAGGGTTTATTTTATGGGCAGAGCAAGGCGGAATATAAACAGTTTTAACCTGAAACAATCCCAACCCCTGAGAACATTCCCACCAAGACCACGAAGAGGGTGACAGGTCAATCAGGAGGTCACATTTAGCCTCTCCGCATTAATCTAGAAGTAAGAAAGATCAAGAAGTATGTCCATCGGAAAAGAGGTCCCATAGTTGATACTGGTCTAGATAGACAGGGAGATTCAAGGAAGGAATAAGATAGATAGAAGAAAGACTGGTTGCATGGGCCAACACTAGAATGAGGTTCTGAGACAGATAGTCAGATGACGGGAATCCTATGATGTTATCAAGGCTAAGAGGATGGATGAATGAATGGATCTTATGCAATCCTATCAAGACTAGGATGGATGGATGGCAGCGTCATGAACCTTAGGTATATAGAAGGCAATGGAGAGGGCGTTCTCGGTGGCTGCACCGCGGCTGTGGAATTCCCTGCTGCAGGAAGCTCAACTGGCCCCGGGTCTGCTGGCCTTCCACTGGGCCTGTAAGACCTGGCTGTTCGTCCAGGCCTTCGGGGAAGGGAGTGGGTAGGGTGGGAGAGATTGGGGGGGAGGGGGGGTAATTTGACTGTTCTTACCTTATTTAATTGGTTTTAGTTTCCCTCTTTGTCTATGTTTTTTATTGTATTTATTTTTATGATTTTAAAATGTAGTAGTTGTGAGCTGCCCCGATCCGTCTGTTGACGGGAGGGGGCGGGATATACATTTTAATATAAATATATAAATTAATATAAATAACCGGAAGGTTTGCACATAGAGTGTACTCTCCTCTCTCTGAGTAACCAAAATGAACTTACAATGCTTGGCTGGTTCTTAGTAGTAAAGACTTTCTGTTTCCGTGGGTTCACTGCAATCTTATGTCTAGCTGCCGAAGTATCCAGACAGCCCGCTGGGCTGGCAGGGCTGTTGAAATCAACCGGAAGCAAGCTGCTAGTTCGCAAGGTAGGAGTAGTAAGGACTGCAGAGGACAAAGGGCTGATGGGTCGTGAAGAAGCTTCAGAGGGTATCTGCAAAACACAAATGCATCTATCTCGATTATCCTTGGATTATCTGCCTGATTTGGTTTTTGAAGAAACCAAAAACTCACATGATTTTATATAAAAATTAGGGCTGAACCAAATAGGACTTCTGGGTAGTCGGACCGATTTTCGAAGTTCCAAATCGTCAGTCCAAGTACTTGGAGGCAATTTAGTGTTCTTGCCGAAGCTTCAGACTTCGGAGACTGAAGCGCAGAACGTCGGAAAACTTCAGAAAACATTGACGCCACCTTGGCGCCTCAGCAGGTGTTGCCATGTGCAGCAGCTGCAGCCGGGAGAGCGGGGGCTACGATTGGCAACTTCTTGGCATGGATTGGTGTGGCACTGGTAACTTGGGGAGACCAGAGATACAGCCGGTGGAACTCCTGGAGCCATGCAGAGAGAGCTCTGTGGGGCAGTTCATGGTACTGCTGTCTGACTGCCAAGCTGAGCAAACCAAGCACCCCAGCTGGCCTGGCAACACCCAAGCACACCAGCTGGCCTGGCAGCACCCAATTATTTTTTTTTAAAAAACCAAACTAGCATGCTGCCCCTACCTAGAGGCAGCCAGAGGACCCTTGGTAAAAGAAGACAACTTGAATCAACCACACAGACTGCAAGCAACTGCAATCCTGCACTCCAAAAGCCAGCCAGTCCAGCAGATACCACATTGGTTCTTCACACCCCTCCCTTCCCCCTGGGCACCCTGGCATGGAGGGAACGTAACTCCTGGAGCCAGGCAGAGAGAGCCCTATGGGTGGCTCATGGTGCTGCTGTCAAGCCAACCAAGCAGCAGTAGCCAACAAGCAATGTGCCCCCAGTGGAACCCAATTTATTTATTTTTTAAAACATGTAGCATGCACACACACACACACACCCATGCCCCAGCATTGTTCTTATGCACAGGCAGGCCAGGCCAAACCATGCCATGAGCACCCCCAGTCCATCCCAGCCAATTACTCACAGTTAGCAGTGTAGCAGCACACAGCCAAATTCACCAGAGAATGGGATGGTTCTGGGAGGTGTGTGCCAGTTTTGTTTTTTGGCACTTCTCTTTCTATTGGCTGTAGTCTTGTACCAATCAAACTAGCCATCTGGCTTGGCCAGCCAATCGATTCAAGATCTGCCTTACCCCATGACTCAACTGTCAGCTTCCAACCCCCTTCCCCCCCTCCTACCAAATACGACAGTTTCTCCAGCAAGGCACAGGCGCTTCTGAAGTTTTCAGAAGAATGACCACACTTTCCCGAACTTCAGAAACCACCGTTTCCGGGTTGAAGACCCCCAAATTTGGCGATTTCCGAATAATTCCGGTTTCAGCGCTAATAAAAATATATTAGTAGCTGTAGGGCTGAAAATCAGGATGAGGGGAAATCAGGGCCAAAAGTCGACTTTCCGGGACCAGAAGTTGATTTTATGGGATGAAAAACTGACAAATAGGTACGGAGGTCAGTAAATCCATAAAAAAGTTATAAATAAATAAATAAATAAATAGGTACAGAAAGTCGACATTCCAGGAGCAGAAGTCAATATTCCAGGACATCATGTACCCAAATCGGGTTCTGATCAGTGCCAGATGTTGTTGAGTCGATTCAGGCACCAGAAATTCAACGGGTATACCTTTTTTGCAGGTACCTGCTTCAGCTCTACTTGGCATAAAACCCACACTTTTCAAAGTGGGTACACCAAGCTAATCCAGCCTGTGCTCACAACTGGTAGATAAGCTCAGTGTTATTAGCTGAATCTGTTATGCTGCAACTCACAAAGAGAACTAAAACTGAACTTTCCCATGCTCAGTAACAGTTCTGATTAATCTTCTCACAGTTCTTATACGAATTGGCTTTTAGCAATATCTTCTTCTGCCAGCAGGAAGCACTGCTGTAGCTTTTATAACAAACTCCCCTTGCTTTTCCTTCAGTGAGCAAATGTATTGGGACAGCTCAATAGCTAAGGGTCACAAAGGTTTGTTTGCACTCTGTAGGAAGTTACTGCAAACTAATTCATTCTTTCACACTTCTCTCCTCCAAGTCACAGCAGCATTCAAATAGCTCTTGGGTAATCTTAGATGGGGCTTGAGCTAAATATCTTAAATGCAGTCTAGGCCCACCACAGTAGTAACCTTGCTTAGAGAACAGATCTGCTATCAATCTCGATCTATGCCAAAAGCTCAGATTTAATAACCATCATCAGGTTTCATTCATTTGCCAACATTTATTAAAAATCCTTGAACTCTGGCTACACGAATCTGTCATCACCACTCAATATACGATTTTGAAACCCAAGATCAGGACTGGGATTTTGTTATAAAACCTTCCTCGTGTGATCTGGAATAGTCCAGCTATGGAGATGACATACTTCTCTGCTTAAGTTAAACAGCTCTCTCAACCTTTGCTGAATTTTTAGCTCATGGAAAACGGAACAAAATCGCCACTGAACTTATGAAGCAATTTTATGTTCTCATTTTGCAGTGCGTTAAGTATAAAACAGAATTTTTGTGAATAAATTCTTATCATAACTTTGCACAACTTAGACTATATCCCTAAGGCTTATTAGGCTGTAACATTCTTCTACAAGTGCCTCCAGTTTACGGTTTCTAAATAACCGCCGTTCTTCGAGTTCAAAAGGGGTGACCTTGCACTTCCTGACTGTACATCTTGCATACAGCAAAATGATGTGGATCAGTACCTCATTTTACAAAGTATGTAACGTGTGCTCAAGCATTCAAGAGGCACAAGTGTTGCAGTTAAACTATAGTTCATCTGTTGACTCAGTAGTGAGTGGATCCTTTTGTCTTGCAACAAAACTGACTGACCATTTTATAACTATTGTCCACAATCCTGAAATGACAAGGCCCTGGCTATGAACTTTTCTGAAAGCTTGAACACTAGGAAGATGTTAAAGGAAGCTTGAGTGGTTGAACACATTACATTTAAAAAAAAAAAAAAGAATTATTCATTTAATTTGTAACACATATACTCATTGCAATTATACATAAGCAGAAGAAAAAATAAATAAATAATAAATAACAAAAAACTCAACAACAACAACAAGAAGAAATGTAACCCACGGTATCCTCAGTATTACCCTCTTATATAATACATGTGTGTGCGTAAGGCCCAGCTTGCTGGCTCAAACATTTACCAAGGAAAAAATCTTCTTGTGGCAGATTGCTTTGACAAGGCAAATGCCCCCTGCCTTAGTAATCTATCAATCCGAGCTTTCTTCTTCTTCTACCTTAAACCTGAGCACAAGAGAGAGAAGAAAATCAACATCCAGTCTGTGCTGGGAAAACAGAGCATTCCTTCTTCCACTGAAAGCGGAATGCGTAGGGCCTACTTGGCTGGGTTATAAAGGTGCCACCTGAAAGTCTAGCTAATTAATCAAGAGGCTCTGCAGCCTCTGGCCCATAGCACAAGCCTCACCCTATTCCGGCCTGGCAGAGCTGGGAGCTGGACACAGGTTCTCTCTCTTCCTGTTCGACACCCAGCAGAAAACTGCAGCTCTGCTACGTGTGACGGTTAAGGAAACTGTGTCCCTGGAACGTGTTCACTCAGTTACCTTGAGAGACTCCGGGTCCAGCTTACCTCGGGAATACTGCATGACTCTAGCCAGGGTTGGAGAGCGGTCTTAGGATGGGATCGCTTTCAATCAAGAGCCACTAGCGGCCTTTGCTTCTCATTTCTGCTGCCTGCTGGGTTGATTGATGTAGGGGGCCAGGGACAGCTTTTGGGGGGGCGGGGCTTGTAGCCACCGTTGCTTTCTAGGGTAAGATGGAGCTGGTCAGCTACAATTTTATTTATATTTTTAGCTCTGATATAGCACCAAGGTGTGGAAAGGTTGAGAACTTCCATCCTTTTCAGCTTTTTAAGAAGAGACGAGGTAAGCGTACGTCTGGGATGATCCAGGTATGGCAAATCCTGCTCCATGCAGGGGCTGGACTCAGTGGCCATTGTGGTCCCTTCCAGCTCTCAGATTCTGCAATTACTTGTAATCTTAGCTCCAGTCTTCCAAGAGCTGTGCTGGTTACAAGCCTCGTTGCAGTGAATAGAACTTTTGTGGGCCCAGCCCATCAGGATAGGCGTCTTTATCAAGTTATTGCACAACGTGAAGGCTTACAAAAGAAATTTTTCCCTTGGGAAAAACAATGTAAGCTTGCAAGGCTTGGGAAAGGCCTCTCCATTGGGCCCTCAATACTGAAAAGCCAAAAGGTGCAAATAAAAAAACCCCAGCTTTTAATTTTATATATATATTTAAAATCTCATGATTCCTAAGCCGATCTCATGCTTTTTGAATGCCTGACATTTGAATGACTTTTAACTCTCTTGGACGTGGCAGAACCAATTCATGAAATGGCCTTAGGAATCATAATTATTTGTGTTCTCTCTCTGCAACATTTACTGAGATTCACTTGTGATCACCTGGCTCTCACAGGTGGGGATTGAAGAATCATTGATGGGGTCCATCCTCCCCTTGGTAGTTAGAGTGGGTATTATTACTGTTTTTATGAATTATTGTTTTAAATTGTTTTTAGATGTTTGATGTGTTTTATTGTTGTATGCCGCACTGAGCTGCCCGAGGGGTCAGTGGCACAAACCCATTTCTTCAGGATTGTGTAAAATCATGACCACTTCCTGTGCTCCTTGATGCTCTCTTGGTCTCTGCTAGACTGGGGGCTGGCATAGAAGCTGTGGGGAAATTTTTACTAGAGCGGTTCTTTCCTGATTCATGTTGTATGTGTCCCATAGACTTGGGACAGTGATGTTGTCAATTTACCATGTGGTCTGATTTGAAGATGGTCGCCCTAATTCAAAATGGCAGCTAAGAACATTCCCATCCCCACTTCTGAGGCCAATATCTTGGGAAATAATTATGATAGAGCCTTGAAACAAAATTTGAACAAATGCCAAGGCCTGTGAGAGTATTTTAATGGCATAGAAGTGAAATACCTAGCAATCATATAAATACAGGCAAAGTTTAAAACTGAAAATCATAGTAAAAATTATTTCCGTTCAGAGAACCAATGAATAACATAAATTTTGCTAATCCATGTAAATTACGATGGATTATGGCAATCTTCAGTTAAGCAGGCACAAAACGAGCAGCATTTAACATTATTTCTGAAACATTGACACTTAGGGTGAAAACAGACATGACGCTAACCACCCTTTAACCACCTTTGGTGGTCATTTATGCATGTTGCAGGGCTGTACTGGTGGCCTATGCAGCCCTGTAACATGCATAAATAACCACCAAGGGTGGTTAAAGGGTGGTTAGCGTCATGTCTGTTTTCACCCTTAGTCAGGTTACAATTCTGGCATGGGCAACCATTATAGAGGTCAAGTGGACACAAATGATCAGTCATAAATGTGACTCTCAGTTGTTGGTCCTCATTCAGATGATAACCATGACTGACTTGTGAATAAGGTGGTTGGGATGGTAAGAGAGCACCCTTCCAAATCCAAACCTGCAGGTTTGCTCTGAGGATGTGCTGCTGAAAAGTACCGGATGTTGGTGGGAGACAGCTTGGGTTTAGTTGCGAGCGGAGGCATCGGTGGTATAACCTGTACCGAAGTTCATCTAAAGTAGAGCAGTTGTTGGTGGGACTCAAACGGTTGACCGCAAATCTCTCCAAGTTGTTGCATCCGTTGTGCTGAGACACCGTCATCACCTAGATGTTTGAGGAACTGTAGTTTATCGTGCTGTGTAATGGCTAACTTAAGAGCTGCTTTCTTGCTTCCAAGCTTGCTAGTCATGTCGCACCCTGCAAGAGCATGTAAAGCTGGTAAGACACACTCCATCTCCTATTTTGTTCTGCATTTCATGAAGGGCTAAATAGTATAGGTATCTTCCTGATCCTGCTCGAAACCAAAAATGAAATAGGCCCATTTGCCGAAATGCTGGGAAAAAATGCAGCCCCAATACTATCACATCAGGGTCAGGGGACCAAACAATGGCTCTTGATATGTTGTGAACCTGAATGGCATGCTGAATATGGGCCAACATCCAAGTATGAGCCTCTTCATCAAAACAAACAAGATCTGTAAGTTCTGTGATGGTCTCTGTTGAAATAGAAACACACCGTTTCCTGTCGATAAAGCCACCACCTACTACGAGTGACACGTGACTGGAGGAAATATTGCCCGTTACAAATCGAAGATTCACAGTGGAAATTTGTTAGCTGATGTGCAGCAACCTGATTGAAAGTTCAACAGGATCTTTTGACATAAAAATTACCAGCGTGGAATCAGTGTTTACCTTAGCTGCACTTTCAGAAAGCATACGCATGTCTGCGAGGTAAATTGTTGTAATAGTTCTGGTGGTCAAACGAGAAGAAAAATGGAATCATCTTCTGCAGTGATGATAGATGTTCATCAAAGATTCCATCACGCTCAGCTCTAAAAACGTTTAACAATATCTTAACCATGTCAAGATAAGTGTTCCAGTATTGAAATGTCTCAGACTGCAGCGAACTGTGCTTGACAAACTCATCCAATTGCCCCATTAAGGGTTTCACTGTCTTCAACATAATAGGCAGCTCTCGTACTTCCTCAACTTTTCTGCTGACAGCAAGTTCTTTTAATCTTTTTAGAGACTGGAATATGTCCTCATAGGTCTCTGCATCTGAAAGTTCAAGTAAAAAAGATTTCCATCTCAACCTCATCATTGCTTCTGAAAGTAATTTATGTGCCCTTACGCCTCTGTTGTATTGATTGCCACAAAAATTGAGGAAAGCATGTTCTGTCTATAACATTTTGATTTAATTAGAATGTGTTCTGCACTGCTTCCTTGCAAATATTTTCCTAAAACATGCAAGAATACTTTAACCATGTGGCATCCACCCATACGTAGGACCAGGTGTAAAAATTAATCAGGCTGACGAAACTGCAATGTCCTTAGCGATTTTATAAATACTTTCATCACATGTCAACACTCCATCTTCCTGTCCAACTTGATCAGTAATATCCAAAACATTTTTCATCGCTGTACAAATTACATCATATCTAGATGGAGATGCTGGTATCATAGGCACGAAACCAACATTTGTTGCTGGTGGATCTACCTCTGACACAATCTCATGAAAGCCACTCCATGATGGTATTGGCTGGTCATTGACCATTGATGACATTTCCACTAGTGACTGGCTATCATTCATATCCATCCGTATCATTACCCATAGCGCATCCAGATGATGCTGTACTAATAAGTTAGACTCATAACTCCTTGTACATATCAGGTAACGTTGGTTTCCTTGCGGTCTGAAAATAGTCTCTCACTACTTGACAATCCAAATTTGCATCCAAGGTTTTCCTGGTTTCAGAAACCAGTGCTGTGGCCTGTCCCAAAAATGTTTCTGTTAAAATACTCTCTGCTGCATGGATCATGGTATAAAACATCGGCAGCAAATATATCTTCAGCTGGAAATACGAATGAAAACATCATTTTGTTGTTCACAGCTTATTCTAAGCAGTCTTTCAGCCATTGACTTCTCACATATTCTGTAGACTTTTTCACTCTTATTCTTGTACCTTCTTTGGCAAAAATATGCAAAGCTTCATGTCACATTTGCATGTTTGATGCCTCTGAAGTATGTAGGTGTTCAATCTCTTCCGATGAAGCCATTTGTTGATGTTCATCCTCTTCAATATGTTTCAGCAGCTGAATATTATGCTCACTGGTGTATGATGCATAGCAATTTCTTTGATATTTTATGTCATGCGCTTAGTTGCAAATATTTCCATAATGTGTTGATTTTCTTCTTCCAGCTGCCTGTATAATTTTTGCAGCACTTGCCTCATTTCGTTTCTGTACTGGGTGTTTGCTGTCCTTCTGGCACAGGGCACATAACTTTACATCAAACATTTTCTGCAGTTTGGATGAAATTGTTACTGCAGAGGAAGCCATATTGTCTTGCTTCAGACCTGAATCACAAAAGATAAAGACAGGTATCAGTCAGTGGACCCTAACATGGGGAAAAAGTAGCTCATACATTTGTAACCCCACTTTCCCCACCACCAACCCCTTGTTATTAGGGGGTGGGGTGGGGGAGTATGGGACCTAGGTTTGCATCTGTAGTTGGATGGATGAGGGGGGATACTGTATCTGAGCCCCAAAATAGCATGCGTGCCTCCAGTCTGCCAGCCTCCCAAGTTTTCCAACAGGACGTGGGGGGAAATAACAGGCAAACTTGTATAATGTGAAAACCAATGTGATTTATTTATCAGAGAGAGAAGGGGGAAAGGAAGAAATCAAGATAGAAATTCACAGTGCAATCCTTTGCAAAGTTACCCCGACCTAAGTTCATTAAAATCAATGGGCTTAGGCTAGAGTAACTGTGCATAGGATTGCACTCTCAAACACATACAATTCAAGGGAAGTCTACAAGACAGGTGGTAATGAAGTCCTTTAAAAATCTGCAGCAGTCGCCGCAGAAGCTCTGAAATACTTTAATTGCTTACCTGGAAAGTCCTGGTATGGAAAGCAGCTGTCGGCCTGAGTCTCTGTCACTCCCTGGCTGTGAAGCTGCTTGTGTTTGTAGGCTGCGTTTCTCTCCTCTGCTGTCCTCTCTGGATGCCCCTCTGTGTTCGCCTCAGAAGTAAAAAATGCCTGAGTCTCTTTTCCTCTCTCCCACTCCAGCTTCCTTCAGAACGCCCCTTTAGAATCTCCCAAGAAACGTCTTCCTCAAGATTTATGGCTGCTCCTCGGAGACAAAAAGGGTTGCTCTCCAGGCATTTCCCCAGGGGGCTACAGGTTTACGCATTCACACATTGTCCAAATATTGCTCACATCAATCACTAGAATATTTTGGTGAATTAAAAGTCCTTACAAATGATGCGTTTTTCTCCAAAAGAAAATCATTTTTACTATGATTTTCAGTTTTAAACTTTTCCTGTACTTATATGATTGCTAGGTATTTAACTTCTGTGCCATTAAAATACACTCACAGACCTTCAAATTTTGTTTCAAGGCTCTATCATCATTATTTCCCGAGATATTGGCCTCAGAAGTGGGGATGGGAATGTTTTTAGCTGCCATTTTGAATTAAGGCAGCCATCTTGAAATCAGACCACATGGTAAATTCAAAACGTCACTTTTCCAAATCTATGGGACACATACAACATGAATCAGGAAATAACAGCTCCAGTAAAAAAAATCTCCCACAGCTTCTATGCCAGCCCCTGGACTATGCCTCTTAGTGCAAGGGCTGGGCCACTGAAATGCCCAGAAGTCACCAATTGTGTGAATGCCTCGCTGCTGAACCAGGCAAATGAAGATTGAGGAAACAAGAGGAGAAGTCTGCTTAGGGAGCCAGATATGCAAATTGTAGAAGACACTTATGAGAAATTCACATTGCAGGGCTGCAATGGAGCCAATGCAGCCCTGCAACCTGTATTTCTCATAAGTGTTCTCTAAATTTTTCATATCTGGGTGCCCATCCTAAGTTTGCCAGGTGTCAGGAGTTGCAGGTTTAGTCCAGCTGCAGGGCTCCCTGGCTGAGCTCAGCCTCAACTGGAGCAACAGATTGGGCAAGTTTTTTGTCCTGCCTGGCACCTGATAGCAAGGGGCAGTGGCAGAACAAGGTCTCTCAGATGGAGGGGCACAACTAGGAGGAGGGCAATAGAATGAATGGGGGGGGAAAAGCAAAGGTCCCCCCGACCCTTTGGATACACCCCTGACAAGGGGATATGGTATTGTGTGGTTGAGCCCTCGGGAAGGGTGGTTTGCCCCCGTAAATTCCTCCTTAGGCTGCCACAGTGAATCACAAACATTCCACCTGAGAGGTTTGCAGAAATGGGAGCAGCTGCAGGGAAAGCACCAGAAACTCCTCCTCAGCAGCTGTGGGGGAATTACCACCAGCATCAGCAAAGTCAGCAGCCTGGCTAAATTAGGCTGTTAGCATCTATCTTGCTCAGTTTAGCATAGTCCAGGACTATGAAGACCAAGGCCACAATCCACAAATTGGTTACTCATGAGAAGGCTTCAATGGGACTACTCTGGAGGAAGTGGTTTGCGGACCCCCATGGCACAAGTCTGCTGTTGCTTGTTTTACAAACTGAGCAATAGTTTGTGCCCAGTAACTACTGTTGAAATAGATAAATGTCCCAGCAGCATTTCCATCAAGCTGGCTTGTGAATTCAGATAAGCCTTTGGGAGAAGGTGCAGAAGCTGCAGTTGTAAAGCAGAAGACAAAGGTTTTATGGCCTCAAACGAAGCGGAGGAAGAATAGGAGGATCTTACGGATTCGGTATGGCCCCACTCCCCCAATCTTTCTGGTTTCTCCCCTCCCCAAACCTTGATTTTACTTTCTGCATAAAACACCATGATATGAAAGAGACAATATAAGGCCCCAGTCCTGCAAAAGCTGGCAATTTCAGTCAAACTTGATGGTACATAAACATGTGCAGGATCAGGACTTGAAAACTTTTTCTCTCCCACAGGTCACTTTGAAAATCAGTAGTAGCTTCATGGGCCAGTTAAGGGTTGGGGGTGCTAAAGAGATGTGCTCAAGACGGGGGAAGGTCCAGATCATGGAGCTATGCCATAGATCCAATCCCCCATCCCTGAGTGCATGCCCTCATCTCTGCTCCCTTCCCCCAAGCTCAGAGCGCGAGGGCCGAGACTGGATCCACAGGCCAGATCCAGGAATTGGAAAGAGGCCAAATAGAGAACAGCTGTGGGATGCATAGGCTTAAGGTAAGGACTCAGATTGGCATCATCCTTATCAAAGACAGCTGACCTCCTACACATGTCTAGGGAAAGACCCATTACATGGACCAACCAATTCCAGGCTCGAAGATAAATGCCAATTCCAGGCTCCAAGTAAGTGCACAAATGGATTACTCACAACTAGAGCTGCAAAGTGAATTGGCTAAGGCGCGGCTCCATAAACTTGAGGTTTTAAAATGCAGCATACTTGACTGGATTGGACTTTATAGACATCATGATCCCCAAGGAGGAATAGATTTGAGGAAGATGGGGAAGGGGCAGGAACTGGAGAAGAGGAAAGTAACAGACTCAAAAAGAGCCTTGAGATACTGTACAAAGCTAGACAGTAGCCCATTCCCGGCAGAGCAGGCAAGTGTTCCCCTCAGTGGCAGATGGGGAAGTGAAGCTGGTCTTGGAGAAAGTTTCTCCTCCTCTGCTTGAACGTGATGGAAGCAGGAGAGGAGAGAGAAGGCTCCCAGCAAGGCTCAGCTGTGGACGTGCTGATCTACTGGATTAAGGCCCTGTGAGAAGAACCATCTAGAGCAAGGGGTGGGAAAGCTCAGGCCCAGGGGCCAAATGTTGGCCATGGCAAGTTTTTTATATAGCCCCTTTCCAGTGCCTGGATCTGGCACTTAGATCCAGTTCCTACCCCCAGCCATTGAAAAACTAACCTCAGGGTAAGGAAGCAAAGATGAGAGCCTGCACACAAGGAAAAGGGACAGATCCATGATCCAGGCCCTCCTTTCCTTGAGTCTTCCCCACCCCCATGCAGCCCTCGGAGCTTGTACCAATTGTCAAAGTGGTCCCTGGGATGGAAAGGTTCCCCCACCCCTGGTCTAGAGTCCCTTTTTACCCTCCAGAAGCTGGAGGGAGGGGGGTAGTACACAGTCTTTAGGACACTTTTCCCACCCCTTACTTGCAACTCCTCTGGGCCACCTGAAGACTGAATTCTTCTTTTCTTTGGTAGGTTTCCCAAACAGGGCTGGGAGCATGAGAGAGGTTGTCTCTTCAGCCGAAGAAACATTTTTAGTGTGTCCATAAAACACACACACCTTCCTCTTTTTCTTCTTGTCCATAAAGGCAGGGTGGCTGCACCTGGTGTGGAATGTGTAACTCAAGAGCTGCTACAAGCTCTCCCACCAGGGAGCCTGTTAGCGGTGACCTCAGGGGAACGGAGGTTCATCTGACTGCAGCCATGTTTACAAGAGTGGTGGCCATCTTAGAGACAACGGAGGTCATGTGGCCCAACACTTCCCCAGTCTTTTCATTAACTGTTGGAAAACGAGGGCTGGAAAAGGCCACACTTCTCCCTTCTAAAACTAGCGTCTAGTGTGAAGGAAGATAAGAGTAAGAAGAAATACATTCTCCAGGTGGTCACAAGGATGGCCTAGATGCTGCAAGTCACTCAGACCCGTTCTTTTTGAGTACACCAGTGAAAGGGACAAACTATAAGGCCCTCCTCCTCTCCAATCAGGTTTGGTTTTATCTCATCGGGATACCAGTTCCTATTTATCAGCAACACTGCAACAGGCTGGAATTTACCTCAGTCCCTTTCTTCCCCAGACACCCAATAATTAAAATAGGCCAGGAGCCAGAACCATTGACAATTGTTTGTGAGAACAGCGGGCCATGGGTGGGCTCCTTAAGCATTTGTTACTTTAAGACTTAAGGTGCAATCCTGACTCCACTGAAGTCAATGGGAGCTGAGCCACTGGGTATTTTTACACACACATTTCTCCTGCATGTTTGCTGTTACATCCTGAACTTTCTCTGTGTCTAATCACTCACCCAGATCTTAAACATCTGGCTCTTTGAACTTCTGCGTAGAACTTCTCCCAGAACTTTTGTGTGTAAAAAGTTCTCCTGGTAAACTGCTTTGCTCCAGGCAGCTGTGGTCACTTGGTTTCCATGGCAGCCCCTCACGTCTACAGCTGTGGCCACTTTAGGCTGCCTCAGGGCAGTGTTTGTGTGAAGAATGCATCCAGGAACTGCCTCAGGGCAGTGTGTGTGTGTGAAAAATGCATCTGGAATTTACTTGTGGACTTGTAAACCCAGAAGATTGAAAAATCCGGAACTTTAAGGTGTGTGTAAAAATGCTCACTGACTTCAATTCGGTCAGGATTACACTCTTTGGGCATAATCTCCACCCATTGAAATGGTTAGTAAAACTCCCACTGAATTTAGTGGCAGAGGATTGCACCTTTAACCTTCTTGGTATATTTTTAGGTACTGCTCGAATCATGAGAGAAAGGGTAAGGAGTCCTTTCCTGAAAGCAACACACCCCAGGGCCTCCACACCCCCAATGGCACCAATCCTTGACTCTGCCTCAGCTTCCCTTCCCCCACAGCTGAGGGAAGTAGGAACCATATATGGGATTTTGTGTGTGGTGCTCTGGTGGGACGGTGTCCTTCCCTGTTAACAGCTAGCATGGGTGCAAGTCTAAATGGGACTCCTGCCCATGCTAACTGCTAGTGCACATGCTGTCCCTCCAGGCCTTGCACTGTAAATACCTTTGCAGCTACCTCACCGCACTGTGGGAATAGATAATTAGACACAATTATTTCATCTCCACCTCATGGTGCGGGACGGGGGAGAAGTTTACAAAGAAGGAATTCTACATAGGTAAGTAACTTGAAATAGCTGAAACAATGGTGAAGTATTTGCCCTTGATCTATAAAATGAGCTGAAGAGATCTCAAGCAGCCCACTGGAGGCAGATGAGAGCAGTGCCTGTTTATCAGTAGCAAACCTCATCCAAATCCACTTTGCACAAAGCACCTTAGGGGTAGGCTCAGCTGGCTGGCTGCGAGAAAGACATGGGGGAGAGAGGGTTAGAAGTGACCCCTGGATGGGGGGGGGGGGGGGGGAGGCAAGTGACACCAGCCCTCTCTGCCTTTAAAAATTGCTGCTACTACTTACAAACACAGTCACCGATGGTCAGAGAAAGCTCTCTGCCCAGTGGGCTTACAATCTAAGATGGATCAAAAAACACAAACCTACATTCCCATTTTACAGATGGGGAAGAGGCTGAGACTTGTCCAATGCCACCCAGTGAGTGGCTAAGGTGAGAGTGGAACCCTGGTCTCACAGATCCAAGTCCAGCACCTGATCCACTACACCACACTGGTTCTCCACAGCAAAAGTAAGAGCACCCTCACAAGAACAAGACTTGACCCACCACCCTTCCCTGTAGTGTAAGTACAGCATTTAAGCACCGATCCTACAAACACTTACTTGCAGCAAACACATGGAACTACATGTGTGAACATTTGGAAGACGAGAGCCACAGAGGGGAGTGTATGGTCTTACATTAATTGCATTGCCCCTGAGAGCTAGTGTAGCCTAGTAGATACGGTGTTCAACTTGGACTTACGAAACCAATGTTCAAATCTTGTCTTAGTCATGTAATCAACTCGCTAGGTAGGCTTGGGCAAGTCAATCTCTCTTAACCACAGTTTCCCATCTGTAAAATAATAATGACTTACGGCACAGGATTGTGGTGAGGGTAAACTAAATAAGGATTCTAAAGCACCTTGAGCGCTTAAAGCAATAATAATTATTTGTGTAACTTACCAGGTATTCATTGCCTCACTAGGGGCTGACTAACCTGAGAGTTAGTAGGGGAAATTTAGCCTCACTTTCTGCTGAGGCATTTTCTCAAAGCCCTCTTGAGATTTCACCCAGACAGGTTTGTTGTTGTCAGAACTCACTGACTCACACTTTCTACAAATGTGTTTTCCCCTGGGGTTTTTCCTTGCTGTGACATTTTCAACCCAGCTTAGGTCTGCTGGTAGCACAGGGTCTCCGCGCAGACCTTCCAAGCATGCTTTAAGAAGCAGAAAGAGCGGCTATTTACCTGTTCATCTTCACTGTCTGTCCCACCTAAACTCAAAGAGCTATGGCGCTGAACAGGGTTGGAGGACTGTAGGATAAAATAAGGAAAAGGGTAAGTCACAGGGCAACGTCACACACAGTTACATGGGCTAGAACAGAATAGGGTCATTTTGAGAAAATACAAAAGGGAAGTACAGGGGACAGGTTCACTACACGGCCCCTAAATTGCAGTCGTTCAGCATTAGCCAATCAGAAACCCAAAGGAGAGGAACGTGTTTGCATTTATGCCTGGATTCTGCATGGAAATCTGTTGCTCAGAGCGTGCTACAGTCAGGGGTATAGCTAGGTTGGAATGGGCCCTGCTTGCCTGCCCCCCTCCAACACCCACCCACAGCTGGGCCCTGGGCTGGCTCCCCCCAAGCTCTCACGTCGGCTCGTTCCCTTTGGTGCTGGTAGGGTGGCTAACTCCCTTTTAAAAGAGGATGCTTATGAAAAATACATGTTGCAGGGCTGCATTGGTTCGAGTGCAGCCCTGCACCATGCATTTTTCATAAGTGTCCTCTTTTAAAGGGGAGGTCTGGCCACCCTAGGTGCTGGTGGTGGTTCTCTTTGCTCCTAAGGCGGCAAAGAAGCCACCCCCACCCTCTCGCTCTCCCACCCCCACCAGCCTTTAGACACAGCAGCAGGGGTAGCCACAAGGCAGTGGCCAGTGTGGTGTGATGGCTAAGTGTGCAGTACTCAGACTGAGAGGTAGTGGGGGGGGACCCTGGTTCAAGTCTCGCCTTAGCCAGAAACTCACTGGGTGACCTTGGGCCAGTCACAATAATCTCTCAGCCTAACCTACCTCACAGGGTTGTTGTGAGGATGAAAAGCTGTGTTGATTAGTTATATGTAAAGCACTCGGAGTGCCATGGCTAGGGGGTGCTATATAAAGATTTTTATTATTAAGCAGGGGGTGCTATATAAAAATAAAGATGATGATTATTAAGCAGCTGGATGCACTCACCCTGATTAAGTCGCACCGCCTTTTATTATAGCTACACCTCTGGCTACTGTAGGCAAAATCACAGCCTTGGCAGCTCTTCCAGCTCGTTGCTGGCCTCCCTCCAGTGCTAGATTAAACATGACGGGGCCTAGGCAGGACTGGCGCTACTGCAGCTACCAACGCTGGCCTTCGAACAGCAAGGCATGGGGCTGAGAAGGCGGGGTCATGAGGCAGGCAGCAGGCTTGCCAGGAAGCCCCTGCCCCAGGATCCCTGCATCCCCCTGCTGGTGCCTCTCCGAAGCCACAGCAGGTGTGGGGCTCCTAGGGCAGCACCTCCTGGGGGGCTGTCTGCACGGTACCACGCTCCAAGGCTGATCAGCAGCAGCCCTAACCTCAGTCCTGGTCTCTCCCCTGCTAGGATTAGGGCTGGGAGGGGAGGGAGGGGCTGGCTTCTTCCGTCCAGTCTTTGTTCCGAAGGAAGCATGAGCGCCATCTCTTTCCTTATGTGGCTTGTAGCTCCCGTCAGTGGGAGAAGCGTCTCCACCTTATGTCCAGTAGCTCTGTCTGTTTTGCAACATGCCCAGTCTAGGATGGACACTAATTCCTTCAGCCATCCTGGGGTCAGTCTTTCTCATGCTTAGACCACATCTGAATCCGGCCCCAGGGAGCCTTCTACCAAGAAGGTGCCTTGTTTTTATCATATTATGTTGCAAAGCGCTCCGAGCGCCATTTGGCAGGGGGGGGGCGCTATAGAAATAAAATGATTATTATCATCCAGAAAATCAGGGCTTTTCAAATCGTGTCATTTTTCATACATCGCTTTTGAGCGGACGGGTAGGACAAGCTTCTGCCATTAAAATCAATGGGAATTTTGCCATTGACTTTAATGGCAAAGGACTGCGCCCTAACAGTGCGCTTCTTAAATAATGACAAAACCCCCACTGACCTTAATGGTGGAGGACTGCACCTCCAGGCTCTGTGCCTCCAACCCTTTACTCCAGAGTAGTCCTGCTGCAGTTATTGAGACTACCCTGGAGTAAGTACCTTGAGGATTGCGTCTGCAACCCAAACGCTTCCCATTGTTAAAAGCCTGTTCCTCTATCTTCAGCAGCTGCATAAATCCCTCTCCCCGATGCTTCTCTTTCAGCTTAAAATTAAGTCGCAGCTGCTGTCTGGGTGTTCTACTTTGCTGATCTACTGGCGGCGCTGTAGCCGTCTGCCCATTGTCTTTATCTTTTCCCCAGCGGCGTTTCACCTTTCAGTGCATCCGCTGAAAGTTTGAGAGTTATTGGAAGCACACTTTGGTCTACTCGGAAAGTCTGAGACCACAAGCCACAACCCACTTACTCTGAGGTAGCCCCATTGAACCATGGGAGTAAGTGGTTTTATGGCTCACCTCCTTACGGTAATTCCACAATGGACAAGCCTAACGCCCCTCTCACTTCCTTCCTGTTTCTCAAGATGGCCCAAGCAGCAGAGGCGACAGGCGTAGCTCTCATGGAGCAAGGCAGCTCAGTTGAGCCTGGGCACTTTGGAAGCAGCCTGAGCAAGGCTAGGAAATGTTCAGAGTAGCGGGGGGGAGGGAGCAGGGCCAACACTCTGCCCTGGCCCCTATCCACTCTGAACATTTTCTGCTGGTGCTGAGGCCACTTGAAAAAGTGGGCCACCAAGAAGGAAGTTTTCAGAGGAGGCAGGGGTGGAGGGCTGATTCCTCTGACTCTTAAAAACTTCCTTCCTGGAGGGGTTGCATTGGCCTAAGGCACCAATGCAGGCCTTGCAACATGTATTTTTCATAAGTGTTCCTTAAAAAGTTGCATAGCTATAACTGGAATATGAGTCTGGGGCCGGGCCCACCACAGTTTAACGGGGCTGGGATTTCTCTGACGCCTGTTCACCCCCTGCCTGCTGTCTGGAGGGACACAGCACTGTCCAGGAACAGCCTGTGGAAATGCAGCTCTCTTACTTTCATCTCAAATCCCACAGTATTTTTTGCGTTTATCTACAAAGTTTGGGAACCTCTAACCACTGTCTACTCTCACCATTTCTGCTGGGCCAGCACACGCCAACCAGAGCTGGGTCACTGCAGGCCGGCTGTGGTGGCCACACAAGTCAGGTGGTGTTGGTCCTCACCATGGCCAGCGCCAGTAGGGAGGGGCAGCGGATGACCTTATTGCACATGTGCAAACTATGGACAGTGAACCATGCAATACGGCAATTCCCTGACCCATCAGGGAATTGGGGGGGGGGGCAACGGAGTGCACTTGCATCCCCCCTGGTTTTGCCTCTGGACATCACAATGCTCCAAAGGGGGCGTGGCCACATCGGAAAGGAGGAGGAGAGTCACAATCCTGCTCTTTTTGGATCATCTGTGACATCACTCTGCAGGGGGCGGAGGCATGTTAGAAAAGAGGCAGGAGAGTCTCATGGCTCTGCTTCCAGCCCCACCTGACCTCCCCCTCCACCCCTCCCAAGCTGCCATTGTGTGCAGGAGGGGGCAGGATATAAATAAATAAATGGCTGTAGCAGCAGGACTGATAAGGATCGAAACCCTGCTTTGCTCTAGTCATGGCTAGTTCTACACACCAGCTGTGGAGCAAAAGCTTGGGTACCCCAGCTCAGGTCACTAATAACTTTAGAAGGAATAGGCATAGGATTGAAATTTAGCAGACATCCACCAGCATCCCAGAGCACCTGGTCAGCTTAACAACGGGGCATTTGGTTTGTTTTTTTTAACACACACAAACTCTAAAAGGGAATATGCCCTGTGAGCATGTGTTCCAAGCAGAGGCTTTTTTGTTGTTGTTGTGTTTTTTTTACAAATCATTGGTTCCCTATCTGAGTATTTCTGCCGGTGGTTTAGCAATGCTTGTAGGCCTACACAACCCTACAAGTAACCAGTTAATTAATAACACTCCACACTTCATCTCTAAACTATTGGATCTGCAGCCACAGCAGGGTTTGACCATTTCCTAGACTTTCCACTTGTTCTCTTCTAAAAAACAAAAGTTAGAAATTTGGAAATAATCTCCCCTTAATAGTGTCCTCTGCTTCCTTGCAAACTTTCCCATCCCCTCCTCCCCCTTCGGATACTAAATTTAAAAGAGGGAAACCATCATGATTGTCAAATCAGAGAGCTGTGGGATCCGGTCCAAAAGAATTCAAGAAAAAGCTGGCATGTTTATGCTTCAATATTTTTTTGTTTTTACTGCCTGCCAAAGTGTTTCAAAACCTCTCATATCAGCAATTTCTTATCTCTCTCCAGAGGAAGGTATGGGGCACACACCTTGCTTGATGAACATGTTAGGACTTCGTGTAGGGTGGAGATTTCTGGAGGGCTTCTAGGTAATCCATCGTCTTCGGAAACAGCACCTGCGTCTTCTGTTTTTTTGCCTGTGATTACAAGAGGCGGTGACCCAAGTCTGATGTTCTGTTCTAACCGGAGCTGGGAGGGGGAAAGATGGGATATTTAAATTGCTTTATCTGTGCAGGAGAAGCCAACAATAAGAAGGCTCTGCACAGGTCATTTCAGTTACCAGAACATAGCTGCTGGTGAAATCAAAGGAAGCAATATCCAAAGCAGTCACTATATTAGAACACTTTTTAAGTTAGATTCATCAAGCACACGGAGTACTCTGCAGGAAGACATATTGAGTTCTAGATGGGCAGTAAGTCTCCAATCAGTTTGACTAACCACTTAGTAAAATATCTATTAACATTTGTTAACCCTTTATAAAAACTATAACCAACTGGGAAGCAGATATCAAGTGTGACAGAAAAATGTCAATAGTTGATATTCTATAGATCATCACGGACAGGCGCTTCTCTTTCTCAGTCACGCAGCACATGCCTCCCTCTCTGGCTGCCAAAGAGGATGTTCAGGCTAATTATTTGGATGTCACGGAGCATGCATGCATGCAACGCTGCTTTAACATCTCTTATGCATGTTGCAGGGCTGTACTGGTGCCCTATTCAGCCCTGCAATATGCATAAGAAATATTAAAGTGGTGTTAAGGTGCATGTCTGTTTTCTCCCATTGTCATGAGGACATAATAAATGACAAACCGGGTCAGACCAATGGTTCATCGAGCCCAGTATCCTGTCTCGGACAGTGGCCACTGGCCAGCTTTAAACACTTCAGAGGAGTGCACGATGGAGCAATCCATTCCCCATTATTTGCTCTCAGATCCCAACAGTCAGAAGTTACGTTCCTTGACCAACTTGACTAATCCAAGCATAGCAGAGTGATTCTTGAAGGGGGGGGGAGCGGGGAGGTTGTTTTGCAACACCCCCCTCTCCCCAAATGCTGAGGGTAACTCTGACTCTAGAAAGAAAGAAAAAAAACTAAGTCCACAACCTCTCAGGCAGCCAGATGTTCCCCCTAGAAAAAAAATTAGAAATATCATCAGGAAACCACTTTCTGAAGCTCTTGCCAAGAAGCAGCCATGTCAGGGCTGGAATGCAGACAAGGTCAGATGACAATTTTCTTCAGCGAGCTTAGCAGATATCTGGATCTTTTTGCATAGCCGTTTGCTTATTAAACTACCTTTTTTGAGAGATTGAGGAGAGTGGGGTCTCAGGATTTAGGGGCTGATTCTCAGTTCTCAAGGGATGTGACCTTATTGCACTCGAGCAAGTTACAAACGGCTCACATGCAGGGGCGTTTTCAAACGAGATGCTACCCCGCATGGCCAACCCCGAGCCACGGATCTGACTGCCCATCTGAAGGTGGAGGGGCTGGATGCACGCTCAGGGGAGCCATGGAGCATCCCTCTCATGGCCACGCATGGAGCACTGTTGGGAAAGCCAGAGTGCTCCACGCAGGGCAAGCCAAATGGATGCGTGGCAACGAGCGGCCTGTCAGCCATGGAACCACGGCGGCACCCAGCCACACCAGCAAACAGGTCCACTGCTCATAGACATGGTGGACGGGGGAAGTGGCCTTTGCAAGTCACCAGAATTGGCCAGGAGCGCAAGGGAGCCTGGCTTCCCCAGTGCTTGCGCCTGAGACATGTCACTTGCAAAGGCCAGCCCGGCGCATTCCCCCTCTACCCCATGGTCCATGCATGGCGGCCGCCTCTGTGGCCAGGGTAGCCACACTGGGGAGCCGCCCACTAGGATCCCTCCCCGCGCACTCAAGCTGCATGGGTGCTCTGTGGCAGAGCCACGCTGCGGCCACGGACCCCACCCCCATCGCCTTGCTTGTTTAAAAACACTACATGATTCCTCCCCTGGCTATGGGTGCCCGGAGGGGGTAGGTAGGTGAGTGTGGACTTACAATCTAATTGACAAAGTGGCCAGTGGCAGGGTAAAGTTCCCCACTCCTGCCCTAAGTAAAGGGAAACTAGAAGTAGAATTTGCATCTAAGATTTTAGGTCATCTCTTTTCTTGCATTAAATGCAGAGGCAGGAAAAGCAGCAAGCAGGCGCCTGCATTGGCAGAAAGGGTTAATCTGCTCTTGCTCAGAAGATGGCAGGTTTTGTCAGTGCTTGGCTTTTTGATCTAAGCGAGAGTTAGCAAAGCAAACAGGCTTCCTTCCTCTGTCTCGCCAGGAGGAATCTCCGTCTCAGTGCTCCCTGACTCTGCACCATGGTGCACAGTTGAGGGGCTGCAGACAACAGAATGGGGTTTGAACTCAACGCTCTGCCACATGAAGCAAAATGCTCTCTTCCTGCACGTACCAGTTGCTTTCCAAGTAATGTCTTGAGCTGAAACTTGGCCTCTTACATCTTTTCCGTGGAGAAAGAAAAAGTCCCTCTGCACATCTTTAGCTCTTTAATGTGAGGGGCAAGATTTTTTGCAACAGCTGTTTCTGCTGGATGGGGAAGGCCTTGTGCTGCGTTATCAGTCAGCTAGTTTACTTCATTCCCTGGAAGCAACCTTAAACATCAAGCCAGCAGCTGAGTAATTACGGGAACTGGGGCCTGATAAGGCGGGTACACTATGAGCTTTGGAAGAAGGATGTTGCTTCCTCAGCTGATAGCGACAGGAAGGAGGAGGATATAAATAAAGTGGTTATTAAGGATACGGTAGTCAGGCTGATATTTTATTAATTATTATTATTTATTTGTATAGCGCCAGCAATGTACCTGGCACTGTACAGTCAGTAGTTTCAGACAGGTCCCTACCCCAAAGGGCTTGCAATCCAAGAGACGAGGAAGGGAGAGATGAACATCAGGAGAGACAAGGATACATTCATCAGTGTGAGAAGATGTAGCTGCACATGCGCGTAACTTAGAGCGCATTCACACATACATTAAAATGCTGCTTTTCCTAAATGCAGTCAATTTCAAAATGTGCTTAAATAAACCCATGCAATAGTCACACTGGGTTTATTTAAGCGCAGAAAAGCAGCATTTTAATGTACTCAGGTGGGGGTGGGGGGAGAGGAGGAGGAGTGGCAGCAGAGCAGGAGCGGGGCACTGTGTAACTGACATGATATTGACTAGGCTAGTCAGTATAATATCAGTTACACAGCGCCCTCTTCCCCTCTTGGCTCCTCTCCCCTCTCCAGGAGCTGAGAGCCAGGGGAGTGGGGCGCTGTGTAACTGATATGATATTGACTAGCCCCGACATTCCGACAAGAGGATTTATGCGGGTCATTTCAAACCCGCTCCTGTAAAGGTAGGTTTTGGCCGCTTGCCAATGCGCTTAAAAAACAAACGCAAGCACGGTTAGAGAAGTGCATAGAGTCTTTCACACATCAAGGTAATATGCGGGGGAAAGAAAAAAGCGCTGGTCTGCTGTATGTGGAAATGTGCTCTAAGCTACAGGGAAGCGATTCGGAGGGAGGGAGGAGGATACAATTTCACTCGTGATGAGCCTGATGCAAGAGGCAGGTTTTCAGGAGGGATTTGAAAGTTGGGAGGGAGCAGGGAGAATGTATCCAGGGAGGAAGTTCCAGGCCTGGGGGGCAGCAAGAGAGAAGGGGCGAAGGCGTTTAAGAGGACCAGGGGAGTCGCAAGCAGGTACGGGTCAGGGCAGAAGAGGAGCAACGCTCCTGAGCAGGAAAGTGGCGGGATACAAGAGCGGAGAGATATAAGGGAGCAAGTCCATGAAGAGTCTTGAAGGTGAAGATCAGGCACTTGTGTTGAATGCATTGGACTGGGTCAGTCTCCCTCAATCTGCATTCCCATAGAGGGAGCCAGTGTAGGGCAGAGAGGAGGGGCTGAATTTGGTTATTTTGACAATACTAGCACTACTGTACATGCGCAATTGCTAAAAAGGACGTTACCAAAAGGACTAAAATGAAAAGCTATAAAAACTAACCAAACCAGAAAGCCTGGGGAAATCCAGATCTGTGAATACCCGTTTAGGTCGCAGGTCTTATCCAGGTGTTTGGAGGGCTACCTGAAAATGTAAATAATAAATCTGCTACCCATCTCGAAATCTAAGGCTGCTTTTAGACGAGCCCTGTATTTCTGGTCGCACATTCTTTAACAGCACAAATTCAATATCTTGATGTTGAGGTATTTAATTTGCACTCTTAAAGAATGTGCGACCAGAAATATGGTGCGTTTATGGCATGTCTAAACGCTGCCCGCGGCACTTTTACAGGGCGCATGTTGACAGGCGCGAGCGGGCGGCACTCGTCTAAAAGCAGCCGAACTTGAATTTTAAAATAGTGAGCAGAATCCTACCAAAGTGATGCTTTACAAACAATGAAGGACATTTGAAAGCCCCTTTTCAAATGTCCTTCGTTTTTTGTAAACAAAGGCTCCTGGAGGGACCAAGTATGAAACGAAGACTGGAGACTCCCTTGAGATTTGGATGCGCTCATCTAGGGTGGACTGAGCATCTCATCCCCAAAGACTTCACACATTTTGTTACCACAGCAGGGAGTCTTTAACAAAAATGACTACCAGGCAGCAGAGCAAATTCAAGCAACACCAAAGCCATTATCCATCTCCTTGTCATTCAAGGAGAACCCTGTGTGTGAGGATTCCAAAGGAGACTGGATCAAAACAGAGAATCTGGACAGAGGTTTCTCCTCTACGGCAGCTCAGCCAATAAGAAAGGATGAGCTACACCCATCAAGATGGAGAATGCTCTTACCTGCAGAGCTCTCACTTTCCCTGGGATGTTTTCCTGAGACAGTCTGTCCCCAGCCACGTTTTCTGGTGCAGATTCAAAAATGAAGACACTGTCATGTGACAAGGCTTTGTTTCCCATGCTTCCTTTGGATCTGGAAGAAGAAGCTTTAAGTAGCCCTGAGGATTTAGACACCCTAAAGGAGGTGGTTTGTTTTGGTGCAGTGGTTTCCAGCCTTTCTGGATTAACAGTCTCAGACCATTGTAGGACCTGGCATCTGCCGACTGAGAACCTGGGTCCTTATCAGTTCCCAGAGAGGGGGCATTTGCACATAGCTAAGGGATCCTAAGTGTAGTGGCTAAGGGCGCAGTACCTGGAACGGGCAGTAGGGGGAAGCTGTAGCTGTGGCTGGTCCCATGGAGCCCCAACAGTCCGCATACCCCAGTGTTGGCAGCACTAGACTAGCAGGTGAGGGGTTTGGCTGGGACTAAGTCAGGAAAACTGGATTCCATTCCTAGCTCTGCCCTGTTGCTGGTTGCTCTGCGCAACTTTGCTCCCAGTCCCACACTTACCCCTCTCGTGTCTATTTAGATCAAGTATGAGGAACCTCCAGCCCATGAGTCAAATCTGGCCCATGGGCATTTTTAAAAAATTTTTTTTACCCCTTTCCAGTTCCTGACAACCCAGCTCATGTGTCCAGTCCCCTACGCTCAAGCACTGAGCTCAGTGGGAGAGAGCGGAGAGGAGGGCACGCACTCAAGGACGGGGAATGGATCCATAGCAAAGAGCTACGATTTGGACCCTCCCTTGCCTTCCTCCATGCATGCCGAGCAGCAAATCCCAACATCCCTCCCCCAACTCCCATCCGGCTTGCAGAGCTTGGATTCAGTTTCAAAGTGGTCCACGGAACTCGGGGGCGGGGGGGAAGGTTCCCCACCTCTAGTTCAGACTGTAAGCGCTTGCCTAGTGACAGGTGGGGAGAACCCGTGGTCATCTGCGGTCCATGTAGGGTTGCCATATAAGCACATTTTAGAGGGCACTTATCAGAAATACAGGTTGCAAGGCTGCACCTGCAATTCTGATGAGTGCTCTCTAAAAATGTGCCTATATGGTAACCCTAGGCCCACGGCTGGCTGCCAGACAGCCCCTAGAGGAACGGCCCAGGCAGCTGCACTCAAACCACAGCTCACTTGCAAAGCACTTCCAGGCCCGAAGCCACACCCCCTGCTACATAGGGAGTGACACTCACTCCTCCCCCCGCCCTTGTAGGATGCTCCAGTCCACAGAGCTCTTCCGAAGTGGAAATCTGGCTTTGGGGTGGGGGGAGGTTCCCCACCCTGGCCTACTGCGACAAAGTGCCAGCTTCTATTAGGGGACTCTAGACAGTACTGATTCAGCCATAAACTCACATTTTGGGCTTCACACTAATGTCAGACAAGGCTTCTCTACTAAGGATTTCACGGGGATAAATCCCCTTTACAATCTTTTCTCTCTCCTTTGTGCCTCTTTACACCATTTGCCTGCTTTCTCTATGGCGACCGACGGCACTGCGTTACCAATCGACAGTAGCTTGGTGGAAAGATACCTTTAATGTTACTGATACAGAAAATGCTTTTCTTCAAGGCCAGTTACCAAATCAAGCAAAGTGGCTTTTCTGCTCCCTTAGCCAAGTCTAAGTCAGTATGTCCCATAGTATGTAAATCGTTAACAGGCAGCGCGCTTTCTGCTCCAATAGGGCTCCTCGGTGCCAATGCAGAAGGCCTGCATGCTGGACATCAGGTTTGCAGTGATGCAGTCATCCAGAAGATTTCAGAACTAACTGCTATCGTCTAATTACTCCCGGATGCTCAAACAGCTGCTGGGGGCTGTCGATAACACAGAGAATGGAGGCCTTTTCTCAGCAAAGGCAGTGGAAATTGTTTCTCAGAAACCTAGAGCCATCTGTGACCATAGTCAAGCTGGACTGATGTGAAGCCTCTCAAACAGCTTAGTGAGGAGGACTGGAATAGGGGTTTAATGACCTGGTGTCTGGGCTGATGCAATGAGCTCCATAAGAGAATAAAAGAATAACTGTGGGGGGGCTAAGGCCAGCAAAGACAAGAGTTGGTTTTTTGGGCAAGGGGCTCCCTTAACCGCTCAGGGCTACACAGAGCAGAGATTTGGCACTCTCCGGCCTCCCTTTAATGATGGCGGGTATGTACATAACGGCCGCCATTTCCTTGCGGGAGGACATACCCTTACAGTAACAATGTATGCCTGGTTCAGCAAGATGTTTCTTTTTTTAGGCAAATAATGATTTGGTGTCTAATTTGCCAATAAAGAAAGAAGATGGCACTAGGAACTATGGGACACGTTGCATGAATTGAATGTACTGTCTCTCTATTCTTATAACACTTATGTGCCCCACGATGATGGGATGCACTGTGCACGGAATTGGTTTTATTTCATGTTTTTGTACTAAGAAGTTGTATAACAGCCATTTGATTATTTTTAATGGTAGCTGATTATTTTATATTTGATTTTAATTTTTCTCTTAGTGTTTTATGATGAGATGTTTCTATTTTGGGGCAATGACCTGGGGGTCACGCCACAATAATAAAATTTGATTGATTGAAAAATAGAGCCATCTGCGGAGCTTGCACTGAGTGAGAATGCCATTCTCTTGCCTAAACTAATTAGTTTAATTAAGCGAGAGAGAGAGCAGGAAGGAAGGTTTCATCATGCAGTGACTTCTCAGTAATAAAAGGATTTGGTAACCTGCTAATCGAGGTAACTAACTGTACGGATGATGGAGATACAGCTCTGTTAATTAGCAGGTTATTGGGAAGACGAATTCTGCTCCCTTCTTGCAACATAAGGCTGAATTCACATGAGACACCCTCTTCCCCTTGTTTTTATTTATTTTGTGAAAAGGTTCGGTCACAGGATGCAATGGTGTAATGCGCGTTTAATCTAAAATATTTAACTCAGAAACCAAGGTTTCACAATCGTACTTATTCCTCCTGGATATTTTCTGAAAATTGTGGGACTAATCCTGCTGTCATACTGCCTGCATGACAGAGTCATGTATTTTGGGGGGGGGGAGGGTTCATGGGGGTGGGGTTGCCTTTTTTCTTCCTCTTTGCCCTATGTTCCCTCGAAGTAACGCCTGACTGTTAAAACTTTGGAATCTCCAGCAATGACCACAGCAATACTAGGGGCAACTTTTAAAGTGGGGGCGTGAAGTATGAGAACAGTTAAAACATGCAATTACAATCACCTGCAAGAAACTGGAGAGGCAGGAGAAAAAGGCTTGTGTGAATCCAGCCTAAGTGCTATCCAGGTGTGGAATGGCGGGTTCCGCGCCTGGACCCAAGATGGCGGCCGCGAAGTCCCGCCTCACGCGAGACTTCGCCTAGCGCCGCCTACATGTTGCTGTGCGCCCCCCCGTCCCGTCTTCTTTTCTCCACGGGGGGGGGGGGGACACAACAACCGTCGCCAGCAAGCCGCCGCCTGTACCGGGCAGCGCCGCGCGGCGACTACTAAACAGTATGGGCCTTACGGATCTAAAAGGCCATTTCCTCCCCTATTTTCCATCATGGTCCCCAAGCTCAGCTAAGGGCGCCCTCTTGCAAGTTCCATCATTGCGTCCATGCAGTAAAGGCACGCAGAGAGTGGCTGCTCTGAGCCTTCGCGGAAGGGTAGGTCATAGAGCCGATACATAAATAGTTTGGGATTGGGCAGTAACATGCATCACATTAGCAACTTTACAACTATAGATGAGGGCTATGTCTAAGGCTTCCTCTGCAGTCCAATTAAAGTCAGACTGAAGGATACAGTTATAACACTTTTGTCTCCTGACCTGGTAATATCCTCATCAGGGTTGAACCCAACAAAGTGGAAACGGTTTGGTTTCCAGTCCACCGATGTCTCAACTTTTAACTGTGTTGTAACGAGGGGTGGATGCATGAGTTTGGGACTGAACACTTCACAGGAGGGGGCTGCCTCAAGATTTTAATTCAGTGTTTAAACAGAAAACAGTAAACAGCCCTTTCTTCTTCCCCTGTTTGTCAGTCCCGTAATGCAAGTCTCAACCCCTGGTCCCAAATTACCTTACAGTTAATAGGAACAATGTAGAATCGTTTTATTCAGGTTAACTGGAAGCAACAAGGAGAATAATCCCTCACTACAAAACTCTCTCTCGGAAAATTACCCTTCTTGCCCCTGCCACCTCCCCACAAGTTTAGCACTTTCTTTCGACAAGGATTCCTCTAATAAGGAAACTGACAAAGAGAAAATTTTGTACAAAGAAACCACTTTTGAAGAAGACAACCTCTGCTTCTGTGATGAGGAAAAGCCACCTTGTTTCCCCCATTGCTGGACAAAAACACCTGCAATATGGTACCTGCCAAGGTAACCTACTGTTGCCACTTGAGATTTAACCAATCACTTGTGCTGCCTGAGACTAGTCTCTTCTGTTACTTTGCAAGCAAGGAGCAGAGTTTCTATTCTTCCCTATAACCTACTAGTAAATGAAGCAGCTTGTCCATTATCTGTATGGATAGTTACCTGGGAGAGCAGGTCATCAAATCCCTTTATTATAGCAAAGTAGCTGCATGAGTGAAACCTTCCTTCCTGTCACGTCTCTGGACTAATTAGGCTAATTAGTTTAGACAAAAAATGGCATTCCCACTCAGTACAAGCTTAACAGATGGCTCTATATTTCCATGAAACACTTTCCACTCTCTTTGCTGAACAGGGCCCAGCTTTTTGTGCTCTCTAAACACACATAGGCCCTTTTCAAACATGCCGCGGTGGGTGGGGAGATGGGTGCGCGCCCACAGTGGGTGGAGGTGGTGAACGCATGCACACCCATCTCCACCCATAGAGGCACTGCCGCTTTCCCCAATGTCTCTGTGTGTGGGTGATGGGTGGAGGTGGGATATGGGTGGAGCACAGGAGTGCACATGTCCTCCCACCCATCGCAGGCACCATTCCCATGGACGCCCCCCCTCCCGCACACAGTGTTCACATGGACGCCCCCCCCCCCGCACATGTGTAGGGAGCGGGGGCACCCGTGTGAAAAGGGCCATAGTGCCAATCTGTAAGAACTTCCCCACACAATCAGGCTACTCTCACAGCAAGCAGGCAGCCAATTGCCACCAGTGCCACTATGGGAGGTGCAAGAGGCTGCTACTCTATTAATCCCTTACACAAAAAGCATTTGGAATCAGGTACTTGCAGTTTCACTGTCAGGGGACTGGATATTGTATTAGTAGATTTCAACAGGGTGAGGGAAAAGGTACATTTAATGAACTAAAATAATTAAACAAAGTCCCGAGAGTCTGGATAACAACACCCACAAGAACATGGGAAGTGCCATATTGGGTCAGACAAATGGTCCATCTAGCCCAGTATCCTGTCTCCACCAATGGCCAGCTTTGATTGCTTTGAGAAGGGCCCAACAGGTCATAATGGAGTAATCAATTTCTTCTACCCACTTGCAGCGTCTGACAATTGGAGGTCTCCTCCTTTGACCAACTTGACTAATAGCCATTTATGAACCTATCCTCTAAAAATGTATCTGATCCTTTTTTGAAACTAGTTATGCTATTAGCATTCACAAAATCCTCTGGCAACGAGTTCCACAGGTTAACTGCACATTGAGTGGGGAAAAGAACCCAAACACAGTTTTTTGTCTTAAATCTGCTGTCAGTTAATCTCAGAGGGTGTCCCCTAGTCTAGTGTTATAACCAAATAAGCGGATATGGAAACGCCCATTTCAGATGCGGATATTATTTAGATAATAATCTCTCTCCTGATTATCACATCTCCCTTAACCTAAGCCCCCTGGGGTAGGGACCTGTCTATAACTATTGATTTACAGTGCCAAGTACACTGCTGGCACTATATAAATAAATAATAATAATATTTGCAGGGCTAGCTAAAAATGCAAATAATATCCATGAATAAAAAAATTCAAATTACTTTTCATTTCAGTTCTAGTTCCTGAAGCTGATTGTCTCTGTGTCACCCTCAGATGGGCCACAGTGATCCACAAGGAACATTTTCTATTGATAAAGGCATTTTTTCAGGAGGAAAGGCACTTTCTATAAGAGCAGGGGTGGGAAATCTCAGGCCCGGGGGCCAAATGCAACCCACAGGTAGTTTTTATTTGGCCCCTTTCCAGTTCCTGGATTTGGCCCCTGGATCCAGTTCTTGTCTCCAAGCGCTAAAAGAATAAACTCTTGGAAAGGGGGCAGAGAGAAGGGCATGAAGACAAGGAGAGAGAGAGTGAATTCACAATCTGGACCTTCCTTCTCCTTCCCCCACCCTAAGCGCACTCTGCCCCACCCTACCCTGAACTCTTATGCAGCCCTCTGAACTAGTACTAATTTTCAAAGTGCTCCCTGGGAGGGAAAAGATTCTCTATCCCTGTATTAAAGCAAAAACTCTTACTGAAGCCATGCTGTTGTACTTAGAAACCCAGTATCTCAATTCCATTTAATACAAACAAAGCCTGATGCTGGTCGGTATTTGGCATGCATCGCAGTAGAACATAAGTAGTGCCATACGGAGTCAGACCAATGGTCCATCAAGCCCAGCATCCTGTCCTCCGACAGTGACCAATATCAATCGCATGGGAGAAGAACCAACAGTCACAATGGGCAATTCATTCCCCTTTGTTCACTCGCAGCTCCTGACAGTAAGAAGTTCATCCCATAAGCTACTTGCTTAATAGCCATTAATGGACCTACTCTCCAAGAACTTATTTAATCCATTTTTAAACCCAGCTATACTACTGGCCTTGACAACGTCCTCTGGCAACAAATTCCATAGGTTAATTATGTGTTGAGTGAAAAAGTATTTCCTTTTGTTTGTTTTAAATCTGCCGGCAGCTAGTTTCCTGAAGCGTCCCCTAGTTCTAGTAGTATTTGAGAGGGTAAATAACCGTTCCCTAGCTACTCATTCCACACCACTCCAGATTTTATAAACCTCTATCATGTCCCCTCTCAGTCTTATCTTCTCTAAGCTGAAGAGACCCAGCTTGTCAAGCCTCTCTTTGTGCAGAAGCCGTTCCACAACCTTTATCATTCTCGTTGCCCTTCTCTGTACCTTTTCTAGTTCCGCTATGTCTTTTTTGAGATGGGGCGAACAGAACTGCACACAATATTCCAGGTGCGGTCGCACCATCGATTTGTATAGAGGCATTATGACATCCTCAGTTTTATTCTCTATCCCTTTGTGAATAGCTCCTAACATACTGTTTGCTTTTTTGACTATTGTGGCACACCAGACTGGAGGATTTCAGTGTATTGACCACAATCACTCCCAGATCCTTTTCCTGAGTGTTAACTCCTAGCTTAGTACCCAGCATTGTGTACTCATAGTTTGGGTTATTTTTCCCAATGTGCATCACTCATAAAGTGGGTATTCTTGCTGTACTCGTGAGAACCAGTGTGGTGGAGTGGATAAGGTGCTGGTCTTGGCCCTCGGAAGCCAGGGTTCAAATTCTACCCTAGCCATGAACTCACTGGGTGGCCTTGGGTAAGTCAGACTCACAGCCTCTCAGCTTGTTTCCCCATCTGTAAAAATGCGACTGTGCGTGTGTGTCTGTCTCTCCCCATGTTCCCCTCACTCTTGTCCATCTTAGATGGTAAGCCCACTGGGCAGCGACCCGTCTCCACATATCTGTGACTGTAAAGCACTGTGTATGCCTGTAGCGCTATAGAAATGATTCAGAGTAGTAGTACTCATTTGCAATCTTAAAGTGTAGGAGCTATTTGCTTGCTCTGGAGATGGCTCTGCTGCCAGCAGAAGTTACATGTGAAAAGAATCTAGGTAATTGCAATAGACTTGCTGTGTTTTCTTTTGGCAAGGACATGCCGAACATGAAAGCAATCTTCAAAGTCATTTCTGCTCTACAGCAGACGAGTGTAGGGTATGATTTACTACATACAATATATATACACACAGTGTAATCCTGTGCGGCATATTTGGATTTGCATCCAAACTAAAACTGCACGGCTAGCCAAAAAAAAGAGAAAGCAGATGTTTTGGCTATTACACTTCTAGTCCCATATCCCTACATAAGCGTATCACTCAGCCACATCTATTAAACTGTGCCAATGCTGGTGGGAGCCTCGATATTATAGTAGAGCCGAGCCAAATTTTAGAAACAAACTGTATTTAATGAATTTGCCATATTGGAATGGCCACATTTGATTCAAAATTTGTTTTCTGGATTCCAAGGGTTCATTTTTCATTTGGTCATTGTTCTTTGTTCCGGTGCTCCAGAGTCTGCCCCGTCTGCCAAGAGCGTTTTATTTCTTATAAAAATATCGGAGATTTCACCCATTTCCTGATCTGAGATTTTGCGAAACAGTCATTTCACTTTGCATTCTTTGGATGGCAATCTTTTCACTCTGGCAAAGAGCACATGGGGATGGTATGCAGGGTCGGCAGGAAGGAGGTAATCTCTGCTCTATGGTACCTGGCGAACAACCCAACCCAATCCGTGCTGCCATTATCCTGCTGCACAACAGCTAACAGGCTGAGAGGTTTGTTGTGTTCTTCCGATTCTTTTCTCCCCAGGGGATTATATAGTCAGTCTCTCTGCGAGGGCTAAATTAACAAGTCAAGACCTGCCAGATCCCCATCTCCTACGAATGCATATTCGTATCCATGGCCTGGCAGGTATAATAGATTCTAGCTAATCTGTTCTGGTCTCGTTAGTTACACAGATTGTTTCAATGGTGTCCCCTCAACGATCAGCCTGTCTTTGTTTAGGAGTGGGTCACTGGGAGCACGTTACACTAGTGTTCCAGAGTCTGCTGCTCTGACACCCAATAACTTTCCAGGCACAATGCAAGATGCCACGGCCAGACTTAGGGGCAGGTAACATAGGCACCTGCCTAGGGCAGCAGTTTTTTTTTTGGGGGGGGAGAGCAGATTTGGGGAGGTTTGGGNCCCCCCCCCCCCCACCACAACTGCACTGTCTCACCTGCTCCGCCTGCAGCCGGGCTGAGGTACCCACCCACCCCCGTCCATCCCCACCAGGAGAAGCCCCGTTCCAACTTCCGCCCCCGCAAACACACTGCAGTGGTGCAAAGCAAGAGATTGCTTCTGTGCTTGGCATCGCCACTTTCTCCTTCTCTGCCTCCAACGGCAGCTCACACTCGAGCTCGGGGGGGAGGGGGGGGCAGCCTGAGTTGCCTTGCAGTGCTAAAATCCTAAGTCTGGCCCTGCGAGGTGCTAGTTTTGACCTATAAAGCCCTAACCAGCCTGGTCCCCACATACCATTCTACTCTGAACAAGAGCCATCTAGCTAACCCACAGGACCATCATTTCTGCTGGTGGCATTCAAGCTTTTAAAACTGTTCCCTTCCTCTTGTCCGTGGTACTTGTTGAAGCCCCCAACACATGTCTATCTCCCCCACCCCCAGTCCTTGCTCCTTTCTCTTTCCCCATTACAATCCCCTCATTTTGGATAATCCCTCTAACTCAGTGTGGCAAAGCTGCACCTGTACTCTCTCTCTCACACACACACTCTCCCACCCCCTTTCCTGGTTGCAGTCTTATCTGGGGCCCACCTCCAAATTTGAAAACTGCTGATTTAGGCTATGAAACAGCCCCTCGATTTCCTTTGCATTCTAAAAGCCCTTGGCTGGCTAGAGCTGCCAGGATGGATTGCAAACATCAGATAATAAATTCTGGCCTTTTCTGCACTTTTACAGGCTAACCAGCGGGGGGGAAGGGTGGTGTTTCCACACTAAACTTTGGAGCACAAGTTGCAGAGGAAAGAGGAAATTCCTGAAATTCCATCATCGGCATTAAGGGCTGTTTTTGCACAAACTTGGACAGAGAGAGTTGCTCTGGCTTTGTTGCTGCAAGACATGTCTGCACTACCTGGCAATTTAAGGGTGGGGGTGGGGGGGTTCTCTGAAAACTCACCCGGGCTCAACTGAGGAATTGAGGTCCCTGGGATCCAGCGCAGGGATGCTGACATCGCTACTGGACTGGCTCGGTTTCAAATTACTCTCCCCTCGGGGAGCTGGAGGCTCTTTCCTTTTCTTCTTGGCAAAAAAGTTCTTGAAAGTTTGAAATTTGGATTTTTTCTTTCCTGGAATGTGAGAAGAGGCAAGGTTACAAAGGAGGGCAGCGTAGCTTGACACGGGCCATGTTGTATCAGACACCATGGAAAAACCTGCAGCAACCCATTCATTTCACTGAGCTCCTGGATAAATAATTTAGTGCAGGAGGGAGTGCAAATGAAATGAGAAGCTGCAATCCTCAATTGTGGTGTCTATGCAACAACCCCACAATGAATACAACGGGGCTTGGCACTACTGCGTTAGGTCCCATTGTCCAGCTCTGTAGTATTGTATGCTGTAGTCACAGTAGAACTGGATTCCAATACGCAGCTAGTAGCACCAGGGAAGTTTTATCCCACATCCAGAAACATTAAAACCAGACTTCTACGGATGAATCAATGCTGAATGTATTCCATTTCGAACCTCAGAATGCTAACAAGGGTAATATGGAAACAGCTCGGATTGGCTGTACCTCTGCAGGAAGAGTGAAGGCAATCTGTAAGGCCATGGAGTAAAAACAACCAGGAAGAAATCCTAGACCGTAAAACGAAGGGGACGTTAGCCAGAACAGTGGGTCATGGAGGCACCAAGGGCGTAACTATGCAACTGCACAGGCTGCGTGAGTCTGACTGCATCCCCCAGCTGCTGGGAGAGGGGAAGAGGGTCCCCATTCCATTTTCTGCTCCGGTAGGCAGGGGGAGGCCCCCTATCTATTCCAGCCTAGCTACGCCATCTGGAAGCAATCATTTTTCTTGCACAGCAGTATTGTGTTGGGGAGGAAAGGAACAGACCAACATTTAGCAAAGGGCTAAAAACCAAGATGGAATGGACTTTGTTGATTTTCATTGGGTGTCTTTAGATGGGACTACCGCAGTCCGAGGGTGGCCAGCCCCGCATCCCCCACGTGCAGCCCTGACAGCAGACGGACCTGCCTGCTGCTGCGGCCTGCAGTCCACCCACATGGCACCCCATCCCCATAGAGCTGAGGGCAGATTGGTCACCACTCTAGGCTGCTGCCCGCAACTCTATGGTGTTGCCGGGGCAACCCCTGGCCTGAAGTGGCGCTGCAGCCGCCCATCAGCCAAGTCGACAGACCCGCTGCTCCGTCCCCAGCTGGTGCTCTGGAACTGGGAAGCCTGCTCCGCTGGTGGTGCTCTGGGATGCTGCACTGCAAGTGGAGCTCTCCGCTTCTGCTCTGCCGGGCATCCCACCTTTAAAGAGACAGGTCGCCCAGGGATGAGACGGAGCAGAGGCGTGGGTGCAGTTCATGTAAAAGCACCCACTGTCCAGACTGGAAGAAATGCACACACAAAAAAAGGATAAATGGCGAGCAGCAAGTTAGCAAAAACCAGTGGCGTCGCGAGGCTGCAGGAGGCCTGGGCTAACGTCCCAGTGATGGGGCCCTCTAAGGGCAAGGGGGCAGGGTTTCCCTTAGTAACGGCTTCCCACAGGGTTTCCCAACCAGGCTCGGCCTCACTCCAAAAAGAACTGGGAGCACCATCCCAGTTCTCAGAGGGCCCCCTCCATCTCTCAGAAGTGTCAGAGGAGGGAAGTTTTCAGACTTGGCAGGGGCATGGCCAGAATTCCACCCAAGCCCCCGCTCTGAAAGTTTCCTTTTGGCAGGCCCCTTTGCAAGGGGTCTGAGCAACCCCAGAACATTTTCAGATTGGGCAGGAGCAGTGTGTTGGCCCTGCTCCCACCCCTGCCCACTCTGAACATTTTCTAACAGTGCGTGAGCCACTTGCAGAAAGCCCAGGCTCTGCCCCCCTCGCTCTATGGTATATGCCCCTGCTAAAATCAGAACTGCGACACTGGGTCAGACCAACAGACCTTTTAGCCCGGTTACCATTTCTCCAACAGTGGCCAGAACGAGATGGTTCAGAAGGATACAAGAACTGGTCCCATATGGAGAGATCCAGTCCCTGTCTCTCAACCACTTTCTGGCAGTCAAAGGTGTCGATGTTAAGGATTTCTTCCCTTTTGAAAATCTAAGATATTTGAGAGCCATGTGGTTAGTTCATTTTGTTTTCTGTTCACAATGTATGGGTCAGAGGTTCCCACTCGTAGTCAGGGCCCCAAATGAGATGGTGCCCTTTGTGGATGAGCACCATTAGGGGATTTACAAAACACTCTGTGGGCACCATTAGGTGCCAAAGCAAAAGGGTTGGGAACCAATGTGCCAGGTATTAAACCCACTGCCCCTTTAATTACAATTTGGATTGTTTGGTCGAACCTCAGAGCACTAAGCACCTGCCTCGTTGAATACAGCAATGTCACAAGATACTGGAGCCAACGGCAGCCCACATTCTCATCCTTGTTCCAAGCAGAATTACTGATGTCAGATGCACGCACACAGCTGCAGGATTCCTTCATAAGAAAGGCATTATTCCAGGGGCCATTATGTAATGAGACATGCGTTGTCTCAGCCAGTGCCCCAGAGCCATTGTTATGGCGGAAGCGATGCCACCACCCAGCTGGTGCACGTGGCACAGAGTGGCTGCTTTGAGAAATAAACAATAACTCCAGGCACTGCACCCCCTTCCTCTACCCTGCTCATGCAGGGGGTGGGGAGAATCATTAGCTGCAAACATTATGAGACACAAGGACAGTGATGTCCTGCATGGTGCCAATCCAGGAGAACGAAATGGGGCTACATTGCACTTTCTGGCAACACTTGCTGTTAGAAGATCCCAAAGCACTCCTCCCCACCCCCCTTTTAAAAAAAAAGATGAATAACTAAAATGGCTAAGAATCAGACAGCAGGTAACTTGCCCAAAGTCACATGGAGCTGTATTCAAATAAAGTTTGTTTTGTGGTGTCTGTTTAGACTCTTTGGGGCAGAGACTTTTCTTGAATGCAATTTAGTGAACACTTAGCACAGGACAAAAATACCCATACTAGCTTCCTGGTTAAATGTTTCTGTATACCGTTAAAAAGATCATGGAGGAGGTGGCTGTATTTCACCTCTGGGTTATGGAATACGGAGAGAGAGAGAGAGAGATTGTTATGTATTGCTGTTTGTCCTGTTTTCCTCCGATGCGTGGGATGCTGGCGGCTACTGCTGCAGACAGGATGCTGGGCTGGATGGACCATCAATCTGACCTAGCATGGTAGTGCTTACGTTCTTTACAAAATACTCTGTGACTTATCCTATCAATACGGCACAGAATAGCCTATCCCCGATTAGTGTAAAAAACAAACTCCCTACCCATTCCCATCTAACCCATCCCATCCCACCCTCCCCGCTACCAAACGCCTGACGGAAGAGCCAGGTTTTCCAGCTTCATTGGAAAGCAAGGAGATCTGGGCTGAGGCGAATCTCTGCCAGGAGGACATTTCACAGCGATGGCGCAACCGCCGAGAACACCAGTCTGTCCGTTTGGAGCGGCCGATAACACAGGACCTCCAGGAGGGCGCTCGTGGATAACCGCAGGGGCCGCCCAGGAACCCAGGGGATAAGGCGATCCCTCAGGTAAGCAGGGCCCAGGCCATATAGGGCTTTAAGGGTCAAATCCAGCACCTTGAATCGGGCCCGGAAGACAATAGGCAGCCAGTGCAGTGCTCAGAGCACTAGTTGATTGTGCTCCATGCGGCCCGTCCCAGTAAGCAGACAGGCTACCACATTGTTCACCAGCTGCAGCTTCCGAACCGTCACCATGGGAAGCCCGACGTAGAGCGCACTGCAATAGTCCAGCCTCGAGGTGACAAATGCATGGATGACAGTGGCGAGATCGGAGTCGGAGACATATGGACAAAGCCTCCTCACCAGATGGAATTGTCGAAAAGCGCCTCTGGCCACAGCCAACACCTGAGAATCCAGGCATAACTGCAACTCCAGGAGCGCCCTCAAGCTCCGCACAGATGGACCCAATGGAGGGTGGACACCCCAAATTATGGGAGTGTTCCCTTCTCCCAGATCACTGACCCCACCCACCAGCATCACCTCTGTCTTGTTGGGATTGAGCTTCAATCCGCTCGACCTCATCCAATCCCCCACAGCAGTCAAACACCAGGAAAGCACCAAGACTGCAGGGCCTGGGTCAGTTGAAAATACTGGTGACAATGAACGCCCCCGAGCTGTGTACAACCTCCCCAAACGGTTTCATGTACACATTGAACAAGAGAGGGGACAGAATGGAACCCTGCAGAACCCCACATGAGGGGCCCACTGGGGACGAAGTACAGTACCCTAGTACCACCCACTGAGATCTGCCCACAAGGTAAGAACGGATCCATTGCAAGACGGTTTCGTCAAACCCAGCCAGGTCCCACAGGTAAGTCGCTAACATCTTATGGATCACAGTATCAAAAGCTCCTGATAGATCTAGTAGAACCAGCAGGGTCATATGACCGTTGACCAGCTCCACCAGGAGGTCGTCGACCAAGGCCACCAATGCGGTCTCCATTCCATAACCCGGACGAAAGCCTGACTGTGTGGGATCAAGAAAACCAGTGCTATCCAGATACGCCTGCAGCTGATGGGCCACCACCCATTCAATAACCTTCCGGTTAGAGACAGGCTGATAACTCGCCAGGGCACCAATGTCAAGCGATGGTTTCTTGAGGAGAGGCTGGACTACAGCCTCCTTGAGGTAGTAAGGCACCCTCCCCTCCTGAAGGGAGGCGTTAATCACCCCAGCACCAGCCAATGTCTCCCTGGAGGCCTTTACCAAACAGGACGGGCATGGATCTAACTCACAAGTTGGGGCTGAGCAGACCCCAGCACATCTGTCACCGATTGACATTCATCCCATAAATCATGACCAGACAGGGCATTCCTAACCTTTGGCTCCACAACTGCCTCCGAAATGGTGGAGTCAAAGTCATGCTCAATGCAAGCGATTTTATCCACAAAGTACGCTAAAAACATGTTTATCTAGCATGTTCAATGTTCAAAGTGCTTTACAGTCCTGCTCTAGGTCACCTTCACAACCACCTGGTGAGGAACGTCGTTAAGCAACATTCAATGCACAGAAACAGTTCTTAAAGTTGTGACTGTTATGATCTGGGGCTTGTTATAAAGAGGGTTAGCGATAACAAGGTTTGGCTATAGTCATAATCACACTCTCTAGGTAAAAGCTGGCATTATTCATTTAAAAAGGGAAAACTTAGCGAGTCGCCCTTCAACAAACCAGCATCTACGATAGCTCAAGTTCACACAACTACATTCGCTGGAAGATAAAGACCTTTAAAAGAGGTCAACTTGAAATCCAGTCATTTAAAAAAACCCAACACATTTAAAGTGATATTGCTGATTCCTCCGACTAGTTTCAGCAATTTAAAAATCCTTGTTTCCATGTTTTACAAACTGTCCCTCTCTCCTTTTGCTGAGTGTGCTTTAGCTAACAAGGGAAGTGTCGAGCAAATTGACTGAATAGACAAAACAATTAAACAGAGGGCATCCAGACAAGTAAAAGAACCTAGGCAAATAACCCGGGGGCAGGGGAGGGGGCACACAAAGTGTTTGTTCTCTCTAATCTCTTTTACTTGTAGTCACTGGTGTGACAGAGCCCCAATCCTCCCTGGAGGATTGCAAACTTCAGCAGGGAATTAGCTTTAGCCACTGCCACAATCCTTCTTCTCCTCAGGGTTTGGCATGCTGGCCTCTGAAGCCTCCCTGTACAGCCAGCCCAACCACCAGAACATGCAGGGTTCTTGTCCCTCTTGCAGGCTATTGCTTCAAAGTCTGTAGTTAGCTCCTGTTTTGCAACCAACACACAGTACACTGAGCCTGCTCCAAACGTTTCCTCCTCATTGGTAGAGCTCATGATCTTCTTATGCCAGTGCACCTGCACTTGTGTAGCCTGCATCCAGAACTATCCACAGTTGCTCCTGGTGCCAGCACCTCATGCAGGCACTACTTCTTAAAAGGATCAGACCCCTATTGCCTGCCACTCTGTTACAACTGGAGGCTACTTATAACTATAATAAGGCAACATGTTGAGCAATTTTGGGGAAATAACTACCTCCCAACCCACTTTAACCTCTGCTGTGTTCACAGGAGCAGGGGAGTTAAAGTGAGCATAAATGGGAAAGGAGGTAATTACTTCTCCAAGTAAGTGAGGTGTCAGAGTCCAGTCTGAGTTAAGACAGGATCAGCTCATGACATAAGTTCTGTCAGAATCAGGGCCAGATGAGGGTCAGACCAGGGCTGGACAATCCACGAGAGGAGTTCTAGACAAGCAAAGGGTTAAGCCAGGAATCACTCCAAACCAACGACAAGTCAAAAGGGAGTCCAGAATCAAAGTGATGAGGCAGACAATGAAGTCAGTCCCAGAAGATCAGTCCAGACTGGGAAGGAAGAGAACTAGGGCTGGGGCAGGCAGGCTGGTTGGGAACAGAGCAGGTAGGTAGGCAGGCAGGCAAGCCGGCTCAGGGACAAGGAGAACAGGACAGAGGCTGGAAGCAGGAACAGGCTTCCACCAGCTAGCAGCACTGAGGAACAGGACCTACGCATTGCTCTGCTTGGCTTCCTGAGCCTGTCAGGATCAGAATCAGAGCCTATTAAGCAGAAGCAACTGCCCAAACCAGCACCCAGTTGGCACCAAGGAGTCAGTAAGCAGCTCAGCAAGGCCAGGGCTGGGTCCTGACATGAAGTTGAAGTGAGGAGGTAGACTACTGTTCCAGAGTTCAGCCTTGTGTGAATCTTTCAGGACCCCTTTCCTTGCTTATGCAGCCCCCTGCCGTCCCGGTAACCATCAGTACTTTCTCCTTTTTTGTCTGTCACGCAGGATCTCTGTCTTACTGACTGCTTGTTTTTCTGGCTCCATTCCCGCACCCCACCACATTGGAAGTTCCCTGCAAGTTTTGAAGAAGGGTGATCAGGGGAGGAGAAGTGCTATTTAACCTTCGGTTCCCTCTGCTTGTTCTGGGAACAAAGAGAAAGGGAGGAAGTTACTCCAGAAGTGGGAGGAAGTGACTCCCCTTGTTTGAGGTTCATGAGAACAAGCCTGCTTTCACAGAAGGTTGCGATTTTCCATTTAAAGTTCATCTGGAAATTACAGGCTTCAAAATGCGACTTGAAAGTGATCAGAGTCAGTTTGGCCTCCATCTCTAATCATTGCCATGAAGAGGAGACAGCGCTTTCTGAAAGCAAGAATGCAGAGACCCTGGGATAATCAAATTGACCAGAGCGTGTTCAATGTATCCAAGGTCTTCAATGCATTTGAGATCAAGCCCGATTCAAACTAAGAAAAAGAGCGCTTGATGAAATTCTATATTCTGTGGGGAGCCAGCAAAGGGTCTTTTTTTAAAAACAACAACAACAGAGAAACAGGATACTTGTTACGATGCCAGTCAAATGTCTTTCTAAATTCTTCAGCTTGCTAGAACCAGCTCCCAACTTTTGAAACCTGGTGAACTTTCAGACAAAATCATTCCTATACTTCCCATGCACCACAACCAAATACATATTTATGCTCAAGATAAGAATCGACGCCTCGAGAGTCAACTCATGTGTTCAGTTTTCTAGCCCCTTCTTTGTCCTTCCATATTCACCCGTATTCACTCTTTGCACACTATGTCCCATCCCTAAGAATATAAGAAGTGCCATACTGGGTCAGATCAATGCTCCATCCAGCCTAGCGTCCTGTCTCTGACAGTGGCCAATCACAGTGGCTTGGGAGAAGCACCCAACAGGTCACAATGGGGGATCCATTCCCTGTTGTTTTCCCCCAGCTCCCGTCATGTTCACTAATCCTGTCTGGCTAATAGCTGCTAATGGACCTATCTTCCAGAAACTTGTCCAAACCACTTTTAAACTCAGCTATAGTACTGGCTCTTACCACAGCCTCTGGCAGTAGATTCCACAACCCAATTATATGCTGAGTGAAAAAATATTGTCTTTTATTTGTTTTAAACTTGCCACCCATGAGTTTCATGGAGTGTCCCCTAGTTCTAGTACTAACTGAGAGGGTAAATAACTGCTCCTTGTTTATTAGTTCCACACCACTCATGATTTTATAAACCTCTATCAATCTCTTCTGTTGTCTCTTCTCCAAGCTGGAGAGCCCTAACCTACCAAGCCTCTCCTCATACAGGAGCCCTTCCATGCCCTTGATCATTTTTTTTGCCCTTCTCTGTACCTTTTCTAGTTCAGCTATGTCTTTTTTGAGATGGGGCGACCAGAACTGCACACAATATTCTAGGTGCGGTCGCACCATTGATTTGTATAGAGGCATTATGACATCCTCAGTTTTATTCTCTATCCCCTTCTGAATAATTCCTAACATTCTGTTTGATTTTTTGACTGCTGCTGTGCACTGCGCTGTGGATTTCGTTGTATTGTCCACAACCACCTCCAGATCCTTTTCCTGGAAGAGATCATTCCATTATGGCCCACTGTGTACTTTTCTGAAGCAACTGAAGGTGTTGGAGACAGGATACTGGGCTAGATGAAGCATTGGTCTGATCTAGCATGACTGTTCTTATGATTACAAAAAGCCCTGGACAAAGTCCAGAATTTAAAAGCTGATTTAAACCCCAAGACAAGTTAGATTTACAACTGATACAGAGTCTGTCCTGGGACCCAAATCTACCCATCTATATTCGACATGGGATCTTAGAAAGCTACAGAACAGACAAGGGTGTATTCTTTCTTCAAGACTATTTAACATCTACTCTGAGTGGGCTAATGACCAAGGCCTACAAATGAATGGCATGTGCATAACTAAATCCGGATATTGGATTCCATGGAGTGCATAAAGTCATCTGAAAATAAATAAAATGCAACCTATGATCAACTAAACCAGAAAGCAGTTTGAAATGAAGCTCAATACCCTACAAATTAAAGATGTGCTAGTTAGCAAGATAGACAACATAGGTGCAATCCTCATCCGTGTTTTTGGGGAGAATGTAAAAACAAATGTGGATGTTGATGAACATCTTGCGGTAGCAGCAGAGTTGGGCAGGCCAATTCGGAGAGTCTAAATCACCTTTGAGTGAGGGCTGGCAGGTCAAAGAACAACGTGAGAAAAATGGGGCTAGCTACAAGTTCTGGATATTTGTGACGGTGGCAAGAGACAGACCATGGAATACCGATTGGTCTGTTGACTCTTGGGGGAGCCCTATACTGCAGACTTTACCAGGACCGCAAATTGCCCAGCACCAAAAAGATATATGAATCTGGTGGTAGAACATGAAGGGAGTGAGCGATCCTCCTCCATTAAAGTCAATGGGAGTTTTGCCACTGATCTGAGAGAGTTCAGGATTGCAGTCTAAGTCAAATAAATGTCAATATTATACTGATGCAGCAAGTCAGCTGCTTCAAATACTTGGGAAATGTAATAGTAGATGGTTGATGAGATACTATGAGAAGAGCCAGGATTAATCAGACAAACTCTGTATTTGATAGTCCTGAGAGGGTGTTATGCTGCTTCAGGATGAAACCAGGGCTAAGCCGAGACTGTTAAATGCCACATACAGGGACTCAGTTCACTGTGTTTTCTCTGTTGCTGCCGATGGAGAAAAGACAGGCAACACATCTCCTTGGCTACATATTGCAGACATTCCTTTATGGCTGCAACTGCTGGACTCTTAAGAAGGGTGCTGAAAGAAGCCTTGCAGCATTTGAATTTTAGCATTGCAGGAACATGCTAAGAGATGCATGAAATCAGCTGCCTGGCAAGAGTGCAGAACAGCGAGATGTTAGAGGGTAATGGTGGCTGGAGAACAGCTTGTTACTGGAATAGCTCAGAAGAGCATGCAGTTTTGTGCAAGAGCCTTGCCGGCCACTGAGACTGCAAAGTGAATAAAAAGGAAACCATCCAGAGGAAGGAGAATGAGCAATGGTGACTGACCACATGGTAGAGTGGGCTGCAATGGGAGAGAAAGTAGAGATACTAACCATGGCATGGAACCAAGGAGGTGGAAGGGAGTGATTGGCAATCACCTAAGAGATGTCACCCACCTAACCAACCATAACCTCCGCCAGTCAAGGACCCTCCAGAACCTCACATTGTTTCTCAGTCACTATTCTCTTGGATACAAAACATGCATGACTCTTTCTGCCCATTATGAAAACTTTGGAGAATCCAAAGTATAATTCAGCCTTAAAGACACAAATGTTAGAACTGCCAAATTGGGTCAGACCAATGGTGTATTTCGCCCAGTATTTCGTCTCTGATGGCGGTCCGCACAGGATGCTTCAGGGGAAGTACAAAAGAAACAAGGCAGTTATGGAGCATGATCCATCCCATCATTCATTCCAAGCTTCTGGACACTCTGAGAAAGAGTTTGCATCCCTGGCTATCTGACTAACGAGCACCGATAGACCTATCCTCCCAGGAATTTGCATAATCCTTTTTTCAACCCATTCATGGTACTGGGCTTCACAACCCCTCATACCAACGTGTGGCATGTGAAGAAGCATTTCCTTGGGTTGGTTTTAAACCTGCTGCCTGTTAATTTCATAAGGCGTCCCCTGGTTCTTGTATTAGGCATAAGCAACAGTTCCTTATGGACTTTTTCTCTCCACTACTATTCACAGTTACAGGTCTGCAACCCCGAATCCAACCCAATGAGACCTGACTGGTCCCACCCCTTGTGCTGTGACTTCATGACACGGCCAGAGGGGGTGGGACTACATCCAAACCCGGGCGGGATTAAGTTGTTTCCCCTGCCCCTTCTCCAATGTGGTCATGCCGCCCCTTGCTACCCTGGCTGAGCACTGTGATGCCACAGCCCTCCATGGGAGGGACGGCGGGCTTACTCGGACAGACCAGACCCGGCCACAAAAGAGCCTGGCTTCAGTAGATTCGAGCTGGACTCTAACCGAATGCAGCCAGTTCAGATGGGCTTGACTCGGGCCCAAATTTCTGACCCACGTAGGGCTCCATTAACAGTCTTACAAACCTCCACTGTATCCTTCCTCCAATCCTATCTTTAAGCTGCTTTCCAAACCTGCGATACAAACAAACATCAGCTGCTTACCTGAGCATTCCTCACTCGTCTCCCCCGCCTCTGGTGGCTGACTGACATCTGTTGGCCCTGTCGCCATCATGCAATCACTGAAAAGAGAGAGGAGAGAGTTTGCCGAGTTTCAGACTAGATGCCCTTGACGGCGTTGGAGACAGATTTGAATGTTCCAGCCAACCAGGAAACAGCACACACTCTTATCCCCTTCTAAATAAATGTTCTGGCTACTAAGCACAAGAAGGGGGGGCAGGTTGCAAATATTTTGTGCTGAGGTCAAACGGTCTTTTCCTTACTTTTCAAAAACACCCCACGCCCAGGCCAACACTAACAAATCGGTGTTGCTTCTCGGGAAGTTGGGATCAAAGCTTGGATGAAAGGAAAGAAGCCATTCAACACGCAAGGTTCTTGGCTAAGAGCCCCACCCTCAAGGCACTCTGCAGGACAGGATGGGGGGGATGGGAATGCAACCTCACAGCTCCCATGTTTCGGGCCCTGGAGCCTAAGAGCATGAGCATCCAGAGGAAGGAGGATGAGCAATGGTGACCACATGTCAGAGACTCAAAACATTCAGGCTTGGCAATCGCTAAACAGACTCAATCCTAAGCTGTTCTAAAATGCTGTCCACAAATGGGAACGGGGTCTGTACTAGCACTATTTCTTAAAGAAATCCTGAGTGAGAGACTTGAGACGCTCGTGGTTTATTTCTGGTATCGTTGATGCTGTCCTTTCATGCAACGTCCCGTCTCCCCTGTAGCTAAACTAAGCACGTGCACCTGCAACTTCCTAACCTCATGTATGTTTCCTTGTCTTTCCCTGCCTTGCCTTCTTTCCCTTGCACATTTTAGAAGGCACTTATGAGACATTCAGATTACTGGCTGCACTGGAGCCAATGCAGCCCTGCAACCTGGGTTTCTCATAAGTGTCCTCTAAAATTTGCATATCTGGCCCCCCTACCCTTACCTCCAACTTCTACATGTTAGGGCCCAGTCTCCAACCTTTGACTTCTGGGTTGAGGGTAGGGTGGCCATACCTCCCTTTAAAAGAGGACGTTTATGAAAAATGCATGGTGCAGGAAGCAATGCAACCCTGCACCATATATTTTTCATAAGCATCCTCTTTTAAAGGGGAGGTGTGGCCACCCTAGTTGAGGGGCAGGGTTTCCCCCCTGCGCCACCTTCTGGCCTGCGTTCACTGTATCAGTTAGGGTTCCTCCTCACACTGATTCCACAAGTTCTCGCCTCCTCACACCAGCTGGGTCCTATTATCACTAGCACCTGGGCCCAGCTGAGGTACCAGGATCTAAGCTGTTCTCCCATTGGTCCTGGGGATACCTAGCTGGGTTTAAAAGCCACACCCTGCCCTGGGCTTCTCAGAGCAATTCAGTGCCTCTAGAGGCATCACATGCTCTCTGAAACCCTCAGCCCAGCTCTCCTAACCCTGCCCCACCTTGCTACCTAGTCCCTCCCTACGCATCTGCTCCCTCTCTCTCCTCCCCCTGGGCCCTTCCGACGGATCTCTCGGCTTGACCCTGCATGGACTCTGGACCTGCCTGGCTCCCCCATGAATGATGCTCGCTCCAGATTGAACTCTTGCCTGACCCTCACCTCGGACCTGACTACACCCAGTACCTCTTCTCCCCACCAAAATGCCTGCACCCGTACAGAGCTCCTGGTTGATCCCAGCATCACTGTTGAGCCAATCCTGTGGGAACTTGCCTCTGTGGTTCCGATCCAGCATCAGCTCCTCATTGCTGACCCAATCCTGTGAGGACTTACCTTTGCAGGCCCAATCCTGCAACGACTCCTCGCAATTGACCCAATCTTGTGAAGACATCATCGCAGGCCTGACCCATCAAGGGCTCCCTCCCTGTAGCTCGCAACAGACTTACCCATAACCCACACCCCAGCTGTCCCTTGCACTACATGGCCATCAAAGCTTGAACTCATTTCCAAAACGGCCCCCAGGAAGGAGAAGAATCCCCACTTCTGAACTAAGACATATGGAGGTCATACCTCAGTACTAGGCAGTATTGGTACAATTATGGTCCACATTAAACAGTGTAGGAATTGTAACGGGGCTTTCAAAGGTTTAAGTGAGCAAATAATCTAATAAAACTATCAGCTCTGCCCAGATAAAAACGGACTGTTATAAAAGCCATGGCTGTAGTTCTGTCTCCTTACTTGCCCGGGGAAGGCCTCTGCATGCCCCAAAAGCTTACATGCTCTCACCAACAGAGGCTGGTCCAATAAAAGCTATCATCTGAACTACTTTGCATTCCCACGTATGGGGAGCACAGGGTTTAGAAAGGGGAAGGAATTTCTCAACACAACCCCTCTCTCTTTAGACTTGTCCTTTAAGGGAGTACAGCTGTCTGTGAGTGAATATCAGAAGCTGTTAAGTAGCAATATCTGACTGTTCTGTAGAAAGAGACAGTGACAAACCATCAGTAGAGACGCACACAAACAGAGAGGCGATAACTGAACTGCAAAGTGCACCATTAGCAAAATGTAAAGAGAACTGACAGACAATAGGCTGTTGCTGCTGCTGGGGTATCAATACAGCCTACGTTCATCGCTAATCAGTCAATCAACCGGACAAACAATGCCCAACACTTGAGCCTCCCAGGACATACAACCATCAGACAAAGACTTGTACTATTTACAAAACAAAACAAACAAACAACAAAAAACCTTTCATATGTATACTGATTATTTGCAGCTAAAGATAAGAGGTCAGACGAAGGCATGATCTTTCCCAGCAACCACAGAGAAATGAGATGGATTCTCGCTCCGCTGAGGGGATTCCTGAGGAGGTAAACGTGCCCTGGCAGCACCACACAGAATGGCATACTAACTGTTCTGCAGATTCTACCGCACTAGGCCCTTTTCACACAGACGCTCTAACACTGATAAAATGGATGTTACATTTTATTGTCCATGTTGCAGGGCACCGACAGAGCACACCTGCAGCCCTGCAACATGGATAATAAAATGTAACACCCATTTTATCAGTGCTAAAATGTCCGTGTGAAAAGGGCCAGAGTCTCAGTGGCTGCTGCTTAACTGAGCCACTTAATGTTCGGTGGGGGGGGGATGATGGAGGAATCCAATCCACCTAGTGGGAGTCCAACCTACCCCTAGCGGGTGAGGTATCCACCGTGCTGACCTCTGCAAGGTCTCTCAAGTTAGCTTCAGCCCCGCAGGGAAACACTACACCAGTGTTCCTCCCTAGGAGGCCTCTGGCTTAAGGGAAAAGGATAGACACTATAATCTTTTGCTTAAAAATGTCCCATCACTTCAGCTTCACATCCATCTGGGCTAGCGTAGCACCCCCCTTGCTCACAACAGGCATGGTTAAAACACAAGCCATTTGCACTAACAGTAGCAAGGGGAGGAGGGTTTTAAAGGGAAACAATCTAACCTCGATTCAGTTGCCAAGTGAAAGAATTCCCAATGAGGGCTGCAATCTGCAAGCTGGGAGACAGTGCACTTCAGAATGTTTCAAGGCTTTTTTCCCCAAAGATCACAAATAATAAAGCAATAATAGCCATCAAGAAAGTCTGGCTCAGCAGCAAGATATTTGATATCAATCAAAAACACACTTAGACTCAACACAGGGTCTTAATTCCCTAAAGCCTCTACTTTCCCAGATAACACTCGACTCCAAAGTAAAATCAGGAGAAATCTCCAGAACAGGGAATCGGTCAGCTTGCCTTCTTCACCCACAAACCTCCCCCCCCCCGATTCCAGCAGGAAGGAGAGTTTTACCGGCAACACAGATTTAGAAAAAGACTCTTCACGAGGATTTCTGCACAATAGCACCCAAAGCATCACATTCTTCCCGTGTGTGTGTACTCTTAACACTAATAGAGAGCAGCTGGTCTGCTGAATTCCGTCCCCCCACAATCCCAATGAAACAGGAGGAAATGCCTTCCCTACAGTTGCGCAGCCTCAGTTTGAGAAGCCAGAGAGAAATAAAGACAAGGAGGACAAAATGACCCAACGTTTACAGTAAGGTAGAAATCCATAACAACCTTGGCAATATTAAAACTAATGTATCTTCATGGCCGAATTTTGCACCCTCTCCACATTAACGAGACCACTAATAACCAGGGATCCATGTTCACTGCCTTTCCCCCACTGTTACCAATAGGGGAAAGGCAGTGAACACAGGTCCCTGCTAATAATGGGACGCTGATAAAATGATTTGTGAAATCCACACTAAGATTTGCTCATTACAGCTGCATTGGGGAATCCCGCCATTTCCTACCCCTTTAAATTGGTTTTTAGCTAGATTGTAAATGTATTTTAGTGGGGGGGTTTAATTGTATTTTATTGTGAAACACCTTGAACACCATTCAGCTGGGTGCAGGACACTATATAAATAAAATGATTATTATTACAATTCTTTGCCATTATCATAGCTTCTTCAGGAGGGTTCGCAGGAAAAAGCCACTTTCCTAGACACCCAAGGAAATCATGCTAGAGACGCATTTAGAACTAGTATAGTTAGGTGTCCCAGTATGGACGGGACCCCATGTTACAGAGCTGATCCCCAGCTAGCATAGCTCAATGACTGTACAGGGCCTCCACAAATTCAAACTGGTCACTTTTTTTCACATATACTATCTCTTCCTGTTTAAGCCAGCAGCCTGCAAATATCAGGAGACAAGAGACGTGAGTCATTAAAGTTTTTCTCTTCTCCCACTCAAACATCCCATTCCATAATAATGGCCTCAGCAACCGCACCAGAGTCAAATGCTAACAGCCTTTTAACAGCATCATGTTACTTTGAAATCTGGGGAAATGTTTGGGAAACCATGTGACATTACTGGGTGTTTTTACACACATTTCTCCTGCATGTTTGCTGTTACATCCTGAACTTTCTGTGTGTCTAAGTCACTCACCCAGATCTTAAACACCTGGCTCTTTGAACTTCTGCGTAGAACTTCTCCCAGAACTTTTGTGTGTAAAACGTTCTCCCGGTAAACTGCTTTGCTCCAGGCAGCTGTGTGGTCACTCGGTTTCCATGGCAGCCCCTCATGTCTACAGCTGCGGCTACTTTAGGCTGCCTCAGGGCAGTGTTTGGGTGAAGAATGCATCCGGAACTGAACTTGTAAACCCAAAAGATTGAAAAATCCGAAACTTTGGGTGTTTTTACACACACATTTCTCCTGCATGTTTGCTGTTACATCCTGAACTTTCTGTGTGTCTAAATCACTCACCCAGATCTTAAACATCCGGTTCTTTGAACTTCTGCCTAGAACTTCTCCCAGAACTTTTGTGTGTAAAATGTACTCCTGGTAAATGAATTTACTCCAGGCAGCTGTGGTCACTTGGTTTCCATGGCAGCCTGTCGTATCTACAGCTGCGGCTACTTTAGGTTGCCTCAGGGCAGCGTTTGTGTGAAAAATGTATCTGGAACTTGCTTGTGGGCTTGTAAACCTGGAAGATTGAAACAGCTGGAACTTTAACGTGTGTGTAAAAATGAAGGTGTGTGTAAAAATGCCGATTGTCTGCAGTGTTTTTTCTATTTGCATGCACAGTTGCATATACATCTGAAGCCTCCTGAAAAAGCCTTCCGGAGTTCCCACCAATAGACTCCGAGTTGGGAGAGGAAGAAGAGCGATTAGTTTAGCGGTTGGTGATGCCACAACGGATACAGTTCACAGTGGCATCTGACAGGTGTGTCAGCAGTCAGCGTAGGGCAGAGAGAGGACATTTGAGATGGGGTGTGTCTGGGGTGCAAAGAGCAGCCAAGAAGGAGGGTGTCTGGTAGGGATAGGAATTTTGGTTTCGTATTAATCCATAAGTGCCTGGAATTGGCCATTGCATATTAATTAGAAGCAACCCATACATTAGGGCTACCAGACTACGGATCCGAGTTTTGGGTCGGTATTTCCCCACACTCCCATCCCCATGGGCCCTGGAATGTTACGTACCAGCGTTGGAGAGCTTGACTGAAGCACCGCTGCTGCGTGGGAGCTCCAGCAGGCCTCCTTGCCGTGACGGCCTCCCTGCTCCTTACGGTTCATGTGCCAAATGGCTGCTGGGGCCATTTTGGACACGCACAAAATGACTGCCCCTTAACCAAAATGGCGGTGACATCATTTTGGCCGCCGCCTTTTGGTTAAGGGTTAAGGACAGTGGCCGTTTTGCACATGCGTGAGGAGGGCGTCATGGCAAGGGAGCCAGCCGGAGCTGCGGTGCTTCAAATCAAGTCCACTGAGGCCACTAAGTACCACTCTTGGGCTCCAGGGAACCGGACCAACTGCCCTGGGAGTTGGGACAGATGGGAGTATGGGTCCAGTTTGGTTTCTCATTGAACAAAAGTAAAAATCCGAATCCATAAAAAGATCCAGATTTTCAAAAGAACCAAAACGAAAAAGGCTGTAATCAAAATTCCATTTGAAGTTCCACCCTTAGTGTCTAGGGCCAACAGAGAGGCCTGTTGGGGAGGAGTGAAGGCCAGTATCTCAAGCCTCTCTCAATACCTTTCTGCCTTTGAAATGTTCTGGGTACCTGGCTACCATGTTTAGAACTCGTTTGTAGGCTTCAGAACATGAACTCCAATCAATCAGCTGCATAGATACCGATTGGGGGTCCCAAGTATCTGAAAGACCGCCACTTCCCTTATGTTCTGTTGCAGCCGCCAAGGGCAACCTGTGAATACCAACCGCCCATGAGGTTCATACTAGAAGGGCACGCATGAGGTGTTCTCTGTGGCAGCTCCGCAATTATGGAACTCCCTCCCCTTGGAGGTCCGCCTAAGCCCAAGCCTGCTTACCTTTTGGAAGAGACACAAGACCTTCCTGTTTGGCCAAGCATTTGGCAGGATGGGATAGGGTTGGGTGGAGGGGTTAAGGATTGGGGTGGAGAGTAGGGGGCGTTTAGGAGGTTTTAAACTGCTTTTATATGTTTATTTATATATGTTTATACCAGGTTTTATGTTCTATATTTTTTATATTTTTGTAAACTGCCCTGAGCTTTTGTGGGAAGGGCTGGTTAAAAGATTAAATAAATAAATGTTGCCCTTCCTAACTCCTGCTGATCATCCCCACCCAGGATTATCCCCCACCTGTTATCTGCAAACTCCCAATGTACTGTAACCAAGCCAAGAACATGTACCTGAGTTCTCGCAGCCTCATTAATGTTGCATCCCTTGTCTCTCCCTCTGTTCCCCCTTCCCTGTCTCCCCTCCCCCTGTCTTTTAGATTGTAAGCTCTCGGGCAGGGACCATGTCTATCTTATTCTCTGTAAAGCACCAGGTACATTGCTTGCGCTATATAAATGCTCATAATAATAATAAATAAATAAATAATAAACCCCTTTGCAAAGCCCTCCAACTCATGGAGATGCTTTCAAGAGCTTAAGCAAGGGGAAAAGACCAAAATACTAACCTCAAGGGACAGACATTCCTTGTCCACTGCGAGTAGAAATGTCAGAAGCTCAGGCAGCAGGGCAGGACTGGCAGAGAGAGCATTTCAGCTTCTCTGTGTTATTTTTAATTTTATTTTTTAATTAAAAATGGATCTCCTAGGAAAACAGCAGGGCAGCAGGCCAGCTGTGACTGCTGCCCAGCTGTACTAAACATGATAAGATGCCTTATCCCCATTTGTTTATCTCCACTCTTAGTCTCCCATTTATGTTTCAAGTGCAAGGTCTGAGAAAGGGACTGTCTTTGTACTGAGCATGCTTGTACAATGCCTAGCACAACAATGCCCTTAACCTCTGCCTGGGCCCTTGATGCGCTCCTGTAGTACAATAGCAATATTCATTACAATGCCAGCTTTGGATAGCTGGCTTGTACTTCCTGGTAAACCTAGGGAATTTCTAGATTAACATTTTGCCTTTGCTCCATGGCAAGTTGCTTAGATGATCTCTTTCCAAAAGAGGAGGCTGAAGGAGGAGTGACTTGGTTCCCACTCTCTCCCACAAAGCCGTTGTGTCCCAAAGTGCTGTTCCCCGAACTGTGACAGCTGCAGGGAACGGGAGAGGAGGCCCCAGGCCGGGCTGCACCTCACACAGGACTCCACTGTTGGCAGTGGGGGACTCAGGCACTTTGACCGCCCTGTCACTCTTCAACGCTGTCACACTGCCACAACCCCTCGCCCTCCCCCCTCCGTGATGTGTTGAGCTGTAAGCAAGAGATTTCTGGGAACTGTGACGTGAGTTGGGGAGAGAGAGAAGACATCATAGCTGCAGTAAGTAGCTATCTGCTACAGAGAAGCTTGGCTAGCAACACAAACCATTGTTCAGAGAAAGAGGAGGGGTAAAAACTGCTCCTTGAGCACCGTTTCATATTGACTGTACACTCCCACATTCATCTCCGAGAAGGGTATCAACCTGGTTCTTTTAGATGTGGAGAAACTCTGGCCTCTGGGCCAAATTCCAGCCCACTGCTGTTTTATCATTGGCCCCCTTTCCAATTCCTGAATCCAGCCTATGGATCCAACCACTATCCTCAAGCGCTGAAAGAGCAAGCTCAGGAAGAGGGAGCAGAGATGAGGGTATGCACTCAAGAACAGGGGATGGGTTTATAATTGCTCCCTCCTTTCTGTGCCCCATTCTAAGCATACCCCTTAAACCACGGGTGGGGAGCCCCAGGCCCGGGCGCCGGATGCGACCCGCAGCAACTTTTTATGTGACACCTTTCCAGTGCCTGGATCTGGCCCCTCAAGCACTGAAAGACTGAGCTCAGGATAAGGGAGCAGAGAGGAGGGCATGCACACAAAGGTAGAGGACAGATCCATGAACTGGACCCTCCTTTCGTTGAATACGCCTGTTAAGCACCCTCACCCCAACCTCTATGTGGCCCTCGGAGCTCGTACTCATTTTCAGTGCAGCCCCCGGGATGGAAAAGGTTCCCCACCCCTGCCTTAAACACTCCTGCCCCGCAACTCCAATCCGACTGAGAGCTTGTACCTATTTTCAAAGTGGTCCATGGGGAGAGAGAAGGTTCTACACCCTGGTTCCAGCGAATGGAGTCTGAGGCACCGTTGTTACAGGAGAGATTCTGGAGACAATGATTTTTTTAAATGACTCCAGCTTCATAAGCCAGGATAACGGACTGAACATTAATTGAATGCCAGCACCGAGACACAGTGCATTAAGGGCGAGTCCAAAGCTTTTCTTAGATTTTCTCCAAAACAGTCAATTATCCCACAATTGGGAGGTTAAAAAAAATTGCTTGGAGCAGGGGACACTTTGCACAGATTGAATTTCCCTGGGCGCACTCAATTCCAAAAGGATTTAATACAGATGTTTAGCAGCCCAGGAATTTAAAGTGCAGAGAGGGAAGGAGATCTTGGCGTTGATTTTCAGAGGGTTAACTGTGCCGCAAAAATGCACTCCCGGGCTTAAAATGCTGAAATAAAAATAGCCAAGCCTTCCCTGGGCTATTAGAGTGCAAATAAAAGGCAGGCTTTGTGGTTCAGATGCTGCTTTGGCAGTAAACTCAGGAAATCGCCTTACATCCAAGTTCCCAAAATCTAGCTGGTGGCAACACCTAGTGCATGTACTTAGCAAGAATGCCACGCCCAGCTCACCTGTCAGTCTGTGATCTCCAGAGACATGCTACTCCCACTGATTTCAATCAGCTCCGATTCAGATATATCTTACTTGGCTCCATCACTGCAGTACCTGCACACCTTACAACTCCTAATCAGGGACCCATGTTCACTACATTTTCCCCACGGCTGTCAATGACAGTTAGGGCGTAGGGCCTAGTGGATTCTGCATTTCCACCATTGCTGCCAATGGGGAAAATGCAGAATCCATGAGGCCCAGGTTAGGAGCCACTCCTCATCCATGTAGGGAAGTGCTCCCATCCCCACAAAGGGGACCTGAGGCACGGAGAAACTATGTGATCTGCCTGATGTAGAACAGGAAGTCTGTGACAGGACAGGGAATTGAACCCCAGGTCACATAAATCTCTGGCTTTTCCTAGACACTGTTCTCCGGATTTACTGTGGTCTGACTCACGATCTTTTGCTCATGCGGGGCTAGCAACCCTGCGATCACGTATTGGGAAACGGGGGGAAGCTTGCCCAGCCTCGTGAATCCTAGTAGGATTCATAAACAGGGAACCAGCCAATTCCTGGTAGTCTTCATCTGCATGCCGATTTGCAGGAGGTGCCCAAAGTTTGCCGCGTGGGTCAGTGGACGGCAGTTGGACTCTGAACTGGGAGGTCTACCTTCAAATCTTAGCCAGCCTGCTTAGGAGATGTGGCTGACCATTTAGGTAACAATCCTCCCACATTATGGTAAATAGGAACTGAACCACATTGACTTGAATGGATGCCCGTAAACCACTGAAACTGGAGAAATGCTTTAATTTGGCCCCATTATCAGTAACTGTTGGGCAGGATTCATGCCCATTCAGTGGGTGTTTTCAGATAAGATGCTATCGTGCATGGGCACTCATGAGCCACGGATCTGACCATCCATCTGAAGGTGGCGTAGCTGGATGCGCAATCCCGCAAGCCACGGAGCGTCTACGCCGACTCTCAGCCACTCACAGAGCAATGCCGGGAAATCCAGAGTGCCCCATGCAGGGTAAGCCAAATGTGCAGTGGCTGCCTCTGTGGCTACACTGGGAGCTGCCCGCTTGATTCGCTCCCCACGCAGGCCACATGTGTGGTTGCTCCATGGCAGAGCCACACGGTGCCCACGGACAGCCCTCCATCCATTGGCTTGCTTGTCTAAAAACAAACACCCAATCAATGGGCTGATGGAAAACAGTTAAAGGGCTGCTGGGAAACAGGCAGACCATTGGTATCAACAACCATTAGCATGCACACACGCCACATCACACACATACCGACTCAGCTCACAGAACTGCAAACGCCTTACACAGCTTAGTAAGGCCAGAGCAGACCGTAAATCTCCCCTCCTGCTTAAGGCACAGACTTTTACGCAGTCTTTCTTGCTCCAAACCTTAACGGCTTGCAGTCGAACTCTTTTGGGAAGCATCTAAAGGCTAGCTCCCAACATTTCCAGCACCAAAGCAGGACAAACCCCACCCCCTCAGCCAGTAATCTCCATCTCGCCATTAATAAGCTCCACCCACTGACACACCACACCCCTCCCAAAATTCCAAATGCATAAAAGGAGGCACAGAAAGTTTCCTGCTTTTCATTCTACTTAGTTTCTTGCTGTTCTGTCGTCTCCCCATTGTCCTCCGAAGTGCTTTTCCTGGGAGGCAATATGTGTCCGAGTCTTAAATACCAGCCTTTTTGTCTTTCTCTCCTGAAAGAGAGACTTTGGCCCCCTGCAGAAGGGCTAGTGGGATTCAGCACCCGAAGAGGGACAGTCCCTCCTAAGTGAGACTATTGAGAGGTGTAGCACACAGAAAAGAGAATCATGTCATGTCCTCTGTGTTTATAGCTCCGTGCAGAGCCAAGCAGAAATAAATCTTTCAGTCACCATTAGTATCTCCCCTGTAGGTTCTTCAGAGCCCTGCCCTGAGCATCTTCTGGAGGTGTTTTAATATCTTTTTATTCGGTCAGGTGTTTAGCAGGAGGGTTTCTTTGGGGGGGGGGAGATTTGTGTATGGTTTTTATTTATTTTATATATTCATATTTTCATACGCTGTTATCCCTCCTGTGCATTCAAGACAGGGTGGCATACAAATTTAAATAAATTAAATAACAAACAAGAAGGAAGCACCCACGTTTTCCCACAAATCTCTGTGTTGCTGCCATAAAAAAACTGGTTTGCTTTGTAGTGTCGTTGGCAGCTCCCAGGGACAGACTACAGATCTAACAGGGGAAAAGGGGCAAAAGCTGCGAATGGATGGAGCAACCACCACAATTCATACAAAAGAAAAGTCTTTATGTGTAAAAACATATATATGTACAAATCCAGTTTGGGACAACCCACCTGGGCAGTACAATAAAATGAATACAAATATCACAACTGTGTTCACAATGATAAATAAAATACAATATAGCTGACCCCAAAAGGTCAATATGATGCAAAATGTTCTTTCAATTGTCCTGCTTTCTCAAAGCATCCAAACTCCGCCAGACGCGTTTTGGGGGAAGCAGTCCCCCTTCTTCAGTGGCGGCTTGTCCTGTTGCTATTGAATGTGCTCCTTAAATATTTGGTGGAAACCGTACTGGTGGATCAATGCTGTATAGATATCACCATTTTCTCATGGGTTACAATTCCCTGTGCTGGCATTCACTAGGCACATGGACTCTACTCATCATCCTGCTGCATTCTAGGCGTAACCGGGCATCTTACTTCAGAGGATCACATTCCTTCTGGTTCTAAACTTTGCTACCGCCAGAGCTCTGGTGATTAATTGTGGTGGTTGCTCCATCATTCGCAGCTTTTGCCCCTTTCCCCCTGTTTGGTCATTAGGGGGTTGCCCCTTGGGGTGGGAGCTTTGCCTCTCTACCTTCTCCTTGACAGGGACTACTGATCTCCCTCTGTACCCTACCGACAGAGTACACAGAGGTCCGCTAGCCACCTCCACCACAGAACCTTGGCTCTTCAACTTGAGCAGTGAAGACTCCGCTGCCTTGAGCTCTGAAGGTCTCCAAATAGCGCAGAGGTTCCAAGGCAATGGATTGCAACCCCAACTGGGGTCACACACATTTCAGATGGGGCATGATCCTGATAACACATGATCATGTCTTTTATTGCTGTCTAGGTTCACAGGGGCCTGGAGTCTCAAAACAGGGTCATAGAGAGGAAACTTTGGGAATCACCATCTCAGCATGATGAACAAAGCAACACAACAAGAGGCTCCTCATACTTTCTGCTTGCTATCATCCTTTCCACCATTTCAGTCTTAAGAGTTGACAAGCCTTTTGCCGTACAATACATCCCTACCCGCTCATTAGATGTGCACGTTATCACTATAGGGTCTGTGGTTCTAAATTCCTGCAGAGTTATTTTGCAGATGCTGTTGCTATTCCTTCATGGGTTACAGCAAGCAGGTTTACAGAGCAACAACCTGGGCTTGCCAGGATTGTATCTACAGTCATCTCAGCAGAGTTTTCATTAACAACCAGCCCTTGGCATGTTCAGTCCCATCCTCTGCTGTGACGTACAATCAGACAATACGGGGGAGTTCTTTAAGTCAAATTTCTACAGCCATGTAAAAAAGTTTGACTTATCAGATATTGATCTTAAGGTTTCTCCATCTCTAGTCCCGTTCCTTCCACACAAAAGCAGAGCTTCAGAGCAAATAGCAAGGCAGAGCTCTGTGTGTAATCCTGCCCGTTCTGACTCTGGGAGTCTTGGGTGGGCTGCAGACAGGGAAACCTGGTGCTCACTTCCCCTACAGCCTGCTTGAGCCTCCCAGAGTCAGATCGGACAGGATTTTCACACACAGACATGGCTTTGGCTGTCTGTCTGGAGAGAATCAATTTACCCTAACACCCACCTCCAGCCTGCCTGACCTGAAGCAGTCCCATGGCTCATGTGGTAGTGTGCATGCTTTGTACGTGTAAGGTCGCAAGTTTAATCCCTGGCATCTCTAATTCAGGATCTCTGGTAGCACGCCTGGATGAGACCTCTGCTGGGGATCCTGGAGAGCTGGATTTGAAACCCTGCTGCCGTGTCAGGTTGTGACAATACTGGGGTAAGATGGACCATTGGTTGAACTCAGTTAGGCAGCTCCTTAAGACTTACCTTGACAGAGTATATATTACAGTATTTTTATTTTAACCTCATGCTGCCAAGAAATCATTAATACACTCAAAAGGTCCTGATATTTTTTGGTAAGAAGGTATACGCTATACAACTTAAAAATGCACATCAGGGTTCAGCACATCCTCAAAGACTGGGGGAAACAAGTTAATTTGACTTATCCAGAAATTCAAATTCTGCAAGTTCTGCTTATACGATTCCACTGTCTTCTACCCTCGGTGACACACACTGAGCATGTTACAAGTTTACTCACTTTCTAAAGTTTGCACTATCAACTTCAATAGGACATAAATCTGGCCCCACCTCTTTCTGTAGCTTTGCTTCAAGGATTTCCCCCTGCTGGGACCTCTCCCCGGCCTTCAGAAATTCCCCCAAACTGACTGGTTCCTAGTGTAAATTCGCAAAATAGCTCTGAGTCTCCATGCAGGTCCCTAGACACAGACACCCTGTTGCATGCACAGAGACAGTTTGATGGTTAACTAACTTTTCCAATACATGCTGCATTTGGTGTAATTCTCAGCATCCTTCTCCGTGATAAATATTTATCCAAAGAGATCCCGTTTGTACACAGGTTTTATTGTGTGACTCAAGAACCGTACAGCTGGTCCAGGGCCATACTTACGTTCTCTGGCATACTCTCATCTCACAGCTGCATATTTCTTAGAATGAATAAGCATAAGCAACTTCCTTAGGAATAATAGTTAAAGGGCTTGGTTCACTAATTAGCACCAGACATCTGGAGTTACAGGGCCAAAAGAAACTACCACCACAAAAACTCAAAACATGAAGCAGCGTCTTTACTCTTCTTGCTCTATATTGGCTATTTGTGCCAAAGCTAACTGGGTCTTCTAGTCGACAATGGCCCTGGGAAAGCTGAAGTGCCAATCCCTTCTTGACAATAAATGCAGAAAAATAGGCAATAGCTACTAGTTTGTAAGTGGCTATCAGGGCTGCCCCCTGCCCCCCCGGGGTCGGGGGGCTCCAGTGCCGATGAGTCCAGGCGCGTCGGCGGGTCCAGACCCCGGATCCTTCCCCTGCTGCGGGGCTGTCCAGTCCCCCCCACCAGCAAACTCGGGGACTCAGCGGTTGCCACAACACGACGCGGAGGAGGGACCTTCCCCCGCCGCCGCAAAGAGCACGGGGGCGGGGCCAACACCGCTGCGCCGCTCCCTGCAGCTCCAGGCACGCCAGGGGGGTGTAGCATCCTCCTTAAACGCCGGCGCTGGGAGGCACACAGCGCCGGTGACCTGATCAAGACTGGCCCCCTGCTGAGAGAAGCTAAGTGTAGCGTGTTTTGAACCTTGTCCTGTGTTGTCCTGTGTGTTCCCCCTTCCCTTGTGCAGTTGTTCTGAAGTGTGTGCGTGGACGAAGAGAGTGTGCCCTTAAACCCCTGTACCTTATCCTGAAGTGCGTGAGAGAGCAAGTGAACCACGAGCAAGCGGGGGTAAGTCTGCCTTCCCCTCCCGGGGCCCCTCTCCTGCCCATGCAAGTAGCCCTACCCTTCCGTGACGTACCTGGGACCCTCACCCAGTTTACCTTCACTGCCGGCACTACCCTCCCTGTCCCCTTGGTAATTGGTGGGTGGCAGGTGAGGAGGCGCACTCCTGCGGAGACCGCTCAGCGCCCTATGATGATAGAGGCCTAATCTCTTGGAGATTTGAGGGCCACCACTCTACCCTGACGGGCATTGTTATCCCCACGAGTGACCTTGGAGCACTGTGCGGAGTTGCCTGCCCCCCGGGCTGGAGTGCCTGGGGTCCCTTCCCTAGTAAATCCCTTGTCCATCCTTGTCCCCCGTGTTTCCCCCCTCCCTGTGACAGTGGCAATAGCAAAGACAGGCCAGAACTGGAAGGAGCCAGCAGGCTTGAGATGAATTTTTGTTTTGCTTCCAATGGTACTTTTTATCAAAATCCCTGGGCTGTTCGTATTACACCACTCAGGGGTGACAGGAATACATGAATAAGGTGCAGCTGGGAGTAGGAAGGGCCTGTGAATTGCCTAGCCCACACTGGTTCCCCTCCCTGTTACAGGTATCTTATCCAGAGGCTGGGGCCCTTTGGGCGTCAGCCAAAGGGTGTCGCCCGTTGGCTGGCCCGTTGTAGGGACCACAGTGGTAGTGCCCAACCTCCAAGTTCTGTGAGCTGAACTATCGGGGCCACCGTGAGCAGCCAATAGTGCGAGTGGGACGTGTCCTCGGGCAGGCGAGCGAGGCGAGTGGAACCGCCGCTGAGGCCAGTGTGGGAGCTGCGGCCGCTTCTTGAAAACTTGGCTCCGCGATAACAAGACGATGCACGGGAGCCCGGGGAGCAGGATGGTACAGCCGGCAGTGATGGAGCAGGTGTCAGCAGCTCTAACCCCCCACCCCCATGGACTTGGACTTGGCTGGTACCTGGTACAGGGGGAGGGCGGGGCCCAGTTTCACCAGCTGGGAGCCGTGGGTTTCTTCCCCACCCCCTTGCGGGGGCGGGGCTGGAGAACAGCAACTTCCGGGCCACTCCCCATGTCATCGGGGGCAGCCGGAGGCACGTGTCGCCCTTCGGCGGGGCCCAGAGGTAGAGGTGGAGGGGATATTGTGTGGGAGGAATAATAGGACTATGCCGCTGATAAAGGTTGAAAAGACATCTCCCCCCGGTGAGAGAGGGATGGAGATGGATGATCTCCCCTGGTGGCAGCAGGGGAGGTAGGAAAGGGATGGATGGAGCGCGGCAAGAGTACATCGAGACTGTGTCGGTAGCATATAGAGGGGATCATTATGTATAATGTTGAGTATACTTATTTTGTTACTATGTGGGGGCAGTTACGGGTTTATTGATTATTGTTATATTGTATTATTGTGTTATGTTACTGTATGGAGTTCCCCTGTGTGGGATATGGGCCCTGAATTATTTTGTGAGCCGCCTCGAGCTAACATGGTTTAGGAGCGTGCGGGATACAAATAAACCGTGAAATGAAATAAAATGAAATAAAAAATATTAACTCTTGTGTTCGATTTCATGATGATCCTGATGAGTGGGATGAAATCATTAAAAAGAAATGACTGATCGCATCTTTACAAAAATTCCTATACTAGCGCTAACAGGGAGCGTCCGCTCTGTTGTTCCCCATAACTTTTTTAGCTACTGCCTGATTGTATAAAATTAGGCAACAACAACTTCATAGTAGTGTTTACTACTGGAAGCAGTCCCCTCTGCAGCAAGCATAATGCCTGCTGTTAACATGTTACGGTTGTGATTCTGAAAACACTTATGCCTGCTGCATTCCATTGATTTTACAGCACTTTACAAGCTCTAAAGGGTTGCAGAATCCGATCTGCAATTTGGATTATTAACATTTCTGGCTGCTTTTATACGAGCGGGTCGCGGTCGGATGTCCCGCTCGCGCGATTTTTCAAAATTCCGTGTGGCGAGATTATACGTGGCGATGGACACGATCCCACGCATTCAAGGCGGTCGCGCATTGTTTGCCAACCGTGAACTAAATACCTTGACGTGCGAGGTATTTAGTTCGCGGTTGGCAAACAATGCGCGACCGCCTTGAATACGCGTGATCGCATCCATTGTCATGTATAATCCTGCATTGCGGGATTTTGAAAAATCCCGCTTGTATAAAAGCATCCAGTTGATCTTTAACAAAAAACAACTTAAAATTACTTCTTTCCTTTGGGACCCAAAGATTTAAGAGCCTTTAAAAAGCCCAAAGCAATTCAAATGTAAAGTCGTCTCCTATCAGCTTGTGAAATATTACTTTCTCAGCACAAAGAGAGGAAATGTCAGGTAATTAGCTTTATCTGGATGGTGACTTGCTCTTGAACAATGCCCAGCATGAAAAATTCTTGGAGAGTGTTTGCAAAGAAAATGAATGCAGTTTGCTCCTCCCAGATTTAACAAGGCTTGCGACACTCCTCTGGATATCGTAACTCAGAAGCCTAGCTAGTAAAGTTAGTTGCATGCTGCACTTCCAACACCAAAGCGTGAAGATTTCATTCTACTAGATTAGATTGAAAGGAGTCTGTCAATGATAGGTTTTTGCTGCCAAAATTAGGCTTAAAGTCACAGTTGAGACTTGAGCAGTTTCATTCTCTCAGCAGAGCTGGCTGACAAGAATCAGAGCCTGCGGGGGAGAAAACACCCGTTTTGCTGAGCTCAGCAGTCTGAAAGAGTTCAAAAGGTAAAAATGTGCAGCGCGCTTCCCACCCAATAGACACTGTGAAAACAAACAAAAAATGTGTAATTGCAACTTGCATTCCTAGATACCTGATGCCAGCACCTTGCAGAAGAAGAATAAAGAACACTTTCTACTGTTTAAGCAAACAGATTTGGGGGAGGAGAGGAGGGACAATTATGTAGTAACTTTGCCCATCATAGGGTGAAAACAGACATGATGCTAACCACCCTCTGACCACCCTTGGTGGTCATTTATGCATGTTTCAGGGCTGCATAGGGCACCAATACAGCCCTGAAACATGCATAAATAACCACCAAGGGTGGTTAAAGGGTGGTTAGCATCATGTCTGTTTTCACCCATAGAAGAGCTAAAGTAGAGCTAGCCAACAATTTCAAAGCAAAGGGATATTTGCACAAATAAAATACAGCTTTGATCGAACCCGTATTTTCTCATGAAATTTTCTGACATTTAAGAACTTTTTTGCAAAAATTCACAATTTGATATAATTCAAAAGTGTCAGATGTTAATGTCAATATTTTCACATTTCAACATGGCAACAGTAACTTTAAAAAAAACAAACATTTTTAACCACACATCTTAGAAATCTTATATTCATATTATCTTTCCTACCAAAGGGTCCACGTGTGAGTTAAACTCTACTGAGGTAGGTCTTAACCACTCTACGGCATCCCTCGTCATAGGCCATGTTCCAATGAACAGAGCTAAGCTGAAGTAAATACCTCAGTTTAATTAAATCAAAGTAACAACTCCACGGTCTTTGTGCAGGACCACCTCACCCTCCGGATTATGGATCAGCCTCTGCAGTCAGCTGGGGGCACCCTCCTTGAGGTCCTCCGAGTTTTCCCAAGTGTCGACCATGAGGAGGGCGTTCTCAGTGGCCGCTCCACGGCTGTGGAACTCCCTCCTCTTGGAGGTCCGCCTAGCCGTAGACCTCCCCTCTTTCTGTAGTGTAAGACCTGGCTGTTCCACCGAGTCTTTGCCGAGGGAGATGAGATGGGTGGGTTGGGTTAGGGTGGGGGTTTTGTTGTTGGGTTATTTTAATGTGGGGTTATGTTGAATTTTAAACTTTGTGTGTGTTTTAAAATGCTGTTAGCTGCCCCAAGAGGCTTGTGCAGGAGGGGGTGGCATATAAACGCAATAAATAAATAAATAAATACTTCAGTAGCGTTCAGACAAAACATGTAAACCAAAGTAGTATTGTATCAGTTTTCCCCCCTAGCTGAGACGTAACAATAGCTGAACTGTGGTTGCCACCTTAGCACTGAGGCTTTCACATGAACAGCTACTTCATCTAAGTACAAAGGAAAAGGGAAATAATCCTGATTTTTTTAGGTGTACGTACTTCTCTTCTTCCTCCTGAATAACCTTGGTTTTGCACTCTATTCATGTGAATACTTCAGGAATAATATAGAAGGCCCAACTACATTGAATTAACTGTTAATCGGAGGGTAATTTCAGATGCACTGGGCCTGGAGGCCCAACACGCTGAACCCCGGACCAGGATCCATCTCTGATCCCAGTCAGTGATGAAGCCATCTGTCCTTTAGACATGCCAACTTCCATGACGCTGGGGAATCTCAGAGGGGGAGCAGCCGTGCGGCGCAACGTGGGGAGCGCACGACCCCGCTCCCCACGCTCCCCCGGCCACCTGCCCTCGGGAAGACAGGCGGGTGCACCAGCCAATGCAGTCGCTGCGCCCGATCCCATACCGCGGTCGGGGCCACGATCCATGATGGACCAAGGTAACCGACATTACTTTTGGCCCATCACAGATTGTGGTCAAGCTAACCAAGGCTCTGGGGATGGGGCCAGCACCATCCCCAGAACCGTGGTTAGCTTTGACACCCCCCCCCCCCCAGAGATTCACCGTGGTGAACATCTGGCGGGGCTCGAACAGTCACGCATGGGATCACAGCCACCACCCAGAATCCACTGTGATTCAAGGGGGTTGACTGTGATCTCGTCACGTCTGAAATTACCCAGATTATGGCCATAGCGACATTGCATAAAAAGGAACAATGCACATCCGAATGGGATATTGCATTCTTACAGGTTTTAAACATACAAGCACATTTAGCCAAGAAAAGCATACTCTTCTGAACTGGAATCTGGCCAGCACTCTGGGGTTAATCCCCTTACTCATGTGGAAAGCGCCATAGAATTTTTAGTGACCACATTAAATATGGACCGTTTAAGTATACTTAATTATAGAACATTGTAAGCGTAGTTTTTTTAAGCTGGCAAACAGGGCTTTTTTTCAGCCAAATATCTCGTGTAACATCCAGCACACTATATTTGGCCATGAAAATTGGCAGTTCACGTTGAGTATCAGTGAACCTTACTATTCAAGTAACTAAATTATACCATATTTATAATTACATGCTATATATTTAGTTAAGAGCGGAGAGCTCAAAAGCAGAGATACAAATTGATACCCAACGTTCAACAGAATTCACAGAATACGGCTGCGGTTGGCCCAGGACTGGAATTCCTCATGGTATCACAAGAAGCCTTCTTCCCAGTCCAATGAGATTTTGCTGGATGAGGATGACTAGTCAGAAGCCTTTGAGGAATAGGAACTGTCAAAGCCAGTGTGCTGCATATTCCCACCCTCATTAGAAGAGATAGGAAGGGGATTTATTGCTTTTGATTTCAGTGGAATACGTTGAGAACGGTTGGGAGTCATTTTCTGATGTGTCAGATCTTTGTTAGAACTTCATGGAAGTGTCACTCACCGCGTCAAAACAACTAAGCTGTGAACAAATCTCCCCAAATGTTTACCAGAGTGCTAAACCAAGGTTATTCAGGAGTAAGAGGAGAAATGTGTGTTTCTGTGTTCCTGGCCATGATTAGGAAAACCACACAGATATCTTCAGAATTAAGAACGCTTTCCGATGAACAGCTACATTGAAGTAGCTCCTCCTTACTTCAGTTGTACTCCAGTATCATCCACATGAACAAAGCACTAAACCAGGGTGGGAGCCTCAGGCCCAGGGGGCCAGACGCGGCCCTCAACAAGATTTTATGTGGCCCCTTTCCAGTGCCTGGATCTCGCCCCTGGATCCATTTTCTACCCCCCAACTACTGAGAAACTGAACTCATGATAATGGAGCAGAGAGGAGGGCAGGCACACAAGGGTAGGGGACAGATCCACAGCACAGATCCATGATCTGACCCCTCCTTTTCTTGAATAAACCCATTAAGCACCCCTGCCCCCAACCTCTCTGTGGCCCTCGGAGCTTGTACTAATATTCAGTGTGGCCCCCAGGACAGAAAAGGTCCCCCACCCCTGCACTAAGCTGAAGTAATTAAGAAGGAAGGAAAAAGAAGATGCACTTCTGAAAAATCAGGAGTACATCCTCCCCTTCCAATTCTAGAAGTAACTGTTCATGTGAATGATGGGGATGCACTGTCACTTGGGCAGAGACCGTCTGCAGGACTCGGTCTGACTGAAGACAGCACCAAGAAAATCCCCTCCATTCTCTCAGAAAGCAGCAGACTCTGCTGAGATGGCGGACTCTTGCTGCTCTGATCTGCAGGAATTTGTCTGGGTAAAGATAGCCAGACACACACACACACATACCCCCACCCCGTCAGAAGCGTCTGATCCCTGGCAGGGTGAGGGAGGAAGTCCAACTTTGCTGTCTTGAGTGAAGGCAGCACAAGCACAGTCCTCCTCACCCTGCAGGAAACGTCCAGAGTCAACATGGATTAAGTCATGCCTCACTAATCTGTTGGAATTCTTTGAGGATGTAAATAAGCATGTGGACAAGGGAGACCCGGTAGATATAGTGTACCTGGATTTCCAGAAAGCATTTGATAAGGTCCCACATAAAAGATTGTTGAGAAAACTAAAAAGTCATGGGATAGGAGGTAGTGTCTTACTATGGATCGGTAACTGGTTAAAGGATAGGAAGCAAAGAGTAGGACCGAATGGTCAGTTTCCACAATGGAGAGATGTAGAAAGTGATGTGCCCCAAGGATCTGTATTGGGACCGGTGCTGTTTAATGTATTCATTAATGATCTGGAAAAGGGCATTAAGAGTGAAGTGATCAAATTTTCAGATGACACCAAGTAATTTAAGGTAGTTAAAACAGGAGCAGACCGTGAAGAACTGCAACAGGATCTTACGACACTGGGTGCCTGGGCATCTAAATGGCAAATGAGATTTAATGTGGACAAGTGCAAAGTGATGCACATAGGGAAAAATAAGCCAAACTATGAGTACACAATGCTGGGTACTAAGCTAGGAGTTACCACTCAGGAAAAGGATCTGGTAGTGATTGTGGACAATACATTGAAATCCTCAGCCCAATGTGTGGAAGCAGTCAAAAAAGCAAACAGAATGTTAGGAGCTATTCACAAAGGGATAGAGAATAAAACTGAGGATGTCATAATGCCTCTATACAAATCAATGGTGCGACCGCACCTGGAATATTGTGTGCAGTTCTGGTTGCCCCATCTCAAAAAAGACATAGCTGAGCTAGAAAAGGTACAGAGAAGGGCAACGAGAATGATACAGGGTATAGAACGGCTTCCGTACAAAGAGAGGCTTGACAAGCTGGGTCTCTTCAGCTTAGAGAAGAGAAGACAGAGGGGACATGTTAGAGGTTTATAAAATCTTGAGTGGTGTGGAACAGGTAGATAGGGAACGGTTATTTACCCTCTCAAATACTACTAGAACTAGGGGACACTCCAGGAAACTAGCTGCCAGCAGACTTAAAGCAAATAAAAGGAAGTACTTTTTCACTCAACACATAATTAACTTATGGAATTTGTTGCCAGAGGACGTTGTCAAGGCCAGTAGTATAGCTGGGTTTTAAAAAGGACTGCATAAGTTCTTGGAAAGTAGGTCCATTAATGGCTATTAACCAAGTAGCTTACGGGATGAACTTCTTACTGTCGGGAGCTGGGAGTGAACAACAGGGAATGGATTGACCATTGTGACTGTTGGTTCTTCTCCCATGTGATCGAGGTTGGCCACTGTCGGAGGACAGGATGCTGGGCTTGATGGACCATTGGTCTGACTCAGTATGGCACTACCTATGTTCTTACCTCTCTGGTAGGGTGGAAGGGAGTCCTACTGTGCTGTATTCACCCATAATGAGAACCCCACTATCCTGCCAAAGGCTGTGATCTCTGGCAGGACAGACAGGACTCTCATTGCACTCTCTTCACCCAGACAGAGACCCGCAGGCTGCGCAGGTGAAGACAGCGCATCCAGACTTTCCTCCAGCCTTCTGGAGGAGTGGAGAAGGTGGTCTGGCATCAGACAGGTACCTCAGTGTAGCTGTTAATTTGAACGCTATGCTACCAAAACAAAGCAGTTCACAGTAGCTACTCCACCCCAATACTATTCGTTGGACCATGGCCTTTGGTAGCATTCAGACAAACATCATAAATCGGAGTAGTCCTGTGTTAATTTTCTCTCGAGCAGAGACATCAGGATCTCTGAATGGGGTCACTACCCTCACACTGCTAAGTGTTTGCACAAACAGCTACTTCAAAATAAAAACTCACGGGTAGTAGGTACTCCCGATTTTCTGGAGTACCGACTTCTCGTCCTACTCCTGAATAACTTTAGTTTGGCGCTCTGTTCACGCGAAACGTTTCAGGAGTAAAACAGAAGGCCCAAGTACATCGAATTAGCAGACTGTCAGAACGTGGCTTCAGATTTAATCAAATTGAAGCAGTTACTTCAAGATATCCCCTGCCCACAGCTGAGACAGGTTCTTTCTGCTCCGCTTTTCTGGACTGTGGCATACCATGTGCCCGCTGATTCTCCAATTGGAAGCTGGGGATTGGCGTGCTGGGAGAGGCCTCCTCGCTTCCCGCCACCACCAAAGAACCCAGCACAGCTGAGCAGCGGCTGGGGGGGGGGGGGAGGAGCCGGACGTGGGTGTGAGCAGGAGCAGCATCCCAGAGCATCCAGGAAAGTCCACTTTGGCAACAGATTTATTTATTTATTTATTTATTTCCTGGTATCCAGGCAGCTGATGGGGGCCCGGCTATCCACGAGTACAAACTGAAGTCTTCACTGCACCCCTAGGCCCAGCACATCCCAGAGGGGACAGCTTTATTACTATAACTAGTAATAACATTCATTCTCCATGTAACCAAGCCAAGCACGTGCACCTGAGACCTCGCATCTTCGTGAATGTTACACCCCTTGTCTCTCCCTCTGTTCCCCTTCCTTCATCCCCCCCCCCCCCCCCCCCCCCCCCCCCCCCCCCCCCCCCCCCCCCCCCCCCCCCCCCCCCCCGGTCTCTCAGTGCTAGGGCAGGGACTGTGTCTATTCCACTACTTTCTAACACACCAGATACACTGCTGGCGCTATATAAATGCTTGCTAATACTACTAATAATAATAATTAATGATAGCAGTGCAGTTTACAGTTGGGGAAAGTCGTGTGCTGTGCAGTTCAGCACTTATTTGCTAGATGCCAAAATGGAAAAGTTCCACATTTGGTGGACTTCATTCAAACAAATTCATTTCAGATTGACAAAGTAACCTTGAGCATGGCTAGACTGAGAGAAGGCAGGGTCTTGGGCAGAGATGGGACCCAGGGCAAGGGGGCAGGGGACATGAAAACAATGATTTGCTCTCAATGGCCAAGCCCAAAGCAGCAGGGGCACAGGGGGAAAATAGACCATACGCTGGCCCAGCTAGGCTCAGTTCACCCAGCCGGACCAACGGGGTGGCGCAACATTTGTTCCGGGCCTGCCAGATGTGGGTCCGGTTCAAACGCCACCCTGACAGGAGCCAGGCAGGAAACATGAGCCCGCTACGAGTCAGGCCCCACAGTCCATGCCTGGTTCCTGCCCAGCTGAGGCGGAGCACGCAAGATGGGCGGGAAAATGTGTTCCCGACCTGGCTCCGACTGGCGTCAGGAGGTTGCCAGGGCAGTGAGCCATGGTTGCCTGTAATAGGCAGCCGTAGCTGTCCATCATGGCAGAGGGGGCGGGACGATGTCAGGAATGCGGCTGAGCAACTGCGCGTCACTCCCCATCCCCTGACCTCCCACCCCAACCAGGGGAGGCCGCAGGAAGGTTTGTTCCCATGGCCAGAGTGTACCCGGCAAGAGACGCCCTTCCCTCCCTAGGGTGAGATGGACGTCACATGGTGACAGCTAACACCCATAGTTACCATGGAGCAAGGGAGCTCCCCTTTTCAAGAAGCCTGAGCATCACTAAGACATTTTCAGAGTGGGGAGGGGAGGACAAGGCCAACACTCTGCTCTCACTCACTCTGAAAACTGTGAGGGACAGGGAAGCCAAGCCTGACCTGAGACCCTTAGAAAGAGCCTGCCCCCTTATTCTTCAGGGGGCCTATAATTGGGACACTGGCCCACCACAGACTTGTTACGCCACTGCAAAGCAGAACACAAATTCTACTAACGAAAACAGCAAACAGCTAGCAAAACAATTGCAGCAATTCACCCAGGAACTGATCCAGGACTGCAGTGACACCTTATGAAATTTCATTCCCAAGACCCCTATGCAACACTCAATAAAGCCAGGATTTTGGAAGAAAAAAATAATGTATCCAAATTATTATTCTACAGGTGGAGAATCAATGGGGAAAGTACAGCTGTGACAGTAACCTATTAAAATGAAGCCCCATCTGGAGAGTCTCTCTGCAAATGCATTCTCTCAGGCTACACGATCCAATTTCCTCTCAGCCACACTGGTTGCTGATGTCTGAGAAAAATGCCTCTGCACAAATGAAGCAAAATCAAAAGGGCTGTGCAAGGGAAAGTCATTTCCATAACAGAACCAGACAATTAAGTTAACCTGAAAAATTAGATTTTCTTTTTTTCCGTTCTCACGGCTATATTGGCAAGTTGAAGCATTTTGCTTTTAATCAAGACCCACTCTCACTTGCTCTGTGGATACAGGGTGTTTTTCGAACGTTCAAACATTTTCAAAAGCAATGTAGGCACCTAGTGGCCCATGTTTTGTTGAAAGATTCAATAAGGGGCAGATTTTCAAAAACAAAAGAGGGTCATGTGGGAAGGACAATTCCCACCCCCATTAAAATCAATAGGAATTTTGGCAGAGAATTGTCCTAACTGACCGCAATCTTCAACCCACTTACTCGTCCGTAGTCCCCATTGGACTGCACCAGGGTGGGTGGTTTGAGAATTTTGGATGCAGGTACTTCATTTCCAAAGTGATTCAAATCCCAAAGGGCTTGTCACACGATGGGGTTACGCTGTGGGGCTTAGGCTCCATAGTTACTTAGGTACTTTGGACCCCCAACCACTTCCTCACTCTCTTCAGAGAGGTTTTACTTTCCCCTAAATTCATATTTAAATATGTATTAACCTCATCTCTAGAACCTTCCAACAGTTACTGGTTGGGATTTTCATATGAGGCTAACAGGGCTGGTTCCAATTTTCAGAGAGACAGGGGTGTTTGGGGGGGGGGGGGAAGGATTCATTTAACAAAGCTGCTTAACAAAGGCATTGTTTTAAAGCACGAGCTCATACTGTGTAAACCTCATGATGCGACAATGGGTGACTGAAAACAGACGTGCTCATAATTCCGCTTTAATGTTTCTTATGCATGTTGCAGGGCTGTATTGGCGTCCTATGCTGCCCTGCAACATGCATAAGAAGTGTTAAAGCAGAGTTACGGTGCATGACTGTTTCCACCCAATGTTATACCATTACTGCTGTACCTACCTACCTTCTACTCTCTGCAAATTTAGAGCCCTCTGCAGCCCACTGAATAAAAATGCAGTAAGAAACTACACCTTCCCTTTCACAGCACTGTTTTAAATTCCATTCCTTAGCAATGGGAACGTTCTACAGGGAAAGAGTGTGTCCTCACAGCCCATCAATGGCAAGTAAAACCCTATATTGTTCCACTCCATCACCCTTTCACAGCCTGCCCAACAGGCTCTGGAAGGACTGCATCCAATCTATTAAATAAAATCAAAAGATAATTTCGCTGAAGAAAGTAAAAATGCAAACAAAGTCAACTTTATCTAAAAAGGCTGTGCACATTTTTAATAGCCTCCAACAGTTCGACTCCAAATGAATAGAATTTTTTATAAAGTTAATATGCATTTTTCTTTATTTTTTCATGACCTGACCAATTGCTTCACTAATTTACAAGGAAGAAATTTTCTCTTCCGGTAGAATCCAAGAGATAAAACTTTATAGGGAAAGGAAAAGCTTAAAGCTGCTTTTATTCCTGACCTATTGCAATCAAAACAACTATTCTGCACTTCTGTACAAAAAATAGCAGTTTAGGATGGCAGCGTGGAATTTCATTCAGCATTGCTGCTTCTTATGCTGCACAACAGAGATAGAATCATAAAGTATGCACTCAAATCAGCTCCTTTCTAAAGAGGGAAGAGGAAAGGTTTAGAATGTCACTTACTTTTTACTTTTCAGGCAATTGTAGAATCCAGCCATGGTCCTTCATATAGAGAGCATGTATGCATTTAATACATGCTCATGTGCAAAGGTTCTTGCTCATCCATTGCCCACACACATACACAAAACAGCCTGCATGCCGATGCAATTACTAGCCAGATAAAGTTCCTGATCCGAGGCCCACAGTCACTGCTGAACCAGGTCCAAGAAGGGCTGTGCTTGTTCCATACATGGCTAGGAACTGTTAACTCCCCCTTTTCCTGTCTCTCTTCAGCTCCGGGTAACCACTGCATCCTAACTCCAAAATACCATATGTTGTTGGACTCCTTCTCCTTACAGGGCTAATGAGAGACTCTGTTGTAACTAGGATGAGAAGAAGCCCTGAAAACAGGGTTTTGTTTTTAAAGGCAGAGAAAGCCAGCCAAGAAACAGCAATAAAAAGCCACTCTCTCCGGCAGTTACATACGTGCAGAGCATCTTTTTAGCCATTTTACGTACAGGAAACATAGCTATTGTTGCTGCCTTTGTATAGGGAACTTTCTATTTCAAGGAAATGATACATATATTGTAAATCAGGGGAGGGGGACGCGATACCCTCCCCTTCCCCCCCCCGAGGCCATCTCACAAGTTAGCACAAGTTCCAAGGGCCACATAGAAGCCAGCAGAAGGAGGGGATGTGCTCAGGTCCAGATCATGGATCTGTACCATGGATCCTTGTGTGCATACCCTCATTTCTGCTCTCTTACCCCGAGTTCAGTCTTTGGGTAAAGCCAGCCACAGGGAGCTCTCATGCTGGTTGTGGCCCGCCATGACCTGCCCCGCGTCGGGCCCACCACAGCCAGCTGTCGTTGGCCGCCATGGCGGGCAGTGGAGCGCTAGGAGCACAGTGTGGGCGAGGCCACCCGCCCGCATGTCAGTTGTGCTGGCGTACCTGGGCCGTGCGGTCAGTGCGACAACTCCCTGGCTGCAGTCACGTGCATCCAGTGCGCCAACCTGACCTGGACCATGCTGCCCAGGATTTTCCACCCGGGCTGGGTCATGACAGTGGCACACTGTGGTTTTACCCACTGGGTGCTTCAAGGTAGGAACTGGAGCCAGGAGCCTGACCCAGGAACCGCAAAGGGGCCACATAAAATCTAGCCCACTCCTGTCATAAACTAAAACCTGTAAACACAACCAAAAATGTATTCTTGCATTTGAATGAGATCTGCCTTTACTGAAGTATCTAAAGCTCTTAGAAAAATAGTGCCCCCAAAAGTCTATTTCCAGTAGGGATGAGAGTTTCGGTTTTAGATTAATCGATAACCGCCCAGTATGGGCTGTTACGGGTTAATCTGAACCAAAATGGAATTACACCCTCCCAGTTACGGATCCGAGTTACGGTTTCATATTTCCCCTCACCTCCATCCCCGGGGCCCTGGAGTGGTATTTAATTTATCGGCCTTGGAGGGCTTGGCTGATGAGGCACTGCCGCTGTCGTGGGGACTCCGGCAGGCTCCCTCCATCCTCCCTGCTCCATATCATGTATGTGCAAAATGGCCACCACCCTTAACTAAAATGGCAGCAACGTCATTTTAACAACCACCCTTTTTGCTTGGGGGGGGAGCCATTTTTTACATGCATGTCCGCCAGCTACCAGAGTATACAGAAGCCCAAATTTTTCTCAACAGGGCTGACGGTGAGGACTTCTTCCTGAAGGATCCTTGATTTGGGAACCTGCTCAGCCTTTTTTCTGACTGAGCCCAGACTTGTTACCCTTCTTCTGAGCATACAGCAAAGCCCATCTTTTCATGAGAGGCACGTTTGAGGGATGCCAGACCAAACTTTCAAAAGGAAGGGACGCTAAGGCCCTTTTTACACAAGACGGGCCCACTCATGCCCATGCAGATCTGCTGCGTGTGGGCGTGAATGGGTGCCGCCTGTGCGAATGCTGTGGCGGGGGGTGTACATGCGCACTCCCACAAAACACGCATGCACACCCACCTCCACCCATTGGCCAAAAAGGCGATTGCTCCATTAGTGGGAACGCAGGGGGGGGGGGGAATCCTGTCTCTTATACACATCTAGATGTGTATAAGAGACAGGGACTGGAACATGGGGCTGGCTCAGAGAGGGTCACTGGTTTGGGGGAGGGTGGAGAGAATACAGCTGGCTGGGGGGGGGAGGTTGCTTGCTCGAGGAGGTAGGAACGGAGCATGGATCTGGCGNACGCACACCCATCTCCCTCGCACCCACGGCCTGTTTAAAAAGAGCCTAAAGGAGTGTAGGTGTCCTGCTCTGCAGGGCTGTCTGTTCTACAGAGTGATCGTGTTCCAAAATAAGGGACAACCTTTAAAATGCAGGACACTGGCAATCCTAGCTTCTCTGCACAAAACCCAGCTATGAAGCAACTTGTTCCTGCTTTTGAATTTTTGATCAGACAGCCTTGGCAGGCCTGAAGAGTAAAGGATGGACGTAACCGCTGTATTTTAGGAAGAGAGAAATGGAGTCTGACAAGAGGAGATGCAGGGAGGGCGAGATAAGGCAGGCATCCGTTGCCTAAGCGTGTTGCCTCCTAATCTCCTCACTTCTAATTTACAAGGCCCAGCAGCCAGTCATAAAATAAACCACTGCTGCCACTAGAGGAAGTGTGTCTGCCCTCAGATACACTTGGGCATTGCCGCTGAAGCTAATAAGAGTGTGGGAGTTAGTTTCCAAGGGTGGGGCTGCCTCTTTTGGATTGTTGGGCGAGGGAGACCGACAAAAGGGTTGATTAAAAAAAAAAAAAAAAAGCAGGATACACGTTCCCCTGAGGCAACATAAGGGGCTGAAAGAAGCCAAGGATAGAGCAGAAGAACCTGTTTGTGGCAGCCTTCATTTTCATCTTCCCCTTTTTAGGTCAAGTTTTCAAAATCCCATTAGAATTTGGTCCTGGAACCCTTATGTTATTCCCCATGCCAGTTGTGTCGCATCTCCTTAGAGGGTAGCCTGGTGGATAATGTGTTGGACTTGGACCTGGGACAAGTTATTCTCCCTCTCTGCCTCAGTTCCCTATCTGTAAAATGGAATCAATAACAACATCCTTCGCAGAGTTGTTGCAAGGGTGAACTGGATAAGTATTGTAAAGCACTTTGAACACTGAAAGGGCTACATAAATGATCAAATGTTTATGTTATAAACTTCACCAAGTGTAGCTTAGATTTTATCTATTTATTCAAATGCATACCCCGCCCTTCACCTAAGGCAGGGGTGGGGAGCCCTCAAGTCCAGGGGTCAAATGCAGCCCGCAGCAAGTTTTTAATGTGGCCCCTTTCCAGTTCATGGTTGTGGCCCTTGGGTCCAGTTCTCACCTCCAACCGCTGAAAAGTTGAGCTTGGAGTAACAGCAAAAATGAAGGCATGCACACTAGGGACGGGCATTCCAGATATGGATTAATCTGCAACTATCCAAAAACGGGCAGTTTTGGATGAATCCATATAATCGACAATACGTGACGGATCCGGACTCCCATTCCCCAGGGCCCTGGAGTCTACTTACCGGCTTCAGCGAGCTTGAGCGAAGCATCACCGCGGCAGTGGAGGCCGTGGCAGGCTCCCCCCTGCCCCTTACCGCACATACGAAAGATGACCACTCCCTGTAACCAAAATGGTGGCAGCCCCAAAAAAGGCAGCAGCCATTTGCACATCCACGATCCAGAGCCGGGAGCGCAGTGCATGAAGGAAGCCTACCGCAGCCGCCACAACAGCGGCGGTGCTTCAGCCAAGCCCCCTGAAGTGGTAAGTAAGTACCACTCTGGGGTCCTGGGAAATAGAGGTGGGGGCCAAGGTTGGACCCACTGTCCCAGGGCTATGGATCAGTTTCCCATTGATTTCAAATGGGAAAATTTCCCATTGACTATGAAGGGAAATCCAAATCCATAATCCGTAACTAAATCCGCATATTACAGATCCGAATTTGTAATGGATCCAAATCCGTAATTCAATCTTAATGCCCACCCTAAGGCACGCAAGGATAGGGGACAGATCCATAACACAAATCCATGATCTGGGTCCTCCTTGAGTACCCTCCTTGCACTCCCTTGAGAATCCCAGCTTGCATGTGGCCCTCGGAGCTTGTACTAATTGTCAAAGCGGCACTCGGGGTGGAAAAGGTTCCCCACCCCTGCTCTAAGGCTCCAGGTGGCTATTTGTGACTGGCAATGGAAGAAATCGCCATGAAACAGAAGCAGGATTTCCATAGTGTTATCAACTCCTGAGATTTTATTGCAAGTCGCACCATATTTGGTGGTTTTCTTGGGGGAAAAACTGCTCCCCGAGTTATATGATCATTTGAAACTCCCCGAGTGATATCTTCATTTCAGAGTCACAGTCTGTGACTCCGAAATGAACATATCACAGCTTTCACTTCTTTTAAAAAGTAATTTTATAACCCACATAAAGGGAGTGGGATGGGGACTGAAGGTTCAAAACCGGAAGTCACATAATGATCTCTCAAAATATGAGATTTTTAAAACAAACCTTTTGATTCTTAGAGACCCAACCAGCAATTTTTGAACAAATGGAACTGATGTTACTATTCCCATTCAAAGACTCAATGTACAGTGCACCAGCCTCTCTGGAAAAGAGAAACATTGGAAGACAGAGAAGCTAAATGTTATTTTAACAGTGGACTTGGCAGAAGAAGCAGCACAGACTTTAACTCAAATTCAGGGGAGCCAAAAAGCAACGTACATTAGCGACATTGTCAGTCCTTGTGTTTTATTGTTCTACAGAGTTATTGCATTTGTCAAGATTACTCCTTGCTGAACTAACACAAACAAAATGTTTAAATCAAAACTTAGCTGTCAAGTAATAGCCCCCAGAAAGGAATTCCCAAGGATTATTCTGAAGCTCTGTTTGCTGCTTTACAGTACAAAACCTTGGAATGAGGATTTCATCTGAAATCTGTCTGGCATTTGATTTGGGATGGGTTGCCAACTGCAATATTTATAATAAAAGAAAATAGCTAACGTTGGAAACCTCATCCGAAATGCGCATTTTTAATCAAAAGTGACAGATCAAAATGGTAGAGTCTCTGGCGGCAGAGACAAAACCTCTCCCAAAACTGCATTAATTACAGAACCTAAACTAAAGCCCGCTGAAGTCAATGCAGACCTGGCCACTGCGTATAATGAGCTGTAGGAGGCACATAACCCACTGGGGTTTACTTTTCACTCATAAAAACCATATTCCTTCTCTCTCAAGAGCTGAACCTTGCCCCCAAGAATGTTTTTCCCCCCGTGCGCTTTGTTGTTGTTGTTGTTGTGAATGTATATATCTTAAGGCTAAAAATCTTCACCTGCTGGTCTCCATGTTAAAATATGTAGCCCTGTTTCCAAAAGCTGACATTTCAACCGCACTTCGGTTTCAATATTGGCAAAAGGATTTTTAAAATTTACTTTTCTACTCAGAAACATAAGCCATTTGCCGCATTTGGGATCTCATTCCTATAAAACAACCATCTCCTCTAAGAAAGTGATCACACGTTTCATTTCTCCAATACCTTTCATCCAACTCAAAGTCAACGCACTTTCATAATACACGTCACTCGGCGATAGGACTTATCATTAGCAGCACTGCAGAAGCACCCATGAGCCACCTTGAGCTTTTCATCTGCAGAAGAGCTGGTTGAAAACTGTCTTTTCCTCAATGGCAGGTTTCAAAATTCCAAAAGAAAATGCAATTTTCAAAAGTTACACTGAACATTTTTTTTGCCCAAGTTTCATTTTCAGGGGAAAAAAATAAATCCGTTTTTTCACCACTTCACGTATAAAGCTTGGTGACATTTAATGTCTGAATTCTGCCATTTTCTCAGGGGAAATTTCTATTAACATTTTGGTACGTTCAACAAAATTTAAACAAAAAGTCAAGGTGGGGGGAAAAAAATGCAAAAATTTGGTGGGGACTGACTGGAATGATAGTTTGACAATATTTGTTTCCCTTAGGAAGGATCAACCAATCTCTCACCTGCAGATTTACAAGTATTTTACAACACTGACAAACGTGAACCTCCTCAAGTTTAAAGATGGGCCAACTGAGCCACAGAGATAAGAAGAAATAATATTTATTTATACAGTGCCCCTCTGACAGAAGGTGTGCGAAGCACTGAACAATATTTAAAATACAATAAAACACCATATATAAAATACATTTAAAGCTATTTAAAAAGGAAAGGTAAAAAAGGGAGGAAAAACACATGAAGGGGGAACAAGCAGTGGATCCTCTAGAAAACAAAAAAGTTTTCAGGTGCTTTTTGAAGGTGAGGAGGGAGGAAAACAAACAAACATCTGGAGGGAGGGAGGGAGTTCCACACCGGCAGGATCCCCAAACAGCAGGTGGCATGTGAGCACAGATAGCCAGTAGGGTGAGGTTTTAGGAGTAGGTGTCGAAGAATATAGCCAGGGGGGCCTACGCTGTTCGGGACCTTAAAAATCAACAGCATATTTTAAAACTCAATCCGCCACAGGCAGACAGCGCAGAGAATGCAGGTCAGGCATAATATGATCATGGCTGCCCAAACCAGTAAGCAGCCATGCTGCCGCATTCTGAACAAGCTGCAAGCGATGAAGCAGCACTGTTGCAAGCCCATAGAAGAGGGAATTACAAAAAATCAAGGTTCATGGTCACCAGGGTATGGGTTGCTATGGCAAGATCACCCTCGGAAAGTATGGGTGTAGCTTATGCAAATGGTGCCGCCAGGAAAGACATTTTCAAAGCATACCCGATGCCTGAGTTTTCATGGACAGAGCATGGTCGAAAAGAGCACCCAGGTTCCTTACCTGGCTGGCCCACAACCTCCACCTGGACACCAGCAACACGTAGGGTCCCGAGGGAGGAGAGGACATCCTCATATCGACAGTTGCCCCTCCCCACCAACATCACTTCAGTCGTCCCTGGGTTGAGCTCTGACACATCCAGCTGGCTATATCGTTCAGACATTCCTCCAGGACAGAGGCCGAGCTGACAGGGCAAGAGATAGATAGTTGTGTATTATCAGCATACTGATGGTACTCAACCCCATGCTTAGCCATAAGATCTCCAAAAGGTTGCATGTATATGATGAACAACATGGGCGACAGGACAGAACCTTGGGGGCCGCCACATTTCAAATCTCATGGGGATGATGAGGCATAACCACCCATCCCCACGAGCAACGCTGTTCTTCTAGGTGTAGCACGTGTGGTGTAGTGGATAAGGTGCTGGACTTGGACCTAGGAAACCAGGGTTCAAATTTCACCCTTGCCAATCAACTCCCTGGGTGGCCTTGGGCAAGTCACAACCTCTTAGCCTCAGTTCCCCCATCTGTAAAATGGGAGTATAAGTGTGTGCATGTCTTTCCCTAGGTGTTCCTCTTGTCCATCTTAGATTGTAAGCCCTCTGAGCAAGGATCATTTTGGAAAAGGGCAGCCAGTCCACACCTGCCCAGTGGCCATTTTGCGCGTGCAGAGACTGACTGCCCTTTTCCAGAATGGCAGCGACGTTGCCGGCACCATTTTGGAATAGGGCGTGCATGCGCAGAATGGTCCCAGCGCCCATTTGCACATGTGCAGTTCTTTTATTAATTATTATTATTATTGCTTTATTTTTAATTTTTAAATGAAAACAAATTAAAGAAAAACATGTTGTTTGCTTATTCATTCATTTGGGGGGCTTTAGTTACCAAGACGAATGGGGCACCATTTGTTTTAGTAACTAATACAAATGAAACAAATTGCACACCCCTACTATGGACTAACTTACTGGCATTGACCCTGATCTGGACCTGTGAGTTGCAGGATCAGGCCCAGTCTCTCCTGACAAAGGCCTAGAGAGTCCTGCCCAGAGTCAATCAGTCTTCTCTGCAAAGAATGAAGCAAATTCTTCACAGCGCTCCATAGAAGAAAGTTTAGACGGGTTGAGACAATCTGGCATCATCAGGCTTTGCACGGCCCGAACCAGTTGCGCCGTTCTATTCCTTGCAGTGTCTCTGCCCGAGGACAAATACAACTGCTTGGCCTCAGTAATAGCTCTTCTGTACACCTTCATGAACTCTTTGCACTGTTGAAGATTGACCTCCAGAGCACCTCCTGCACCATCTCCTCTCCAACCTACGCCCGAGCCTCTTTAAATCTGCCAGATCGCTATTGTATCACAGCGGTCTACGGGCCAGCGAGACAACTAGGGTCCGGCGAGGTGGCCAGTAGTCAAGGCCCTCTCTAACAGCTGAAAGTAGCTGTCGGTGAGGCCTGTCAGTCCCCTGGTGGGAAAGGACAAACAGATGAGTTCCAGCACTTGTAATCCACTGGATTCAACAGTCTCCGTGGTCGCAAAACCATGGATCAGCTACTGTGCTGCCAGATGGGTACAGCAGCATCCACACTGAAACGCACAAAGTAATGGTCAGACCACCCACAAACAGGGTGACCCAAACATCCAAAACCTTTAGACAAGACTGAAAGACGAGGTTGAGTGCCTATCTGGCCCTGTGCATTCCTGAGTAAAACCATCTGGGTAAAACCTAGAGCGGTCATCACATCCAGAAATTCAGGGGCCGATCCCCCAGAGCCACCGCCAACCTGCACATTGAAGTGCCCCCAAGACAAGTGTCCTAGGACACTCCAAAAGCAACGACGACATCAGCTCCAAGAGAACTTGGTTCCAAATCACCTCAGGTTTCCTGGGAGTCTATATACCAACAGGACCATACCTTTTGGTCCCACCTCAGTGGCACAGGACATGGCCAGGCATTAAAAGCAGTCGCCTCCACAGTGAGCGACTTTGTGCATTGCAGGTGGGATAAAAATATCAACGCCACCCTCCCCAACACACACAGACCTCACCATTCGGCATGGGGCTGGTGGATCACCAAGACTAACCAAGACTGGCGAGACTAGCCGTGCCAAGACGGGGCGTGTGAAATCGTCCAACCAGATCTCAGGGATGCATGCCAGGAAAAATGGTAAGAATCACACGTTCATCTAAATGGGAGGGATTAAGAGGACAAGGCTCTCAATTTTCTCAGGCACCTTTTACATTCCCCTTAAAACCCAGCTCGCCTGGCCCCGGATCTGATGGTTTTTCGCCGAGCCTGTAAGACCTGGCTGTTCGCCCAGGCCTTCGGAGGGGAGGGGAGGGAGGGGGAGAATTTTTGGGATTGGGGGTGGGTAGTTTTAATTGTTTATAATTGATGATGTTTTATGTATTTGAATATTGTTTTATTTGTTGTGAGCCGCCCCGGGATGCTGTAGGCATGAGGGGGCGGCCAATAAATAGAAATAAATAAATAAATAAATAAATAAAATAAAACTCATCAGCCTTACTCATAAAGAGCTATGGGGCCGATCTAGCACCTGCTTCTGCACGGTGAGCAAGGTGCGTGCACACAAATATTGCACAGGTGTTGCACAACTGTTATACACCACATGCGTGAGTGTGCAGAGTACGAACACAGCCTGCACAGGGCCATGCGGGGTGCGATATCTGCATGGGCACACCTTGCTCACAGCGCGTGGGACTTCGGGAGGAATTTGGATTTCAGTTCTTGATTTTTCAGGAGAAATTTTGGTTTCAGTTCTCCTTGATTTTTCGGATCTACTTTCGGTTTCAGCTTTTTCCCAGCCCTGGCCATGACATGGCCACGTTAGACTGGAGCAAGGGCCCACCACTCAAAGCCCTGCAGCGGAACTCACTGTGTGGCGGTGCAGACGGGAACCGGACCCACGGGCGGTTTGGGCAACCTTACCCCACCTTGGGTAAGGCTGCTACGCACTGCGTTCCCGGCCTTTTTCCGAAGACCCAGCGTGGAGCAGCCAGCTGCTGACCCCACCATGCAGCAGAGCCACCAGGCACACAATGCGTTGCATCACGGGGTAAGGCTGCTCAAGGCGCGGCATGTCCATCATGTAGCTCTACCCAGAGTAAACTACCCACAAGCAGGCTACTCGGGAGAGAGGGAAACGATCATCTTATAGACCCTTTCCCTGGTCACATAACAACTAGGGCTGCACACAAGGTCAAGTATTTGTACTTATTTGTATATCGTATTTGTATTTATTTGTGTTTGTATCTTTACCCGTGTTCGCTGCATTTCCCCTATTGCTGCCAATGTGGAAAATGCAATGAATACAGGTCCCTGCATATGGGTTATTTCGGTGCAGAAGTGCAATATGGCTTTGCCAGTTTGACAGGCGTATAGGAAAGAAAAATGTGGTTAAAACTACTGCTAAGTCTTCTACCAAGCTAAAAAGGGGGTCACTGGTTTGGGGGAGGGTGGAGAGAATACAGCTGGCTGGGGGGGGGAGGTTGCTTGCTCGAGGAGGTAGGAACGGAGCATGGATCTGGCGTAGAGGGAGTCGCTGTCTTAAGGACAGGTTCATTGGTTTGGGGAAAGGGGCATCAGACTAGGTTCAGGGGAGGTTGTTGGCTTGGGGAGGGGGGTGGGACGTGTGGCTGGTTATGGGTGGGGTCGCTGGCTTGGGGATTCACCATTTCTCCCTGTTTTAGGCCTGGTTGCGGTGCTGGAGACTGCAGTTCTGAGACAGCGGCAGCCCCTGCAGGTGCGGAGGACCCACTCCAGGCTCCCCAAGCAGAAGACACCTACGCTGAGTCAGAGTCAGTGCTGCTGTTTTGGGGGCAGAGTTTGAGACCCCGGAGCCCAGGTTTCTCAGGAAATGCTGGGTTCACTCGGAACCTGAAAACGCAGCCCTAGTATTTGTGATTCAAATATGCAATCCAAAACGGTCTCTTTCCCCCCCATTTATTTGTATTTTATCAAAACCTGAATGTGCAGCTCTAATAATAACTTACCCTTGGGGGGGCATTTAGCTAGTTGAAAGTATGTAATCCACTTTAAACAGAAATACATATTACCACCTACTTCACTTTAAACACAGTTTGTGTGAACAGAAGGGGGATTAAGTAGGAATAGTTACCCCCTCTTCTTCCTCAACTGATCCTTCCTGTGTGGTGTAGTGGATACAGTGCTGGACTTGGACCTGGGAAGTCAGGGTTCAAATCCTGCTCTAGCCATAAACTCATTGGGTGGCCTTGGGCAACTCACAGCCTCTCAGCCTCAGTTCCCCATCTGTAAAATGGGAATACATGTGTGTCTGTCTGTCCCTGTGTTTCCCTCACTCGTGTCCATATTAGATTGTAAGCTCATCGGGCAGGGACCTGTCTCTGGAAATCTGTCACTGTAAAGCGTTGCATGTGCCTAGTAGCGCTATAGAAATTATTAGTAGTAGTATCCTGTGAACAAAGCCTTTCTTGACACTGAATTACTTGTTTTGTTGACTTAACAAGTGTAGCCCTTCTTGCCATTCAAAGCAACCCGTATTTGTCTCGCTTAACAGAAAGAAAAAGGCGTGTTGCTGCCGCTGCCTGTCTTTACACCGCGAAGCATCAGCCCGTGCCAGTGCGCTGCGATGAGACATGCAGATCTAGCAGCGTATTCTCTCTCCACACATCTGCAGCTGGAGTGACAATTCCAAGCTGGCAAGCCGCCCAGTCAACAGCTCATTTAGAAAAAAGTTGTATCCTCAGTATGATGCCTGGAAAAAAAAACTAAAAAAGCTCTTCTGCACAAACCCACAGGGAATAAATGATCCAGGCAAGTTCAGACAAAGCCCATTTGTGTCCTCCGGAGGCAGGGATGAACGTTGGTCTTAAAAACAACCTTTGATTGGAAAAATGCTTTGCATGTACCTTTCCACACATCATGGTGCACACAAAGGAAAGTCCTTTAAGAGTCAGAAATCCAGAAGCACTAGGCAAGTTCGGATTTCCTCATTAAAAGAGTTTGAAACACTGGCTCTTTGCCAGTCACCACCTCCACATCCATATGCAGTCAGTACCCGCGCCTGCAGCCTCTCCAGCGGAGGTGTTAGATGCTGCTGACACAGCAAAGAGTCAGAAATATGCTTCACGTCCAACTCAAGCGTGGCTTTTCTACCGGCCCTTGGCAACAAACAAAGCCACTGGTTCCTGAGCAAAGATTCCCTGCTCTCGATTACAGTGCGGAGGTTTTTCACGTCCACAAGAAGAAACCATATTGCAGACACAGCTGGGCCACAAACCATGCTTAGACTGGATTGGGTTTTGTTTTTGAAGATGAAGCCAAAATGTCATGTTAATGTTGGATTGAGCAATTTTGGAAGAGAAGTGAGGAAATCTCATAGTCAAATGGCATTCATCATCCCCGAGGTTTCATGTTTCTGGTTTGGGGAATTTAAAAGGGCTTCTGATTAAAAGGGCAGACTCTTGGCTTCTTCAATTTAACCTTTAGCCCCTCTTTCTGCAAAAAGTGCCCATAGGACTGCCATTAATAACCTATACATTCTTTATTAGCTAGTTATTTTTCTCCTCTTACCCCCCTTATCCCCCCCCCCATCCCAAGATCACATTTTGCTCTTGTGAGAACAGTGCAAAAAATAGGCAAGCAGGACAAAATGCACAATTGATATGCATGTATCCATATCTGGATAAAATAACATGTATATAATATCTTCTATGGGTGAAAACAGACATGACGCTAACCACCCTTTAACCATCCTTGGTGGTTATTTATGCATGTTGCAGGGCTGTATTGGTGCCATATGCAGCCCTGAAACATGCATAAATGCCCACCAAGGGTGGTTAAAGGGTGGTTAGTGTCATGTCTGTTTTCACCCACCAATACAGCCCTGCAACATGCATAAATAACCACCAAGGGTGGTTAAAGGGTGGTTAGCGTCATGTCTGTTTTCACCCTATGCAACAGTCTAGGCTCAAAGCACGTTATCAACTCTATTTCACTTTGCACAACCATACAATAGAAATCAGCAGACCAAGGCATGTTGGAGAGGTGAACGGCTCATCTTTCAAATGGGATTTCAGATTTTCAGTTGGATGGTGAAAACTCGATACCCCAGAAAAAAACAAATGAGTCACCATAAGGGATATGCCAAAAGTCACAAAGGGCATAAGTGACAGACACTACTTGAAATCAGGTCTTCTGACTTCCAATGCCATAACTTAGCCACAAGATCATGTAGGTTTGCACTAAATAAGTCTCCTACTGGCAGGGAAGCTCTCTTTCCAACTCTTCTACTGGATTTCACCATGAGTTAGTTTTACCCAAACGTTTACAAAAACATGATTGTCCAGGTTAGCTGTGTTTAGGACATCTCCCCCAAATCACAGGTAATAAAATATGTGTTGGAACCCAACAGTGACTGTGTGAAAGGCATTTTCTCAATGAATTATATCCTAATTCCCTATGCTTTGGAGCATGGCCAATTTAGCCATGCATTAGCATAAATGTGACTTGGGAAACGTTCCCTTGAAGCAGAAACAGATTCAGCAGTATTACAGATTCAGAGAGATTCCCCTTGCTGGCAAAGGAGCTTGGCTTGGAAAGCCTCAGTGAAAACCCTTTATTACCTCTGAGAGGGCTAAATAAACATCACAGCTAAAGCCTGCAATATCCAAGCTTTAAAGAAACAGGGTTAGAATAAACTACAATATTCTGGGGGGGAAATAAATAGGAACAAAAAGTAGAGGTAAGAGGATTTCTCCTTTTTAAGTTGTACACGCTGCAACATCCAACCGTGCTTAGAACAAGGGCATAGCTACCATGGAGCAAAGGGCTTGGTTGAGCTTGGGCTCTGGACTTTAGGGAAGGCCCTTTGCCAGAGTGGGCAGGGGAGGGAGCAAGGCTAACATCCTGCCCCCCCCCCCCCCCCACTCTAAACATTTCCTAGCAGCACTCAGGCCATGTGCAAAGGGCCTGCCAAGGAGAACATTTTCAGAGTAGGCAAGGTATAGTGTTGACCCTGCCCACTCTTAAAAACGTCCTTCCTGGCCGAGTTGCTGCCACTCCAGGGGGTGGGCTCTCTCTGGGCCCCAGGTCAGTGGCACCACCTTTGTGGGGAGGGGAAGCCAAGACTGGTCAGGAGCCCCCCAAGGAAGAGGCGCTAATTAGAGCGACTCCGCCCCCAGGCCGCCCTAGGCCCCAGAAATTCTAAGGCCTACTCATTTCATACCACTCAAGATTTTATAATCCTCTATCATGTCCCTCTCAGTCTTCTCTTCTCTAAGCTGAAGAGACCCAGCTTGTCAAGCCTCTCTTTGTACGGAAGCCGTTCCATACCTTTTATCATTCTCGTTGCCCTTCTCTGTACCTTTTCTAGTTCAGCTATGTCTTTTTTGAGATGGGGCGACCCGAACCGCACACAATATTCGCACCATTGATTTGTAATAACAACAACAATACTTTATTTAGCTTGACCAATGGTCATCACTTGACAATCGAATTAACAGACGTAAGAAACAGAAAAACATAAAATCCAAAACGGAGAAAGAAAAACAAACCAATCTATATACAAATTCTGAACAGCTAGTACAGATAAAATCTAAAAAGCGAATAGCGATTTAGTAATTCATAAAATAGAATTTACATACATCAACCCAACACTGGAAGTTTGAATTCAAGAAACAGCTTCCTTAGATTAAAAGCTGAGACCAAGAACTTAGCTAAGGTTGCTGAGATTTCAGATGAGGTATCAGGTAGAATAAAGTGGGAAATCCACTGATCCGTTCTTCCAGGAAATCTTCCAATATACTGTGCCAAAAACCGGGCACGCAGCTGATCGTACAGATGACAGTATAATCAAATATGCTGCGTGGATTCTATGCATATCAAATTTCTGCAAGCCATAATAGAGAAATATCCAGGGGGGACAGAGGTCTTTTTAATGCAAGTGGCTCTATCCAATGTTTGCCCTGAGGTCACTTCTAGTGTTATGAAATTCCTGCTGTTTGCGTTTGAATTTAGGGATAAATTCTTAGCACACAAATCTTTGGAGATCTCTGTGGAGGGATAGACCAACTAGAAAAGGGCTAGGGTCAAAGGTCTTGGGAAGTTCCTTGCAGTTAATACAATTCTAATTTGAGTAGGGATTGTTTTATGAATCCTTAGATTCTGAATCCTTGGTTATGAAGGGATGACCTTTATAATTAGTTGTATAATTTATATTTTGTTGCGTATGTATGTTGTTTTGACATGTTTGTATGATGACAATGACCAACGGTCACGTCTTAATAATAAATGTGATTTGATTTGATAAAATATGCTGCGTGGATTCTATGCTAGATGCATCAAAAGGACATAAACGCTGCGCATAAGGGATCTGATGATGTCGTCCCTCTAACACCTTGGTTGGCAAGGCGTTCATTCTAGCACACAAGACCAAATGTTTCCCCCTTTTTGATCTGGGAGAAGTCAAATTGCTTGCGATCCCACCTTGGGCTGGATGACAGAATAGAGAGTCCCTTAAGTGCAAGGAAACTCTCACCCTGGCAATTTCATTCTACCTATCCACATCTATGAGCCTGGTTAAAACCTCAGCTCTAGCAGCACTCAATTCTTTCTTTGCTAAACAGAGGGGAGAGAAGCCCAGAGTTTCGAGTCTCTTTACAACCGCCTTATGCCATCTGCCTATAATAAGTGTCAGTTACCAAAAACTGAAAGAGGCCAAAGTTGATTAGGCCCTTTATCTTAAACCAGAACTTGATAACACCGAGCCAGGCACGCAAATCCCAGCTGAGCTGACCCATTTCCAACCTAATGGCAGCGCAGGGAATACTGCATGGAGCTCCAAGCAAGTTACGCAGAACGGTGGATTGGAATCTATCCATCTTGCAGCTGAGAGGGAGAAGAGGGGCCCCGATTTCTGCCCCAAACAGCAACTGGGCCCTAAACTTGGAATCATGCACCCCTATAGCCACATCGGGTCTAAGCTGCCCAGATTTAGCAAAAAAATCCCTGGATAGCCAAAGAGGAACCCCTTCCAACAGCAGATATCGTCCTGAAATGCTCAGCCCAACTGCCGGAAGCAGTAAATTAAAGACCTAAATATTTGAAGATAAATACTTGTTGCAAAGCATGCCCATTGACACCCCAGGAAAACAGCTTCCTGGAGTTTGAAAAAACCATGACCTTAGATCTGCTGTAGTTTATCATCAATTTATTGACATTATAAACATTATGACATCCTCGGATTTATTCTTTTAAACTAGTTCTATGTCACAATCTGCCACCTTTAGCACATGAACAGTGCCACCGTCGCTCCAACCACCGCCCTTCCTGCTTCAGGCACTGCAGATCCTCAGTATACCAAGGAGATTTACGGTGCCGATGCTGCGAGAGTGGATACCTAGGAGCCTTTCAGTCGATGGCCTCAGTCAACAAGGTGTTCCAAAAAGCAATGACCTCATTGAGTGAACAGTCATCAAGATCAGAGGGTAACTCCCCGAGAGCATTCCAGAACTTCTTTGGTTCCATCAGTCTCCGGGGCGAACCAACCGAACTGGTTCCATGCCTCTCTGCAGGCAGACATGCACCGGGAGACTGGTCTATAGGAAGTAATGAGCCGTCCATGACAAGGGCACTAACACCTCCCCCACCAACGGACCCCCGCCTCAAAGCCGGGGCAGAAAATCAGGTCCAGGGTATGCCCCCCATCATACATCGGGCCGATAACCATTTGAGACAAGGCCATGGTTGCCATGAACTCACGCACCACTCCCCCGAGGCCAGCGTCGGTGTGAATATTGAAGTCCCCCAAGACTAACATCTTTGGGGACCGCAATACCACCTCCGACACCAACTCCACTAGAGCGTGCAGGGATGCCGCCATACAGATAGGTGCATGGTATACTAGCAGCACCCCCAATCTGTCTCCCGCCAAATTGATCACAAGCTGGAGGCCCTCAATACCCGACATAAGCTGCACAGGATACCTCTTAACGGACCATGAATCCCTAAAAATAATGGCTACATAGCACCCCCATCCCTCCATCTGTGGCTGGTGCTCTATGGAGTACCCAGCCAGAACAAGGTCAGGCAAAATAGGCCCTGACTCAGTGTCCAGCCAGGTCTCCGTAACACACATGAGGGCAGCCACTTGGTCCAGGATTAATTCCTGGGCAGTTGAGGAAATAGGGGCCACTGTGGGGTCCTCGGCAGTAGAGAAAATAGCTGGGGTCATCATCTTGGGTCACGCCGTGGTAAGGCCGGCCCCCTCTACCCTCTTGCCCATAACTAGGATATGAGCTTGGGCCCACCAAAACTTTGCTACACCACTGGAAAACAGAAAGGAATCTTGGCTAAGGTAGTGTCGCTATGGATCTGGATCCGTTCTGTATTCACAGCAAATTCTTCACGTTCATTTTTATTCTTTGCATGAGAGGCTACTCCCCTATTGGGAAAAGGTATGTGCCATACAAGTTTGTATGTACCAACAAGTTTGTTCAATATAAAAATATATTCTGTTAATTTCTTTAAATGTCAACTCTAATTCTTCGATGACAGGTTTTGATATATCGGAGTCTGAATCATCCCCCATTGCTGTTCAAGCCGTTATGTGCCCCCCATGCAGGCATCTGAGATACAACACAGCTTTTGCAGTTTTGTGCATGATGACTGAAGGAAGGGTTGAAACGTATCGGAGAACACAGTGAAATCCCAAATCTATCTCATACAACCCAGGGCCGCCTCAAAACATGAACAGTCAGACATGAATTCCTTCTGGACTATCAAGAGTTGACGGTCATGTTATGTGCCATTCAATAAGTAATGTTCTCTAAAGCTGCAGCCAGATCTCGAATGTAACCCAAGACTCCTGTCAGTGTCGCAAGACATTACTCTACACACAAATAAATACTGAAAAGCAAGAATTGCTACAATTTTCTTATATCCAGCAATCCTGTACTCGCTCATGTATACAAAGACACTTATGCAGAAAATCCACGGTCCTAACATGAAATATTATTAGCAAAACCTGGTTATTAATCTGAATCCAGGCATTTTGTGGGACTTGACGAGAAGTGGATTCTTTTTTCTTTCTTTCTTTTTTTTAAACACCATGTCAGAGATTGGAATTTCCTGTTAAACTACTTGCACAGCCAATATTGTATAAATTAGGAAACTAGGGTTTTCTTTTAAAATATGCAAGGCAGACTCTGGACAAAGAAGCCTTATTTTAATACTTGCAAGATTCTCACAAAATCGATTACTAGGGCTGTGCGTTCGGGTTTCAATAAAACCCAAAAAACCCAGAAAAGACCCTTTTCAGCTTCTAAATTCAAAATACGAATACTCGGTCTGTGTATTTGGGTTTTGAGCAAACGCAACATTTCCTGAAAAATGTAATATCTGAGGTCTTGGACTGGACCCCCAAAACTGCAGCACATATCCTTTGGGGGGAGGTGGGGAATAAGGGTGGGGTTTTACCAGTGGTTTTTACCTCTTGGTTGTTGTTTTTATTGTTTTAGTAATCCCTCGATGTATTGTTTTTATATATTGTTTTAAATATTTTGTAAGTCGTCCCGAGCTGCCGTAGGGCTGGAGGGAGCAGGATATAAGTCTTTGAATAAATAAATGAATAAATAAATATCCAGCTTGAATCTGGGCTGCTGTCTGGCTCTCAGCGTAGCCGCCTGTTTGGGGAGCCTGTAGTGAGCCCTCCCTCCCCATCTTAGAACTGCAGTCATCAGCACTGCAGCCAGCCCCCCCCAGCAGAGTCCAGCCAGGGAGAAATGGCAAGTCTTTGGCAGCCTCATCATTCCCCACGTCCCATGCCAGCAACCTAAGGTGGCCAGATATGCAGATTATAAAGGACACATGAGAAATACAGGTTGCAGGACTGCATTAGAGTCACTGAAGCCCTACAACCTGTGTTTCTCATAAGTGCCCTTTAAAATTTGCATGTCTGGCCACCCTTCCCACAAACCAGTGACACACACCCCGAGCCAGACCCATGCCCCATTCCACCCTCTCCAAACAAATAAGCACCCCACCAAGCTGGCCTATTCTCCACCCTCCCCCAAACCAGTGCATCCCTTTTTACACTGGTTGACTGCATTTTCCTTTCTGTATAGGCCTGTCAAACTGTCAACACCTCACTGCACTTCTGTGCCAAAATAACCCATATGCAGAGACCCATATTCACTGAGTTTTCCACATTGGTAACAATGGGGAAAATGCAGTGAACACAGGTAAAGTTACAAATAAAATACTAAAAGCACAAATAAATACAAATACTTGACCCCATGCACAGGCCTACTGGTAATTACTATTAAATTCTAATAGCATAACTCTTTTTCCTCTGGCTCCAATCAAACACAGCGAACAAGATCCTTATTCCATTCAAATGAGAATTTTGTCATCGTCTCAGAAGGAATCAGAATTGCACCCATATATAATTTACTGGATGCAATTACTGCATCTCCTAGAAAACGCAAGGATGCAGTTCAACTGCTAGAGGCACATTGGCCATTTTATAGTCCAGGTGCAAATCATCAGAAATAACATTTATTTGGATCCTTGTAAAGATTAAGGCACTTGCAAGTTGAAAGATAAAACTGGCCAGTGTTTCACATTCCTGATTCTTCCCGAATCCCAATTTGTTTGATTTCTAGGGACAGATCCAACTTCTACTGAATTCAACTGAGAGACTCTGACCAAGTTCAATGGGGGTTGTCTTGGGACCCTCCCGCTGCTAGTATGCAAGTAATTATCAGGGGGCAGTGGGGGATGCATCCCCTCCAACTGTAAGACCAAGGTGGAACGAATGATAAAGGGTATGGAACGGCTTCCATACAAAGAGAGGCTTGACAAGCTGGGTTTCTTCAGCTTAGAGAAAAGAAGACAGAGGGGACATGATAGAGGTTTATAAAATCTTGGGTGGTGTGGAACAAGTAGATAGGGAACGGTTATTTACACTTTCAAATAGTACTAGAACTAGGGAACGCTCCATGAAACTAGCTGCCGGCAGATTTAAAACAAATAAAAGAAAGTACTTTTTCACTCAACACATAATTAGCCTATGGAATTTGTTGTCAGAGGATGTTGTCAGGGCCAGTTTAAAAAAGGCCTGGATAAGTTCTTGGAGAGTAGGTCCATTAATGGCTATTAACCAAGTAGTTTATGGGATGAACTTCTTACTTTCGGGAGCTGGGATTGAACAACGGGGAATGGATTGCCCATTGTGACAGTTGTTTCTTCTCCCATGCGATCGAGATTGGCCACTGTCGGAGGACAGGATGCTGGGCTTGAAGGACCATTGTTGCTTACCAGACATCGAATGCCTCTATGAGAAAGAATGACTAGCACAACCTGTTACCAACTCATGCACTAGGATTTTTTTTTTAATTTAATTTTATTTTTTTATTTCTTTTAAAGTTTAATGTTTATTAATTAGTTTTCATTTGATTATTTTAAAGTTATATAGTTAGAATAATAATTCATAATATGATCATTGTAATAGTTCAGCATCTGGATATAGATCACATGTACTAAATTCTATATGTATGGAAATAATTGCTGACTTGTTTAAATAAAAAAGTTGATTTAAAAAAAAAAAAGATGTACCATGGCACTTCTTATGTTCTTATGTCCACTGTCCCACCCCACTTGTGAGTCTCAAAGCGCTTCCAGTAACACTCTGCTTCATGTAGAAGTTGGTAGGAGGAAGAGGGTGTGGAAGGGACTGGCTAATGAGCTAATTGAACTGAGCCACCTTTAGCTTGATATATTTAAATTTGCAAGAATCAAGATTGTGGGGTGCAGGAAAGACGTCTTACTGGAACTACAAGAAAGAGGGAGTAAACATGCTCTTAGAGTAGAGCTGCCTAGGATGCGTCTCCCCAGTGGTACAGAGACTGCAAATGGATTATTATTATTATTATTATTAAGCATGGGTTAATGTGGTTCGGATGTTCGGAGTTCGACCCAAACTCAGTCTGTTCGAACGTCCGAACCGAACGTTCGAACTTCCAAACAGTTCGGGAAAGTTCGGTTGAGTTCGGGGGTGGGAAAAACGTGACTTCAGGTGGGAAAAACGTGACTGGAAGGGGGAGGTAGCTGAGAAGCAGATTTCCTGGCACCAGGGGTGAAGACCAGGGGTTGTTTTAGGGTCAAATGATACCAATACACAAAAAAAATCTTTGAATTCGGTATCGGTAGCGCTATTTTTGAGTGTTCGGCCAAGTTCGGCCTAACCGAACTCCGCCGAACCGAACAACTGAACCCGAACTCGGGTTTCAAACCGAACGACTGAACTGCGTTCTGTTCGTTCATCCCTAATTAATTATTAATTAATTATTATTATTATAAGCATTTAGCGCCAGAAGTGTACCTGGCACTTTACAGAGAATAAAATAGACGGTCCCTGCCTGAGAGCTTACAATCTAAAGACAAGGGGTGGGGAGACAGGGAAGGGGGAACAGAGGGGGAGACAAGGGATGCAACATTCACAAGGATGCGAGAACTCAGGTGCACGTTCATGGCTTGGTTACAGTAAATGGGAGTTTGAAGATAACAGGTGGGGGATAATCCTGGTTGGGGATGATTAGCAGGAGTTAGGAAAGGCGGAGCAGAAGAGGTGGGTTTTGAGGAGTATAGTTTTCACATTATTTCAGTGTTGTTGTGGTTTACAGCATCTGTACATCAAGGGTGCGACAGGGGCAGGTTCAGCACACACACATTTAGCCCAACCTTACGGCAATCATGACTTTTAGGAATAGGAACATTATGAAATGCATTATGCAAGCTAACGGCCTTGATTTTCCTCCCCTCTTGCACCAGTTTTTACACCTTTCCAATTTCATGGGAGCAAGAAGCTAATCAGACCCCCATGCGCCTGGAATAATTTTTTCCTAATCGCCCACATCCTGGATTTCCACTGGAATGAAGAAGAAAAACAAACTGACAGAGGTGAAGGTCGCATTTCAAGTAACATCTCCCTGGCTGTTGATTTAAGAAATAATGCAGAAAGGCAAGGCGTGCCCTTTAGAGTGCAAGGCTAAGGAGTGTGTGCAGTCCCACAGCCAGCTGGCACCAGTGCTAGTCCTTTAAACTAACACAAGCCCCATTCACTTGAGTGAGTCTCAGACTGACATATAGGGCTAGCATCAGCACCAAACAGCTGCACGACGGCCTTGGAAATTGGGGAAAATTTACCCTCCAAGGAATGCAAGAATCTGCCAGAGTAGCCCAGGTATCTGGGGTTGCCACCTTTCCTGTTTTGATCCAGAGTCTCCAGGTTTTGCTGCAGCACTCCTGAGCTCTTGGCAAAGTCCCTATCTCCATAGATTATCATGGGGGGGGGGTGAGGTCACAACAGAAACTATGTTGGTTGACGATCTCCATCTGGTGTTGGACCAGGGTCGTCCGACCTTACTGGTCCTGCTAGACCTTTCGGCTGTATTTGACATAGTCGATCATGAGGTGTTGGTGACTCGCCTGCGGGACCGTGCCGGGATTGGCAGAACGGTCTTGGACTGGTTTAGTTCATTCCTGGCCGGGAGAACTCACCAGGTGGTCTTGGGAGAGAGTACATCTTCCCCCCGGGACCTCATGTGTGGAGTCCCGCAGGGTGCCATTCTGTCCCTCTTCTTGTTTAGCATCTACATGCAGCCGTTAAGCAAGATCATGAGAGGGTTTCAGGGCATGCAGTGTCATCAGTATGCTGATGACACTCAGCTCTACCTCTCCTTTTCCATCGACCCAGGCCATACAGTCTCCCTATTTTCCCAGCGCCTGTCAGCTGTGGGGGCTTGGATGAGGTCGAGACATCTGCAATTGAATCCTGACAAGACGGAGGTGATGTTGGTGGGCGAGGGCTTGGGGGACCTGGAGGTGGTTGAAACTCCTCGTTGGGGGGGGTTCACCCTCCCATGGTCTCTCAAATGCAGAATCTGGGTGTGCTCCTCGATTCACAGCTCAGCCTGGAATCTCAGGTTGTGGCCGTGGTGGGGAGTGCGTTTCGGCAGTTACATCTTGTCAGGCGGCTTCGGCCATATCTCTCAGACTCCGGCCTCGCCACTGTCATTCATGCCTTCATCACCTCGAGGCTGGATTACTGCAACGCGCTCTACGTGGGGCTGCCTGAGAAGCTGGTCCAGAGACTGCAGCTGGTGCAGAATGCTGCGGCCCATCTCCTTACGGGGGCGGGTCGCAGGGAGCACATGACACCCTGTCTCTTATACACATCTAGATGTGTATAAGAGACAGTAGTGAGGGAGGGTCTTTTCCCCCCCGTATTGTGTATTTTTAATGGTTTTTAATTGTTTTACTTTTTTATACTGTTGTTCGCCGCCCCGGGCTGCCCTGTGGGCAGGAGGGGCAGGATATACATTTTATATAAATAGATTATATATAAATAAAAGGGTTTATAAGAAGCGAGCACCTTTAGGTCCATCTTGTGGGCCCAGTCGATTATTCACATATTAAGTTCTCGCTTCGAGATCGGAGAGTCAGGGAGGTCATCAGCTGTAGCAGAGAGGTTGAATTCAAAAGCTAGTTTTTTAACATGGTGACTCCATGTAAACTGGGGAACCCCAATATAGTCTCTCTGCTCCAGGTAGCAGCCTGCCAGAAGAGACAAGGAGCCCTCCGTAGCAAGTTTCCTCCAGAAAAACAGAAATCTAATCGCAACTTGAACGTATACCGATAGTACCCCAGTTTCAGCTCTCAGCATAGGGAGAGGGGTTGCTCTTGGGGTTTTCAAGAGGGCCCTAAGAAAATGATTTTGCGGGATCTCTAAAGAGGATCTATAGCCTGGTGCCATAATCTCTGCACCATAAGTTAGGCTAGGGATTACTTTCAGCTCCAGAATTCTCAAAAGCTGGCTAGCTAATGGCGGAATAGCATGGGATAGTTTCAATAATCCTCCTACAGTTTGATCTGCCTTCTTTATATGGGCTTCGTTATTGGCCGTCCACGTCTTAGTAGAGGAAAAAAGAACACCCAGGTAAGTATATTTAGCAGTATTGGCCAGTATAGAATTACCAACCTTCCATACTCGGTTAGTCCTGGGGCATCCATAGAACATTACCTGGGACTTTTTAGGGTTAATAGAAAGAGCATTAGCCAGGCAGTAGTTATACAAAGCATCCAGGGAATGCTGGAGACCCTGCCTAGACTGTGAGGAGGACAATGTCGTCTGCATACAGCAGTATCGACACAGGCCTGTCCCTTATACGGGGCGGAGTACTAGTAGCAGAGACAACAGAAGGCACTAGATCATCTATGTAATGGTTAAAAAGTATCGGTGCGAGGAGGCATCCTTGCCTCACTCCTTGATTTAATGGAAACTGCACTAATGGACTATCTGCAACTCTCTACTTTCAGCTAAACATTTCTGTCAAGTTTGAGACATATTTAGACCAATTACAGGACTCAAGGCTTAGATCTAGGTTTACTTTATTTCGTTTTAATTTATTTGAGACCCGCGAAGTGAGAAGGCAGCGGGAGGGTATTCCTAGATGCAGCAGGGTATGTAACCACTGCTCGGACTGCGCTGAGACCCTCTCCCATGTTGTGTTTGGTTGCCCTCATTACGCGACCCTCCGTTCTACACGGATTGACTCATTATTACCGGACTCAAATTCGGAGGATGCTAAGAAAATGGAGGCGCTGTTTACTTTAGTTGATCCTACTCACATTAAGCTATTGGCTTTTTTCTTATTAATAGTAGCTAGGGAAAAGAGATGATCACTGCTGGATTTTGCTTTTGACCCAATGTTTAGTTACTATTATTGGGTTTTGAAGTTCTTTCCTTCCTTTTGCTTGAACCTACTTGTTTTTATTATTTTATAAATTTGTTTATTTACCTATTTATTTATTTATATATATATATTGTACATATGTTTGTAATTGTGATAGCATAAATGCTGATTCAATAAATACTTACAGATATAAATAAAAGGGTATCCCCAAGAGGCTCCCCCGCTCCCTTTCTGATATGGCCGCACACCCTGCAGAGCATCATGATGTCAAATGCTCCAAAGGCTACATCCAAAAGGGACAAAAGCGTCCTTGGCAACCCACCCACCTGGTCAAAGAATCCAGGAAACATCCAACGTAGATTGTGCTTTACCGCTGAGAAGAACTTATAAAGAGCCAAACTTCTTAATAATAATAATAATAATAATTTTATTTAGATAGCTCACACACACACCCCAGTCGAATGGCACTTAGGAGGCTTCACAAAATACAATAAAACAACCCCAAACCCATTTACAAGCCAGTTAAAAACAGTTTAAAAGGGGAGGGGAAATGACATAGTGTGTGTTTTAGACAATTCATTAAAAACGTTTTAGTCTGTTTGATTATGTTTTGAATTACCTGGGTTTTGAACGTGATCATGTAAACAGTTAAAACGTCTTAAAATAAACCAGTTCCTGGTTTTAGTTTGTTTATTTTAAAACACCTTTCTCCGGGTTTTACTGAAATGTTTCCACTTGGAAACGTTGCAGAGCAATCGTTTTAATCGTGTAAACAGTTAGGAGTGTGGCAGCGGGGATTGCCTGCCACGGGCCGTGCGGGGGATAGGGCTGCCCCAGCTCGTGTGGCTGCACCCATAATCACTCTCTCCTGCAGGAAAAGCAACTCGTGTGAATGTGCCCTTAGGACTAGAATTCAGGACCTCTTGACGTCCGGTCCCTATTCTCAAGCCCCCCCTTCTCTCTCTGCTGCAACATCATCACTCCCAGGTCACCCATGGCAACCATTTAGAATGATACACTTAGCAATGAGACACTGAAAATTCAAATGTATTCACTGAACTAGCTGTCCGGCCAACGGAGACAAAACCCCATTTTCATAATAGCAGCTTAAATTCCATGCAAATTTTAATAGTCCTCCTGGAGAACAGTTTGCACCAAAGGCTGCACCTTGGTTGCTGACACTGCATAGGATGCAACAGCTGATGTAACAGACTCCCTAGCATCCATTAGCAGAAAAATTAACTGCTGGATAGCGGTTCTATTCGCGTTCAGATTTGTGGCTTTAAACGTTTCCCTACAAGCCTGTATATAAAGTGGACAAAAAAGGTAAATAACGCGCCAGGTCTTCAACCTGGCCTTCCCCACATAAAACAGACTCTTTCCAAAAAGGCCCTATCCTCATAGCGTCCTTGGACCACTGCGGACCTCATTGTTTGAAGCCTTAGAGTTGTAAATGCTCTTCTCCTAGCTGACTGGGCCAAAGTATGGAGCTAACTATTATTATTATTATTATTTCATTTATTTATTTTTAGCCAGCCTAACTCTGCCTCACCCAGCGCTAGGCGGCTCACAGTCAATACTGAAAACATCAAAATATGATACAATATAAAAACAGATAAAAAACAATAAGAACAAAAAAACCCATTCTGGTGTGCAAAAAAAAATAGAAACAAAAACAGCTCACCACCCCTAAACCCCTCCATCACCGAACGCCTGGCGGAAGAACCATGCCTTGCATTGGCGCCGGAGGGTGAGGAGATTAAGGCTGAGACGGACGCCCACCGGGAGCGAGTTCCACAACACAAGTACGGCTGCTGAGAATGCCCACCTGTTGGTCTGCACCAATCTATAGCGGGGAACCTCCAGGAGGGAGCCCCCCAATGACCGCAGGGGCCGTCCCGGGGCGCAGGAAGTGAGGTGGTCCCTAAGATAGGCAGGGCCCGGGCCGTTTAGGACTTTATAGGTTAAAACCAGCACCTTGACTTGGGCCCGGAAGATAATAGGCAACCAGTGCAGAGCCCGGAGCACCAGTTGAATGTGCTCCTGGTGGCCCGGTCCGTAAGCAGATGGGCCTCGGCATTCTGCACCAGCTGCAGCTTCCGAACTGTCACCATGGGCAGCCCCACGTAGAAGGCATTACAGTAACCCAGCCTCAAGGTGACAAATGCATGGATGACAGTGGTGTGAGATCTGAGTCTGAGACATACGGATGGAGCTGCCGCACCAGATGTAACTGGCAAAAAGCACGCCTGGTCACAGCCAACTCCTAGACATCCATGTGCAGCTGCGGATCCAGGAGCACCCTGAGGTTCTGAACGTAAGATGACAAAAACAGGCAGACCCCATCAATGACGGGAGTCCCCGGCTCTCCCTGATCACTGATCCCACCAACGAGCATCACCTCTGTCTTGTCAGGATTCAGCTTCAGTCGGCTAGTCCTCATCCAGACCCCCACAGTCGCCAAGAACCGGGAAAGCACTGAGACTGCTGAGCCTGGGCCAGATGAAAAGGAGAGGTACACCCGAGTATCATCAGCATATTGATGATAACATACCCCCATTGACGCACAACCTCCCCAGCAGCTGCATCTACACATTGAACAAGAGAAGGGACAGAATGAAACCCTGGGGGAGGAAGTATACTCCACCAGGACTACCCGCTGAGATCGATCTGCCAGGAATGAATGGTACCACTACAAAGCCATCCCGCCCACCTGACCCCGGCAAGGTCCTGAAGGCCCGTCACCAACACCTCATGGTTCATGGTATCAAAAGCCACCGAGAGATCAAGTAGAACCAGCAGGGTCGAATGACCCCTGTCCAGTTCCAATCTCAGGTCATCAACCAAGGCCACAAGCGCAGTCTCAGTGCCATAGGCCGGACAAAAGCCTGACTGTGAGGGATCAAAAAAACCGATGCGGTATAGATGAGTATGCAACTGACGGGCCACCACCCGTTCAATAACCTTCCCTAAAAAGGGAAGGTTAGAGACAGGCCGATAGCTCGTCAGGGAATCAACATCCAAAGATCGTTTCTTAAGGAGTGGCCGAATCACTACTGCGTTAAGCAACTCAGGCAGTTGGCCCTGCCCAAGGGAAGCATTGATAACCCTGGTCAGCAACGGCCCAACTGTCTCCCAGCTGGCCTTAACCAGCCAGGATGGGCAGGGATCAAGTTCACACATTGTGGCCCAAACAGACCCAAGCACATCCCCCGCCCCAGCTGGCATCACCAGTTGAACCTGATCCCATAAATAGGGACCAGACAGGGCATTTGTAATCTCAGGCTCCGATACTGTCCCAAGGGCAGAGTCAAAGTGGAGTTCAATGCGTGCGATTTTGTCCGCGAAGTACGTCATAAACACATCACAGTGGGCCGTGGAAAGTTCCATATCCAGGTGGAGGGAGGCCACACTGATCAGACTCCTCACCACTGTCACCGCCCCCTGCCGGGGCCATCCCCGGCGGGGGCGCAGGCCCCAGAGTCGGCCTGGCAGCTTCCTCCTCCTCCAGAGCGCGTCCAATCACCATGCCACCAGCCGCAGGACCGGTCCCATCTTCCGGGGCCCCACCCTCGACGCAGCAAACGCTGGGGGCTCTGCCCTCCCGCCGCTGGACGGTGGGACCAGCCCAGCTGACACCACGGCTGGAGCTGCGCACGCCGCACCTCTGGGCGCGCACAGGGGGCGGGGCTGCTAGCACAAATACCAGCACCGTAGTTTAGTCGGCGCGGGTGATTGCAGAGGAGAGACCGGCCTGAGAGAAAGCATCATATAGTGATTGTTGTGCTTGCTACGTATTGGGATACTTGTCTATTAGGGTTAAGCAAGTGTTGGTCCCCTTCCCTGTGCTCCATAAGTGTATGAGGTGAGTGCAAGGGAGAGTGAGAGCGCAAGTGAATTCCCTCCTGGTTCCCTTCCCTCTCCTGTGTGCATTCCCCTTCCCTTCCCCCCTTGTGCCCGGTTCCTGCCCCCTAGCTTTCCCCCACTAGGATGACGAAGTCTCCCCTGTTCCCAACCCTTGGTGTGGGTTATATTCGGAGAGTGCTTGTATGCTGGCCTGAGGCTCCCTATGCATGCTTGGCGCCCAATGATGATAGGGATCTTGCCTCTTTGAGGCCTCGCGATCCACATACTATCCCGATGGGCATTTACCCCCCGATAGAATCCTTCCAAGCAGGAGCTCAAGTGTGTGCGTGGATGCCTGAAGCTCAAGGGGGAGGGATCTGGTGGCCTTGGAAAAACCCTTTCCCCCTTCATAGATCCCCTTTCCCCCGTGACAACCACCTGGGAAAGCTCTGCTGGACGCGACTTCGCAGATGCTAAGATGGCAGCAAAGAACCGCTTCTTTGATGCCCGCACAGCCACAACATAACACCTCAAAAACAGCCTACATTGCAGTCGGTCGTCATCAGTGCAAGTCCAGCACCACCACTGCGCCAACTGTCTCCCCTCACATTTCAGCTGCCCAAGGTCCTCCGTAAACCACAGGGACCTCCAGTGCCAAAACGCCAGGAGCAGATGCCTGGGGACCACTTGATCAATAGCTCCAGCCAACCAGTCATCCCAGAAGGACACCAGGGCATTGATGGAGCAGTTGCTGAGGTCATCTGGTAAGTCCCCCAGAGCTGTCTGAAACTCAATAGGGTCCATCAGGCTCTGAGGACAGACCATCCAAACTGGTCCCGCATCCCTCCAGACAGGTAGGCATGCTGAGAGAGAAGCCCGAAGGAGGTAATGATCTGACCATGACACGGGTGAACTAACAACACTCCCAACCATCAGACCCTCCACCTCAAGGTCGGTGTGAAACATCAAGACCAGAGCATGTCCCCCCTCATGAGTTGGGTTGCCATGGCAGCCATGAACTCCTGCTCCACGCCATGAAACCTGGCCTCGGCGTGGACACTGAAATCCCCCAAGACGACCTCATCCAGTCACCCACTGCTACCAAGCACCGGGAAAGCACCAAGACTGCCAGGCCTGGATCAGATAAAAAGAAGAGGTACAGCTGAGTATCATCAGCATACTGATGACAACGTACCCCCACCACTAGCACCCATGGGCCCAGGGATCCAATATTTATACCAAGGAGAAACTCTGGACATAGTACATAATGCCCTAGACACGTGTAAATCCACATCTTTCACCCTCTGTCTCAGTAGCCTTTCCGCTTCCCCCCTAGGTAAGGATACCAGATACTCCATAGAGAAGCCCAAACACCCCAAATTATCCATCACCCGCACCAACCATGAATCGCTAATGCCATGAGTATATTCCCGTTTTTTTTTAAGCCAGAGTTTTGGTAGAGACATGGAGAACAGCTTCAGCCAATAATTTAACAGAGACACTGCAGTAATGGACTATCTGCAAACAGAAATAAATAGAATTATATCCATGAGTCAGATAGTTACCTGGTGTAAATCAGCATAGTTCACTGAATAAGATTAAACTACACCAAGGGAGATGCACTGATCTATTGCATCTGCAGATCTGATCCTACATGTACAGAGCTCTAAAGTCACTGCATCATAAAATGTCCTCTGTAGAGAAACAGCATATCAGCATTTCCCCGAGGCTCTGTCCTTGGCCCTCTCCTCTTCTCTATCTATACCCTGTCCCTAGGCAAACTCATTGCCTCCCATGGCTTCCAATATCACCTCTACGCTGATGACACTCAACTCTATCTCTCTACTCCCTCTCTCTCTCCATCTATTCAAGCTCGCCTCACCGGCTGTCTCTCTGACATCTCTACCTGGATGTCTCAA
>QEPC01011901.1:8704152-8729784 GCA_003113815.1 Sphenodon punctatus | reverse complement strand
GTGAGGTCGGGGTGGGAGGAGGTCCAGAAGTGTGGTGAATGGTCACCACGGCAGGGGTGAATGAAAAGTAACTTCTGAACAGAAACCCGCAGCCGCGGTGGAAGGAATTGACCCCAGCCGCGGTGCATTCTGGGGCTCGAACCGCGGTCCACGTCTCCACTGCATGTCTGTTGTGTTCCCCCGGCCCATGTTCTCTCTGATTGCCCCCGGGCAATGGTCACGATTCTGTCACTTCTGTTGGGGCCGCACGTGTCACCACAGCCCGTGGTGAATTCGTTCACACCGGGGTGGGATTCACTGTGGTGAATTGGAACGCGTCACTTCTGAAATCACCCTTTAAAGATCAGCAGTTTGCTTCCAACTGTCTCTTAAATACGCCAGCATTGTTCTCACAGTAAAAGACAGACAATTAGTCTACTAGGTTTCCAGCTTCAGGATAAAAGCTGTTTTCAGGGTTATTTTAAAAGCAATCTCAGCCTCAGATTCAAGATACTTAAGCATGTGCAAGTTTTAAACACACAAGGAGTCCTATTGAAAACAATCTGTGTGCTTTAAGGTAGACACATGCCTTGCTGAATTAAGGCCCTAATTTTGAAGCCTGAGCACTGGTATTGGTAGTAGGGTAAAATCAAAATTCTGGCTCAGATTCTGTTTTCAACAGATCTGGCCTCATCAATCAATCAGGCAAAACATGAACCATCTTTATAAAAATTTATTATGGAGGATTGCTTGGGTGAGAGGTTGACTCTCTCCAAATTTTAGACAAATCGGCTGAGATACAGCAGTCTAAAAAGTGGAAGTGGAGGAACAGTTTTGTGGGTGTTTCTAACTGTCTTGAATTGATCAGCCTAGGGCTTTTATAGTTGCGTGTAACGAGTTGAAATCCTTTTACAAAATTCAAGCTTGAGGGTGACGGATGCCCTTGCTTTTTAAAACAAATAATTTATCTATTTAAACGTACATGCCACCCTTCCCAAAACGGCTGAGTGGCTTACAAACAATAAAAACCCCTAAAACATATTAAAAATCCCAATTTCCTCCCCAGAAACCCTAACCCAAAATCTCCCCCTCTGAAAACTTCCCTAACCCCTCCCCCAACCCATAACCACACATACATCCCCCCCAACCAATCCCTATCCCCGCCTGCCTAATGCCCTACCAAAGAGAAACATTTTACACTGCCTCTGGAAAATGCTTAAACTCAGGCTCAAGCGAACTTCAGGAGGAAGGGAGTTCCACAGAACTGGGGCAGCAACCGAGAATGTCCTCCTGCACACTCCTGGCCTTTTTTACATGAGACACTCCCATGCATGGACACCCATCATCCATGTGGGAGAGAATCCCGCGTAAACGTGGAGGTGCGTGAGTGCATGCTCCCATGACGCATGCATCCCCAACCGCCCCCCACGCATGGAGCAACCAGCGGAAATGTAGATTGCTCCGCGTGTGGGAATGCATGGGGGATGGTTGTGCACCCGTCTGCACCCACACTCCCGTGCCGCCCTTGCAGCAACACGACCACGGACTACCCTCCCCCCCACCCAGCTGCAACCCATTTAAAAAAGACCTCTGTCCCGCAGAAAAGAGTAAGAGGTGGAACCCGCAGGAGGGTGCTCCCAGCTGACCGCAGGGGCCACAACAGGGCATGGTAGGACATGCAGTCTTTCAGATATGCGGGGCCCAGGCTCAAAAGAAAATCCAGTTCAATGTTTTAATGTCCATTAATACACAATGCAAATGACAGGCTCTATTAATATTTCAATATTAATATTAAGTTAGCAACCCTACAGATGGCTGAGCATCCTGGACTTTTATGGGGCCCTCAGCTGCCTGCCCAGCTCCCGTATGGAGCGAAGAGGGTGAGCAATGCAGAGCAGATGGAGTTGTTTGGGGCCCCAAGTGCAGGGCCCTAGGCAACTGCCTTGCCCACCTTGAATTAAGCCCAGATCTGCATTCCCAACATAGATGAGAGCAGTCTGGATAGCAGTGGTACCCATGGAACCATGATGCTCGCCTGGCCCCCAAACCTGTTGACTTTTCGTCGCTTGCGTAAAACCTGGCTGTTCTGCCAGGCCTTTGGTGGAGGGGATGGGTGAGAGTGATTATGTGGGGGGCGGGGGGAGGGAGTTATGGGAGGGTTTGTGTTGTGTTCTATTTTAAGTTGGGTGGGAATGTAGTTTTATATTTATATGATTTTATTGTGATTATGTTGTTTTATTTATATGATTTTATTGTAAACTGCTCCGAGCCGCCTGTGGTAGAGTTGGGCGGGGTAATAAATTGTCAAAATAAATAAATAAACCGAGCATCAAATGGAACCAAACATCCAGGCTGCTCACTAGTGACCTTCTGGGGAGATGGTGAGGGAGCTGGGCTCATGTTCACCATTCCAAACACCAGGGAAATTCTCAGCCAGCCTGTAGAGGGACTAGAACGCAAAAGAAAATCCAGCCCTTAATGATGTTTTAATGCCCATTAAGACCCAATGCAAATGGCAGACCCTATTAATATTTCAAGCCAGCAAAATATAATTGGGCGAGTTCTATGATAAGAAGGACTTTTTATTGCTCCTTACATACCATCTCACAATATTCTGTCTCACACTATTTGAACATTATGGCCAAGATTCAAAATTCAGCATAACCTTTCGGAATTACTACAAGCCTTTCTGTTCTGCAACAGTAGCAGCCTATTCTCAGGATTGGGACTAGCCTTCTTTTGAATAGGTTCATCAACAGATTCTTCCCAAAGTACAATACAGAAGAAGGTTATTTACAAGCCCACCGGGGAAACAAAATGGAGCATCAGATGGAGAATGGTGTACCTTGCTTCATCTGAGCTCTAGAACAGCATCGATGAAGCTAAAGTGGTAGGTTTATTGTTCATGTCCAACTGAATCTACATGGGCTCAGCCTTGCAAAGAATCATGGATGGAAGAGACATATTCTCTGCTGAGTTTGGGATGAAAGAACAGCCTCATCTTTAATTCTACTCCCTTGCAGGCTGCAGCAGCAACTGACATCTCCACGCCAGTCTCTAGCCCTGGAATTTCAAAATAGCCGCTGCTCCCCCTTATTTGTTTGGAGGGGAGTTCACGATTCTTAGGGGGGGGGTGATTTCATGCCTGTGCGAGACAATGCACATGTGCGAATAGGATAGCGTTGGGGGAATTTAATTTGGGCATGCGCAGACATGTGATGGTATTTGATTTAGGCTGGGCATGTGGTGACATCTGATGGTAACGGGCAGAGGGGTGGGGCTTGAAGAATCAAGAAAGAATAACTGCCTCCTTCCCCCGTTTGGACTACACCACTGCCAGATGCTGAGCACTTTGACTTCAATCTTAAAACCCTTACACGTGCTTAATTTTACGCATGCAAATAGTCCCCTCAAGGGGGGTACTAACATGCTTTAAGTTAAGCATAGCGGACTATGGCCCCTTTCACACAGACACGCTAACACCGATAAAACAGGTGTTACATTTTATTATACATGTTGCAGGACACCCATAGAGCACATCTGCAGCCCTGCAACACGGATAATAAAACGCAACACTCATTTTATCGGTGTTAGCGTCTCTGTGTGAAAAGGGCCAGTTTTCTGCAGCAGGAACTGGGCCAGAGTGGTCAATCCCTTCCAGGACTGAGTAAAACGTAACAGGTTTCCCGCCCCCTCCACCCCCCAACTGGAAAGCCCTTGGATCTGAGAGTCAAACTGGATTCTTTGTGACTTGCTGCCAATCTGATCCTAAAGTCTAATCCTGCAAATGTTAAACAGATACAACATTTAATGGTGGTTCCCCAGACACCGTGAAAAGCAGAACATAAACCTGTGGCTTTATTCCACTGAGGCCCATGACACTTTCTCAGCGGCGGAGGGACAGACAGGACAGAGTTAGCTCTACCAGACCCCACAAGTCTGGGGGCCCACCGTCCTTGGGAACAGCTGCATCTCCTTCCAATGCGAGTGGGTCTTGGGGGGTCCTATTCCATCTTTTGTACCAGGGCCCATTCTAGCCTAGCTATATGCCCCTTTCATTCCCATCATCTCCATATTTAGGATGGTTTACATTGCCAGGAATTAAAAAGAGGATATACTAGTCATTCAAATCAACTAAAGCAAGGCCTGGCCAGATGAAAGTGTCATTCTGTCCTAAACTCAGATTTTCCTTGCTTTGAGCTGATTTACAATAAGAACCTTAATGTTCTAAATGTGGTATCTTCTGTAATAAGCTATCGGTTTTAATTGTAGCAGAACCCTACAGGCTTTAAAGGTCTAAACACTCATTAAATTCACTCTTCAGCCATCAAAGTGGTATGGTAATGAAAACACAAAAGTTAAACTCAAGAAAGGAGATGCACACTGAAACATAAACCACTAAAGAAACACAGACAGGCGGTTAGTGGAATAAGGAGAAGTGGTTTTACATTCCTCAGCTTGATGCATAGTTCTTGTGTTCATGAAACCCACTGTAGGGGGACAGGAAAGTGTTACATGGAGAGTTTGGGGGACCATGTAAATATTAAGACTGTTGCATGCTGGGTACCCTTTTAAACAAACAAACAAACAACAATAACAGAAAAAGGCTGCTTATGTTCTGGCACTGAATTTCAGCACTAATTCCAGGCAGTGTACTGAGTACACTTAAAACAACTTATGGAAGAGAAGCCAGCTCAAGACAGTGTAGATTATGTTTTTCTCCAACTCTACTGTGGGAGGTGGGGGGAGAAATTAAGAGGCTATTTATATAAGGGTTTCCAGAAACACTGCATGTATCAGTCACAATGAACACAATCTTGACTTTCCCACAGGGGTGGTCTTTTTAATGCAAATTTGTTTTGTTTTGTTTTATTTTCGTTTCTCAACGTTATCGGATTAAAACGTGGATTTTTATTTAAATCAATTAAAAAACAACAAAATTTTAACATTTCTGTGCATTCACAAAATGGCCACCAGACCATTCTGTGCATGCCTAACCTTTTCCAAAACAGCAGAGGCAGTAGCATCACCATTTTGGAAAAGGAAAGCCGTTCTGCATATGCACAAAATGGCCACTGCACATGTGCAAACTACCTGCCCTTTCACAAAATGGCAGCAACACTACTGCCGCCTTTTTGAAAAAGGACGTGCATGCACAGAACGGTCCGGTGGTCAACCGCGCATGCGCTGTAATTTAAAAATAAAAAATAATTTTTTAAACATTTAAAAGTCACTTTATGGCCACCCGACCGTTCTGGATATATGTTCCCTTTTGGAAAAGGGCAGCCAGTTTTCACATGGGAATAATGGCTACCACACATGCGCTGACTGGCTGCCCTTTTCCAAAACGTGTTGCCGCCATTTTGGAAACGGGTGCACATGCGCAGAATGGTCCAACAGCCTTTGGCGCATGCACAGTCAGTCTTTATTTTATTTAAGAACTGAACCAGGCTTGTTGCCGCACTGTCCTGGTTCAGTTTAATCCACAGTGGCCCAGTTATGGATTTAATCCAAATCCGCATTCCCACTCCTCCTTTCCCAAGGCAAGGCAAGGCCCAGTGCGGCCTGAAAAGCTTGCATACTCTGACTGCAAGACCATAGAGGCTGGAACACAAGACGTTACTTCAATAAAATTAGGAACCACAGGCCTATGCCATGCAAGTGCTTTTGTAAATTTTACCTATTCTCTGATTCATGTAGTGCCACCAATACAAACCTAGGCAATCATATCTTCTAGATACCTATACGCTGCACAGCTGCCTCCACTTATTTATACATTTTAATTTAACTGGAATGAGATGCATGTTAGAGCAAAGAGAACGATTGAATGGAGCCAGCTATGCAAATCCAGTGTTTACAGAGGCCAATTCTGTGGGAGAGGCATTGATTGTATAACTCTGAGATAGACCCCACATGGGTTTAAATTTGAGAGTAGCGTAAGCGATGTCAAACATAAATCTATATGCACTCTCTTCCATTTCTTCTCTGGACCGTTGTGGAGGAGCTTATGAAGAGGCTGCGAAATTGGCTGCTCATCATTATAAGCGCCCAGAGAACAAGGGAGTCATGTTTTTAAAATGGCTACCATTATCACCACCTGTGTACAGAGCCGATCTGCGCAGACATATTTTCCTGTTGCAGCCTGCAGCGCTCCCCATATCACGCCTAATTTACCCACAAAGAGGCACGGCATTGCAACTCAACATCGTTTTTGCTTAGATGCATACTTCGTCTGCACTGCAAATTAGTTTTCAAACTGAAGCAGCCGTTTGTTTGGGGCAGAATGTTTCCTTGTTAAAGCAGATAGCAGGTGAACTCTTTGTGGTAATTACGCCTGAAGGCACCGATCAATTTCAAATGAGAGCTATGCTTGTGTCATTGCTTTGGAAAGCTTTTGCCCGTATAAAGTGCGAGCATGTATGCGTATGCAGTGCTACTTTTAGCCACAAAGAATCCATGTACCCCTAGGCACCAAAGGGGTGGCTCAGTTACTAAGAGTGTGTTAACTCGCACACAGACGGTTGCGTGTTTGAAACAAACTGGCAGCAAATTAAAGGTGACAAATCAATTACTGCTACCGTTTCTGATGTCAGTTATAACTTTCTGACATTCTGTCTGCAAGACTGGTTTTTTAGGATTACTATAGTAAAACTCAATGCACAGTGTAGTAGTTGTTCTGTTTGAAACTCCGAATATCGTAGCGTAGGATTATTGGTAAGAATGGGGGTTCAGGACCCCACAATGGAGCTTTGTAGGGGACATTTACAGGATAAAGGTGGGAAGTTCAGATTCTGATTAATCCATAAGTGCACAGAACAAGCCGGTACAGATTAATCCAAACCAAACTGGAACAGACGTATTTCGGTTTGGTTTTTTAAATGACTATGCATGCACAAAATGGCCACTGGACCATTCCGTACATCTGCACCCTTTCCCAAAATGGTGGTGGCAGTGTCACCGCTATTTCGGAAAAGGACAGCCAGTATGCACAGTGGCCATTTTTGGGCATGCGCAGACTGGCTGTCCTTTTCCGAAATTATTTTGGAAAAGGTCACACATCCACAGAACGGTCTGGTGGGCATTTTGCGCATGTGCAGAAATTTAATATTTTTATTTTTTTTAATTTTTTTTATTGATTTAAATACGGAACCATAGTATGAGTCTGTAATTAAATCCAATAACTTTGGGGAAACAAAACAAAAAACAACAAAAACACAAAACAGATTTTCATCCAAAGGAGGACCCCTAATAAGCACCATGTGTGTGTGCAAGCATGTCTGCGAGCGTGAGTTAGAAATTCGACATAAAACTGGTGGAATTCTAAGGTGGTCCATGGTCAAAATCACTGATTCTTCAGAACTGGCCTGATACATAATCTCTTTAAATCAGTGCAAATCTTTCCACCAAGCTTGACTGGATACACAAAACAATGTTTTGGACTTAACTCATGACATTTTTTGTCCTTTGTTTGACTTGTCAGTGTATAGCTTGATGCTCGCATTATATAACGAAAGGTTTTGAGACCAAGCACATGGTCCGCACCGGCTGCCTGTAGCAGAAAGACAAAGATTAATGAAAATCCTCAGGGAGGGGGAAACGGGGGGGGGGGGGGGGGGAGAGCCTGGCACACTTGCTGTGCCACTGTTTTATTTTCTTTTGTTTCATTTTTAAAACGGTGCTAAAAATGATTCAGCACCACAGATGGAAAAGCCTGAGCAGAGGGCTTAAAGAGGCATTAAGGAATAGATTAAGCAGTATTGATTAAAGATGCGAATGCGCTTGTTAGCACCAAACAATATTAGGTTCTCTCCCGCAGAAACCATCTAACACATGCAAAAAGAACACAAGAAGCAAAGTTTAATTCCTGGGTGCTTTCAAAATATTTCAGTATTAAGCACCATCTCAGTCATCTGCCTTAAGAATGACCCACAATCTCGACTTTTTCGTTTGTCCGTCACATCCTTGTTGTGAAACATATTCCAAAGAAGTGGTTTTGCTTCTCATTATCGAGGGCTTTAGACCTGTTGTCATTTTCCCCTCCCCTTCCCCACTCTTTTAAAGAATAAAACGGGTCTTTACAGTCTGCTTGTAGCTGCATTTTGGTCAAGCAAATATTCCTACTGATAAATCAAGACAATCTTGGGAGCACAGATTTTTTTTTTTAAAAAAAAATTGAAACTGGAATAATGTTTGCATCAAAGCTGGTAAATCTTCTGAAGTGCTAAGGCTTAGACTAAGCCAGCAAAATCAATTTGTCATGCTTGCTGGATCCCAGATAGGCTGGCAAGAGTGGATATTGATTCCACTATGTGTGAAAGTGGCCAAAAATACTGAGCTACAGATCCCTAAAGGCACATCATTTTGGAATAATCAAATCTGCATTGGGCATATCTCCCCTCTGGGCAAGGGCATCTGGGAATCCTAAATATTTCTTCCTGCTCTCAAGGACAAAAATCAGGTAGAGGGGAAGGGGAATTGTTTTCAATCAGCAGTGATACGAATATTAAAATGTTTGGTCTCTGCTAATATAGCATCTCAATAAAATTCAATCATAGCACTACGTTTTTCAATCTGTAGGTACAGCAGGTGTAATCATGGATTACAAAAAGGAAGCAGTAATTCTGAGGGAGAGAATGACCACGATAGTGGAGAGCTCTGTGTGCAGCTCTCCCGATAGAGTCAGGCAGTACATACTTAGGGCTCAGTCCTGCAAAGGCTTATGTCTGTATGGCAGAATGAACTAGAGTCAACAAGACTTCTCATGTGAGTGTTCTGAATGGGAATAAGTTTTTGCGGAAATGAGTCTTTAGGGCATATTTCGAGAAACCTTTACTCTCATGAGTGATCATCGTTATTCACACAAGTATACCTCCTCAAAGTCAACAGGATCATGTTACCCGGGACTAATTCATCATATCAGCAGTTTTCAAAACGAGGCCCATAAATTGTGGGTCTACTCAGAGTATTTTTTAAGACATGACGGCGCTGAGTGCAGCCACGCTTTAATCCTGCCCGGAATGAGGGCTCTCACTCCGGGCAGGATTTGGCCCACCCGCTGAACAAACATGACAGCCGCCGGGCCGGGGAGTGGGCGGGGAGAGGGCAGGGGTGACACGTGGATATACGTCCACATGGCCCCACCCCCACGCTGCTTAAGAGTGGCCCACCCTGCTCCCTGACAGGCAACCGCGGCAGCTTATGAGGCCACCATGACTGCCTGGAAGCACTGCAGACCAGGACCGGGGTAAGCGTGAGTGGACCATCAAACATGACAGCCCACTTTACCCTGGTCCAGCGTCCGTTGCATGGGCTGCGGCAGTGCTTAGCCCGGCTGTTCCTTGAGGAGGGTCCCAAGGAACAGTCCAGGCTAAGTGCCACCGTGGCCCATGTTACAGTCTGGGCCAACATCTGGCAGCTGTTTCAGATGCAACGTGAGCACGGCTGAAAACCCCCTCAGAAGACTGACTCGGGTAGAGGATCACAGCGAGGACGGCTCTACAGGTGTTCTCGCTTGCAACCGCAAGTCATATTTGTTGGTCAAAAGAGGAGAGATTCCCTTCTCCTTGTCCCCCCCTCCGAGTCTTTTAGATTGTAAGCCATAGGCAGGGCCCGCGTCCATCTCATTGTTCTGTAAAGCGCCAGGTACACAGCTGGCGCTATACAAGTGCTTATAATAAAATAATAAAATAATAATAATAATAATAAGGCAGAACAACATCTAGCTCACTTATCAATCATTTCCCTGACGGCATAGACTTCTGCCATTGAAGCCAACTGCCCAGCCCCTACGGACATGAATGGTTTGGGATGTTGCAATGCTAAGCTCCGACTGAAAGACAGACAGCACACAGATATGCCAAGAAGGCAATGCCAATTTTAAACTTGATAGAACCTCATTCATTCATGCTAATGACAATGAGACACTGGCAATTAGCAAGTACCGTACATGCACAATGTATTAAGCCGCGGAATAATGCATCACAACATTTGCTTTCTTCTCTTGATAAAACGTCATTTAGTTTTACCTACGTTACTTCACAATACAACACAACCTTCCATATCTGGAGATATCCTTTATATACGTTCTTATATGTGTTTTCGCAAGCCGCCCGGAGCCTTTTTGAGGGAAGGGCAGGATCAAAATTGAAATAAATAAATAATGGGAGACATGCTTCTTGTCTCATTTCGAGAGGTGTCCAGATAGGAGGGGCCCATCAAACATTTTTGGAATTTTTAAAAAAGGTGGATAAAGCATATCTGGATTAAAGGAGGAGCCTGAGATGGGAGATGATCCTATGTCAGAGATTCCCAAACTGTGGGTCAGGAGGACCCCAATCGGATCATGGGTGATCAACTCAGGCCCGCAGAGATGTGATATTGGTAGCTTTCCCACAGCTTTGGAACCCCCTTCCCCTAGAGGTTTGCCTAGTCCTAGCTGAATGACTTCCGGAGGCAGCGTAAGACCTTTGTATTCAGCCAGGGATTTAATGGACAGGGATAGCCTGGGGTGGGGTCAGGGGGGTGTTTTTAGTTTTATGGGGTTTTAATTATGTATTGTATATTGGTATTTTACATATTCATTCTGAGCCACCCTGAGCCTCAGGAAATAGGGCGGGATATAAATCAAAATAAATCAATAATATATAAATAAATGATCCTGACTCATACTTGATACACTTTGTGGGCCTTGGTTGCCATCTGGGGTCCCAGTTTATATTAGATAGATAACATTTATTGTTTAGCAATCAGCCATAACAAATACAAATACCAAATACAAGATAAAAACAAGCAAAACAAAAACACCCCTGGGCAAAAGCATAAACAGTGCCCCAGGGGGGTCTCGAAAATTAAAATAAACAGGACATGACATGACATAACAACGTCCTAACAAGGACGATCTAAGGCAATAATGGCTACAGAGATCCTTCTTCCATTAAAACAATCATGGGAGGGCCAACATTTGCTGTCTAATCCGTAGTACCGCCCTACAAAAGCTAGCTACTGCCCTAGCCGTTTCAGAGTCGATGGGATTCAAAAGACTCCGCACACTACTACCCAGGACCCCAATACTCCAAGGAAGTCTCCCTAGGTATCTTTGTCTAGGTCCGGCAAAAAAAGGGCAGCGGCAGATAATGTGGTCCGGCGTGTCTCCCTCCCCCAAATGGCACAACGAACACAAACGCTGGTCATGAGGGATACCAGCGTAACGGCCCTCCAGGATTGCCGACGGGAAAACATTTGACCTCATTTTGAAAAAGGCTACTCGTTTAGTGGCAGCCTGCCACACAAAAAGATAATAGGGGGCAGAGGAAACTAGATTATATGGCATGAAGTCTGGGGCCACCTTCTGCATAGCCATGAGTACGTTCTCTGATTAAAGGGTCTGGTCCCTTAGGCGTCTTTTAATTAGATCCTTGGCAGCCTCAAACCCAAGGTACCTTAAGCACTCTGGCGAGAAACCTAACTTGTAAATTTCCTGCCTCAGCAGTTCCTTCCATTTGTCCCCAAGGCCGGATGAAATAGTCATGGCCAGAAACTGTACCTTTAGCCAATGGAGGAAAAAGAACCACCCTGGTCCAATAAATAAGCAGTGCCTGCAGGGCATAGGTTCTAAGAGGAAGACAAAAGGCTTCCGCTCTTAAAATCACCTGGGGAGTCCCCCATTTATATTTAAATATCAAAGTGTAGCCATGCAGGAAAAAGGTTTGGGAAGCACTCGCCTATACTGTTTTGTGGTATGGATTATAAAATTCTTAGACATTCGTAAAGAATTCTTAGGAAGAGAAAAGAAAGTCTCAGTAGGGTGCCGTATGAATTGGAAGATGTACCAATGACCTCCTTAATTCAATTTTATTAAGGCATTTTGGTCTTCACAAATGCACTTACAGACCTCATTCTATAGCCATTCTGTAGAAAGGAGGTGTGGGACCTAAATCATCAGGCAGGACCCCGCATCACACACAAGTTGCTCAGACCAGACATCACTGAGCTGGAACATTTTTTTTTTCCCTCCACCAATTCTTTGTTTCAAATTCACTAAAGTACAAATTGCTCCCCGAGTCCTACACGTGCAACACCCGAGGTGCAGTCCCGCTCCTGCAAACGTTTATGCATGCGAGTAGAACTCACGTGTGTGATGTTAAATGTCTGCAGGGTTGGGGGAGGGTCATATAGAAACCAAGTACCTAGGGATTAGTCCACTAGCCAAAAGATCTTTATTGGGTAAAAATGACAGCTCTTTGACAACACTGCGCCGGCTACCAAGCGTCTTCCGATCCCAATTCAAGGTGCTGGTTTTGACCTTTAAAGCCCTACACAATCTGGGTCCGACTTATTTGCAGGGCCACCTCACGCCCCAGTTCCTAAGCCAACCTTTGCAGTCTGCCGGGGTGCTGTCCTGGAGGTTCCGCACTGTCGGCGGATGGCTGCCTTGAGGACCATGTTCTCGGTGGTTGCACCACTGCTGTAGAACTCCCTCCCCTGCCTCTGCTCACCTTCCAGCGGCTCTGCAAGACTTTATTGTTCTGCCAGGCATTTGGAGAAGGAGATGGGGAGGGTGTGTGCGGGGTTGGATTGGGCGGAAATTGGGTTATTTTGTTTATTTTTATGGTAATTCTTTGAGGAGGGGTGTTTGTTTTGATGTTGTGGTTTTATGTTGCTTTATGAGGTTTGAATATTGTTAGTCGCCCCAAGCTGTCTGCGGCAGGAGGGGGCAGGATATCAAATGTTTTAAATAAGTAAATAATAAATTAAAAACTTGTATTTGAATGTTTGAATTGTATTTTATAATTTTGTAAGCCACCCTGAGCCTTTGGGAAAGGGCAGGGTAAAAAAAATGCTAATAAAGCATTCAAAACTTTTCTGAGACAGTGGGATTTTCCTAGGACATTGGGATCCTGATCTCACCTGTCACGACAATACTAATAAATCTCAAACTCAGCTTTCCTCCCTTGCGTTCTCTTGGTTTGAATACTTAGGGTGATTGTGACAGGTAGAAAATATGGAGCTGTAATTGAGTAGATCACTGTTTGTATAAAATGGATTTGACATTAAATAGGAATCCAATTGTGCTTAAAAATTCAAACACTGTCCCCCACCATCAGGCTCAGGACAATATACACTCAAACACAAACATGCTCATTACAGTCGGAGGCATAACCAAGACAGACAGACACACGCCCGCACACTACAATCAGAGCCACAACTAGGCTAGATATGGGGATAGGGTTGCCCTACCTCCCCTTTAATCCAAGACACTTATGAAAAATACATGGGGCGGGGCTGCACCGGTTCCCCTTTAAACCAGGACGCTTATGGAAAGTACACCCGCCCCTGCCCCATGTATTTTTCATAAATGTCCTGGATTAAAGAGGAAGTAGGGCAACCCTATATGGGGAGCAGCACTGACCCCCCCACTCCCTCTTGGCCACACCCCCAACACATGATCCTTTTGCCTTCCCTAGCCCCACAGGGGGTTTGCTTCCCGGAGTGGGTGGAGGGGAAGGGGCAAGGAGTGTGAACGGGCCTGGAAGGGTGGGGAGGACTGGGAATGAATGCTACCAGTATGGGGTGCGCTTAGGAAAAGGAGGAACAGCCAGTTCATGGATCTGTCCCCAAGCCTTCTGCTCTCTTCCCCTGTGCTTGGGGGGAGGAACTGGAAAGGGGACAAATAAATAAACAAACTGGGGGGGGGGGAGGGCCTGCATGTGACCCCCAACCACCCAGCCCTGCCCCTACCCAGCAAGAGGACTCAGGAAGCATATGGTAGGTGGCCGGGGCCGCTAATCTCCCCGCCTCCCCATACACTTAAAATAGACACATGGAGCCTTTTGACATCTTGAGCGGTGACAGTCAGAGCCTGCTGCTTGATCAGCAGCCAAGGGGGACCTTGAGCAGCCTCCTCCAGTCTGAACCCCACATGACCCCTCAGTGCCTGGATCGGATGGGGGGAGAGATCTCCAGTCTGAACCCCACATGACCCCTCAGTGCCTGGATCGGATGGGGGGGGAGATCCCCAGTCTGAACCCCACATGGCCCCTCAGTGCCTGGATCGGATGGGGGGGGAGATCTCCAGTCTGAACCCCACATGGCCCCTCAGTGCCTGGATCGGATGGGGGGGGAGATCCCCAGTCTGAACCCCACATGGCCCCTCAGTGCCTGGATCGGATGGGGGGGGAGATCTCCAGTCTGAACCCCACATGGCCCCTCAGTGCCTGGATCGGATGGGGGGGGAGATCTCCAGTCTGAACCCCACATGGCCCCTCAGTGCCTGGATCGGATGGGGGGGGAGATCTCCAGTCTGAACCCCACATGGCCCCTCAGTGCCTGGATCGGATGGGGGGGGAGATCTCCAGTCTGAACCCCACATGGCCCCTCAGTGCCTGGATCGGATGGGGGGAGAGATCTCCAGTCTGAACCCCACATGGCCCCTCAGTGCCTGGATCGGATGGGGGGAGAGATCTCCAGTCTGAACCCCACATGGCCCCTCAGTGCCTGGATCGGATGGGGGGAGAGATCTCCAGTCTGAACCCCACATGGCCCCTCAGTGCCTGGATCGGATGGGGGGAGAGATCTCCAGTCTGAACCCCACATGGCCCCTCAGTGCCTGGATCGGATGGGGGGAGAGATCTCCAGTCTGAACCCCACATGGCCCCTCAGTGCCTGGATCGGATGGGGGGAGAGATCTCCAGTCTGAACCCCACATGGCCCCTCAGTGCCTGGATCGGATGGGGGGAGAGATCTCCAGTCTGAACCCCACATGGCCCCTCAGTGCCTGGATCGGATGGGGGGAGAGATCTCCAGTCTGAACCCCACATGGCCCCTCAGTGCCTGGATCGGATGGGGGGAGAGATCTCCAGTCTGAACCCCACATGGCCCCTCAGTGCCTGGATCGGATGGGGGGAGAGATCTCCAGTCTGAACCCCACATGGCCCCTCAGTGCCTGGATCGGATGGGGGGAGAGATCTCCAGTCTGAACCCCACATGGCCCCTCAGTGCCTGGATCGGATGGGGGGAGAGATCTCCAGTCTGAACCCCACATGGCCCCTCAGTGCCTGGATCGGATGGGGGGGTGGCTTTCCAGTCACTGCACACACACACACACACACACCCGGGGCACGGGCTGGCTCCGGAGCTCCTGAGAAAGGAGGGAGCCGCAGGATGGATCCCCCGATTCCAAGCAAGCGCCCTGTCCCCGGGGGTGCAGCTGGGCAGCCCGCTCTCCACTCCCAGCAGCCGGCCGACCCACCGGCCGACCCTCCCAGCCAGCCCCTACTCACAGGCGGGGACGGAGCCCAGGTGCGTCCGGCGCTTGGGCTTCCCTTCGGCGGCTGCTAAAGCCGCCAGTCGCCGCCCAGCGGCCTCCCCAGCCAAGCGGGCGGGGCAGACCGATTAACAAGGCGCCGAGCCCAGTCAGGGCTATTCCAGCTCCAGATCCTGCCCGCCCTGAGCTCCCCTTCCTTCCCCGGCGGCAGCTCCTTGCCCGGGGCTCTTCCTGGCGCACCGCTTGAAAGGCGTGTCTGGCCTTGGCCCCGCTTTGCAGATGGGGACACTGAGGCACGGAGAAGCGAGGGGAGGGTGCCCATGTATGCAAATTTGAGAGGACACGTATGAGAAATGCAGGTTGCAGGGTTGCATTGGCTCCAGTGCAGCCCTGCAACCTGTATTTCTCATGTGTCCCCCTCAAATTTGCATATCTGGCCACCCCAAGCAATGGGCTGACTTGCTCAAGCTAGTGTCACCTCGTGGGTAAGGGGTTAGACTTGGACCTGGGAGGTAGGGTTGCCACCTAGGCATATTTTTAACCAGCACGTATGAAAAAATACATGTTGCAGGGTCTGCTTTGGTGCCTATAAAAATGTGCCTAGGTGGCAACTCTACCTAGAGGACCAAGGTGCAAATCCCCTCACTGGGCAAATCTAGGCCTCTGTTGCCTGTCTGTCAAATGGGTGTAATGGGGGAGGGAGCCCGGTGCCCCAGTTTGCTTGCTGTGAGCCCTGAAAAAGCTGGGGTCTGATCCTAGGTGGTAGCTGAAGGCCACTAACCATTGGTGTCTAGTTGGGATGGGAGGCATGGGAGTAATTATAAGGGGTGTTCGGAATGTGTCCCCTGAAAATATTCACCTCCCCACCAATTCTAGAAATATGGGGGTGAAGCTTGTGTGAATCACTGTCTCGTCCACCCTCCAAATTTTAGCCTCAAAGTTACTCCCATGGGGTGGGGACACTCTGAGGGCTAATTTTATCATTTATCTTTTAAGCTTGAGAGGGAGTCTTCCCCCCACCCCCTTATTATTTTGTTTCTGGTTTTTTTTTCCCTCGTGGTCACGTGACCTTAAGGGATCCATTAGAGGAACCATGCACACGTAATTTTCACGTAAGTTAAATGAACGTTTAATTCACCCCATGCACACATTCCAATCTCCCATAATACAGAACTCACCCCAAGCACACATTCCAGTCTGCCATATTACAGAACTCACCCCAAGCACACGTTCCAATCTCCCGTAATACAGAACTCACCCCATGCACACGTTCCAGTCTCCCGTAATACAGAACTCACCCCAAGCACACGTTCCAGTCTCCCGTAATACAGAACTCACCCCAAGCACACGTTCCAGTCTCCCGTAATACAGAACTCACCCCATGCACACGTTCGTCACCCCGTAATACAAAACTCATGTAAGTGTCAGAGCTGGATTTCCCTGTCTTGACATCCGTGATGAAACTCACATTAATTTCCCTGTCAAATGAGAAAAGGTGCATGCACAAGTTACAAAATATCACATAAGATACAAAATAATGTGAAATTATGTAACGTGGGCAGCAACCCCTGCTCTTACCCTCCCCCCCCCATCAGGGGGCTGTGGAACCATTCATGCCTGTAACCCTCCCCCCCTCACCAGGGGGCCACAACTTTAAAAGAAAAAAATCCAGATTTAATTTGGGGCTTGTTCATGTCAGATAATGCTTTATCTCGGGGCAACTACTATTTATCTAGGAGTAACTGCAAAGCAAGGCAACTAGTGTGGATCAGCAGAGCATGCAGTAGATGTATGAATGGGTTTCCGGAGTTCAAATCCTGCCATCTCTAGAGAGTCCTGAGCAAGCCTGCCTCTGTCCCCTCACTATAAAACGGGGCATCAGCTAACCAAGTGGGATTCCCGTTGTCCCACTATGGGATTCCCATTGTCCTCTCAAGACTATTTATTTATTAAAATGTCTATTCCCCCCCCTCCCCCTTCCCCTAAGGCTCAGGGTAAATAAAACCACACATCATAGAAATACAGTTAAACTCTATTTTAAAACCTTATTGAAAAACCCACTCTTACCCTTAAACCCTCCCACCTCAATGCCTAACCCCGCCTGCCCAATGCTTTGCTGAAGAGAGGGGTTTTACGCTGCCTCCGGGAAATGCTCAGTCTTGGGCTCTGATGGACTTCTGGGGGAAGGGGGTTCCAGAACACAGGCCAGAGACCCCCTGGGAGCACAGCCCAGGCAACAGCCAGCCTGGCTGGGCCTAAGCAGGCTATTACATGTGTTAGCCCACCGGCCCAGACCAGAGTGCTGCCATGACTGGCTGCCATGGTGGCTGTCATTGGCGGCCATAGCAGCCCATCATGGGGGAGGTGAGTGGACGGCCTCATGTCTGCGCGTCTCCTGCCCTCCCCGGCAGCCCAGCCGCTAGCACAGCCACCCGGCTCCGGGCAGTGTTGGTGGCGTATTCCCAACCCAGCTTGGGCTGTGACACCAGCACTCCGCCATCACTTCTGCGTACACCCATTGATGCAAGGCCACAAATGCTGGAGACCATTAAGGGAGTAAAGACACAACCCTTCGTAATTAATGTAAATGAATGATTCCCTAAGTAAGAGATACAGACTCTCTCTCAGATGGCAAAACCAATATGTATGTACATTCATACAACTAACAAATGCAGGATGCAATCAGGTATTACAATTAAGGGACAAATCGTAGAGGCCAAGAAAGAAAGCCAAGAACGTGTACCTGAGTTCTCGCATCCTCATGAATGTTGCATCCCTTGTCTCTCCCTCTATTCCCCCTTCCCTGTCTCCCCTCCCCCCGTCTTTAGATTGTAAGTTGTCAGGCAGGGACCGTGTCTATCTTATTCTTTGTAAAGCGCCGGGTATATCACTGGCGCTATATAAATGCTTATAATAATAATAATGAATAATTTACTTGTCTGTGGTCATATATATCTAGTCAAGGATGCTGTTCCAAAGAAACTAGAGCATTATCTAGAGTGACCCTACCAGCTGCCCAGGGGAAGTTCCTGCTTTGGTTGCTGTGAGAGAGGAGACTCTGGCCCAGGGAGTCCCGTGCAAGGGCAATGGGGCTGCCCATCTAATCTAGCCTTGCACCTCCATGTCTCTGCATCCATCCCCTACGCCATGTCTATCCTGCAGCAACCTACCTCCAGCCTCTCTCTTTTTTATTAGCCAAACAGAGAGGAAGCTTTGGCCAAGAATACATGGACAAAATCTTCTATCAAACATGCTATAGGATCTTTCTAACAAAATCTTTCTATCAAACATGCTATGGGACCCAGAGGCTTCGTTTTTAATAGCCCAGCTCAAAGCCGAGTCCGTATGGCGTGGATGCAGCAATGAAATCTGAAGTGACTTTTCTCCGTGGTTGTTCTTTCTGATCTCTTCCCCCAGTCAATTATAGGATGGCTCCCTTCAAATTGATTTTCCTGTTAATCAAGACATGATGATGTTATCTTGAGATCTTGCCCCTTTTCTCTTGATATATCTTGCGTGCACACTGAATGCCATCTTGTTGTAAAACAAATATTTTGAAGTAGGGAACGTAAGATTAAAGGTATTAACTAGGAAGTGCTTCTTGATATGCAGTAACCTATCTAATATGCAGTAACTTGGCCACATTAATTGCTTATGTGGTCTAGATTTAGGGTAACCAGATATGCACATTTTAGAGGACACAGGAGAAATACATTGGAGCCAATTCAGCGCTGCAACCTGTATTTTTCATAAGTGTCCTCTAAAATTTGCATATCTGGCCACCCTAATTTTCTATTGCATATTTTAATGGCTTCCCATTCTGCACGGGAATCGATTTAGCCATGGACATCCCGTAATGTGGAATTCTGCATTTTAGCATTGATCTGGTCCCAAAGCCAGTCATTGCAGTTCTGGTGAAGAAATCTAGTTTGCCAGCTTTCTTTTCACACGCTGATTGACAAAGGCACCTATGTGGCAGCGCTGGCTCAGAAACGGCAGACGGCAGGAATGGCAACTGCAATAAGGAAAGTGTTTGAAAAACAAATCAACTAGCCAACTTCAGGCCGTGTTACTGAACATTCATCCTCTGTCATCAAAGTCAATGGGAGCTGAACCATTGACTTTAATGGACGGAGGATTGTGCCCAGGGAAAGGAAATTCAATAGTATATTGTCAAGCTGCTCCAGCTGACAGGCCTGCCCTTATAGCTTTTGACAGATTTTTCAAGTTTCTGTAATGAATTCCATCTGGAGCTTTCTGAGGCAGGCTGCAGACATTGTAATTCACCCGTCTCCAGCAGTGACATGACCCCAGTCGCCTTCAGTATTTCTTCCTCTCTGCGTTGGAAAAGTCTCTGTTCCTAGCATCTAGGGCGGCCACCTTTGCAAATTTTTAAGGAACACGTATGAAAAATGCATGCTGCCGTGCCTGCTTCGGCACCTGAGGCTAGCCCAGACTGTAGCCGAGCCAATGCAGGCTGTAGTTGGGCCTAAGGTGCTGATGCAGGCCCTGCAAAATGTATTTTTCAGAAGTGTTCCTTAAAAGAACAGCCTAGGTGGCCACCCTACTAGCATCTCTCACAATTACCCATCTCCTTTTTGCATGCTGAGCCAAAGGGTCCAGAATAGGATTCTGTTCTGTTAGGGACATCTAACAACAGGTGAGAGGGTAATGCCCCACAATAAATACACAGTGAGGTGTGGTCCTAAAATATGGGGTGAAATTCATCCTGGTGCGGAGGATCAGTGCAAACATCTCCTGTTTCAATACTACTTTGAGGTCCAAAGTGATGCATATGTCTTGTGCTCTGTGCACAGGTAGAAATTTAATGCCTCTAGGACAACAAAATGCAAGTGCCTCTTTAGTCGAATTGGGGACTATTCCAGTCTGGTTTTGGGGTGCCCAGCTTGAGACCCATTTTCAGAAATACTGAGCACCTGCAGCAAGGCCATGTCTATAATCGCCGGGGTCAGGCAGTACAGTTGCACTGGGCCCCACAAGTCTAGGGAGCCCCACACTCCCTGGTGCATCCCCTGCTACTGGGAGGCAGTTGGGGTCCCCATTCCATCTTCTGCAGCACCTGGGCCTATTCCAACCTAGCTACGTCCCTGACCGACAGCCTCAATGCAGGCAAACAGGAGCTGTGAATTTATAACCCTTCTGAAATTCAGGTCCAAGATTTCTCAGGCGGAGGAACTTTGAAAAAATGTTGCCTATGATTCTGAATCTATGAGTTAAAAATTACCAAATGGCACTCACGGGAACACTTAGGGCACAGTCTTTAATGGCTCATCTCCCATCGGCTTTAATGGACCGGAGGATAAGCCCTCTGTTTAGAAATGAAGTGGCAGTACAAACAAGGTAATTACTCCTCCAAGCAGGGGTGGGTGGGTAGGGAATTGGGGGTTATGTTGCAGTGGCAGCAAGGCCATATTGCACTAAACACAGGGTTAAAAACGGAAATGACAAAGGGCGTTTTCAGACAAGACACTCTCAACCCACTACCCATCCACTATCCATGTTACAGGGCACCCATAGAGCAACACTGCAGCCCTGCAACATGGATAGTTGGTGAAGAGTGTCTTGCGTGAAAATGCCTTTTATGTATTTATTTGTTTATTTAATTAATTCATTGGTTTATTTATTTATTTTTATAAATTTATACCCCACCCCTCCTGTAAAAACAGCTCAGAGCGGCTAACAATTTTAAAAGAGTAAAAAATGCAATCATATACATATAAAATTATCATGATATAAAACAACATGGGGGAGGTCACATAGGAGAGGTCACCAAAAATATATACAAAAAAACTCGCACCCTAACCCCCTACCCATCGCCCGTCTCCCTCACCTCTATCTATGACTTATTGAATATTCAACAGAATCCTTCTGTTTTCCTCCTGATCGGATATTACCTCTGAGAACTACAGGGAGTGAGGTCGCAGAGCACCACTCACGATGCAAGGAGGAAGATGGTTATATTCGTGCAGTGAGTGAGTATGGCAGTGGGTGAATTCTAATCTGGAAGAGCTCTGGGCTTCTACGGAGGTGCAGGCACGGAGGAAAATATAAGGATTCTGTTGAATAGTCAATAAGTCATAGATACCAGCATACTGATCCACTGAGGAAGGGGGGCGCACCCCCAAAACACGTCTGGAGGTGTTGAAGGTGCATGACGGTGTCAGCATCTTGTTGGCTGTATTCTTTTCCCCTAGAGGGATTCATAACAACATATATTTTTATAATTGTATACAGATTCTGGAGAAAAATGCTTCTAGGAGGAGAATATTTCAATTCAATTCAATTTATTGATCAAAAGAATTACAACCCTAAGACCAGGCATGGCATAACCATTGCCTCAAAATATATAAAAATACCCATGCCTAAACATACAAAACATTCATCTTAACATAATAAATATAATAGATACTTAATTATACAAATTATATACGTTTCAATTAAAAAATCAGAATGTCTAGAGTTGAGTTCTAAACTAGACACATTGGATTAAGCCAAAATAAATTAGATACATACATACTCATAAGTAACAATTAGTGGATACAGAGAATATTTCTGACTCAGTTGTGGATACCATCTGGAGGTTTTAGAGAAGTGGGACTGACTCAGCACTGATAAGTCTGATACCCATTCGTTTCATGGAGCCTCCATTGGTTCTAGTAGTATTTGAGAGGGTCAATAACCGTTTCCTATTAACATGTTCCACACCACTCATGATTTTATAAACTTCTATCATATCCCCTCTCAGGCCCTCGTAACTTGTGTGGCTGCACCCTTTCAATCCTTGGTCTGAATTCCCAATGAAATGGAATCGGAGAATTGTACAGTTGGAAGGAACCTCAAGGGCCAATCTAGTCCGAACCCCTGCTCCAAGACTGAAGATGCAATTCTCCACCACTGAAGTCGATCACTCAGCTCCCATTGACTTTAATGGTGGAGTGTTGGACCCTAATTAAGGAACGTCAAGTTTGGACTCCCTATTATGAACTGGTCTTCTCCTTATAATTATCTCATAACACACTGTCAGCACAATCATTTCCAGCGTTGCCACACAACGGGGGAATTACACAATAGCCAAAGGCCACTTAGATAGAGGTATGGAAGTCATTGGCAAATGTACTATGCAGATAATTCATGCCTATTCAAAGCAAGAAATCAAGAAGAGATGTTTTTGTGCACAAGGCTAAAAAGTCAGAAGAGAGCTCTTCTACTAAATCAATTGTTGGGAAATAGGTAGAAAGAACTCTTCCTGATAAGCTATTTGAGGGATATGTTCTGTACCTAGGGTCTTTGCTGTATTTCATTGTCAATTAAATGTGCTGTGTCACAAAATCTTTACAAAATCTATCTGTTCCACTGTGCCTAGAGAGACTACAGTAATAAGATTCTTTCGGAAGACATTACTTGGGTTGCAACACCATCTAGTGATGGTTTTTGGCAGTTTGGCTAGAAAAAACTTCTCTTATGTAATTGCTGTCATTGCTGGAACCAAATTTATCTCAAACTATAAAGCGATCTCTTTTTCTAACACAAAGAATGCAAACCTCCCCCATTAAAGTCCTCCTGACGGGGACGGGACGGTGTGAGCACATAACACCAGTGCTCCGCGCTCTGCACTGGCTGCCTATAGCGAACCGAGCCAGATTCAAGGTGTTAGTATTGATTTACAAAGCCCTGCACGGTCTGGGTCCCTCATACCTCAGGGACCACCTTGCCCTCCGTGCCTCAGAGCGATCCCTTCAGTCCACCGGGGGCGCCTTTCTGGAGGTCCCCCGTGTAAGACGGGGGGCCACAATGGAGAGGGCGTTCTCGGTGGCTGGGCCACGGTTGTGGAACGCCCTCCCGGAGGAGGCTCGCCTGGCCCCGGGCCTCTTGGCCTTTCGATGTATTTGGAAGACTTGGCTGTTCGCCCAGGCCTTCGGAGGGGAGGGTGGGTTGGTGGGTTAATTTTTGTGGGGGGTGTTTTAAATTTGTTTTATATTTAAAAATTGTTTTTAAAAACTGTTTTATATTGTGTTGGAAGCCGCCTCGAGATGCCGTGGGCATGGGGGGGGCGGCATATAAATGTAACGAAATAAATAAATAAAAAATAAAGCCAATGGGAATTTTGCCATTGCCTTTGGCAGGTTCATTTTCGCAGCCAATAACACGAAATTAACACCAGGTGGGCGAACATCTAGTGGCCATCTAACAGACGGCTAAGTGGCCACCCATCTGGAGAAGGCTAATATGGGCTCCTGCCTCATCTGTTTTCACCCTGTGTGAACTGCAAATCTGGCCATTAATCCTGCATGACAGTCGGAATGCATATCGGCTCATAATTCACTGATGGAATGCTAATATAAAATGCAAGTGACGATTTTTGAATGTGGTTCCCCCGTTTAGCATATGCCTCCCATGAAGTTCACAGAAAAAAAAACTAGTTTGTTGAAATAAAAGTAATGTAAAATTTATAAAAATCATGTTAGTGACGAGATCAGTGGTAATTTTCACAGCTGATACAGAAAATCTCTTTTAGGTCATGCAAACGTGTTTGCACTTTATCATGATTACAGTAGCAAAATCAAGCATGTGCATTAGCATGAGTAGGATCAGGGCTGATCATTTTATTGGTGTTTACTGTTCTAAGCTAACAATTCTCTCAATATTTACTGTCTGCCCTCCCCGCAGACTCCTGAGCCAAGCACGTGCACCTGAGACTTCGCATCCGCTTGAATGTTATTTATCCCTGGTCTCTCCCTATTTCCCCTCTCCTTGTCTCTCCCTCTGTGTCTATTAGATTGTACGCCTTAGGCAGGGACCTATCTCATTATTCTGTAAAGTACCCGGTACACAGCTGGTGCTATACAAATGCTTATAATAAAATAATAATAATAATAATATCAGAAAGTTTGTAGCTTTTCTACAGCTAACATTATAATGAAAGTTGGATAGTTTGTCCGGTTTAAAAGAGAGGCATTGGGGGAGGAGTGGAGAGACAGGAAGAAAACACTGAATGTCAGGTAAGTGAAACAGGGCCAGAGAGCAAAAGAAGCAATCAGCAAAGCCAGGAAGGATTCTGACAGACCATGTCACAGACAATGAAATGCTATGGGTGTTTTTAAATGAGCAGGGTGCACAGCTAGGGAACAGCCACTCGGGGGGAGTGTGAGGGGAGGGATGGCCAGCAGCAGCCTCCTTGCCCTTGCCCTGCCACCGACCATGGAGGAGAAGGAAGGGCACCACGTTGGCCTTTGAAAGCAACATGTTCTGGGCATGAGCACTGGGGAAGCCGGGCTTCCCAGCACTTCGGGCCACTGTGTCTAGCAATGGCTGCTCCCCCGCCCACAGTGCCTACGAGCAGGGGACCGGTCTGCTGGCGTGGGTGGCCGCTCCAGTTCACACAAGCAGTGGATCCGTGGATGCTGGTTGCCACACACCTTTTTGGTTTGCCCCGCATGGCGCACTCCGGCTTCCTTGGCAGTGTGTTGGGAGTGGGTGCCGGGTGCATCCCCCTACTCCCCCTTCAGCGGGTCAGACGAGAGGCTCGCGGGTGGCCAGGCCTGGGAGCCGCTAGTTTAAAACCACCCTCGGACGCTGAAGTCCCCCCCAACAGGAAAAGGCCCGTCTCTAGCCCTTGCCTGGGGTTTTGCAAGCGATCGGGCCCCTGGGCATCGTTCAGCCGGCTGCAGCGGGCGGGGAGCTGATGAAGCTCGCTCCAGTCTGAGCAGGTGATGCTATTCCCCGGCTACTGCAGCATCTTCCAGGCAGAGAGAGAGCCTGGCTGTGCAGCCCGGGGCGGGGAGGTGCCCGCCCCGGAGCCACCCCCGGCCTAGGCGGGCACTGCCCGGGGAGCTCCGCCTCCTCCTCCCCCATTCCCTGCCCAGCGCTGCCTGGCTCAGAGGCAGCCGGAGTCCCTACTCGCCTCCCATGGCCCAAGAGGAGGTAGCGGCTGCAGCCGCAGAGGCGGCGGCGGAGGCCCCGGCCGCGGAGGGGGGCGGCCTCCTGCTGGAGATCCTGAGCTCCCCGCTCAACCTGAGCCTGCTGGGCCTCTGCCTCTTCCTGCTCTACCAGATCCTGCGGGGCGACAGGCCGCGGGCCCAGCCCGAGGACCAGGAGCCGCCGCCTCCCCCCAAGCTCAAGCGCCGCGACTTTACCCTGGCCCAGCTGCGGCCCTTCGACGGCGTGCAGGACCCGCGCATCCTCATGGCCATCAACGGCAAAGTCTTCGACGTGAGCCGCGCCAGGAAGTTCTACGGGCCCGGTGAGCGGAGCGGAGCGCGGCGGGGGCGCGGAGCGGCGAGGGGAGAAGAGGGGCCTGGGGGGAAGTGGGGAGAAAACGAGGGGCCTGGGGGGAGAGGGGAGCAGTGAGGAGAGGGGGGGCCTGGGGGGAG
>QEPC01011901.1:8661630-8703513 GCA_003113815.1 Sphenodon punctatus | reverse complement strand
GGGGGCCTGGGGAGAGGTTGGGAGCAGTGCAAGGGAGGAGAGGGGCCTGGGGGGAGATGGGGAGCAGTGGAAGGAGAGAAGGGGGCAGGGGGCCTGAGGAGATAGGGATCAGTGGGGGGAGGTGGAGAGAAGAGGGGCTTGGGGGGAGATGGGGAGCAGTGCGGGGGAGATTGGCTCTCGGGGTGGAGAGGAGCAATCTGAGGGATGGGTATGGGAGCAGTAAGTGGGGCAGAGGAGGTAGGGGTGAATATGCGAGGGAGAGGGGTGGAGCAGGTGTTGGGTTGCAGTGGGCAGAGGTGGTGGTTATAGTGAGGGAGGATGGGAGAGCAAGGTATGAGTGGGCTGGGGACAGGAGCAGCCCCCTAGGACAGAGGGAGAAGCTGCGGATTGCATAATGCATCCCCGTTCTGCTCTTCAGGGAGCCCACACCCCAATATGCTTGTTTCGGTATAACTGGCCAGCCCTGTTTGTGAAGAGGATTATACTCCGGCACCAGCCAAGGGAGGGGGAGGCCCATCTGTGCTGTGTCTGCGACGTGGCCTGTCGCTTGTTCCCATGGCGTGATCGGTGAAGGAGGCAGTGCTTGGGCTTGTGCTCAATCCCCATGGGTGTAACCAGGTTACGCAACCGCCAGCAGCTCCTGTGCCAGCTTCTGACTCCTGAGGTGTTTATAAACAAGATGAGACTCCGCTGGAGTCCATGTTTGGGCTGTGCAGCCCCCGCTTGCATGTTTAGCGTGTAGGGCCTAACAAATGGGCAGCGCCCTGCATGTAGCCTCGTGTGGGCATCCTCCTCCCAGTGCCCACTCACAGGGTTAGCCCGTCAGCCCTAATAGACAGGCAGGCACCGTGATCCACCCACCTCTTCCCCCTCTCGTGACTCTCGGCCGCGGCGAACCATGGGAAGGAAATGCTCTAGCTGTTCCTTTTTTCCAGGCTATTATGACAGAAATCCTGCAGCCAATCCTAACTAGGCAGCCGCCCAGCACTTGAAACTTTTGAAAACATTTGGTGCGTTGCTTACGTTTATGGCAGCGTATGGAAGTCCTAGATCAGGGTCCTGTAGTGTAAAAGGTGCAGTCACGCATCCTACAAACACAGAACCAAAAACAGCGCAGGTGGGATCGATCCTGTCCTGGGGCTCCTAGTCCCATCTCTGTATGAGAAGCAAAGCGGTCCCCTTCCCACTAGATCCCTGGAACAGATTCCCCCCCTCCCCCCCCGCCCCCCGCGCATTGCTTCTGCCCTCTCCTGAGCTGCGGAGGGAGAGCTGCTAGGAGCGTCCCCTCCCCCCTTGCTCAGAGGAAGGAGGGTGCTGAATGCAGCAGCCTCCCCACTGGATCCCCAGAATGGGGGGTCGTTAGCCGCCTGGGATCAGGGTGGGAGAGAGACCGCTGGAGTGGGGAGATTGGAGGCTGCATGCCGGAGAGTGCAAAGGGGAGAGGTTTGCAGTGGAGATTGTGCAAGCAGACAGAGTAGCCCGGGGGGGGGGAGGGCAGATCAGAAGAAAGCTGCATGGTGCAAAGGGGGGAGAGGGTTGCATTGGAAACAGTGCAGTGGAGTGTAGATTGCAGGGGAAGAAAGTCATGTGCAGACAGAGCAGGTTGTAGACGGTGTAAAGGGGGAGGAGGATTACTTTGAGGAGGCTACAAAGCAGGGAAGATAACCGGCTTCACGGAAGAGAGTGCAAAGCAGTGGAGAGTGCACGGGAGAAATTTTGCACTGGGAAAGGTGTAGGTTGCATGCTGGGGGGTGCGGAGGGGGAGAAGATTTCAGTGGGGAGGCTGTGTAGTGTGAGAAACTGCTGCTGGTGACATTTTCCTACCTTGCTAGTACTGAGCATGCTCAAACCAACTGAAGCCAACTGCCCTTTATTTATTTTTGCCTTTTCCAAGAGGATTTGCTTCTCTGACTTAAAATATGAGCAGGAGTGGTCTTTTGGGGGGGAAAGAGGGGATAGATTGTGTAGGAGGGCTTGATACACTCACTTTTTCCCATCCATGATTTAGCCTGGCCTGGCTGTATGTTTTATTGAGGAAAATCAGCTGCACAGCGGGGCAGGTTGCATGGGAGAAAGAGAGCTGCATTGGGGGGCTGCACGGCGGGGCAGGTTGCATGGGAGAAAGAGAGCTGCATTGGGGAGGCTGCACGGCGGGGCAGGTTGCATGGGAGAAAGAGAATCTGAGTTCAGGTTAAGTGTGCAAAGATAAAGGTATCCATGCACACAAGGATAGGAGACAGATCATGATCTGGACCCTCCATTTCTTGAACGCCCCTCTTATTCACTCCCACCCCCAACTTCCATGTGCCTTGAACTAATTTTCAAAGTAGCCTGTGAAAGGGTAAATGTTCCTCATCCCTAAAGTAAACCATTCTTTTTGCCCAGCTATTGATTTAAGGGTGTATTTCGGAGAGGAGGTCATGCCCTTATTATTTAATGCCTAATCTGTGTAGTTGTCTATTCTCTGAGACAGTCTATTCACTGAGACAGTCAGTGTCCTCTGCCTCAGGAAAGCTTGTGATCTTTTAGACTCAGAGTGGGTGTGGGCATTCTTTAAACCATTGATTAACTGGAACCATCATGAGATCATGCAATTGTAAGCACTTGGTACCCCAGAATGCAACCTGTCATCCCCCAACCGGTCTCAAAGCCTTCCACAAGACTGTTTATTTGAGGACTATTCATGTCAGGACAGTTTACAAAATCGGGCAGTTAAATTGCATACTCTTAGTTAATGTTTGTTTCTCTCTCTGTTTTTACTTGCTGCACTCCTATTGCCTGATAATGGAAGACTCTTCTTGGCTAGGCAGTCTTGTGTCCTTGCTGCTTGCCTGACTCAGGATTCCAGAGCATAGCCCTAGATGGCGGTTCGTTCCATTCCCCGCTTTAGCTTGCTGCGTTAGCCCCAAATGTATGGGATGGAGACATAGGGTATGACTTGGACCCGCTTTCTCCCGAAACCCACCTGCACGGGTGTGCAGGCACCACCGGATGTTGGCCCAGGATTGGCCCTGGCCCATGTTGGCAGCTAGTTCAGGCTGTGACCTTGGCAAATCTCCGAGGTCACAGGCCAGTGTGCGCTAGCATGTCTCCTGCACGGCATACCTGGGCTGGGGGCCGCCATGGCGGTGCCTCACTAGCCACCATGGCTGTCAGTCATAGCAGGGGGTGCTGGGAGCAGGGTGCGGGCAGGACCAGGCAGCCGCATGTTTGTTGTGGCAGGACGGCTCCCTGGCCATGGGCATGTGAGTTCAGTGCCCCGACCTGGGATGTGTCACCTGTGATTTTCTGGTTGCATGTCTGGTTTTACCCATAGTTCAGAGGATATCTTTTAGTAGGCCAGCTTCTATTGGTCTGAAAGCTTGTATACTCTTGCCAACAAAAGTTGATCCATAGATCATAGAATTGTTGGACGGGATTCCAAGGCTTATTTTGTCCAACCCTCTAATCCAAGGCGGAATATCCTCTTCCTACAGCACAGTAGACAGATGCTCGTCTAGCTGAGTTCTGAAAACATCCAAGGAAGGAGATTCTACAACCCTCTCTGGCCAACTTATTCCATTGCCCAACAACTCCTACAGTTGGGCAGTTTTCCTGAACGTCTAACCAAAATTCTATCTTGCTGCAATTTAAGCCCATTCCATCTTGTGCGATAAGGGAAAACAAACGTCCATCTTTTCTGACTTGTCTTCCAGTTCCTTTATCATCCTACTCTCTCTCCTCTCAATCTTCTCCAATAAAACTATCATCTGAACTACTTGGTCTCCATCTCCTTTAGAAAGACACGGCTCTGCTGTTCTGACATTTATGACCTGACTGGGAGCACAGCTCTGTTGTGCTCTTCAGTCACATCGGAAAGAAATGGCTTCTGTCCCAGAAAGCTCTTTTCAAGTGCCTGAAAACTCTCTAAACCAACTAGACTAGTGGTTAAAATGTTTAGAGTAGTGGAATGTACATGACTGAGATAAATGGTTCCCCAGCCACATTTAAGGAGCCAGAGGAAACCGGCATCGGAGGCTGCTTAGCCTGTTGAGATTATTTTTAAACTTTCCGCTAAGGTTTTATCTATTTATTTTAATGGCTGGGAAAGTAACTTCATTTGTTGGGCCTGTGAGTAAGTTCCTCTCCCTTGCACCTCTGCAAGCTGGGATCAGTTCTAAACCAGCTGAGCCTGCATGCCCGATGCTCTCTCCAGCCTGGTTAATGTTCGATTGCGATAGTGCAGTTTGGCATCCCGTTTTGAACAGATAAAACCGTTCTGTTTACAAGTAAGTTAATGATTGGTAAAGTTCTGTGGCAGTTGGATATCTCTGATGGACAGTGATTTTGCACAGTCAGTATATTGGAATTACTTTGATTTGTTCCAACGGGTGTGAAATTTCTTTTTTTTGACTAGGCACTTGTTGCAAGGCTGATTACTTTCTTTCCACAGTGCCGTCTCAAGAGACTACTCTGTCTTGGAACAGCTACAGTGTTCCTATTTTATGTATCTTCTAGGCCAGAAGAATAATGCTTTCCTTCCCTTCCTCTTGGACTCCTGAATTCTTCTTCTGTATCTACCTCCTCCGTGTTGTAACAATGGCCTGTTTGCCTCAGGCTTCTTTGAGAAGGTAGACTGCCTTCTGCTGTCTTTTAACTCTCTCTCTTCTTTCTGGTGCCCCAGCACGGTCTACTATTGTCTATCTTTCTCTTGATCCAACCTCCTGCTCTCTTTCTCCTCCAGCTGTGGCCGCATTCTGGTAAACCGAAGGAACGACTTCAATTTAATTAAACGGAAGTAACTCTCCACTTCGGTAGTGTTCACACACTGTAAGCTGAAGTATTGCTGTGTCAATTTTCCCCTACCTGAAAATCGCTGAATTATGATCACCACTCTCACATGAATAAGTGTTCACATGAACAGTTACCATTTAAGTATACTCCTGATTTATTTTTTTCAGGAGTACATACTTCTCCTCCTACTCCTGAATGACATCAGTTTAGCGCTTTGTTCATGTGAATACTTCAGAAGTAAGCTTCGACTATGTGTGAATAAATTGTCATTGGAACATGGCCTGTAATGTTACCAGTTTCTTTATTTTGAAAATGTCTGAATTGTTATCTAATTTACCTGGTTTGGGCATCAGTCTGTGAAAGAAATGGTGATTTCTCTGTCAATTATGCAGTAACAGCCTAAATGCTTCTCTCCTTTAAAGATGGCCCTTATGGGATTTTTGCTGGAAGAGATGCATCCAGAGGCCTTGCTACGTTCTGTCTGGATAAGGAGGAACTGAAGGATGAATATGACGACCTTTCTGATCTCAATGCTGCACAGCAAGAGACCTTGAGAGACTGGGAAGAACAGTTCACTTGTAAGCCATTTCAAGTCCACTGATAAAAGTAGCTATCCTGCATGTGTACAGGCTGGAGCTGTTCAAGGGGATATGATTATCTTAAAAGCTGCACATCTGCCTGAAGATATTCTCCCCCCCCGCCCCTTGATATTAGCATACTTAAGAGGTCAGGGAAAATGTTCTGTGAATTTGAACAGCCCTCTGCATCTAGCCCATTTCATTAGATTTTTATTTTATCAGTGTTCCCTTTGTTGCCTGTGAAACAGGAGGGGGACACACATTTTGAAAATAGAAAAATAGGATTGTAAAACTACAAAAATTGGCCAGAGTTGAAACTGCCTTGAATGACTTAATTGACCAGACTACAAGTTGAGAGCATACGTCCATTACTGCTAAATTTGGCTGGCAATTATTAAGGAGCATTCTGGCTGTCTCCTAAAGGTTCAGAAAGATTAATTCAGCGTCCTGAAGCTTCCCACTGTGACACTGGGTACTTTCCACCGATTACTCTTTGTTCAAAGTACAAACGAGGGAAACGGTTCTAAGACAAAGTTGGGAGAACGCAACTGAATAATTTTGCTTTAATGAATTCAGTAACATTCCAAGATGACAGCCCTAGAATTGGGGGGTGGTGCGACTGGCCATGCTTAGACACCTAGAAATCTTGCAAATGAAGGCTGCAGTCCTAAAACAGCGCGCTCAGGAGTAGCTCCGTTGATTTCAGTGGGACTACTCTAGAGTAAGTAGCTTTAGGATTGTGGCTAAAATATATATATTTTTTCTACTATTTTGGATCATAGTAGATTTGTCCTTGAAGAATGATCTTCAAACAATCTACCTCTTCCATCGGGCATTCTCTAGCTCCTCATCTCTTTAGTCTGCTCTAATTTACTCAGGGTCCCCTTCTCCCCTGTAACTAAGCTAAGCATGTGCACCTGCCTCTCCTGCTCACTTCCTCTTCGTCTTCCCTTGTCTCTCCTAGATTGTAAGCTTGCTGGGGCAGGGACCCTGTCTATAATGGATTATTGTAAAGTGCCAGGTATATTGCTACTGCTACATAGACACTTAATCATTTTCTCTGCCAGTGCAAGCCCTGATAAAGTAAATGGGGCTTGCATCAATCTGGCACTTTGGTGATCAGAGATGCAGTCGTCACTGCGTAATTCCAATTGGTCAAAGCTTCCAGTGAGAATAAGGCCGCTCCAGATGTTTGTGTTTATTTTTTAGCAATAACCATGGCTTGGTTACTTCTTATCTAGCAGCTTTTACCAAGGAGTGTGATTGTCGCATGATAAGCTCGTCAGCAATACCTTTCTGCTGAAGAATGACTACTGCCTCTTCTAGCACTGAAAAGCATGAATGGCAAAATCATAGCACCTTTGAATTGGTGGGAAAACTCCTCTAATCGCTTCATTAGTAAAAGTCGTCGCTTCAGTAGGGTTAGATTCACCTTGAGTGGATTCTCCCCCGTCCCCCCTTATGAGGAAGAGAACATATAAATGGCACCCATAATTCTCACTTCAGTAAAACAAGCCCAGCAGTGGAAGTTCGCAGGTATGCTTTGTCTAGGATAAATGTTGCAGTCCAGCCAGAAACCAGGTACAATTCTCAAGGTAAAGCAATATCATCAAGCTAAACGTTGAAGCTTTATACAACTGGCTAGGATTTGGTTTACCCACCAGTGCAGTGGTGTAAAAAGTTCTTGAAAGGGAGGTAGCATAGAAAATACGTAGCCTTAAAGTATGACTTTCCACAGTTGGCTTGTTACTGGTTAGCATGGAAACTATAAACTCTGCATCAAACAGTCTGTCTGGAGGTGAGAAGAGGCCAGATATTTTCATCATAACCCAATATGTGAAATCCATGGCTTTCTTGTATTAATGCAGTATACTGTGGAGACTGTATTTCCAACAGATGTCCTATAAAGTGCCCTTGTGGGAAATCCTACATCCACTGTGTACATGATGAAGACTTCAGAAATAATTGGAGGAGGAATAATTATACTGATTTGCTGAAAGAGTATTCAAAATAAAAACACAGGAACGAATCTGTTCAAAGAATCTTTTTCCACATTCTATTCCCCTTAGCCATAGAATCAAATGTGAAGTATTGCACTTTTGTGTAATGAGAATGAAGGTGTCCTTATTTTGTTTTTGTTTTGAATTCAGCTCTGAAAAGGAGGAGTTTGTATTAAATTACTTTACTGGCAGCACAATCCTCTGGCTGAATAACCTAGCACATCTGTATCATTCATTCAATGCAGTTGTTTCCACATTGAGGTTTAGCAACCAAATTGATTTTTTTCTTGTATGCAAAACTTAACTAGAAATAGGGTTTCTTAGCTTTAATGTTAGTCATGTAATGTTAATATCCTATTGCATCTTCACTATCTTAACCTTCCCTTTTTACTTTTAAAGAAAACCTGGTTAGGAAGATTTGTGCGCCACAAGCAAACTAATTACTTTTTTGTCCTGTCTTTCCCTCTATTCAGATAAATATCACTTTGTCGGCAAACTGCTGAAGGACGGAGAGGAGCCTACTCAGTACTCGGACGACGAAGAGAAAAAAGATGCTAAAGATCAAAAGAAAGACTAGACAATGCACTGAGGTTCAATCTGTGTTGGTATTTTAAGAGGACCATTTGTAACATTCCAGGTCTGTTTTACAAGTTCAGTAATATTTAGACTGGTTGTGAATTGGAGATTTTTAAGAAACACCTCTTGACCTAAGTTCCCAAAGAATCGTGTCCAGATTAAATTTCTTAAAAGCTGTGTGGCTTGAATGGCCAAGCAACACTGCACATGGGACAAAACGAACTGCAACTTTGTATGATAAAGTTTTCTTCTCGTGCAATTTGGGACAGAGCAGTGGAGAACAAAGCCCTTTTCTCTAGTGGGAAACACCCTGTCCTGCAAACACTTAGGAAGAAGGGTAGTTTTACCAGCATTATGTGTAAACGATAGTGTTTGTAGGAGTATTGATCTTGGACTGTAGACTTGTGGAGGGAGGGGACCATGTATTCTTTGTCCAAAAGCCCCATGCGTGTATATGGCGCTAACCTTAACATTAAAGAATCTTGTAAATCTTTACAAAATATCAAAAGCTGACAGGTGAAACGCTAAAGATTTTATTTAAAAAAAAAAAAAAAATCTGTTTGCTTGAAAGGACTGAATTTGTCACCATGCAAGGTCTGGTGAGTAACTGATGTATTCAGTCACGTGACTTGATAAGGATTATCTCTAAAGCATATCTGAAGTGTTACAAAGGTTTTAGTATTGACTGCAAGTTATCCATCCCAAATGACATGAAGCCTTGAAGCATGACTCAGCTAGAACTGCTGTTCATTCACCTTTCCCTTTTAGCAAACCAATTCTGTGAGTGGAATCTAAAATTCCATCAGCTTGAGATATTTAAATGGGAGAGCTAGGACAAAGCCCAACTTCTGTGGGTTCTCTGTCCCTTCAGAGCATAAATTCACACGCTGATCTTAGCAGGCTTTTCTTCCACCGCATAACCAATTTGGGATACCCAAAGGGGATGGCATGGCAAACAGTTGTGGGAAGGGTTGATTTGCTGTTAGAACCTTGAAGAAATCTCTGAAACTTTTAGCAAAATATGAGCAAGTTCGTAGCCCACTGATCCCTTATAGAAAACATTCCCTGGGAAAATAATTCTGCTTTGATCGCTTTGCTTATGCGTTCTAGAAGTCGCCTCTCCTTCGCTTTTCTTTCAGCTCTTCCCTTTATTTTTAAAATTGGAGGAGAGCTGGTTTGCCATCTTAGTTGGCAGACTGCATTCACTCACTTTGAGGACCGGTTTCAAATTCTGTTCCTTTTTATGCTTCCTTCCCAAAGGAGGCTTCTTTTTGTTTTTGGTAGCTCAGGGAGATCTCTCTTGAGTCTTAATTGTAGACTAGGTATTTTTAATTTGCAAGCCTGTGTGCGTTTGTAACATGTCAACCTAGCAAAACTCTGGAAACCCATTTGCTTGGGGCACGTTTTTGATTTTATGTTGGTGAGGTAGGGAAGTCTCAGGACGGTTTGCAACATCCCAAGAGGCAGATGGCTTAATACATCAAAAGGAGACGAGCTAGCTGGGCCTGGCTGGTTCAACCATAGGCCTAAAAGTCAGACTTGTTCTGTGAGATCAGCCACGTCATTTAAATTCTTCCATTGGCAAAGGACTCATTCACGCTACAGAGGGAGGGAACATGGAACACGAGCCTCTAGCTTCTTCTGCTGTGAATGGCAGGCTGGCTTTATAATCCATACACACAAACCTCCACTGACCAGGTACTTGTTGAGTTTTAAAATCTAGGGCTGAAATGAGCAACTTTTATGTAGTTGTGAAGCAAGTTCACATTCATTTCTACAAATGAATATCCCTATTGGTTGTTGCCATTGTGAAATTTGCATATTTGTGCCTGTTGTCTTTTATCTGCTAATAACTTTTGGTATTTTGGCCGCCTTTGGGTTTTTTGGCATTCTATTCACTTTGGCTTTCCTATTGGGTGAGGTTTGTGAATGTGGCTGCAGTTGGTCAAAAATGAAGCAGTTCCATTTAAAACAACAACACAACCCCACCCCCAGCAACTGGAATGCCAAAATACCAAGCACAAAAATTCAAAACAGCAGAAGGAACTGGAGGTGACAATTGCTCTGCATTCATTTAGTTCAAACTACGACTCCTCATCTGGATAGTGTTACTAGGTGTCCACGGTGCTTTACAGCCACAGATTGTTAGAGACGGGTCCTACAATCTATGATGGGCACGGGTGAGGGGAACACAGGGAGAGACAGAGACAAATTCCCATTTTACAGATGGGGAACTGAGGCTGAGAGGGTGCAACTTGCCCAAATGAGTTCATCCCTAGGGCAGGATTTGAACGCTGGCTTCCCCAGGGCCAAAGCCAGCACTTTATCCATGACACCACACTGACTCTTGTATATACGTTTGCATTTATCAAAACAGATTTGAATTGATCAAATTCAGTATTTTACTTCAGCTATTCTTTTTGGCCTTAGCAAAACCCCACCAGATCCCAAAACTAATTCTGCTCTGATGAGTAGGTTTCTACAGCCCTCTGCGAGCACGCTATGCGAAGGGGCTTTGTGATGCTAGCAAGCCCTGCTGCAACCCCTCCTCCCCCAACCCACCTAGAGGTGAAAGGCAGACGGGGCCGTGTCAAGTGTCCCCTCCTCCACTGGGAGTGGGTTGTGTGAACGAGTCCAAAGCTGACTGCACACAGTAGTGATGTGCCTTAACAGATTGATGTAAAGTACTTTGAGATCCTCTGATAGAACGGCAAAGGCCCATTCCAGTTTTTCGCTGCTTTTGTCACAGCATCCATGGGCTTTTCATCATGACCATCTTGAAAAGGCATTGCTACTCTGGCATTCCGTGTGGGCTGCAGGCTCTTGAAGGAGCGCACGGTATCGATTCCCAAATCCTTTGCTGCCGCTAGTCCCATTCCGCACGTGTTCTAGAGACTTAGTTGAAAACAAGAGCAGCAGTTCGATCCAGAGAAGTTGTCTATGTGATGTCACCTCTACAGAAGATCAGACCAAGCCATAGGTTTGGCCAAACCTTACTCAAACAGAATGGGTTCAGTGAGAGGGTAGCAGCTGTTGTAAGCACAGGGCACAATCCCAAACCCCTGCCCGTGCGACTTATGTGCATGTGCAGTTTGCATGCATGCCATAGTCCCCATCAGTGGGGTTGTGCACGCTGCAGCTGGCTTGGGATCGGCCCCACCGTCTGTAAAAGTGCCTGAGCGTGTCTGTGTCTGGAACTAATGATTGTCCTTGGTCCTTACAGCAAGAAACGTTCTTGTGGCATTTGTTTTTTGGTAACACTAGGCCTTAAAGCAAAGAATGTTGCTGTCGGGATGCCTGGCTGGCTACTCAAGTATTCGTGTCTGAGCTACCTACAGAGACTCTAGACTAATAGTAGGCTAGACATCCGCTTTGTGTTGCTGTTCTTAGTTTTAAAACCAACTTCTAATCGTTGCAACCTATTTCTAATGGTTTTACCTCAAATCAGAAAAACGCTTTTACTTGTAAAAGGCAGAAAATAAAATCTTACTAGACTGATGGCCTCTTTTCTTTTATCCGAGGAAGCTAAATGCAGTGTATTACCATCCCATTAATGGGCTCTAGCCTGTCCTGCTCGGAGTGCTTATTAGCCCAGGGCAATCACCCCACACCCTGTTCATTCTGGGTTGCTCCGGAGAGGCCCCTGTTCTCATCAGGGCAGGATGTGGGGGCCTAAACACAACCACCTTTAGAGCCCTTAGGAGGGTGGGGGGGCATCTGCCGTCTGCGACCTGCAATAACTGTAACACGTTTGAATCAAATGCCTTTGTGCTGGCTCTATAAACATACTCATTCTGACCAAACACTGAATGCATGAACTTGACGATAACCATTTTTTCTAGCGCAGCTTGAGCTTCTTCTCCTGTTGCAGAGGGCCACTGTGAAATAAAAGCCCATGGAAAGGCTTCCTCCTATACTTTCCTTGCTGCTTTCTATGAATAAAAAGTGTGGGTGTTGATAATTTTAGGTTTCAGATCATTCTAACTGTAACTGCCCAATCTTCCGTCAGTTTGCATTGCAATGCTCAGATATTGGTTTCTTATGTACCTCTCACTTAGAGTAAATAAAATCCCACAAGCCCTTATTCTTAAATAAAAACATCAGCAAGCAGAATAGTGCAAACTGGAAGAGACTGGCAGCTGTTAGAGCTGTCTAATATTATGATGAATCTAGTGCCAGCCAGATGTGCCTGGCATTAAACACATTCATCACAGACAGGTCCCTGCCCCAGGAGACTTACAGTGTAGGATGGACAAGGCAGCGAGTGGAAGGGAGACAGTGAAGCTGTGGCTGCACCAGATTAGTTAGTGCCATGGGAAAAGGGGGCACTGAATACAAGGACGGGAGAGAGTTGAGCTGCGTAGGGGTGGGAGTTGGGAGCTAGGGCCAAAAGGGAGGTGCCTGCTGGAGTCTCCTCCAAAGAAGTGTCAGACGCTACAGTGGGGCAAGGGAAGGTTTGTTGAGAACTCGCACAAAACAGATGTATGTAAACGGAGGAGAAAATGAACGCTGTAGCCCAGAATTTGTGTTCACCCCCCCACCAGCAGCTTTTACACAGAGAGTTTGTTCACATGACACTTGTTTTACAGTGGTTAGTGGCACAAACGCTCATTCTGGGTGCTGTGTGAAACCCTGATACTGCTTCTGGAGCTCCTTTATTCTCTGTCTTGCAATTCAAAAGGTTTGTTAGCAAGACTCCCATCTCCTCCAGTAGCATTGGTGCCGTACAAATGGATTGCTTTGGCGCAAGATTCAATGGCTGACACTTCTGTTCATCACTTCCATCCTGCTGGTGCCCCGAGTGTCCTGGAGCAGGAATTACCTCCTCTGTGCCACTTCCACAACACTGCATGGAGTGATAGCACAAGGGCATTCCTCTGTGTCCTTTGCATTGTGGGAAATACTGTAAGGGGGGGGGGGGTATTGAAATGCTGGAAACCAGCAGCTTTATGAATGTCCTGCTACAAGACACAGCAAAGAAAGGAACAAGGGGTGAGTCTGCAAGGGGGAAAGAGATGAATGAGCCCTAAGAAGTTTTGGAGGAAGAGGTCACTTGAATAGCAAAATACTGTTCCCATAAAGCACCTGTAAGTACACAATGCTACCACAAAATGGTGTACGGTGCCATTTTGAATAAATCCAGTGCCTTGGAGCAGGTACATTCTCCCATGTAATCAGGGCAGTGGGGAAAACAGAAATTCTACCTGTACGTATTGCTCGTCCTCTGTAGTTTAATCTCCTTTTCCAGCAGGCAACAGCTGCAGCGACTAAGCATGAACAAACGGGCAGCAGGTCACTGCAGATTCATGTTCCCTGACTGCAGTGTGCAGAAAGGCAGCTGTAGAGCTTTACGAATGAGCTGCCTGATCCCAATCATCCCTAACCATAGATCTGGAGTTGAGATGTAACAGTCAAATCCTGGCATGGGGGGGGAACAAACCAACCCCCCCTAGAATCCTATCCCCAAACAATTTTTCTTCTCTTGTGGCTGCTCTGCAAGAATTCTAAATCTTCAGCGATTTGTTAATTGTCTGTAACACTGTTACTTTAAGCTGTTTTGATTATGTAAGAATGTGTGCTTTAATAACAAGCCGCTGCAGCACCTTATGTAAGCAGCTCCAGGGCTGAATGGCTGCTGTTTACATAACCAGGGTTAGAGTTTCCAGACTGGTAAAAGGAGGGACTTAAATTGGAAATCTTATATTTAAAACTTGGCTTTCCAGATGTTGTGTGCAATGAATTCAAGCTTACAAACCAGTCTTTTAACCTTCTCCACCCCCATACAATTCCAATACTGGTTTGGTTTTACTAAATCAACATGCAGCGGCATCTGCTAGAAAAACTGCTTTAAAATCAAACTAAATCATGGGATTAGGTCCTGGCTTATTCTTTCAAGCACTTTGTACTGCGGCTAGCCCTGAGAGTGCATATTAAAGCATGCTAGCAACAACTCACAAACCTGTTTTTCCAGTGACTCTTCTGCAGTTCAGAGCTCATCCACATAAAAACCCTCGCCATGTTTCTTGGGGATTATTCACACACCATCCTCCAGATGGGGGGAAGCCAGCAAGGAGCAGAGTGGCATCACCAAAGGAGAAGCCAGCCTGAGTTCGGGCAGGTGATACATGAATGCATTCAGTCTGTGTTTTTGTCTAGTAGCAATGCATCCCCTGCGTTTTACTGCTTTCTCCCCCCGTGGCATTTCCCACAATGCAATGAACATGGAACAACACTCTTGTGGTAGCCTCTTATGCAGCGTGCTGAGAGAGGGCTCACAACCTGAGACTCCTGTTTTCCAGAAGTAGCATGGAATGGAGGGGTCAGGCCTGCTCTAGGACTCTCTAGGCACAAGAAATGTATGAGGAACTGAAGCTTGCTCTGGGACAAGTCTATTCACAAAAAAAGTGGTTGCTTGAAACACAGATTCTTCCAAGCAACCCCTTTGTACCAGGTGGCAGAGAACACAGGATCAAGAACAAGCATTTGGGCCACTCCAAAAGAGTCTTGTGTGAATGATTCCTTATGTACGGTTTTCTCTAATGTGCTGTTGCTAGAGCACAAGTCATTTTATCCTTTTTCCCCATCTGAAGCTGCCTGCTTTCCCTTTCTCAATGCCCAATCCAATCTCATGTGTCGTCCCCCCCCCCCTCCCTTAATGCTAATCATGATAGAGACAGATGAGCACTTGCTTAAGGCAGGTTTGAAGTTGTAATTTCTCCCGTCCTACAAAAATTGGCTACTTGTTTATTCCTGTCTTTGAACCACATCAGTTTGCAGCTAGTGCTCAGCTACCAGCGGATAGCACAGACGTCTCCATGTGCAGAGTGGAAATGCAGTAAAAACATCACTACCTAATTACAGAAAAAATTGCTTTAAGAGTCACATTTAACCTGCTGCCTTGCTGTACAAAGGCACACATTAACTGCTGAGGTGTGATCCAGTCATTAAGTTGGCCTTACTGCAAACAAGTTCTTCAACTCTTTGCTTCTCTTGGATGTGCACAGCAGCTTTCTGAACACACTGGGTAGAAGGAGGAGAGCAAGAGGTAAGAGCACTATATTGCAGAGTGGTTACAAAACAATTTGACAGCTGCTTGGCCCCTGCTTCCTCTTCCTCTGAGAAGGCCACCACGAGGTTTGGGTAAGGAACCAGCAAAAATGACTCTCGCCTTATTTCTGATTAACTTCAATGGTCCCCAGAATTTTGCTTGCAATATCCCATTTTGAGTTTTCAACATAGTTTCATGCCTCCATTCAAAAAAACATGTGACATACCAAGTATCAATTAGGTCATAACCACATCCCTAGATGCCACGCCCCCAGCAGGGGACCCAATCTAGTTTGGAAACCTCCAATTTCAGTATTGTGCACACAATTAGTAGATTTTAAAAAAAACATGATTAATGGAAGTATTTCAAAACAACATCTTTATAAGCCTGATCCTGCATTGCCAGTCAGCAGTCAGGGAATGCTCAGGTCAAGCCTGTAGATGGTTTCCTTCTTTAAAGCAACAGCACAATGGTCCTAGGAGCTGCTGCCATACTTCCTGCTGATTTTGGCATACAAAAGCATATTTGAGGCACAAAATACTAGCCAGGTACAACACAGGATGTATTGGTGTTCACACACTTTGTGATCTAGATGCTACTAGGCCCCTGTGAATGCTGCATGGGCCGAAGACCAGTAATTTTTGCCGAATTTTGACAAAATAGTTGCAGAAATTGCCTCTGGCAGCACAGAATTACATGCTGAGTGGGGAGCACGGTGTGCTATTCCATGGGGTGGTAGCACTGGAGGAACCAGTGCTGGTATATATTCAAGGCAAGGATGGCCTGTGCCACAGGTAATAAAGAGAAGCAGCCCACCTTACCCCTGCCCCACCCAGGGAAGAGTCCCCACACCCTGCTGATAGGTCCCGTGTGGCTTTGGGCAAGCTGGGAAATTCATCTGATTTTTTAAATTTGCATAAATTATTCTGCTTGCAGAATCTAAATGTTCTGTTGCAGAATCTGAAATACACAGGGCCCTCATTCAGGCTGTTAACAGACTTACATAGTGCTTCAAGTGTGCACAACGCTTTAATCTTCCCACAGCCCTGTGAATTGGGGTAGGTCAGTATTACCGCTCCAGTGTTACAGATGGGGGAACCGGGGCTGAGACACGGGGTCTTGCCCTAGGCCACCCCAGCAAGTGCATGAGCAAATCAGGATTGGAGCCACTCCGATACTGTACCCCAGCCAGCTCATCCCATAGAGCAGGGATGGGGAACTTCAGGCCAACGCCTTGTCTTCGGCAAGTTTTTATGGGGCCCCTTTCCAGCGTCTGGCTCTGGCCCCATGATCCATTCTCTACTAGAGATGTAGAATTTCCAGAAACTTTGAAGCCATGGACAAAAAAACTTTCCCCCCCCCAGGCTTTTTCCAGAAAAAAACAACAGAAATTTTGGGGAAAACTGAAATATATGCAAAACTTATTTTCTTAGCACCCTTTACAGATCTAAATTCACTTTGCTACTTTAAAGAACATAAAAGACATTTTGGGGGGAGTAAAGGGTAGCAATACAAGAACACCTCTTAAACATGTTATTCATCATTCAAAAAGCATTTCATGAGTTTTTATTTTTTCCAAATATTTTCAATTTTTTCAGAAAAACACAGAAAACAGCCTCAGGAACAAAAAAAACGGGGTTTTCTAATTTTTTTCATTTTTTTTCCAAGCCTTCACATCTCTATTCTTTACCCCCAAGCACTGAAACTGAGCTCATGAGAATGGAGCAGAGAGGAGGGCAGGCACACACGGGTAGGGGACAGATCCACAGCACAGATCCATGATCTGACCCCTCCTTTTCTTGAATAAACCCATTAAGCACCCCCGCCCCCAACCTCTCTGTGGCCCTCGGAGCTTGTACTAATATTCAGTGTGGCCCCCAGGACAGAAAATATTCCCCACCGCTGCCTGCTATAGAGACTCATGTGAGTTTAGCATTACACTCTGAATTGCTCCCTTGACTTCAATGTGCGTAAATCTTTGAAGAATTAGGGCTCCAGTTGTTATCCAGGATCTGGTGGAATAGGTTATTCCTGTGTGTGAAATACTGTACACTTGAAACTACAGCTGATTCCAAAACAACCAGCTTGGAGACCACTTGCCAGCTGCTTCTTAGTGCAGACTTTATAAACGTAGTTTTATGCCAAGCATTAGTGCAAGTCATACTGGCCATCTGCATGTTACTTTTCATAGTTTAATGCATTATAAATTAATATTTAAAACATGTTTACATAAAATACCTTTTATTATTTAGTTTTCATAATTTAAGAAGTTACATCTTATTCCTGAGTAACACCAACATACAGGTTTAACCAGAAAACAGCTACAAAGTTGTTTCAAAAAGTTTGAAAGCAAAACTTCCAGAAAAGTCCTGTAAATTTTTTTACAAAAGCTACGTGAATTTGACCAGTGAAACAGAAATAGGTTCTGCTAAGCAGTCAAAAAGTAGAGAGGGCACCATGTATGGGGAACACAGGAAGAAATTTAAGGATATTCATGTAAAAATACATGGTTTCTCAACCAATCAAAGCCAGAAAGACACTAAAGAAATGGACAGCTGAATCTATGTCCAATTTATTACATAAAATTGGTATATCAATGTGATGTAGATGAATTAAGAGATTGCTGTTTTTTACTTTAAGGTGCATATATTGTATTTTAGTTGCTTTATTACACATTTGTGTTTTTTTGTTTTTTTTAAGTTAAACTGAAGAATTTGGAATTCATGACTTCCTTGACAAAATAAAGAGATGTAGAAAGTATAGGACAGAGAAGAATAGTAACTTGCTTTTAAACAGTACAACTGCACACAGAAAAACAAACAAAATCAGCTAATACTGTTAAATGAAGATTTAGTGCCAGTTTTTCTATAGTTACTTAGGCCCTGATCCTCAAACCACTGTCCTTGTAGTACAAGCCCCATTAAAGTGAACAGGCTTTCAATTGGCACAGAGCTTTAAGGACAAGAAGCCTGAGCTCCAGGTGTATGCAGATTAAATAACCACTTCAAAAGCAAGAGAGCGCTTCCTCTAGAGTCTAAATATAGCATTGGGGGGGGGGGGAACCCTCTCTTCTACTGCTACAGGGGAAGTGACACAAGCTACTGTTGATTACAACTGTAGAAAACATTCAAAAGCAAACTCTGGCGAAAGAACAGGGCACAATTTTTTTTAAGTACAAAGAGAAGCTTGCCATTAAGAATAAAAGTTTGCTAGCACAACCCTGAAAAGGCACTCACACGAACATGTTTTTTAGGGTAGACCCTGGCTTCGGAGGCTCTGGAAGTCACCGCTGCTGCGGAAAACAGAGTCTACCAGGAAAGATAACTGCCATTTTTTGTTTGTTTCTCACTACTTTTATTGAAGCAGAAGGTACAAACATGAAGGGTACGTTATGCAATGAAGACAACAACATCACATTCGAATCGGGACATGTAATAAATAAAGCGGTCAAAAGAAGGCCGAAAGAGTCCGTCTATGGTTCTTTCCTTCAGACCAAAATTGATCACAGTTCCATCTCTGTCTCCATAAGGGGTGAAGCCATTTACCAAACAGCGATATTCTCAAGGTTTTGAAGATGAGCCATAGCTACTGTTCGTGTTTGCTCCTCCAGAAGGTCCCAGTCCGGAGATCTTGCAAGTGGTTTTGAACCAATATGGAGGATGACTTTGGATACCAGTTGTTGACATGCTGCCAATGCATCCCCCATTCAGAGTTTTGCTTGGAGCATTACATCCAATTAAGGCATAAACAAATATACCAGCCCAAGATCTTTCCTACTGGGGGAAAACCTTTCCTACACATCTAGCTAACGCTTGATGAACTCTGTCAGAACAGCATTCAGAGTAAAGATTTGGAAATCTACAGTAGACGAGTGGTCACCTACTTTCCTCCCCATTACAGCTGTATGTTGTAATGCCTCTCCTGCACCACCTCTGGCAGACACATCATCTTACCATTTATGGCTGAGGCACTTTCTGAGATATGCTGAAAGATTTATTCCACCTATGCAGGAGCCATTCAGCTGTACAGTTGTAAGATATTGGAGTGAAGACTTTTTAGAGCTCCGCCCAAACTCAGCTGGGTCCATTCATCACTCATTCAACTCCACCTCTTAGCAGATTGTCCATAGTGGCTCACATCATTGTTGGTCCTTGTTTATACCGATTACCGAGGCCAAATCCAGACAGATTCTATACTGGAGGTTTATTGTACCTACTACGCTGTGGGGTTTCCTATCTTTGTCCTCCCACTCCCAGCATGCAAAAAGAGGCGTCTAAGCAAAATGCTCATAACCCTGAAGGCCTGGCCTTACAGTTAAGTTCCTAAAGCTGCATAGGAAAACTCTTCCCTTCCACCACATGCAGTTTTGAGATTCCCATTTACAGCCAGTCAGCATCCTCTTCTGGGTTCTGCTCCACAGACAGCATCTGGCCGTGGATTAGTCGGAATCATCTCGACAGGAAACAAAGGGCATCCTCCAACATCTGCATCCATCCCTTTCCTTAGCAACAGCTTCCTCTCATCTCCTGCCAATAAGAACAACAGGATTACTTGTTGAGAGTTTCTTAGAGAGAGATGCTGGCGCAGAACTAACATCACGTTAAGCTACAGGAGACTGGAAAGAGCAGCACTGGTAGCGATAGTCAGAAATTGTAGTCCTGTTAGAAGATCCTCAACAAGACCATCCTCCCCTTTGTAGACAAATTATGTCCGGCCCCCTGAACGTTTACATACTAGTGTGTCTCTAGAACAATAGCTTAAGTGGGCATGGATTTGTATTTATTTATTTATTTGCTTTGATTTTTAAAAAAAACCTATACGGAGGATTACACATATTTTGTCCTTCCAAAACATCTTCACTATTCATCATGCACAGTTTATCCCAGCAAATCTTAACAAGCCTAGAAGGATTACTTGTTTATTCACATTTTTATCCCACCAGCTCCCAGGGGCTCAGGGTGCGTTACAAACCATCAGATACACAAAACCCTATTAAAATCCCCTATCCCAAATCCCCCCGGGTTCTATCCCCACCTGCTGAATAGACACGTCTTACATTGCCTCCAGAAGAGGCGCAGCCTTGAGCTTAAAAGAAACCTCCAGGGGAAGGAAGTTTCATAATTGTGGGTATGTAGACAAACATGCCATACATCGGTCATTAATCCTATTTAAGAAGCCAAAAACTGACAGTGCGCTGTGCACGTACAGTAGTCAAAGGCCAGGGGTGCAAATCTTGTCCTCCACAGGCTGGAAGATGGGGGCAGGGACAGGGGTGGGGTGTGCCAGAATGAAAGGGGGCCGAGGGCAGTGCTTACTGGGCATGCTGGATCACAACAAGGAATTCAGGCCCACCCAAATGTTCTGCCAGTGGCCACCCACCCACATACAGGGCCTTCTGGGCTCTGCTCCCTTTCATCTTGGTGCTCCCCACCACCCTGCCACTCAGGCACTGTTCCCAACCTCTTGGCACGTCAACACACCCTGCCCCCTGACGCCCATGCGACTCCACTCTTCTTGCCCTTGTATGCCCCTGCCCTCCCTGGCCCAGTGACACCCCCCCACCTAGCTCATGTCAGAACCAGAACAGGCTCATGTCAGGCCAGAACACAAGCCAAGAACTGGAGGCAGTCTGCAAGTTTGCCACCCCTCCGGGTAGACAACCTCTTCCCCTAAAGGTTTACACTCTAATAGGTGAGACGTATGGATGAGGGGTGGGGGTGGAGGGACAGAATATCCCAGAGCAGGCAACAACAACGTGATCTACGGCAAAAGTCATTAGCTCTGGAGCAGGCTAGTGCTTCTTCAAGCTATTCTTACAGGAACCCTACATCTGCTCGGGATTCTTAAGCTGCTTGCATTCATGCACATTACCTCAGTCCCACTTCAGTTCCCTCACCCTCACCTGCCTTTTGGCAAAGTCCCTGGTCATGGACGCTTTCTTCCAAAGTTGCTGTTGTCGTTTGGAGTGTTCGGAAAGTCATTTTGTGTCGGAACATCTTGCTACATTTTCTCTCTATCAGTTTTAGGGATTCCAACTGTCGGCAGCCGTCTGCTTCGCTGAGGCTGGATTGGGCAGGCAAGACGTTTAGGGAGAATCTTTTTTTCTTTTTCTTCTTTCTGCCGGCGTCCCTCTCCTCTTCGTTGGACGGCCACTCGCTCTTTTGCACCCCATGCCTTAATTTACTACTGGACCGCTTGCATGTTTTTTTAAGCTTATGTCTACGATGCTTTGACAAGTCACAACACGTCGGATTTGGACAGAAGCTCCGCTTGTTGGATACCTCATCTTGATCATCATGAGCTATGTTTTTAAGACAGATAAGGAATTCTTTCTCCCTTTCTCTTGCAAGCGGGCTGGCTTTAGTACCACCGCTACAGTCACGAGATCTTCTCTTAGTTCTCTCTTGTGAGCCACCAAGTGCCTCACTGAAATACTCAGAATCACTACTGATCTCTTCCAGTAAATCTTTTAATTTGTACGCCGAGCCAGATGGCTTGTACAGTGGGGCAACTTTTCTTTTGCTTCTGTCACGCCTGGATTTTTTATCACGGCCAGCATTGGCGCCTTCACAAAAATTATTATTCCGTTTAGCATGTGGCATTTTATTAGTGGCCTCATTGAGGGAATCAGTCCACTGCACCTGAAACTTCTTTGTAAATCCCCTTGCACAGGCCTGACTTTTTGACACTGTCTCCACAGGCTCAGATTCCCGAATTGTGATCTCCCATCTATAATCATCATCCACCCTGCAATCTCCCTCGTCAAGGTTTTGCACAAAACTCACTTCTGTGAAGCGCTGCCCGTATTTGTTCTTCAAGCTGATCTGAAACCCATTCCCATTTCGGGACACCACCCTTTGCCACCAAGACTTGGTCACGGTCTCTCTTGGCCCTAGACAGACGCGGGCGTAACTCGGGGTTTGGTAATAGTTTAATAAATAATGTATAAATTCATCCGTTTCGTAAACCTTCTGCTTTTTGCAGCAGCCTGTGCCAGACACTTTAGGAGAGCGCGCAACAGAGTCATTTTGATCAAGAGATTTTATGACCTTGCAGTCTTGAGTCACTGTAATCTGTAAAGGGCAACAGCTGGACAAACAGTATTTATCCTTGTCTGTTATTGCAGTGACCACTCTTGTAGCTGGTTCATTGAATATAGTTCTCACAAAGTGACAAGGGGATGCGGGTAGGTTAATCGCCAGCTTCTCCCCAGCTGGGATTTTACCCATTTGGGACACCTGATGCGGAGGCTCATGCTTCAATCCTCTGTGCAGCAGATAATCAGAGCCTGTCTTCTGTTGTGGGATTTTTATCTCTGCCTCAGGAAAGCAGTTGTTCCTTGCATTTTCAAAATCCAAAGCCCCCACTTTCTGGTTGGCTGATTGCACAAAATCCTTCAAATAAAGTCAGACAATTACAATGTGAGCTGATCAGTCAAAGCCTGTACAAGGCACAAAACCTCCTGGTACCCAACTCTCGCCTGACATAGCAAAGCAGCTCTGCAGAAATCAGTGCAGCTGAATGGGGTGGGGGGAATTTTGCCCACTACCGGGGCCATCAGACAAGAATTGCAGCCTGTGAGGGTAGTCACTCTTAAATTAGGTAAAACATTGGGCATTTGTTAAGTTTTAATAACCATTAATTAATAAGCTAATCTTAATGGTTGCAACAACTAAAAAAAATAAATAAATTCTAGATCCGCTCTAGGATAGCTTTGATAAGGCCTCTTTCCTGTCAAGGGTCACACTTCTGTAGATGAAAGAGCATTTCCCAAAAATACACTTTATTTGCAGTGATTACAAAAGCATGTAGCTAAACTTAAAATTCACAAGTGATTACGTTACACCAGGTGAGGAGTTCAAATATTAGTCTAGGTCCCTGTTCTTTCAAAGGGTTTATTTATTCTTCAGCCAGTCCCCCCCTCTTCCATAATGCACTTCCAGCTGATTTAGAAGAGTAGCATTAGGTTACTCAACAAATCATTAGTGCAACAAGTGTGGATTTGTGTGGCCTGCCATAGGCAGTGAGGAAGATTCCATGAGGTTATGAGAAACGTTAACACATCAAACACCGGGGAGAAAGCCCTCTTCCCAGCGGCCAGCACTAAGCATTCCCTCATGGGAAGGGCCATTTTTAGGAGCACTTAAGCTTTCATTTAAAAACCAAGCATTCCAGTGGGAATGACCAGGAAGCACAATCCTTCAAACGTGAACAGATTTTAACCCTGCAGCTCAAACATCAGCAGAGTGAAACCGACAAGGACCGTTATGATAGAGCCCCACCTGCCACCGAACCAGTCCTGCGCGACTCAGGTCAGGGCAGACACGCTCCCGGCCCAAAGCCCTGGCTCTGACCAGACTCCCCAGAGACAGGAAGCCTTGCCCTCCATCACAGCACTCTGGGGATAGGGACACGTTAGAAAGGGGGGTTGGAATGCCTTTGTCCAACTGGTTTTCTGACCTAGCCCTGTTCCCTAGAGGACATGACATCATGGCACTCTATGGGGGGCATGGTTGGGACATTACCCCACCCCTTTTCGGATGTCCCCCCCGCCCCCCACAGAGGGCCAGGATGTCACAACGTTCTGTGGTGAGAGCAAGGCCTCTTGCAAACACTGGAGCCTGGTTCACAATTTGGGGACCAAGCAGGGCTCGACATTATTGGCCAGTCAGAAAACCTAATAAAAGAGTCATGTCGGTTTCACGGAGCTTCTTGGAGAAGCTTTGAACAGGGGCAGATGCTATTCGGGGACTTCAAAGTGGTAGTGGAGATTCTTCCACCCAGCAAGAGCAGACACAAACATCCTTCCCAAACTTGTCCTGGTCAAGAGAGGGGAAACAGGAAAGGGTTTCCCATTCAGCAGCCACGTTCTAGACCAGGGGTGGGAAACCTTTCCTTCCCAGGGGCCACTTTGAAAAGGAGTACAAGTTCAAAGGGCCACACAGAAGTTGGGGGCAGGGGTGCTTAAAGGGTACGCTCAGGAAAATGGGGACAGAGGTGCTTAGAAAGGTGCACTCCGGAATATGGAAGTCCAGATCATGGATCTGTCCCCTGTCCTTGTGCGCCTGCCCTCATCTCTGCTCCTTTCCCCTGAGGCTCAGTTTTTCACTGCTTGGGAGTAGGAATTGGATCCAGGGATTAGAAAGGGGCCACATAAAAGCTAGCCATAGGCCTCATTAGGCCCCTGAGCCTGAGGATCCCCGCCCCTGTTCTAGACAGTCTATTCCAAAAGGTGAAGCCCTCAAACTGGGTCAAAGAACAGCAGCTGTCTAGTGAGAATCCAAGTAAACTGACTTTTTCTAGGGGAGCTCGCAAGAGGGAGAGAGGCTTCCCCTTTAAGCTTTGCTAGTGCTTCTTTCTACTAGGCATTTGGCAAGTTACCCCAGCCCTAGGAAACAGTTTCAAACTTAGAATATTCTTTTTAAAATATTCTTACTTTTACTTGGCTTAGCAGCACTGTGAGCAGCCTTATAGACTCCACTCTTCTCTGAGCTAGGAGGTATTTCCTCTCTTCCCATTCAGGCATATTCTCTGGCCACTGCTCTTCTCCAGCTGTTACCTTCTGCTGCTTTCTTGGGCGTTTCTCATCCCGATCTATCTGCCTTTTTTCTCGCCTCTTGATCTTAGCCTTCCTTTTTCTTTCTCGAACTTTTTTTTCATCATCCCGTCTTTTTCTAGGCAATTATTAATATGGGACAATTTAGATGACATACGTTTTACATTTTTAAACCCTCGGATGGTAGAAGATTTTAGGAAGCTAACAGCAAGTGACTCCACGCTGGGAATCCATCTGCTGTTGGAGTCAAGAAATCCCAGCACCTGGAGTTGGACTGTTGAAAGTACACAACCAACATGTATCTAATAGAGGAATAGGTTTAAAAAGACAGTCATCAAGTCTCTCTCTTGAAACCTCTTGGATTTTTAATATGTTTAAAAATAAAGCTGTGTCTCCAAAGAACACAGAATTTGACTCTTCTCTTCCAAGAGATAACATGGGACCAATTGTCTAGCTTTACTTTTAACCCTGATCCAATCCTGCAGTTGTAACGCAGGTAAAACTCCCCTGAAGTTAAGAGAGATTTTGCTCATATTAGCTTTCGTTTGTCTGAATTCTGCAGTTTCTCTTTTGGGGAACATAAAGGTTGTACAATAAGTCACTTTGTCTTATGGGGACGATATTTACTTTACAACCAATATAGCCTCTTTCAGATTCTAGGAAAGTTCAGGCCTAACGTGTGCGCGTGTGTGTAAGTATACATCATGGGGTGCCAAGAGGTAGATTGTGATTTACTGGTAGTTCACAAACTAGTCTCTAGTAGATAATGGGGGGGGGGGGGACCAGCCTCTCAGAGAGATCCTCTGGGGAGAAGAGCAAAATCAGTACCCCACAGAGTGTCTCTGGGGGGGGAGAAGGGCCAGGAGAACTCCTCCAGTGTGGTAGGGAAGGCTCTCTTTAAAGGGCCCTGGTTTGAAGTCAGCAGAAGAGGCAGGGCCGGACTTAGGAATTTTGCACCCCTAGGGCCTTCCCCTGCTGCTGCCCCCAAGCCAAGCCCCACCCCCCACACTGCGTGTTCATGGATGGGGGGGATCTCCGTGTGAAGGATACGGCTCGCACGCCTGCGGTGACTAGGGGTGTGTGCGCGTGCCTGCCTAACACGCATCCCCACTCACCCGCTGCTCGTCCCCACGCACGGAGCAACCGGGGGAAAGGGAGGTTGCTCTGTGGGTGCGGATGAGCAGGGGGTGAGCGGGGATGTGTGTGCAGCCGTGTGCCCACGGACCCTCCCACCCGGTGGAGTCATGTAAGAAGGGCATGTGTGGAGCCACTCGAAGAAGAACAGAAGGTTGCTGTCTTGTAAACAAGATTCTTTGAGATGGCTCCAAACATTCTCACAACACCACCACCCCCCACCGAGGTGGAATGGGGAGCGGGGGGGGGGTGTTGTGAGAATTTTTTTCTTATATTCTTAGAAATGGTTGGAAGGAACTGTGGGGGAGAGTGCTTTTTATACTAGAGGAGCTTGAGACCATCACGTGGTCTATTATTTGAATAGGCTGAGCATGCACAATCCAGTTGGGAGCCATCTTGAAGAACCTCCTTTACAAGGCAATAACCTTCCGATTTTTCAGGTGGGGAGGAGTTGTTTGTAAACGAACAGCTTTATCTCCAAGTCCGTGTCCCGCTGCTGCAGCACTACTAGCAGGCAGCAAGACGGCAGAGGCAGGTGAGGGATGGAGACCCAGACAGCAGGCTTTAGCTGCGGGCAGCAGCCTCGGCTGTGCAGGGAAAAAAACAAAAACAGAGCGAGACAGAGCCGGCATCCCTCAGAAAATGCTGGCCAAGGCCTGGGCCTAGGGGGCCTGCCCCTAAGTCCAGGTCTGAGAAGAGGTGCTGGTGGAGGAGGCCTGGATCAAGTGGATTGTGAGCATCATGAGTCTGGCCACCTCTAACATATACTGTATCCACACACTCCAAGTTCACTGATTTAAAGAAGCAATTTGATAATATAGGTATTAAGTTTGGTGGTAGATTCCGAGATCTGGCATCACATTTGCTAGACTCAATACAAACGTAGTTTGCTTTGGGATTAATTGCTGCTAGCAGCAGGTAAGGCGGAGCCCAAGTCCTCTCTAGAGAGCTAAACTCTTTTTGTTCAGATTACAGAGACCCTTGGGCAATTCGGCCCTCAACCGAACAGTGAAAGAGGAGAAAACAACAAGTGGGGGCATGCACAGCAGCATCTGGGCGCCCGAGCCAACACGGGAGCCCTAGTTGCCTTGGGTTCCATTCTGGGGATTCATTTAACATCAAGACAAGAGGAGACGTCGGCCTATTGCTTTATGGCGTTGCAGCAGTCTTGAAATACGTATCACAAACAAACCGCAGAGGAGATCTTGAACCCCCATGCTCCAGGGTTTCCTCTTCCACTCTATTAAACCTAGCAGCCTGCTAAAATAAAAGGACTTCCTTTTCCAACATGGCTAGCGATCTGCTAGGGACCACGTTGAATACAGCCAACCCTCGATCGCGATCCACCAACCACTTACTCTGGAGTAACCCCATTGAAGCTCTATGGGTAAGCAGCTGGTGGATCATGGCCCTTAGCTTCTCCCCCCTTGACTTCTGAACACCCAATGCCCTGCTGTCATGATGGGTGCCACCCCTCAAAGCATTACGGTAACACTTTCTTGGGATGCTCTAGTCTCAGCTGTTTATCTACACAATACTCCCTGAAGATTTTTGAACAGGTTTTCAACATTTTTAATGGAATTGTGTATGTCCTTAGAGGAGCAGAAAAGAGAACTTAATTTATGGGAGAAGCAGTGGCAGAGAAACTTCAATGCCAAACCAAGTGTCAGCTGAAAATGCCAACTAAGCCTCTACAGAGTTTAATACCACTTCTCCAAATACAACGATGCCCTTCTCTCCAGTAGGACACTATACAGGTCTGACTGCGCTGTCTCTCTCTCTCTCACACACACACACACAAAATCCGATCTCTAGGTTCTGGGGCAACTGGCTTCTTTGGTCACACGACTTCAGGAATTCAAGACCACAGAGATGGCCTTCAGCTTAAATTCCTTATTTTAGTCGGATTCTGTCCCACCTGGCTGCCATTTTGCTACAAACACGCCTCTCCCATTTCAACGGGAGCCCGATAAGGTTGTGTAGCTAAACACTATTTACCTTTCAGCCTCCTCTTCCTCTCTTTTTTCCCTTCTTTTTCTTTCTTCCTCTAGCTCCTGCAGCTTTAATCTTTCCAGGCTTCTCTTCTGGATAGCACCTTCGCTGAAATGCTCGGTTGTATCAGAGGTCACCTGTGGCCAAAGAGAAAGAGAATCAGAAGGCAGGATTGTTTACTTCACTAGGAAAAGCCCCACAGGCTCTCAACCCAGCAGGTCATGTAACTGCTCAAATACAACAGAGGCAGCCCATAGCATTTGAAGGCCTTCCAAACCATGGATAGACCGTACAGGAGTAGTTTTTGCTGCTGCCCTTCAGCCCAGCAGACTGGCTAGGACTTCCGGAATTTACAATTGCCGTCTTCTAATCTTTCACCAGCGTTGCTGCACCCTGTGCTACAGCGGCTCACAAACTCGTATTCTCCCTTCATTAACATGCCCTTTTAAGCAAATGGCGGCTGGGCTTTTGCAGAGCAGGGGTCCCAGTTGTAGAATTCATTCCCTCCGACTGCCTGCCAGGAGCCGAGCTTAGTGACCTTCAGAGCGCAGCGAGAGGCCCATCTCTCCAGACAAGCATTTGCTCGACTAAAAGGCAACTGGCAGATTATGTTGGTTGGTACCAAAGAGGGGCAGCGATGCTGCATTGAATACATTTTATGTACCCAGATGCTATGGCATGGCAATGAACTCATTAAAAGAAAACGATTCAGCCAAACAGCACTAGGAATTCCCAGTTGAGGAACTAAACAATTTTGAAGGTCGTATATGATCAGGTATCTGGGCAAAACAAATGTTTTGTGTTTGAGAAACAAAAATAATTTAGACGTTTTCTGCTAAACTTCTACTGGGAAGTACTGGGAACCAAGCAAACCCCAATGACTGCACCTGACAGTTAGAGAACTAACGTGCTCAAGGCAATATGATCATTTGTGACATGGAGCGCCATACCCTGCCTTCATACCATTGCATAAGAAGCAATCCACCCCGCCACCCCCAAACAAACAAATTCATCCTTCAGTACTAGTAAAGAAACAGTCTTTTTTTGTAGAAGCAGGAACTAAAAATACTATTTTGAAAATGGACTGTGGACACTCAATTTTTTGCCAATAGCAGAATTTCTTCACAGCTACCTCCTTCGGCCCTGGGCTCCTCCCTTTCAGCTTTATTGCCTACTTTGAACTTTTCCAAAATTCAATGTCTTCAATTTTATTTAACCAATTAAAAAAAAAAGTTTCAGAAATCAACAAGGACGGACATTATCTCCAGGTCAAGCCCACTAGGGTCCCAGGGATCCTGCCCTAAACCTGAGATAAGAGTTCAATTAAGCTGTCAATTCACACAAGCCAAACATCACCTTCCATACAACCCTGCCCGAATACCGTTTGTGAAGAGCTAGTCTTGCAGTTGGCATGTGGTTGTGACCCTGACCTGCCAGTAAAATGACCACCAATGACCTCCAACGTTTGCTAGGTCAGGAGTTATCAAGGTGATCAGCTGCTACAGTAGCCCACTGACAATCTGCCTCAAGTGTCGCCCATCATACCAGCCGGCAGGATGTTTGGTTTTAGCAAACAAAGCTCCTAAGACTATTTTTTAAATTAGAATTTATGTGGAAGGAAGAACTTACACAACAGTCCCAGCAGATAAGGGCTAAAGGTCAGACACAGAACTAGTGGTATCAAAAGAGATGGTCTGCGATGCTTCTTACCTTAATGTTACAAGCTAGAGCTTTTCCATCATCCCCTTTCAACATCAGCTGCATTCCCCTAAGTGTCTCCATGGCTTTGACAAAAGCCGTGTACTCTTGGTACTGGACAAAAGCTTCAAATGTCCGTAGGCCTCCAAAAGTGAATTTATTAAAGTTTCCTCCCACCATTTCTTCCCTGTAAGGATCAAGCATAGGGATATCTATGTTCTTGATCTTTCCAAAGCTTTCAAACACCACTCTCAGGACATCTTCACTTGGTTTTTCACTATCTGAGCCCTTCAAGGCAAACCATTTACAGGGCAACCCTTCAAAATAGATGCAATCGGTAGTATCCTCACTTTGCTCTTCATTCGTTATTTCTTTTTTATTCAGGGAAGATTCCCACTCCTGTTGAGTTGGAAAGTCACCAGGTGCCTCTGTGGCCACCACTTTCAGATCATCTTTAAAACCATTCAGTTTTATCATCTTTCCATGTAGTTTTTCCTTAAGGATATGGACCAAGCTCTTGGTTTCTGCCTCTCCCTCAAATCGAATGAAATCCTTAGTGCTCTTTGAAACCCTAACACTGGTGAACCGGTCTGGACAAATCATGTTCTTCAGCTTGTCCATCACCTCCCAGTTAGAGAACGATCGGGTAGTCTCTGTGTGTTCGGGAAACACCACATTGATGGTCAGTTTTGCTACCGGTTTAAGGTACAGCTGTTGAGAAGCACAAAGCTCCATAGCTTCCGAGTGATCGCACACTAGGGTGACTGTCATTGTATCCAATGCCCTTTAGAAAAACAATTGAGATGGCGTTAAGCTAAAAGACATGGAGTAGTATATTTAATTTTTAAATAGCTATGTGGTAAAATTTTAAGTGAAATAATTCATTTAAAATTCAGATGACTGTGTTAAACAAAACCATAATGTAATTTTTACTATTCCAAATTTGCACATTTATATTCATCCAACCCAGGGCAGGTACAGTTTTGTGCAAGCCAGTACATTTTATATCCCTTCTATTACTTTAATCTGGATAAACCTAGGCTGGTGGATATTAATTTTTTTATGGCATGCATATATATAATTTGTGCAAAGCTGCTCTATGCTGCAATTGAAATTATAATGCAAAAAAATGGTCTGTGTGAAGTTTAGTATTTAAATAAGGCCACCAATGCGAGATATTCCATTGTCACGAGATTTTATGAAACAAAATAGTCAACAATTGCTGCAAACAGGTCTAGCATTCTCAAGACAGAGAAGTCGGAGAAGACAGAACCCATGGAATATATCTGAATATGAAGTTCGCAGAGGAGAAATGAATGCAAACAAAATGGCATTTATACCTTCCACGTTATTTCCGGTTAAAAAGGTAGGCACTACTTGCTTCCACTAAGTCAGGGTTGGGAAACCTTTTCCCTTTCATGAGCCACTCTGAAAACAAGTTCCAAGAGCCCCATTAAAGTTGGGGGTGGGGTGTTAAAAGGGTGCACTCAGGAAGGTCCAGATCATGGAGCTATGCCAAGGATCTGTTTCCAATCCTTGTGTGCATGCCCTCATCTCTGATCCCTTACTCTGATCTTTTAAGTGCTCGAGGAGGTAGGAACCAGATCCAGAAACTGGAAAGGGGCCACATAAAAACTAGGCATGGGCCGCTTGCACTAAGTACTAAATTAGTATAGTATAGTATAAGCATTTATATAGCGCCACGGTTAATATATGTGCTATAGCCATCGGTACATTCATTGGCTCTCCGAACAATTAACACTATTGCAAGACAATCTTTTTACAGATGGGTCAGATTCTGCTCCTATCTGCTATCAAGAATCTTGCTAAAATTTCACAATATTTACTAGGAAAGTCAGATGGTAGTTATTCAGATAATCTTCATCCTTGGAATAAGCAGCAAGGTAGGAGTTTAAACTCTGTGCTAATAAATTGTTGTTTGCTGCCAAGTCTCAAGTATGTACTAACAGCCATTGGTATCCTTTTTGGAGCTGCACAAGAAGGCAAGGTCACAGTTCTTATGCTTTTTAAAGGACTGGTTTGTCTTTAGTTCTTCCCCCTTACCTTACAGCATTTTCCTTTTTTCTGGAGGGTGGGTGAAATAAGTTAGTTTAGCTAAGCCATCTGTTAGAGCCACCTAAAACAGAGGTGGCCAGGAGGTAGATGGTGATCCACCCATGGATCACAAGCTAGTCTCCAGTAGATCATGGCACCGAGAGGGGAATGATAAGCCTCTGGGGAGGAGAGTGTGACCAGCCTAACAAGAGACAGGCTAGGAGAGCTCTTCCAGTTCATGCTCGTCTCCCATTTGTGAGTCCCAAGGCTGAGGTGCCTAGAGCTGGGAGCCAGTGGGAAGGGTCCTGGGAGATGGCTCGAGGCAGACACCTGGATCATACGCATGGTAAGTCTGGCCGCCCCAACTCAAAATATGTTTAAACCCTATAAATTACCTTACAAAATAAAATTAAAGGGACTAATCTGTTCAAAGCCAAAAATTTAGCTCTGAAAGTGATTCATGAAAGAAAGCGATGTTAACATGCAACACAACACTTGTATTGGCAAACAAGCCTTGAGTGTGTTAAACACCACCAGTAAAATACCTACCTAATCAAGACAGATGGAAGGACCTAAATCTTGTGCCATTAAAGCTGGCTCTCTGCTCTTTATCCTTTAATAATGGATACCCTTCTCTTCCTACGATTTATTGTTCATACAAAGCTTGCCTCAACAGTCTCAATGCCTGCTGCTTGGGGTGTGCAGGCATGCAAAACCATCTGTATTGATGGATACACAAATCAAAAAGTATGTGAACCAGATTAAGTGTTGGGGGCTGGACATTTACATGCAGGTGGGTTTTTAAAGAAGTATATTCCTAACTTGGAAGGCAATGCAATCATATAGGTCCTATCTATGGCAAGAAACGCTGTTGGTTAATTTATAGGACCTGATGAAACCGAGTAAGCCAGGCAACGGTGGTATTCAGCTGAAAAGAATCGGTTTGAAACAACGCAAAAGCAGTCCGATAAAAATAAAAGCATTTACAACTTAACAAAAGTGAAGAGACTGCTATGGAAGCAAAGAGTCAGAGTGAAGAGCCTGCTACAGAAATTAGTGCGGATAAAAATAATCAACCCTGGATCTCAAGAAAATCAGGTTATTTCAGAGAATTTGATCCTCCAGCTTTTGAAAAGGCTATGGCCGGGAACTCAGAAAATGGTGATGAAATGACTACCCATGCTATGCATGGACTATTCAAGAAGTGAATTTTCAATATCCTCCCAGTGCAATGACAGAACCAAAGTGAGGATCTACACAGCAGTCCTAGAGCAATGAGCCAGGATATACAACACACACACACAAAATCCTTCTTAGAGAAAAACTGCCCAATGGACGTCTCTCACAATGGAAATATCAAACTGGGTCAGTAGTCTAAGAATTAGCTGACTTGGATAGTTCATCTACATGTAAACGGGGATTCCCGATGCTTGAGAGCATGCAATCCGCAACAAAACATACGGCATACTTTTGAAAAAAATAGTATGTCTCCAGTTCTTTAGCATCATCGTAACCAACGTACGTTTTCCCCATCCCAACCAACACACAATTCATTTAACAGCAATAATGCATATTCTACGTTAACACAGTTCATTACAGATCTCTCTCAATGCAAGTGACTTGAGACAAGGTGGAGCTTTCTGAAGAATCCTTTTATTCTACTTCATTAAAAATTTGCAGTAGAGACAAAGAGTAGAATATTACGTCTGCATTCTCCTACCTTTAGCTTATGTAGTTTAGCAAAATCCAGACCTCCAGAAGTTTCCGATACAAACGCTTACTACCCTCCTTGAGATCCAATACATTTTAACCCTTTCAAGAATGGACCTAAATTTATTTCTAATGAAGAATTCAAAGAAACCAAAATCCCGATAGTGACTTTGATGTTTTCAGTCTCATCTTTATCATTCAATATAGAAAAGTCTATTTTGAACACAGTCCATGACTTTTGTTTGTCTGCACAGTAGGATGTTTCCCGTTCCCACTGTCTCACAACACCAGCTTAGTACTCTACACTGGGATACACCAAATTCTGATTATTTACACCCTGTACGTCCCCCTCTACACCACCAAACCTCCATGCAGTCTTCTTTAAGGATGATGCAAACATTGATCTTCTCCTCTAGGTTTTCAACAAGCTTATAATGTCTAAGAGAGGTTTTCTGGAAAATCTCAGCAAGCTACCTCACCTGTGGGATTCTAGAGTACAAATTGCAAAGCTCAAGGGAGGACAAAGTAAATTTAAAAAGAGCTGCCGCAGGCAAAACCACCACCTGGGTCTATCCCTTGCAAAACACCAACAATCGCAAATGCAGGTCCACAGATTTTGTTGCTATCAGAAAACGGATTGTCGTCTTAGGTGTCACCTTGGCTAATAAACAGTCCAACCTAGAAGGTAGGTATATTCAGCGAGGGCTCCTCATGAGAACTTACAGTCTGAATGTTATAAAGCACCAAATATGGAGCTGTAGGACCCACATAGCCATCCCTCCAGGGAAACTTCCCCCCCCCCCCCCGTAAGAATGTGTATATTTCAAGGAAGATCTTGATTTCAGTGTAGGAAAAAGCCTTATGTAGATGTACGGCAGCACAGCCAAAGCACCAAAAAAGAACTGGGTCTTGTACAAGGAAGGGCCTGAGCTTCCTGAGAAAGATCAGGACTTCTGTGGAGCAGTAGTGAGAATGTGCTGTTATTGAGAAATTGCTCCAAGTCACAGAATTGAAGCACTGTCCAGGAGGAAGATTGATCTTTGCAACTAGAAGTGCATATGGCTTTGGTACAGTCTATAGGCGAAGGTAAATACCATCCCTGCTCAAGAGCAGAGTCACAACTACGGCAAAAAGCAAACCCGGACGCAGTCACAGCTATTTCGCTCATGCTATTGTTCAAGATAAATCTTCAGCCAAAACTACTTAAGTGTCTTGGCAGAACTTGTATTTTTCCAGGAAGCTAATTTTTCAGGTGCTTCTAAAGAGACTAATAACTAAATGTCACTTTTTCATTATATTGCACATTAAGGTCTACAAAAGCCTCTGAAAATAACAGACATCATTTACCAAGGGGAATGGATGCTCCATACCAGAGCAAAATCAGGCTATTATTGCTCTGCAGAAAACTAGATACTGCTGGAGTCAACCAAAGGGGGGGGGGATGCAGACATGTGGGTGGATAAACCTTACTCTTCTGACCTGCGCATTTGCATTTCTTAGCTAGAACCAGCCAATGGCAAGAAACTAGTATAGCCTAACAGCCCAATCCTGACAGATGGGCTGCCATTTCTCCCACTCCATAGGACTGGACACGCTCACAACAGTCTCCCACTTCAGAGATTTATTGTTTTTCGTTGGTGGGTTTAAATCATGACCAATCTTTAAATTCACAATTTTTCATTGTGTTTCTCTCTAGCCTTTTAAAAATCAGGGCTACTTATTTGCTACATAGTAAAATTATTTATGTAAATGTATACCCTGCCCTTCCCAGAGGCTCAAGGTGGCTTACAACATATAAAAACATATTAAAACATCACCTCCAAGACCCCACCGCAACCCCCCCCCCAAATTTCCCCATTCAGTTCTATCCCTATCTGCCAAACACCTGGTCAAACAAAATAATGTCTTAGGCTGAAGACCTCAACTACACCACCATGACTTTGGAGGGATTCTGCTTTGACAGGGCTGGAGGTCTGAATTTCACCTGTGTTGAGTATTCAGCTTGCTAATGTTTGCAAGCTGCGGAAAGGAGCCCAAAATCCTGACGACTTATTATATTCACCCACCCTTCCCTCCCGATTCTAGAATTATAAAACTGATTAGATCCACGTGTTGTTTGGATTACACATTCCAGAGGCAGCCGACACCTGTGGTTTCACGAAGAATTTGCATATTCAGTAAGCTTTCAATACCAGAAAAACGTCAACACTAACATGTGAAGCAATCCTGACTTCTCTTCAGAGTTGGCTGTACATTAGCTATGGACTTGTCCTAGCAACCACTCCAAGCAGCCAGTTCATGGTCAGAAGCCTTCCAAAGCATCCGTTACAAAGGCTGCCACCCGCACAACCACAGACACAACGTGGGCACATCCTCCAACATTAGAATGGATGGAAGCTGAGCCACTGCCTGGAGTGAATGGAGGGATGTATCCTGCTTGCTATTCAACATGAACCCTTGGAGTTAATTATGGAACTCTCTTCCACTGGAGGTTCATCTAAGCCAAAGTCTGCTCATCTTCCGAAGGCAACTCAAGACCTTTTTCTTTGGCCAGGCATTTGGCAAGAGGGGGTAGGAGTAGTGGGTTAGGGGATTTTACTTGGTTTTATGTGGATATTTTAATATTTGGTTTTATTTTGTGTAATTTTTACTGTTTTTGTGTGTTGTAACCTGCCCCTGACCTGTAATAGGAAGGTAGGATAAAAATACAAAGACATTTTTAAAATAATGAATCTGTGTTAATAAACTAGCAGAGACTTATTTGAGATTTGCATTGTCCCAGCAAGATGACAACCTTGGTGTACACTTACAATAATTGACCACTTCTCGTTAATTGTCTGTTTCCTAATCTGTTTATGAAACCCAATTCAATTTGTTATGGAATCAGCTTCCGCCATATCCAAAAGCAAAAACAAAACAATTTTTTACATTATCAGTATAAAAAGGTAGATAAGGTCAAATAAAAGACAGAAAATCAAGAAAACAAAATGATACAAAACAGCCTCAACATTCAAGATCTCAGTAATTGATTATAAAGGGGCATATGTCAACTCAGAAGCTAACCGAGAGAACCAGCAATTTACAATCAAATAATAACAGGGAGACATAGGTACACAGTCTCTTAGCTATCAACTGAAACATTCCTTAAAGGCAATAATTATAATACTGATCAGACCATCCTAACTTACCATAACATATTTAAATGTTGCTAAACAACTTTCCTTCTTTTAGTAGCCAAACTAATGAAGATTGTCACAGCAGTCAAAGAATCTACTGACGTTAACTAATAAATGATTTAATCTTTGACAGTCTGCAGCTAACAGGAAAGGTTCTAGAAAGGTGGATAGCCAAGTTTCTCTTAGTGTTTATGAAACCCATCAACCTCATCTGAAATATCTAATTTCTGTCAGGATTGGTATTTATTATGAACCTCGCAGAGAGTAAAGGTCCAGTAATTTAGAGCTATTAATCCAATAAGATGTCTGGGGGAGTGAGGAAGGTGAATGAGAGGAGTGGTTTGGTGAACACAGCACTGGACTGGGGGACTTGGCAGTCTGAGTTCAATTCCCAGCTCCGCCACTGAATTTCTATGCAGCCAAGAAATGTCATTTCTCCATGTCTTGCTTTTCCTATCTATAACACAGATGTAATGATACTTCTCTACCTCGCATGGGTGTTGAGAAGATGCGTTCACTGATAAATGCAAGATGCTAAGACATTATGGTAATAAATAAGAGCCATGCAAGTACCTCCACATATGAGCTAATTATCCTGTAAACAGGCCATGCCTTCTGTTTATCATCTAAGGAATTGGCAGATTTCATTCCATTCAGAAACCATTACCAGCTCTTGCACTTCTGATGCAAATCAGAGACACGCTCAGGGAACAAAACCTCCACGATAAGAGTCAATGGCAAAACTCTCCTTAACTTTAATGGTGGAGAATTGTCCTGTCAATGGCTATAGGGATCAAACCCAATTACTAGGAATCCTGTCTCTCAAATAAACATATAAAACAAAGCTACATGAACTTCAGCGACATTCCAAGTCTACTAGTTCTGCACAGGGACAGAATGGGTGCAAACCTTGCCTTCCTTCTTGTAATCTTGTCCCTTGGTACAAAAGCCATAACTTCTTACTCCAATACCATCTAGACCAGGGGTGAGGAACCTTTCACCTCCCAGGGGCCTCTGAAAATTAACAGAAGCTCCAAAGGCCACATAGAGGTTAGGGTGAGGATGCTTAAAGGGTGTGTTGAAGAAGAGGAGGGTCCAGATCATACCCTCCTCTTCCTCAACACACCCTTAAAGTACCCTCACCCCAACCTCTATGTGGCCTTTGGAGCATCTGTATCTGTCCCCCTATCCTGGTAAGCACATCCTCCTCTCTACTCTCTTACCCTGTCCCCCTATGCTGGTAAGCACATCCTCCTCTCTACTCTCTTACCCTGAATTCAGACTTTCTGTGCTTGGGGAGAGGAAATGGATCCAGGGGGTAGATTCAGCAAGTGGAATGGGGCCAAATAAAACCTAGACACAGGTAGCATTTGGCCCCTGGGCCTGAGATTTCCTGCTCCCGGTCTAGAAATACTCCACCTCATTGTAGCTCTCTCTCTCATTAAAGTTTTGTTTTTTAAAAAATAAATCTTAAGCACTGCGAAAATAGCAAAAGCTGTACAGAAACAATATTTTGATTCTTATAACGTACACATGCAAAAGCACGAATATAGGCATAGGAATACATGCGCGTACAAATCAAGAGTTTTCTGCTATCGATTTGGACTGCACCACCAAGTTAAATACCAGTAACTGGATATTCCCTTTCCTCGTGATCCACTCACTTCATCAAGGCCGAGGCCTTCTAATGCTGTGCAGTCAGAACTTATGATGTCAACAAGAGAGACATCTATTCATGTATAGATTAAGGTTTTTCCCCCTACTAAAATGGTAGTTTCTAAAAGAACCCAGGGTTCTTTTAAGGAACACTTATGAAAAATACAAATTGCAGGCCCTGCGCCAAAGGCACCAATGTATTTTTCATAAGTGTTCTTTAAAAATGTGTATAGGTGGCCACCCTAGCGCTAATTCCCCTCAGAAGAGAGCCGTGATGGCTCCGACTGAAGTTTTCCTGCCTCCCCGGTAATGGAAGTGGCGTAAGTCACTAATCTGCGATCGCTAGCTCTACACCACACTACACAGAGCAGTAAGGCTCGAGCAGCTTCACAGCCACCCAGTTACAATACTTTTAACATTTCATTTTTGTCCGCAGAAAGAAAGAACTGGAAGTATTCTGCCAGATAAGAAGGAATATCCTTTTATGCTTAAAAAAATAGGGGGGAAAAGGGTAGGAACGGTCGGTTTTCACAACGGAGGAAGGTAACCAGCAACGTGCTCCAAGGATCCATACTGGGACCTGTGTTTAACATATTCATTAACGATCTGAAAAAAGAGAACAGTGAGGTGACAAGGTTTGCAGAGGATACAAAATGATTCAAAATAAATACAAAGCAGACTGTCTTTATTTTCTTAATAGCTCCTAATATTCCGTTTGCCTTTTTGACCTGACAATACAATAGCAGATGAAATTCAGGACTAGTAAATGCAAAGTACTTAAAAGTACTTGGGGGGAGGGGGGGAGGGAATAATCCTAACTATGGGCGTTTTCACCCACCGCCCGCCCACCCACTATCCATGTTGCAGGACTGCAGTGTTGCCATATGGGTGCCCTGCAACATGTATAGTCAGTGGGTGGAGAGTGTCTTGTCTGAAAATGCCCTATAGCTACACAGTTGGAGGTTCTAAATTACTCAGGGAAGAGACCTTTGAGTCATTGTGAATTGTTCATAGAAAACATCACCTTAATTTGCAGCAGCAATTAAGGATGCAAATAGAACGTTAGAACTCCTAAGACAAGACGACAAACCAGAAACTACCATAACGTCACAGTGCAGAAATACACAGCGCGCCCACTGCGCAATACTGTTTGTTTCTGAATGAGCAAGGTGATTGGGGGGCAGGAGTCCACGCTACCACGGAACATCATGCGGGTGGAGTGCGTGGGGAAGGATTCAAACAGGCGGCTCCCGGCGTGGGGGAGAGAGGGGGAATGCGTCGAGCTGGCCTTTGCAAGTGACGTGTCCCTGGCGCGAGCACGGGGGAACCCAGGCTTCCCAGCGCTTCTGGCCAGTTCGTGTGACATGCAACAGATGCTCCCCCTGCCCACAGCGCTTCTGAGCCGCGGACCTGTTTGCTGGTGTGGCCGGCAGCCGCCGTTCAGACAGGCTGCCCATTACCATGGAGCTTTTTGATTTGCCCTGCAGGGAGCACTCCGGATTTTCCGGCAGTGCTCCAGGCACGGCCAGGAGTGGCTCACAGGAGCACGCGTTCAGCTGCTCCACCTTCAGATGGGTGGCTGGCTCCATGACTTCTGAGTGACCATGCAGGATGGCATCTCCTCTGAAAACACAGTGAACAGTCCTGGCCACTCCATCTGAAAAAAAGAGGCAGTAGAACTGGAAAGGGTACAAGGGAGAGTGACAAAATCATCAAGCTTCCATACAAGGAGAATAAAGATGACAGCTTTTAAGTTTGCAAAGGAGGATAGGATACAGAATTACAATATCATGAATAGTGTGAAAAAGGCAAGTTAGGAATTGCTATTTACTCCCTCCGAGTGTAGCTTGCGGATAAGGTTCAGGACTTGGGACCCTGGGAGACCAGAGTTTAAATCCCCATCTTAGCCATGGACTCACAAGACGGCCTTGAGTAAGTCACAGTATCTCAGCCTCAGTTTCTCTCCTGTAAAATGGGAATAATGAGATACCACAGAGGGCTGTTTTGAGAGTGAACTAGTTAAGGATTGTAAGGCATTTTGATCACTGAAAGCGCTACAGCAATGATTAATAATAGATGAGGAATAGTGGTCATCTGATTAAATGAACAGACAGTAGGTTTTAAATCAAACAAGAGGGAGCACTTTTTTTGTACAACGTATGACTGACATAGTGTCACTGGATGTTGTGAAGCCCTATAGTATAACTGAGTCCAAAAAAGGGTTGGACAATTAATCTTGGCTAACCACTATTAGCCAAAACGGTCAAAGCATCCAACCACATGCTCAGGTCCCTAAAACGCCAACTGCCAGGAACTGGGAGGCAACAACAGGGGGAGGTGGGAGAGGGTGGGTCTCACAATACAGGTCCTTGTCTAGTACACTTTGCTTGAAAAATTGGAGACGAACCACGGCTGGAGACAGGATACTGGACTAGAAAGATCACTGCTCTGACCCAGCATGCAGTTTTTGTGTTCCTATAGTCTTAGAAGGTTGCTACCTAGAGGGGAAAAGAAAATTTTAGACGGGCTGACTCAGCAATATCAGCGAAGGTAACTATGAATGCGTAACCCGCATGAGGCAGGCTATAGTCGTTCCTGCTCTGCTACCTCAGAGTGTCCTGCTCCTCAAAACATGTTCATCCCTTCTCCCATGCTGCACCCTAGGGCTGGAACTCCCTCCCTGAACGCATTCAATCTGCTCCCTCCCAACCTTCAAATCCCTCCCAAAAACCTACGTTTTCCCTCTCATCAGGCTTTCCCTAGTCTCTCATCCTCACAGCCTGATCACCAATTCTTCCTCTTCTACCTTTTCATCCAAGATCCCCTTCCCCCCAGCAGCTAAGCCCGTGAACCTACAACTTCTCCGTTTTGTGAATGTATCCTTGTCCCTCTCCCCTCCCATTTCTCTCCTAGACGGTCAACCCTCTTGGGGTGGGGGAGCCGTCTTTAATTCATAATCGTACAGCGTCAAGTACATTGCTGGTGTCGAACAACAACAACTATAACAGCTTCCACTCTGCCTGTAACCCATACCTCGCGTAGTGTATCTACACAAGCGAAGACAGAAGTTTCCCTTGGCGTGTGGAGACTTCTGCAGATTCCATCCAACTGCATTGCACAGTTCAGGGCTGTATAATCTACACTGGCTCTTTTCCTGTAAAATTAAGCATAGGCGGGCGGCAAAAGGGAGAGTCCCGCTGCAGCTGGTTAATCATATTGCCTGAGCCTCCTTGGGCCCTTGCTCTGTAGCAGCACAACAACTTAGGCCTGGGGCACATGAGAACCCCATCCTGAGAGCAGAACAGCAGAGTGGATTCAACAGACAGCGCCTTGGGTTCTGCAGCAGGTGTTTGCAGCCAGAAACTTGTTTACGTGGACTGCTAACACCGGGTCCTATAAATTAGTGCTAACCGCCCCACAGACAAAACGCTCCAAAGGCTTCCCCTAATATAGCCAGGTCCTAAAAAGCCAAAGCGCAGCTTTAAAGCAACAGGTTTTCAGTTCCCTAACCCTTAAGGATTAGTGCTTTCTCCCCTAGGAGCAGGGATGTGCACATCAGTCGCTGCCTACCTCTGGGAGCAGCCCTGCCAGCAACCTCATCCCACCCCCAGCCCTCAAACAGCCTGCTCTCACCCCATCTAAGCCCTGTCCCTTCACCCCTACCCCTCATCCTGCCCCACCCCCATTGCCTCCTAACCTGCTCCCTTGTTCTAGCCAGCCCCTGCTTCTTTGCACCAGCCCCGATTCTGCCCCCACCCTCATTTCCTGCCCCTTTGCTGCTATCCCTGATCCTACCCCCCCTCGCGCCTTTCCACCCTGCTCTCTCTCCCCCCATTTAGCCCCTTCCCTCCCACCCCATCACCCTTATGCTGCTCTCCCCCATTTAACCCCTTCCCTCCCACCCCTCCACCCTTATGCTGCTCTCTCCCCC
>QEPC01011901.1:8636084-8657395 GCA_003113815.1 Sphenodon punctatus | reverse complement strand
TCGCCCCCCATTTAGCGCCTACTCCCCATTACGGCCCCACCCCCATGCTGCTCTCCCACCCATCCCGCCCTCTCACTCTTACTTACCCCCCACCCTGGGCTCCTTCACCTCGCCTCCCCCCCGGTTTCTGCCCCCTCAGTCCTCCCCGCCGGGTGCAGGCTAGGCTAGGCCGCGCCGTGCCCGCTCCCTCCACGGGCCTCTCTTACCTCTCAGGCCGCGGCGCCCGCTGCCCCCGGCGGCCACCACACACACTTCCTGGTTCGGCCCCCCGGGGCGGGGCACGGCGCACGCTGGGCCCAGGCATCCTGCCGGGGGCAGGGGAGCAGGGGCGGGCGCTTGGCTGGCGGACCCCCTCCCTCCCGATCTAGCCCTTCTTCTCCCCGCCCCGCTTTCCCCGGCTCCCCCTCGGTTTCCATGCGCCGCTTCCTCCCTCCCCTTCTTCTAGGCCTCTTCATCCCGATCCCTCCCCTTCTCCTTCGGCTCCTTGCCTGGCCCCGCATCCCTAACTCTCCGCCGCTTACCGCTTGAGCAACGCTGCCATTTCCCTGCCTCCGCCTCCTCCTCCTCCTCGGGCTGGATCGCACTGATCCCCCCCCCCCCCCAGGGAAAGAGGCAAAGGCGGGTTAGATTGGCCACCCAGGCCCATTCTCACAATCACCGCCAGTGGAACCCCCCGTATTTCTCATCAGTGTCCCTTGAAAACGGGCCTGGGGGGCAGCCCTAGGGTAGGGCTAAGGGGGGAGTCAGGCTGGGGTTAGTTACTTCCAAACAGGGGTGGGTTGGGGGACCTTTTCTAGCGCCCCCTTTAAAAAGGAGGGCCAGGTAGAGCTAGGGAATGGGATGAGTTGGGAACATGCCCTCATCTCTGCTCCCTTGACTCTGAGCTCAGGCTTTGCGGGTAGGTCTGGGTAGTGCAAAGGGTTAGCCCCAGGAACTGGAAAGGGGCCAGAGAAAAGCTAGACATAGGCTGCGTTTTGCCCCTGTACCTGGATGTTCCCCACCCCTCCTTCAAAACAAGATTAAAAACACGAATGTGAACAACAAAGAAAATGTTCAGAACTCACTAAGTGTGAAGCTAGGGAGAGGTTAAATGTTCTGGTTACTAAGGATCTGACTTTGCAAGACTTACTGAACTTTGCACACTTATCTGATCTTGCACACATGTATTCCCACATGGTCTCCTTGATTTCAACACTTACACAATCCCCACAATGCCTTACACCCACACAGAACAACTAATTTTATCATTTGCACTGTATGAACCGGCAACCACTCTTGCTTGTACACTCCCATTGGTTAAACTAGTGTGGGTGTTCACAGGATCACAGATCAGAACCTATCAGTAGTACCATCAAAGTAAATGCTATTACTCAGCAGGCCCAGATCCTACAAAAATGTACAAGTGTGCTTTAAATATATGCACAAGCATGCACTCCACAGACCCACTGAAATGAATGAGACTGCGTGGGCATAAATGGCTTCAGTGTGCAGGTGTCTGTGGGATTGGAGACACAGACCTTAAAGCAGGATCGGATTCATGAGTCTAACGGTGATGGTATGGGAATGCAGGATTCTCAGATCCTTGCTGGCTGATTTTCTTGTGGCTTTTCTAAACAAGCCCTCTCTCCCACGCAGTGCTCCTGGATGGGTCAAGGAAAGGGGCCATACTTCGGAGGGAGTCCCTTCCAGTCCTAAAATTTAATGGTTTTTCAGGTGGCACCTGGGACAAATTCCTGATGGCCTGATCTATCAGTGAAGACACTAGTTCCAGCTTCAATAGTTATAAACCAAAACCTGCTCCAATTTTCACCCCATACAACCACATTGATTAGAGTGTAAGATTCCACTAATGCAATCTAGCAGAATCTGTTGCTCTATGTCTGTTTTCCAAGACTGTAAAATAGGTATAAATTTATTATTACCTACCTCATGCAGGCTTGACGGTATGTTTGTACACTATCCTAACATCCTCAAATGCTCTAGAAGTGGATAAAATAGTAGTATAAATTTCCTGTTGCTGTGCAGTTGTACAAAGAATTTTATTCTTCTGTGTACCTGTTCCAAACCATCTTGTCTTTCCAATTTTGCTTCATACTAAGAACATTATGTACCTGCTTAATAAAGGACACAGCCTACTCTTTTCTCCCTCACCGATAATCCCCACATTAGGTTAGCTAAACCCTGTGATTGTTTAATTACAGGGTTTCACTATGAAATCAATAGTCTATTTTCTTGGGACAAGGATTTGTTGGCCACATCTGTCTCTAAAGATGGTGGGCTATTCTAAACCATACACTGTATATGCAGGGTACCTATGGTAGATGAAAGGTTTACTGTATAATTCTGCGCTTCCACTATTTTTAGACACTAGGTACAGGTTTGCTAAGGTGAAAACACTACACGTAGGCACTCAGGAGGACTGTACAGTACAATGTGCACAAATAATGCACAGTAAATTCTTTCTTTTAAGTGACTGCTTTAAAGTATTACCCAAATTTCCACTTTGGGTCATTGTTTAAAGACTGAGATCTGTTAGGAAATTTTTTTTAGCAGTGCCCTGGAATGGTCATCCAAGACATCTTTCACTGTATTTCACTAACGTCTAATTATTTCCTTTCTGTTCTGATCTCCAGAAACAATCAAACATACAGTACAGTTAGTGTTAACTACTAATGTTAATTCTTCTTTACCTCCCACTCAAAATGACAAAATACTGTTTCTCATCCCTATAATCCCCATTCTCATTTTTACATGGAATATTTTCTAGACTGCACAAGAAAGGTACAAGTTGAAGAGTAACTACTTGCCTTTTGATGCTAAAAGCAAAGAAGAGGTTACATTTCCAGCCTGGCACCCCCAAACTCCATTATTAGGATTGTTTTTTGGGGTTTTTAAAATATCCAATAGACTTCCAAAAACAACTGCGGAAAGTAGAACTTGGTAACAGAGGGCAGACATCTGGTTCTTTTCTTTTAATTTCATTGTTTTAAATTGTGCTGCTTTTCTGATCACAACGCAGCAGTTCAAGAAGCTCTTGTTTTGTGTCATTTTTGCAGCTCGGCAGAAAAAATCTTACAAGACCTGGACTACAGAGCAAGAAATAGTTAAAAGAGCAGATGGGGCTGATATATGCTTCCTGCTTTTGTGGAAAACAATGCTAATGTTACCCTTTTAGACTAGCAGCTACCACCAAGGAGTGCAATTTCGTTTTCTCATTTCTAAAGCAACAATTCTGTAATTAAACAGCCTGCAATAAACAGAAGCTTAAATTTTGACTCCTCTGCATGCAACACAACCAAATTCTTTGCAACCAAGAGCTGTAATTTCCTTGTCGCTAGACCAGAGGGGTTTGACGCTGTATTGCAATAGAGTATTGTGGTAGAGATGTGATATTCCTAGGGTGTGGCTTAACTTTTCAAAGTCTAAACGTTTTTAGTACAAAGTAATCACTGGGGAAAAAATCACAAAATATTCCCTCCTCCACTAGCAAACTAATGTTAAAAATGATTACTACTAAAAGGTGTCATGATTGATCCAAAATATTTATTTATTTATTTGTTATTCATACGTATTTATTATCCCACCCTATCCTGGGGGCTCAGAACAGGTTACAACACAAAAGCATAACATAAATAAAACCAAGTAAAATCCCTTTCCCCAAACCTCTCTGTGCCCTATCCCTGCCTGCCAAACGCTCAGCCAAATAAAAAAGTCTTACATTATCTGACGAAGATGAGCAGGTTTGGACTCGTATGAACCCCCAGGGGGAGAGAGTTCCATAATTGTGGGACAGCTACCAAGAATGCCTGTGTGTGCCCTTGCTGTCACAAAAAGGTAGGGGATTCTTATTGTGCTGCCTTCACTCAAATAGAAATCCCCAGGCTGCATGGGTCTCTGCCTAGGTAACAGCACAGCCAGATCCACCCTTATTCACACACACGGTTTAAAGTACAATCCAAACGGGGGAGGAGTAAATACTCCCCTTCCTACTTCACAATTACTTCCTATATTTTGTAAGCTATTCGATTACATAAATCTTTGAGGTACCATCCCAGCTGGTTGGAACATCAGCGTAATAGTTCCTATTATTAAAAAAGGTGATAGACTTTCACCGGCCAATTTATCGACCAATTATTTTAATCAATATAGTGGCCAAATTATATGCAAGATTTTTGTTGGGGAAATAAGAACAATGGGCAATAGTCATGGGAGTTTTTCCTGAAAAACAAACCAGCTTTAGACCAGGTCATTCCACCATTGACCAATGTTTTGTGCTTTTCCATCTGATAGAAAAATATGTGTGGACTAAAAAGGGAAAATTGTATGCAGGTTTTGCAGACCTTAGAGCTGCTTTTGACTCCACTGATCTATTCTTTGGAGGAATTTGCATGCAACAAATCTTGACAAGCGTCTAATATATTTGATTAAGGCATTATATTTTGAGACATCCTTGAGAGTCAGGTTATGGCACGCTGGGCATCTGACAGACTCCATACCAGTAACTAACAGGGTTAAACAAGGCTGTATCTTGGCCCCTCTTCTTTTTAATTTTGTTATTAATGATTTGGTTCCTTATTTACAATATGGAGGCTATCATCCTTCCAGTGGCAATCCAGGGAAGACAAATTTCCGTATTATTATATGACGATGATATGGTTCTTTTATCCACCTCAGAAATCGGTCTTCGATGTTTAATTGTATCTTTAAATCAGTACTGTAAGGTGAACCACCTGGAAGTTAAACAAGGAAAATCTAAGGTTATGGTTTTGGGAAATAATGATCATGCCAACCACTGGCTGTTAGATGGAAAATCTCTGGAACAAGTACAGTAATATAAGTACAGGAACAAGTACAGGAATATAAGTACCTGGGATTGCTGTTCTCTAACAATGGATTATGGGGTAAGCATATGGCTACAGTTAAAATGAAACTGGCTCGAACAGTTGGGGGAACAATCAGGTTTTGGAGAACATCTGGCAGGAAACTAGTTCCTCCAGCTCTGAAGCTACTAGAGCACAAATGTACCTCTCAGGCACTGTATGGGGTGGAGATCTGGGGTTTTAGACAGAATGAGCTGATTGAGTTGTTTCAAAACAAGCTTCTCCGCACAGTATTGGGCATTCCTTTATGTACACCAATCTGCATGTTAAGAATAGAAACAGGGACACTTCCAGTTGAAATGCAAGCTCGTTTGAATTTCTTTCGCTATTGGTTACGCCTTATAAAAATGCAGGATTGCAGACTCCCAAAACTCTCCTGGCAAGAAAAACTCAATGAGGGATTTGTATCTCCCTGGTATCGCGGTCTGCCCGCTTTATGTTCAGTGATTGGACTATCTATTCCCTTTTTAGAGGGCTTTACTATAAACAGGGCCAGAGACAAGATGGAAACCTGCCTGCGGGACGTTTATATCCAGAATGATTTGGCTGCTGCTTCTGATAACAAAGTAGCCCCTTTTAATGGCAGATTTAAGGCCTCACACCACTTGGAGCAATATCTGGCAGCTCTGACAATTTTCCCCATTTGCAGGGCTCTGACAGTGAGATTTCAGTTGATGCCATCTGCTGTGCTAGAGAGATTAAATCAGGTTCCCTATAATGAAAGATATTGTTCTTGTGGTCAGTCCAAAGTGGAGGATCTAATACTCTACTTATTTGAGCGTCCATTAACAGAAGACGTAAGAGGGAAATATCTAGACCCTATTTTGAAAGGGAAAACTCACTGGGATATCAATATGGAAACTGCTTACATTCTTGCCAATCCCAACAAAGATATTGGAAGGATGATGGCAAATATGGCCTTTGCTTTGGCTTGTCGCAAGAAAAATAATAATCTAGGGTGATATATCGTACCTTCTGAACTGTTTAGTCTGCCACACTATCTCCCTTACGGTTACGTTTAGATTTATTTTAGTCTGATTTTTATTATGATGATTCATTATGATTAATTTTAATCTTATTTGTGTTATTAGGATATGCTAATTAACTGGTCTATCCCGTGACAAACTGCAACCAGGGGTCAAGCTCTGCCGAACTAATCCCCAGAAAGAGCAAGGCATTATTTATTGTTATTTAGTGAAAGGGAGCAAGGTTTTGGTTACGGCCAGTCTGTTGTGAATACAACGATAACGTGTTTGTCAACGATACCGAATATACGGGTTCATTGTATTAGTGAACTAAGAGCTTTATAGCTTTACATTGTATCAATGTGTTTATCACACGGAGATATGTTTGTACCTTATGTTGTATTTTATGTTTGGCCTATGGCCGTAAATAAATTCTTACTTACTTATTTCACAATTACTTTGGTTTCGTGCTCTGATTGTGTGAATGACAGAGGGTGTTTTCAGACGGGACGTTGGGCACAGATTAATCCGTGCCCACGGTCAAGTTTAAAAGAGCCGCCAGATGTTGGCCCAGGCCATAGTCCGCCCCCAAGGAACAGCCTGGGCTAAGCGCTGCCAAGGCCTGTGCAAAGGACTCCGGACCAGGGTAAAGCGGGCATGAATGTATGTGTTGATCCATTTTCACTTACCCCGGTCCAGGGTGGTTCTGGGCAGCCATGACAGCCTCATAGGCTGCTGTGGTCACCCGTCAGGGAGCTCCAAGTGGGGCAGGGCTGAGTGGCTGCATGTCCACGCGTCGCCTCCCCCTCTCCCTGCTCCCTCCCCAGCCTGGCTGGCTCCAACCCAGAGTGACAGGGCCTGCCGCAGCCCAGAGCAGGCCGTGGTCGGCCCATCACATTTGAAAACACCCACAGAAGTGCAACCCAAGTAAGATGGAGTTGCATTGAAGTTGCCATTCACTGGAACGGGCCCTAAGACGCTGCATGAAACTATTTGTGCGCTGGCTCAAACTTCCTTCCTCTTGAATGGATGCAGGCTGGAAGCAGGCCAGTTGAATGCACCAGTGATTCCCAAGCTTCTTCCCTGCATCACCCCTTCTTGAGATGGAAATATAATCCTGTGATCCCTAAAGAGCTGCAAAGTGTGTCAAGTACCAGTCAGGATTGTAACCCCTTCTGCAGATGGCGGGACCCTTCTTGGCAGGGCCGGCCTTACCACAGGGTAACCGCCCTTGGCCCTGCTGTTTTCTCTGCTTCTAGGGGTCTGCAGTGAGCTCTGTTTTCACCAGGGCAGGGTGTGGGACCTATTCCCTCCCAGCAGAGCTTCAAACATGACCACCTCTAGGGCCACCCAACGCGTTCTCCAGAGGGGGTGGGACCAACAGGGGACCCACATTTTATCTTCACCCTGGGCCTCATAAATTCTAAGGCCAGCCCTGCTTCTTTGGGTCCCAACCCATAATCTGGGAAGCAGCAGCTCCCTCCCAAGGGATTGCTTTCATAGATACACCTGACCTGCATAACAGTCTGACTTCTGACATGCCTGTGGAAGGGCTCTGTGCATCTCAAAACCTGCATACCCTCCTCAACACTAGTTGGCGGCCCAATAGAAGACATCATCTGAACTACTTTGGGCGGACGTCACAACCCAGCCCAGGGCAGAAAATCCCATGCAACACAGGTCAGGTCAGGACCCTGGACATACGCGCCCACGGCTGGGCTGCAACAGATATACAGGCGGCCAGTCCCACCCCTGCGCTGTGCCCAGCCCCCTGCTATGACAGGCAGCCATGGCAGCCAATAATGGCCATCACGACAGCCAGCCATGGTAGACCCAGGACAGGTCACAGCCAGCTACACCGCATGTGATAGCCTGCTGCTGCCCAGGTGGGCGGGCCCTAGCCTGGGTTGTGACCTCAGAGCTTTTCCGAGGTCATAGCCTAGGCCCGCCACCAACCTGGTCCAGGACAGTTCCAGACCAACATCTGGCAGCGCCTCAACAGACGCGCTGGTACTTAAGTCTAGAGCATAGCAACAAACAAATGGTGAGTTGGATACTGCCACCTTCTGGTAACAGCACGGAAAGTTTTTTGCTTATACTACGGGTGGAATTAAAAACATACCCAACGTAAGAAACAGATGCTTTATGCGAGTCTCTACATTACCCAACCCAACGACATTTTTTGAGCCTTCTGTGCAGACTGTTCCAGAGCGAGATTAGTTTAAAACAAGGTCACCTCAGAACCATGTTGATATAAGGATGGTGCATTTTTCCTATGGGCTCTTGTCTAGGTAAATCTTTATCTCTTGATCCAGCTCTGTATTAAATATAGAAAGTTTAAAGCAGAAAAGGAGCGGCTGGACCGAGATTAACCTTTGACATTCTGTCTAGTTCATGGAAATGCAGTAGTTTGTATGCAAAACCCATACGGTGACAGTGACATTGTTCTGAGTTCGTGTCAACAGTAGAAACACAAAACATGAGTTAGGTTTTATTGTGGAGACTTCTATAGGGAGATGATTGAATGATTGAATGATTGATTGATTGATTGATTGATTAAAAAGTCGCTTTTACAAATGGCAGCGCTAGCTGGCTGTCTTAATACCTCTCATGAGAACAGAAAAGTGCACAACAGATCATAATGGAGTGTGATCAATTTCCTGATGTTAGTCACTCCCGGCACCCAACAGTCAACACTCATCCCCTGACCAACTTGCCCAATAGCTATTTATGGACCAATCCACCAAGAACCCATCCAATCCTTTTTTTGGAACCCAGTTATGCTTTTGGCAGGGGTGTAGCTACATTGGAATGAGCCCCCGATACAGAAAGCGGAATGGGACCCCTTCCAGCAGAAGGGGAGACAGCTGCATGAGGGATAATGGGCCCTGGTTCAGCTACATCACCTGTCCCGACACCCATGGCTACTGGTCTTCATAACTTCCTCTGGCAATGAGTTCCACAAGTTGTCAGTAGGGAAAGGTAAATTTGTGGCTTTGGGGAAAGTGTGGCAAGTGGAGATGTCATGGGGAAAAGGGGGCAACACAGACATTTGGGGTACTGGGACACAGAATTCGTGGTACTGGGGGTAAATTTGGCTACTAAGAAGGACAGCTAAAGGTAAAGATTAGAAGATTGTGAGCCTTACCACCCTGCTGAACTGGTTTGGCAGGGTTGGGGGGGACAGAAAAACCATTATTAGGCAGAATAAGCATTTTGTTGCTAAGGTAATGCCCAGGTGGGATCTGCAACCAGCTCAGAATAACAAAAGGAGAAGGAGGGGGAAGTGACCCTGCAAAGAAAAGAAGAGACAGGATCTCTACACTCTTTCTTCCATATTGACCAGCAAGGAGTAAGTAGTTTGCAGGAGAGGCTGCCCAACCATGAACTAGAGACTTTTCAATTCACTAAAGGGACTGAGCCCAGCCTCAACACCAAGGTCGTGAGAGACTCTGATGGACCTGGACTGTGCCTTAGAATAAGAGGACAGTTAGGGAACTTCAGTGTATTTTAGAATGCATGTACTTTATATTTGATTTGTAGACTTGCACCATCCAAACAACAGCCGCATAATTGTACTTACTTAATTTATGTTTTATAACCTAGTGTGCTTGTGTGTTTATTCGGCCTTGGGGGTTTCACTAAGGGGGTACCCTATCTAGGTGAGAGCCTAGACAGACCTTTTTTATATAAGACAACCCCACCGTGAAGTCTTCCAAGCTACAGGTGGCCAGAGAAGGTTCTCTGAGTAACGGCTGGGCTGGGAGAACAAGGGGAGGCGTTTCTGGGGGTGCAGACCTCCAAAAGCTCCCTGATTGCGGTGAGGGTTGCTGATCACTTGGGAACCCATGTGGGCACAGGCAACCGGGTTGCGGCCAGCCAAGTGGGCATCCGGGGGACAGCCTAGAGAAAGAGGGGGACCCCGATCTCGGTGACAGGAGATGGGAAGGACTTCCATTCCTTCCTCTCTCCCAAACACTCTATGTGATCACGGCTGAGTCTTATAACTGCTGTGTATCTCAGAGAGGATAATAATAGAGGGCCTGATTCTAATCCCCACCCTGCCAAGGTGGTGCAGAGGGAATAAAAACCTGAAATCCAGGAGCTCTTAGCTCTGACAGCCTCCAACACAGGAATGTAAAGGAGGCGTGGCCAGAGTCATCTAGTATGATCTCTGAGGGATGTCCAATTTGGGCAGTTAAAAGCCACCCAAATGTGGCCCTACAGTGGGGTCACATCGCCTACCAGACCCTGCCAACCCACACTTTGGGAATCTCTGACTTAGAGCCTCCAGTGGAAGGCAGCACGCACACAGAAAGCAACATTGCCAAAGGTGGCATTTGGGTTTCACAGTCCAATTCTAATTAGAACAGAACACCACAGATTCCATCCAGATCTAGAGGATCTCCTTAGCTCCACCATGAGAAACCTTGGTGAGTTTAATCAAGTGAATCCCATGTAAAATGAGTGTGAGATCAGAAGCCTCTAGCTTGTGTTTGGGGTGGGGGGGGTTTGTCCTCTGAAGAGTCATCCCAGCCAGGGTAGTTTTTATGCCAAACGGTGTCCAATAAAACCACAGGGTTTCAATGAGTGCTCCAAAGTAAGTGGTTTGTGGGTTACAGCTTTAAGGGCAATTTTCCATCCACTGAAGTCAATGGCTCAGCTCCCATTGAATGTACTAGTGAAGGTTTGCACCCTAAAGAATGGTTAACAGGGTGCCCCAACAGCTCCCTCTGTAGGGTAGCCAGATATGCCAATTTTAGAGGCCACTTATGAAAAATACAGGTTGCAGGGTTGCACTGGAGCCAATGTAGCCCTACAACCTGTAATTTTAATGTCCTGTAAAATTGGTATATCTGGCCACCCTATCCGTCAGAGAGCTGATAAGTAGTATCTCAAGTTAATGATGACCATATAAAATAAAGGGGAAAGACAGAAATATAGCCTTAATTCTCACAACATAGAAAATCTGTTTTCAATATCATTTTTTTAAAATGTTCCGTAGCTTATTAAAATTGGATGTTAAAAGGGGCAGACATAGCAAAGTAGGTTAGGCACTCGTCTGGGGCACTCCTCCACCCATTGAAGTCAATGGCAAAACTCCCATTGACTTTGCCTTGTGAACTTACATTTTAACAAGCAGTACTATGAACAGAGGCTCCATCGAGGCAAGATTGCTCGAAATCAGGGGTGAGGGCCTGGGGACCAAATGCAGCCGGAGTCAGTTGTTATGTGGCCCCTTTCCCGTTCCTGGATCTGGCCCCTGACCCGGTTCGTGCCCCCACACGCTGAGTGAACTCAGGGTAAGGGAGCAAAGATAAGGGCATGCACACTAGGATACGGAGGAGATCCACGATCTGGAGTCTCCTTTTCCTGAGTGCACCCCTGAAGTGCCCTGCCCTCAACTTCTATGAGGCCCTCAGAGCTTATACTCATTTTCAACATGACTCTGGGGCGGGAAAAGGTCCCCCCTATCCCTGCACTAAACTATATATCAATTAAACTTCCTGAGGGGTGAGTGTAAGAATATTAAACCAAATCAGCCTGTACAGTCAATCCAGCTGTAATCTGCTTCGGCTGTATTCAGAATTGTGCAACATGAACGCAACTCTGTTTATGTAGCAGCTTTTCATTCAGGCACTTTATAAGCATATCAGGGGCGTAGCTAGGTTGGAATGGGCCCAGGGACAAGAAATGGACTTTGGGCCCCCCTGCCCCTCCCCCCACTCATCACCATAGACTCCCCTGTCCCTCTCCCTCCCCTCTTTCCTCACCCCAATGTCCTTATTGTATAAAATGGTCAACAAATGTACTTATTAAATTAAAAGTTATTTATTAAATAAAATTCAAATCAACGCATTTCCCTGCAATCACATGCTCTTGGCTAGGAGACTTATCTAGGTCGCAGAAGCACCCTGCAAGAATCAAGATAGACAATTGCGTCACACAGCGCTAGGAAGGGGGGATCACGGATTCTCCAGACAGTCCCTGTGCTGCTTCTGCTGTTGCAGGAGTAGTGACAGAAGCAACCCAGGGAAGCATCAGCCCAAATGGCAAAAAAGCCCAAAACAACAACATAAAACTGGGCAGCGAAGCAGATTGTCTGAATCATCTCACTATAAAGCTCGATACAGCTGCAATAGCAAGTACACATTTGACTCCACCCTACGGAGGGGTCTACAGGTCTAGCACATACGTAAAGATAAAGGTTAAACATGTATGTAATGTGAAAGCTGAGAACAGAAACCTCACTTCATGCAATGGAGAAACACACAGGCAAGCCGAATGTGGATTCAGAAAAGCCTCACACCTTTCCAGACGCTGCCCATAGACAACTCAATTGCAAGTGCTGTTGGCCATTGTGGATGTGACCCAAGACACAGAGACCAAGGTGGGAAACTCACTCAGACAAAGAGACCATGAATTTGAGAGAGAAAAGACAAGAACCTCCAACTCCTGCAGGATGGCTCCAAATACTCAGGAGGCTCAGGGTCTCCAAAGTCCCTCTCCCTACTAAGCCCTGGTCCCATCAAGGGCCCTAGTACAACAGCACAGAGTCCAAAGATGCAAAGGGATATGCACTCCTCTGCCAGTCACTGGATAAACCAGGCCATACTGAAGAACCATGCTGAAGGAAGGAAGAGAGCAAGCCTGGGGTTGGATACCACCTCTGGCAGGCCATCAGAGGGCATGAAAAAGTGCACATCTACATCTGGAAAGTGGGGATAAGAACCACTGAGAGAGAGGTGCCCAGGCACACACCTTGAGAGCATCCCACAATCCCAAATGAGATGTTCAGACACACAGGATTAAATGTTTTTCATCGTTAAAGTTTAGAGGAGAATGCAAATGCAGCATCAGAACTGCTTTCTGATTCAAGACTCAACACCATATTTCCCCTACAGAAAATGAGCAGGCTTTCATCATTGTCCAGTTGCACAGGCAAAAGGCAGAATCAAAAAGAAAGAACAGGAATTCTTTTCTTCTTGTGTTCTCTGTACTTGTACAAGTGTGAGCTGCTTTCCCTCCATGAGAGTGTATGTGCAAATTAAAGCATGTCCAGACCATGAAATGAATAAGTCACCGCATCTGGCAGGGTTGCACCTGGTTATATTCATTCACCCTCAGTCAGGGTGAATGAATATAAGCGGGAGCCCATTTCTGAGACCACATATGCAGGGTTTTTTAAAAATTAAAACATCTATTTATCCTGTCAAAAGTCTCCAGGGGGAACACATTTTATTTTGAGACAGGTTTATCTGGGTTTGGTGTCCCCCTACTAACCTTCTCCACTCCTCCCCCAGTTAACCAGCACCCCAAAGCCTCTTCCCCCAAAAGCCTGCTCCCTGCCTACGGAAAGTGCTCGTTTCATTTGTTAATTCTACAGTAATTCATTGAAAACACAGCAGCTTCAAAATAATTTACAAATCCCAATCATGAACTTAAGTCGTTAGGGTCTCTCCCCCACCCCAAGCCCATGAATTGTCTTCCAGGGGCTCAGTTCTAGGGTTGCCACCTACACAAATTTGTAAGGAACATTTATGAAAAATACATGTTGCAGGGCCTGCACCAATGCAGGGCCCTGCAACCTGTATTTTTCATAAGTGTACCTTAAAAATTTGCCTAGGTGGCAACCCTATCTGTCAGTCAAACAAAACCTGTGCCACTCGGAGAAATGGCAGAGGGGATTTGTCCCACCCTGAGTTGGTGTTGGGGGGGGGGGGGGGAAGAGAGATTAAGGGAACTGTTCTCTGCACCACACCCTATACACAGAGAGATGTGCCCCACCTGTTTTAGGGCACAGGGGAGGGTGCAGACAGAGCAGTAGCTTGAGGATCAACTCTTCACATTGGGGTGGGGAGAGAAGAGGGGGAAGTGTGGGGGGAAAGGGTTAGGGAAGGAAGTTTTCTTTAAATGTATGGACTTTGAGGGGGGAAATTTTGGCTGCCTATGGGGGGGAGGGGGGAGTCCTCAAACACTCATGGGGGTAGGATCTGCACCCCTGAGAGCAAGGGGCTGCTCCCCTCTTCGCTTTGAGACCACATCCGCTCAGAGGGGTACACCTACGTCGGGGGCATGGGACCTAGCAGCATGATGATGGGCACAGGAAGGAAGACGCAAACACTGGGGAAAGAAGCAGGGAATGTGAAAAGGCTAGTAGGGAGAAACAGAAAAGGGATCTGACACAGCAAGGATGGGGAAGTGAGGGAGAGGAGGCAGGGAAGAAGGGCTGGAAAGGGGGAGGAAAAGGGAACGGCTGAGGGGATTGGGGAATGAGCAAAGGGAGAGAAGTAAAGAGACCAACAGCGAGTGTGAGGGAGGAGGAAGAGAGTCAGCAGAAAGAAAGGCATGAAATCAAGTCAAGGAGGAGGGAAGCCAGCGTGGAAAGGAAAGTGAGACCTAAGCCGGGAGGAACCGAGGAAGAAAGGAAAGGAGAGAGGAACAAGGGGAGATGGCGGGCAAAGCGAGCAGGGGACGGGTTGGGGCTCCTGGTCCAGAGAGTTCGGCTGGCTGGGTTCTGTCTCCGCGCGCGGGGAGACTACTACCTGGTCTCCAAGTCCATCCCTTGTGCCTACCGGCACGCAGAGCTACTTTGGGCCGGTCCGCGCCTCTCTTACTGCTCCCTGTCCCGGGCACAGACAAGTGCTTGTTTCCCCCTCTCGTCCTGCCCCGTGTCTGGCTGCGCTGTACCCCCCAGCCCCTCCCCACCAGGCTCCTTCCCCTCATCCCCTTGGCTGTGTGAAATCCTGCCTTCTCTCCCCACTGCCGACCGACCCGGCCCTCTGTGTGAGGCATTATTATTTAACCACCCCCCCATGGGCCATGCTCCGGCCCACCCGGACCCCCGCCAGCCAGTGCATCCCGCCTGGTGCCGCCGGGTCGCCCCTAATTCCAAGCGCCATGGTACCGGCCCCGGGCCCCCCCAAACCCCTTTTTCCTCCTCCTTACCCCCCAGGCCACATAACACCAGACCCCGTCGCGTCGTCGAACTCCATGACCATCCCGGCCCGCGTGCCACACTCTCTCCGTCCCTCTATGCTGTGCCGCACCGCGGCCGCCTACTGCAGCGGGTCTGGTCCACGTCCGTAGGAGTCAGTCACTGAGCCTCAGCCATGCCTCGTTCCCCATGCTCGCCGAATCGCCGCCTGCCTGCCTCGGGTCTGTGTGCGCCGCGCTGCCACGCCGGAGGTGACGCCAACGCATGCGCATGCATTCCCCAGCGCACATTGCATCAGGCAGGCAGGCCCGGCTTGTTAGCGGCGCGGCGCCGCTGGTGAGGTGTGTGTGTGTCCACGTGGGTGTGGGCCCGGTGGGGCAAGGTGGCGGGGCCCACCCCCTTGTCAACCAGCGAGGTGGCCGGGCCCGGTGGAAGGAACAAAAAAAAACCAAAACATTTATTTAATAGCTATCATAGGATGATGGGCAGCCAGGTGGACCTGTGGGCCCCCAGCCATGGTGGGCCCCGGGACACATGTCCCGCCTGTCCCTATGATAGCTACGCCCCTGAAGCATATCTTTATTACTGAGACCTCTGAACAGCCCTGGGAAGTGGTTGTATCAGACTATATTTTATTTATGCATTTAGATAGGCCTGGGCAGCACACACCACAGTGGCTTATGGGCATCTCTGCTTCCTTAAATGGTGATTAAAAATTAAGCAGCACCTTCCATAATGCCAGCACCTTTGAAAGCCAGTGTAGCCTCGTGGCTAAGGCGTTGGACGTGGACCTGGAGGACCAGTGTACAAATCTTGTTTTAGACATGAGCTTGCTGGCTGACCTTGGGCAAGCCACCATCTTTCAGCCCCTGTTCTCCATCTGTCAAATGGGACTAAGAATAACCTTCCTCACAGGGCTGTTGTAAGGGTGATCAACTGTTGCTAAGAATGATAAAGCACTTTGAACATGGAAGGCGTTCTATAAATAATAATAGATGGCAGCCCAAAGTTTTTCATGCATGGCTATATTATTAGCCCAGAAAGCCTCTCCTTGCTGCCATTTAATAGTGTCAATTAGCCCATATTAACAAAGGATGAAAACAAACATACACGTAGCTCTTGGGTACCACAGCAACTGAGACTGGCCACTGTTGGAGACAGGATGCTGGGCTCAATGGACCATTGGTCTGGCCCAGTATGGCGCTACTTATGTTCTTATGACAGACAGTTCTTTTGGGGGGGGGGCTCAGTCTCACTGTCCCTCTTTCGGGGTCAAAGTCCCTCTTTCAAGAGAGGGAGAGCCTCAGACACCTCTTTTCCTGGTTGCCTTCCAGGGAAAGCCCTTCAGAGGATAATGGGGAGATGATAGAATGAGAAGCAACTGAGTGGAATGAGAAGCAAGCGCGCGTCAGTCCCTCCTCATGCATGTCAGTGCATGAGGGGAGAGACCATTATTTATTGGGGGCAAAGTTTATTGGACAAGGGGGTGGGGCTTGTCCCTCTGGCCAGTAGAAATGTTGGATGGTATGCACCATTCATATACTGGGGGTGCTTCAAAATTACCCCTCATCTAACAAAGAGCATAAGCCTCAGCCTGGTTGTTGCTATTCTTTTCCTATGCAAGGGCTAACCTATCTTTTTGTTTCCTTCTACTTTGGAGAAGCATTCAAACTAGGGTGGCCGCCTATGCAAATCTTTAAGGAAGACTTATGAAAAATACACATGGCAGGGCACATTAAGCGCCAATGCAGGCCCTGCAACATGTATTTTTATAAGTGTTCCTTAAAAACGTGCATAGGTAGTAACCCTATTTCAAACCCATTTATAATCCTGGGTAAGGGCTTTCAAATACCTGTTCTAGCTGCCTGGAGGAGTCAGAAAACAAGCTCTGTTCAGCTTGCTGGCACCTGTCAGCCTGGTACAAATGCACGTCATTACACTGACAACGCCAAAGAAATAATGGTTGAAAGTCTGCATCAGACAGGAAAGGCTGCGGCCTTGCAGGGGAAACAGAACTGTGCATGTAATGTAAGCTACTGTGTCTTGCTTGGAGAACTATGGGTGAAAACAGACGTGACGCTAACCACCCTTGGTTATTTATGCATGTTGCAGGGCTGTATTGGTGTCCTATGCAGCCCTGCAACATGCAGAAATAACCACCAAGGGTGGTTAAAGGGTGGTTAGCGTCATGTCTGTTTTCACCCATTGTGGATGCAGGGTTTGCCTAGATCAGAAGAGGGGCGACTTTTCTCCTGCAGGCCGTTTTAAAAATTAGTACAAGTTTTGTGGCCAGATAGGACTTTGGGGCAGGGTCTGGTCAGAATGGGGGAAATTAGGAAAAACTGATCTGTGCCATAGATCCATGCATTGTCCTTCAGTGCGCGCCGTCATCTCTACTCCCTTCTCCCCCTAGCAGGCTCCTGCAGTAGCTTCAGAAAACAGACTGGACTTGGTCCACATGAGCCAGAGGTTCCCCACTCAAACGGTTCTCACTGAGGTATCAGAATTCGGTAGCTAGGATGAACCCTGAGACTGGGAATCCTGTGCAGCAGGAGTAGGGAACCTTTTCCCTCCTAGGGGCCACTTTGAAAATTCGTACAAGCTTCAAGGGACGCATAGAAGCTAGGGTTGAGAGTGTCTAAGGGGTGGGCTGAAGAAGAGGAAGGTCCCAATCATGGATCTATCCATAAATCTGTCCCCTATCTCTGCATGCATTCCCCATCTCTGCTCTCTTACCCTGAGCGCAGCCTTTCAGTGTTTGGAGGTAGGAAATGGATCCAGGGGCCAGATCCAGGAACGTGGGCTACATTTGCCCTCCAGGGCGCCTCACCTCTGCTGTACACCTTGAAGGAGGACATAAATCTTCATCAAAATCGGCAAGACAGAAGCTATCCCTATCCCAGCAGGCATTATTTCAATCCTGTCTAGACTGAGCACTCAGCAGTCTCATTCCCATCCAATCAGGCTCTGCAAATCCAGGGAAACTGCTGTACTTGGATTTGATGCAAAGGAGATGGCAGAGTTGAAATGTCATTAGGGCCTCCATTACCTTAACGATGACGAGGCATGCCGCATGGCTGCACGTCCCCAGTGCGGTGCCCCAAACGTCCTTTGCTAGCTGTTGCCCCAGAGACCACCTTCACCTGCATCAGGAAAACTTACCAGATCATGTTATAGGATGTTCTGTTTGGGTCCAAGGGTCCATGATGCCATCCGTGGTGTGATTCCCCGTGTGCAGAATGGCTTCTGGAATGAGAAATATAATGATAAAAATGTTATACTTACCATCTAATTGTAAAAGGTTATTAAATCTAGTTAATAGTTGGGAAGTAGGGTCATGAATGATCTAAATTGGTATAGTCCTGAAGTGATGAAGGAAAGGATCTAGCAGGGGGGAAGCTTCATGCAAGCCCAGGAACAGAAGCTGCTGTGCTGCTCCCTTTTCAAGTAGGATGGTTTGGGTAGGTAAATGGAGGCAAATCCAGGAATGGGAGCTACCTGGTTATTCCGGTCAAGCTCGCTTAAGGAAAAGGATTGTAAACCTACCAACGAGGAGGGCTTTATTGACCTATCACAAGTTGAAAGGTAAATCCACTGGGGAGGGAGAGTGTGCTTTGAGAATCATCAGCCAGTAACAAGAAGGAACCACAGGGACCAATCTAAAGTGGGGAATTGAATCTGCCAGGAGAGATGGATGGATGGATGGGTGCAGCCAGATGAGCTGCGAGAGTCCGATCCCCGCATGGCCAAGTAGCAGGCAATCACCGCTGCCAAACTGCAGGGCCAGCACAGGGAGCTAGTCAGATAGTTGTGGGGAAGCCTCAAGCCAGGTGGGCTGGCCCCTGTTGGAGCCACCGCCATGGCCAGGGTGGGCTGTGGCACCAGCTACCCACCCTGCTATAGCCCGGCTCCCTCCCCCAGCCCGACCTAAATCCCACCCCCAGCTGTGATGTGCAATGGGTGCCAGCGCCTGCCACTCCCAGCCCTGTTGCGGAGCTCGCTGTGCAGCAGGGCTGAGGGACCTGCCGTGGGGTAAGGCTGCTCTGCGAGGCAGCCTCAGAAATTTTACAAGGGCGTGTCGTGTAGCAGGCAGCTGTTTTTGTCCTGCCCTGGGTAAGGGGAACATCTGGCAGCCGCCAGTCACATGACGCACTGCATCACGTGACCTGGCCGCCCAACGTGTGTTAACCGAGGAGCTGCGGATGCTGACGCAGGCAGGGCGACGGTTGGAGCGACGGTGGCGTCGTTCTCGGGCTGAAGCCGACAGATTGCGGCATAGAGCCAGTTTACGAGCCTATGCCGTGGCTATGCGGGCAGCAAAGAGGGAATTCTTTGCTACCCTTTATAGCATCCGCAAACTCCCGTCCGGCGGAGCTGTTCCGGGTTGTACAGGGGCTGGTCAGTCTGGTCTCCCTCAACCCTGGAGTTGAGTCATCATCTGCCCACTTTGACCTTTTTGCGGATTATTTTGCTGAGAAAATCACTCGTATTCACCAAGACCTCGATGCAGCACTTAATACAGTGGAGGAGGTAAAGGCGGTAGAAGCCCCGTCTTGTCTGATTTTGTGGGATCCATTTCAGTCGGTGACACCCGCTGACGTGGTGGAGGTGCTGGGGGCTGTTCAAGCCACCTCTTGTGAACTAGATCCGTGCCCGTCCTGGCTGATTAAGAACTGCTGGGAGACAATGGGGCCATTGCTGGCCGGGGTGCTCAACGCCTCCCTGCGGGAGGGCAGAGTGCCGGCCTGCCTCAAGGAGGCGGTGGTGCGGCCTCTGCTCAAGAAACCATCGCTTGACGTTGACTCCACTGCCAGTTATCGGTCTGTCTCTAACCTTCCCTTTTTAGGGAAGGTTATTGAATGGGTAGTGGCTCAGCAGTTCCAAGGGCACCTCAACCTCACCGGTTATCTAGATCCCTCACAGTCTGGCTTTCGTCCGGGGCATGGCACTGAGACAGCACTGGTGGCTTTGGTCGATGATCTGCGCTGTGAAAAGGATAAGTGTCGGTTGACCCTTTTGGTCCTGTTAGCTCTGTCAGTTGCATTTGATACCGTTGACCACGAGATGTTGGTGATGTGCCTGTGGGACAGTGCAGGGGTGGGCAGGATTGTTCTTGAATGGTTCCGCTCATTCCTAACCGGGAGAACTCAGCGGGTGGTGCTCGGTGATTATTTTTCATCTCACTGAGACCTCTTGTGTGGGGTCCCGCAGGGTTCTGTTCTGTCCCCTCTCCTGTTCCACGTGTACATGCAGCCGATCGGTGAGGTGATCAGGGGGTACGGGGTGAGGTGTCATCAGTATGCGGATGACACCCAACTGTACCTCTCATTTTCAACCAACACAGGCCCGGCTGTCTCGGTGCTTACCCGGTGTCTGGCAGCTGTGGGGGACTGGGTGAGGGCTAATAGACTGTGACTGAATCCTGACAAGACGGAGGTGATGTTAGTGGGTAAGTCAATGGAGTTGGTGACCCCCCTCGTTTGGGGGGGTTTCCCCCCATTGACTTCCCAGATACGGAACCTGGGAGTGCTCCTGGATTTCCAGGTGGCGACTGTGGCAAGGAGTGCCTTCATCCAGTTACATCTGGTGCAGTGGCTTCGGCCACTGGTTTTGGTTCCGGATCTGGCCACGATCATCCATGCTTTTATTACCTCTCGGTTAGACTACTGCAATGCGCTCTACGGGGGGCTACCTATGGTGACGGCTCGGAAGCTGCAGCTGGTGCAGAATGCGGCGGCCCGGTTCCTGGTGGGGCTGGGCCGCCGGGAGCACATTACACCAGTGCGCCGATCTCTGTACTGGCTGCCAATAGTTTTCCGGGCCCGATTCAAAGTGTTGGTCTTGACCTATAAAGCCTTACACAGTCTGGGCCCTGCCTATTTACGAGACCGCCTCACTCCCCCGGTTCTGGACCGGCCCCTGCGGTCGTCTGGGGTGCCCTGTTGGAGGTCCCTTGGGTTTCCCGGGGGACCACGTGGGACAGGGCGTTCTTGGTGGCCGCTCTGCGCCTTTGGAACTCCCTCCCAGTGGGGACCCGTCTGGCCCCAGACCTCCCAAGTTTCCGTAGGAATTGTAAGACCTGGCTGTTCCGTCAGGCATTTGGCAAGGGAGAAGGGTGAGGGTGGGGGGGGGTTGTCTTCCCATTTTTATTGTTGTTTTTATTAATTGATTTATATATTTTATTGTATTTTAGTGATGAATTTTCTTAGCTGCCCCAGGCTGCCTGTGGCAGGAGGAGCGGGGTAAAAATGTCTTAAATAAATTAAATAAATACCCGCGCCACCCCCGCCAGGCTTCACCCCTTAAAGCTCCAAGTGCCGTGTGCAAAAGTTATCTAACTCGGAAGATACTGTCTGCAAAAGTGATGTCACCCGGAAGGTGCTGTGTGCAAAAGGGGGAGCGGGGAGCTAGTGTGTATATAAGGAGGGTCTGCTGTGGGCGGGATGGTAGTTGTGGTTGGTTGTGTTGGTGGAAGGAGAAACGCACTGCAGCACAACAGAGAAAATCAGAAGCCGTGTAGTGTGGTTG